>CM065353.1:8719512-9324512 GCA_033032245.1 Poecilia picta
CACTTTCACTCACGTTCCAAACGATTTTTTTAACAGACCTACTACCATAGTAACTTTGTAAAACGTGAATTAACACCATTTACGTTGTTCTGAAGCGATAAATTCATAAACAAGTCATATCAATCTGAAAGAACAACATAGTCACGACCTTTTGTTGTTTCTAGTCCTTTTTACCCAAACCCATGGCCTAGAAGGATAACAGACAGTTCTTTTGGTGCTGCTGTAAATATAAACACATTTATTTACATATGTGAGAATAAAGCATATACTGTACACTTCTTTCTGTTCATTCTATATGCAGCATAAAGCGTAGTTATGTTAAGAAAAGATGGTTTGGCCAGACAGATTTATAACAACTGCTACAGCCCTCTAGTGGACAGGAGACCAAACTGCAGCTCACTGTTTCTTTCTCCCTCCATGCTTTTGGAGTAGATCTCCTCAGCAGTTGTTGAAATGCTGATCTCTGAAATTAGAGTTATTTTATTATTTTAAAAGCCTGCTGAGTGAGCAGCATTTATTATTTCACAAGGGGAAGAAAGTGCACCATTCCTGGAAATACTGCAATACCGGGACATGCGTGGAGTGGACAGAGCGAGCTCTTATTCCATCTCCCTGTTTCAAAAATCAATTTAATATACAGTCTCCAAGTGGAGACATATCAGATATTAAACTGATAAGAACAGAAACTACACACTGATCTTAGCCAAAAGGCCGAGAAGCGATGCCACACAACTGGCGAGGTAAACGAGTCATTCTGACTGGCCTCACTTTCACTCACGGTTCCAAAACGATTTTTTTTTTTAATAGACCTTACTACCAATAGTCACTTTGTAAAACGTGAATTAACACCATTTTACGTTGTTCTGAAGCGATAAATTCATATAAACAAGTCATATCAATCTGAAAAGAATCAACGATAGTCACGACCTTTTGTTTGTTTCTAGTCCTTTTTACTCCCAAACTAATGGCCTAGAAGGATAACAGACCAGTTCTTTTGGTGCTGCTGTAAATATAAACACATCATTTACATAATGTGAGAATAAAGCATATATCTGTACACTTCTTTTCTTGTTCATTCTATATGCAGCATAAAGACGTAGTTATGTTAAGAAAAGATGGGTTTTGGCCAGACAGATTTATAACAACTCCTACAGCAGCCTCTAGTGGACAGGAGACCAAACTGCAGCTCACTGTTTCTTTCTCCCTCCATGCTTTTGGAGTAGATCTCCTCAGCAGTTGTTGAAATGCTGATCTCTGAAATTAGAGTTATTTTATTGTTTTAAAAGCCTGCTGAGTGAGTAGCATTTATCATTTCACAAGGGTAAGAAAGTGCACCATTCCTGGAAATACTGCAATTCCGGGACGATGCGTGGAGTGGACAGAGCGAGCTCTTATTCCATCTCCCTGTTTCAAAAATCAATTTAATATACAGTCTCCAAGTGGAACATATCAGATATTAAACTGATTTTTTTCTTTCGAAAAGGTTTATTGACACTTTGGACAATTTTTAACACTGCATTACACATTTTCCACAGAATCTTCATTTCACAAGGATAAAATCATTTTCAAACTAAAAGAAGATAAGAACAGGGATGTAAAAAACCAAAACTCCGTGTTAAAAGTTGACCAGGACCGGAGTGACTCCATACAAAGTTCTGGTCCATCCCGTCCCTCCAAGCAGGGCCCAGAGGAGAAAACCTCCCCTGCTGCTCCTTCCCTCCTGCCTCACCCGGAGAGCCAGGCCGCCGCTGCTGGGACCTCCGTCCGTGGAGCTCCGGCTCCTTCGTCCATGGAGGCGCAGGCGATTCTTCTTTGCGGCTGTGTCCTTGGCGCGCCACCTGCAGCTCTGATGTTTCTCTCTTCTTGCTGCCGCCATCCGGATCACAGCCGCGGGGGGGATCTGCCTGCGCCTGCTTACCAGCAGGTTTCTGGAGGTCCATATGGCGTCTTTGATGGTGGCGAGGGTGAGCCACGTCTCTGCAAAGTCTTTCTTTCCCATCTTCTGGTGGCTCACCCCGTACAGCACTAGCTGTAGGTCGAGGACCCCCCCTGCTGGTAAGTATGGGAATTGCAAGGAGCCGGCCTCTGCCCACAGGTCCCTGGCAGCGCTGCACTCCCACAGCAGATGCCTCACCGACTCCGGCGCGCCACAACCGGGTCGGGGGCAGATGGAGGTCGCCGACATGCCGCGGGAGTGCATGACGGCTCTGACCGGGAGGATCTCATGGGCCGCCATCCAGGACAGGTCCTGGAGTCTGTTTGGAAGGACGGGATGGGCCACGTTGCGCCAAACCACGGTGGCATCTCCAGACAGGAGGCCGCGCACTGGAGTCACTGGATCCCGATCCTGGACAACAGAGATGATAAAACGGTGGTTTGTTAAAATCCCGACCTCCTCTCCCTCCAGTTTAAAATGTTGTAAAAATTTCTGTATAAAAGTGTATGCAGGTGGGAGGTTAAAAGCCACTGGTTTCCTAAAATCACTCTTTAAAAGTTTCAGTTTTCTTAGGTAAGACCCGAACCAAAATCTGTTCAAAGCATTTGTTTTAGGATTGTTAAAAATGTTCATGGCTTGTTTAAAATGAGTGCTTGTATAAAGGCTGCCTAAAAACAGGTACAAATCTGGGACTCCTTTCCCTCCTTTCTCTTTTGGTCTTGTCATAATTTCTCTTCTTAATCTCTCCCACTTTGAGTCCCAGATGAAATAAAAGATGTCCCTTTGCAGCTCTAAAATCACTCTCCTAGGAGGGATAAAAACAGAACTGGTTAGTAAAAATACTGGTAAAATCACTGCCTTGACAATTAAAATCTTTCCTTCAAAGGTTAGGTTTCTCATTGACCAGTATCCTGTTTTTTGTTTTACCTTTTGTGTTATTTTTGTCCAGTTTGTTTTTCCTTCGCCATTTTGGTCAAATGTAACTCCTAAAATCTTTTGTTGTTGGGTCACCTGAAACTGTCCTGTTTTTTCAGAGTTTTTCCACGGTCCGTAAAATTGTGCTCTGGTTTTTTCTTTATTTAATTTAGAGCCTGACGCTTTCCCGAACCGGTCTGTTAAAAGGAAAACTCTGTCTACTGATAAAAGGTCTGTACATAAAATGTTAAAATCATCCATGTATAAAAGACATTTGGCCTCCTGCCCTCCACTCCCCGGTATCGTGACCCCTGAGATCAGTGGGTCCCTTCTCAAGACCTGCGCCAGCGGCTCGATGCAGGTCACGTAGAGCAGGGCGGATAACGGACAACCCTGACGGACACCGCAGTTCACTTTCACTGCTTTTGTCAGGAACCCGTTAACCATGAATCTGCTGGAAATGTCTCGGTACAGCAAACCCACCCACGCTATGAACCTCCCTGGAAAACCCATTTTTTGCAGTACCTGGAAGAGGTACTGGTGCGAGACCCGATCAAAAGCTTTCTCAAAATCTAAATTTAGGACTATCAGCCGAATGTTTCTGTCTCTCGCAAAACAGATGGTGTCTCGGATCAGTACGAGGCTGTCGGTGATCCTCCTGCCCGGCACGGCGCAGGCTTGATCCGGGTGGATTAGATCCCCCAACACTCGGCGCATCCTGGCTGCTAAAAGTTTACTAAAAAGTTTACAGTCCACGTTTAAAAGGGTGATGGGTCTCCAGTTTTTCAGGTCTTTTTTGTCTTTGTCTTTATGTAAAAGTGTGACTATTCCTGTTCTAAAACTACCGGGGAGTGTGTCTAGTTTGCTAAAATCGGTAAAAACAACAATTAAATCAGGTGCTAAAATGTCCCAAAATGTCAAATAAAATTCTAAAGGGAGTCCGTCGGAGCCAGGAGATTTTCCTCTTTTAAAACTCTTCAAAGAATTAAAAAGTTCCAAAAGGGTAAAATCCTCCTCTAAAAACCTGGTATCTTTTAAACTTTTTTCAAGAACATCCAACGTTTCACTTATATTTTCTTCTGGTATGTTTCCTGTATATAGTTCACTGTAGAACTTTTCAATCACTTTTTTCTTTTCTTCTATGTCTGACACTATGTCTCCATTTTCTGACTTTAGTTCAGCGATAAAACTTGGATTATTTATTATTTTCTTGAAAAAGTATCTCGTGCATTTTTCTCCTTCCTCTATTTCTCTTTCTCTACTTCTTAAAATGACTCCCTTACTTCTTATTTCTGCTAAAATACTCATTTCTTTCTTTACTTCTCTTACTTCCTTGTTAAAATTCATTCCCAGTTGGTTTAAAAGGTGATATCTCTGTAAACGTTTCTGCAGCCCCACCATGCGTCTCTGTTCTCTCTTCTTTTTTTCTTTCCCTGCTCGTCTGAAGAAAGTCTGGGTCCTACCTTTCACCATCTCCCACCACTGTGCTCGTGTCTCGTACAGGTCCTGGAGGGTCTGCCAGTCTCGGTACCGCTCCCGGTACTGGCCGACCAGAACCTGGTCGTCCAGCAGGGAGCGGTTGAGCTTCCACAGACCCGCCCCGGTCGTCGCACCTGAAGGGAGTGAAAGTGTGCAGGATAGAAGGAGGTGATCGGAAAAGAAGACGGGTGACAAACTGGCCTCGGTTAGGGCGCAGTCTCTGGTGAAGAGGTGGTCGATGCGGGAGGCTTTGGAGCCGTCGTCGCTGACCCAGGTGTAACCCTCCTCACCAGGATGCATTTTTCTAAAACTGTCCACTAGTTTAAAATCCCTAACGATCCTCTGTAATAAAAGTGACGTCTTGTCTATTTTAAAATCTTGTCCGGTCCTTTTCCTGTCTTTGGTCGTTAAAACACAATTAAAATCCCCTCCCATGATTAAAGGTTTTCTTCCCAGCAGGTGGGGCTGCAGTTCCTCTAAAAAGTCGTACCTGTCATGTTTGTCATTAAAACCATAAATATTTAAGAGGTTAAAATCCTGTCCGTTAAAAGTCAGATTTGCTAAAAGTGCCCGTCCCTCCCTCACCACGGTGCTGCCCGTCACCCGGATGTGTGGATTGTTAATTAAAATGGCCACGCCGTCATTTCTGTTCTCGTTAGAGCCGCTCCATATGGACGGTCGTGGCCACAGGTCCTGCCACCGGGTGTAGGACTTTAAAAACGGGAGAGCACATTCCTGTAGTAAAAACAAATCCGACTGTACAGAACTTAAAAAGGATAAAACACTCTGGGCTCTAACTCGCGACTTCACGCTTCTAACATTTATGGTTGAGAAGGTGAGAGTCATGAGTATAATGACTAAAAACAGGTGAGACATTTTAAAGGATTAAAAACGCTAAAACCCATTTAAACCAGGTTAAAAATGGGCTCAGAGACTGTCCTGTGAACAGAGCTCCACCGTTTCCCAGTCAGGTGCTGATCGGTCCGGAGCTCCGTTCCCCCTTCGGCTCCTCGGTCTCGGCCGTTTTTCTAAAGCTGATACACTCAAAGGGTCTTCCGGGGTTGATTGATGAGCAACATGTTGAAACGAGGCCTCATCATTTGGGTTAGAGAGGAAGAACTTGGTCTCCTCTCCCAAAGATTTGAAGAGGTTCTCAAGTCTTCCTCTCTTCTCCACGGTGACGGTCAGGTCAGAGGGAGAGTCCGGTGCGGGTCTCTTGGCCAGCTGGGCGTCGGGGAGGGGGGAGGCATCATCGCTGCTGTCAGACTCCATGTCTTGTGACTCTCCGGCAGCTCCGCCTTCTGTCTGCGTTGGCCCCCCTCATTGGGTGTTTCGACCGGGGGGGGCGTTTCCTTCCCCTCCCCGCCTCCCGTCACCTCCTCCTTCTCCTCCTCTCCTCCAATCAGGAGGGGCGACGGGAGATTTGAATTTTCTTGCCCAGCTGCTTCAACTTGTTCAATTAGCCTGTCCGCTTGTGTTTGTCTGGCTTTTTTTAAGGTATTTGCGAATGATTTTGGACAGTCTCTGAATAAGTGATCTTTTTCACCACATAAATTACATTTTCGCCCATTTGTACAATCTTCAAAAGTGTGTCCCACTTCTCTACATTTTCCGCAAAAAATTTTATCACATGCCTCGGCCAGATGACCGTGTTCACCGCACTTGCGACAGAGTTTTGGCTGGCCTTGATAATGAATGTAGCCTCGGTTCTCCCCCAGGACTATCATGGATGGGAGATGCCTCAGGCCCTGGAAGCCCTGGGGGTCCTCCCACTGTCTAATGGGGACCCGCCAGGCGCAGTTCCAGATGCCGTCCGCATCCCTCACCTTCACAGCCTGGCCCTTCACCGTGCAGTATCTACCCAGCCACATACAGATGTCAGCAGCACTGACCGTCTCATTGAACATCCTGACAATCACCGTTTTCAGGGCGTTGTCAGTCAGTTTCTCAACGTCAAATGCTGAAAACTGGGTCTTTTCGTTCTCAAACCTAGTCCAAAACTCTCTTAACACGTCGCCGCTGGTGAAACTCACGTCATATCCCCTGTTGAAGGGCAGGGTCAGGATACAGTTCAGGTCATCTGGCCGAAACTTCAGGGTTTGCTGAATCAATTTACGGGAGAAGTCTAGCCGAGTAATTCCAGTTTCCTTACCTTGTTCGTTGAATAAAAAGCGGACGCTGTGGTGCCTCCGCATGCCGGCATGAGTAGCCGCCATGGTGGAGGCACCACCCGTTAGAGGTTAAAACCTTTACTAAAACCAGTAAAAGATTAAAACCTTTACTAAGAACAATAAATAAGTAAAAGGAGGAGATATTTCCCACTATTTGTGGTCAATATCTCAACCGGGGGACTAGTTTTCTGAACCTCTGAGTCAGTGGAAACAGCCAAGTCACAAAGACTAACACTGTCACCACCCAGTGGAGGCGATCGCTGTCTTAGCCAAAAGGCCGAGAAGCGATGCCACACAACTGGCGAGGTAAACGAGTCATTCTGACTGGCCTCACTTTCACTCACGGTTCCAAAACGATTTTTTTAACAGACCTTACTACCAATAGTAACTTTGTAAAACGTGAATTAACACCATTTTACGTTGTTCTGAAGCGATAAATTCATATAAACAAGTCATATCAATCTGAAAAGAATCAACGATAGTCACGACCTTTTGTTTGTTTCTAGTCCTTTTTACTCCCAAACTAATGGCCTAGAAGGATAACAGACCAGTTCTTTTGGTGCTGCTGTAAATATAAACACATCATTTACATAATGTGAGACTAAAGCATATATCTGTACACTTCTTTTCTTGTTCATTCTATATGCAGCATAAAGATGTAGTTATGTTAAGAAAAGATGGGTTTTGGCCAGACAGATTTATAACAACTGCTACAGCAGCCTCTAGTGGACAGGAGACCAAACTGCGGCTCACTGTTTCTTTCTCCCTCCATGCTTTTGGAGTAGATCTCCTCAGAAGTTGTTGAAATGCTGGTCTGTGACATTTGAGTTACTGTGTCATTTTAAAAGCCTGCTGAGTGAGTAGCATTTATCATTTCACAAGGGTAAGAAAGTGCACCATTCCTGGAAATACTGCAATACCGGGACGATGCGTGGAGTGGACAGAGCGAGCTCTTATTCCATCTCCCTGTTTCAAAAATCAATTTAATATACAGTCTCCAAGTGGAGACATATCAGATATTAAACTGATAAGAACAGAAACTACACACTGATCTTAGCCAAAAGGCCGAGAAGCGATGCCACACAACTGGCGAGGTAAACGAGTCATTCTGACTGGCCTCACTTTCACTCACGGTTCCAAAACGATTTTTTTTTTTAATAGACCTTACTACCAATAGTCACTTTGTAAAACGTGAATTAACACCATTTTACGTTGTTCTGAAGCGATAAATTCATATAAACAAGTCATATCAATCTGAAAAGAATCAACGATAGTCACGACCTTTTGTTTGTTTCTAGTCCTTTTTACTCCCAAACTAATGGCCTAGAAGGATAACAGACCAGTTCTTTTGGTGCTGCTGTAAATATAAACACATCATTTACATAATGTGAGAATAAAGCATATATCTGTACACTTCTTTTTTTGTTCATTCTATATGCAGCATAAAGACGTAGTTATGTTAAGAAAAGATGGGTTTCGGCCAGACAGATTTATAACAACTGCTACAGCAGCCTCTAGTGGACAGGAGACCAAACTGCAGCTCACTGTTTCTTTCTCCCTCCATGCTTTTTGAGTAGATCTCCTCAGCAGTTGTTGAAATGCTGATCTCTGAAATTAGAGTTATTTTATTGTTTTAAAAGCCTGCTGAATGAGTAGCATTTATCATTTCACAAGGGTAAGAAAGTGCACCATTCCTGGAAATACTGCAATACCGGGACGATGCGTGGAGTGGACAGAGCGAGCTCTTATTCCATCTCCCTGTTTCAAAAATCAATTTAATATACAGTCTCCAAGTGGAGACATATCAGATATTAAACTGATAAGAACAGAAACTACACACTGATCTTAGCCAAAAGGCCGAGAAGCGATGCCACACAACTGGCGAGGCAATCAAGTCATTCTGACTGGCCTCACTTTCACTCACGGTTCCAAAACTTGCTTTGTTTCATAAACAACTGCTACAGCAGCCTCTAGTGGACAGGAGACCAAACTGCAGCTCACTGTTTCTTTCTCCCTCCATGCTTTTGGAGTAGATCTCCTCAGCAGTTGTTGAAATGCTGATCTCTGAAATTAGAGTTATTTTATTATTTTAAAAGCCTGCTGAGTGAGCAGCATTTATTATTTCACAAGGGTAAGAAAGTGCACCATTCCTGGAAATACTGCAATACCGGGACGATGCGTGGAGTGGACAGAGCGAGCTCTTATTCCATCTCCCTGTTTCAAAAATCAATTTCATATACAGTCTCCAAGTGGAGACATATCAGATATTAAACTGATAAGAACAGAAACTACACACTGATCTTAGCCAAAAGGCCGAGAAGCGATGCCACACAACTGGCGAGGTAAACGAGTCATTCTGACTGGCCTCACTTTCACTCACGGTTCCAAAACGATTTTTTTTTTAATAGTCCTTACTACCAATAGTCACTTTGTAAAACGTGAATTAACACCATTTTACGTTGTTCTGAAGCGATAAATTCATATAAACAAGTCATATCAATCTGAAAAGAATCAACGATAGTCACGACCTTTTGTTTGTTTCTAGTCCTTTTTACTCCCAAACTAATGGCCTAGAAGGATAACAGACCAGTTCTTTTGGTGCTGCTGTAAATATAAACACATCATTTACATAATGTGAGAATAAAGCATATATCTGTACACTTCTTTTCTTGTTCATTCTATATGCAGCATAAAGACGTAGTTATGTTAAGAAAAGATGGGTTTCGGCCAGACAGATTTATAACAACTGCTACAGCAGCCTCTAGTGGACAGGAGACCAAACTGCAGCTCACTGTTTCTTTCTCCCTCATGCTTTTTGAGTAGATCTCCTCAGCAGTTGTTGAAATGCTGATCTCTGAAATTAGAGTTTTTTTATTGTTTTAAAAGCCTGCTGAATGAGTAGCATTTATCATTTCACAAGGGTAAGAAAGTGCACCATTCCTGGAAATACTGCAATACCGGACGATGCGTGGAGTGGACAGAGCGAGCTCTTATTCCATCTCCCTGTTTCAAAAATCAATTTAATATACAGTCTCCAAGTGGAGACATATCAGATATAAACTGATAAGAACAGAAACTACACATGATCTTAGCCAAAAGGCCGAGAAGCGATGCCACACAACTGGCGAGGAATCAAGTCATTCTGACTGCCTCACTTTCATCACGTTCCAAAACGATTTTTTTTTTTTAATAGACCTTACTACCAATAGTCACTTTGTAAAACGTGATTAACACCATTTTACGTTGTTCTGAAGCGATAATTCATATAAACAATCATATCAATCTGAAAAGAATCAACGATAGTCACGACCTTTTTTGTTTCTAGTCCTTTTTACTCCAAACTAATGGCCTAGAAGATAACAACCAGTTCTTTTGGTGCTGCTGTAAATAAAACACATCATTTACATAATGTGAGAATAAAGCATATATCGTACACTTCTTTTCTTGTTCATTCTATAGCGCATAAAGACGTAGTTATGTTAAGAAAAGATGGGTTTCGGCCAGACAGATTTATAACAACTGCTACAGCACCTCTAGTGACAGACCAAACTGCAGCTCACTGTTTCTTTCTCCCTCCATGCTTTTTGAGTAGATCTCCTCAGCAGTTGTTGAAATGCTGATCTCTGAAATTAGAGTTATTTTATTGTTTTAAAAGCCTGCTGAATGAGTAGCATTTATCATTTCACAAGGGTAAGAAAGTGCACCATTCCTGGAAATACTGCAATACCGGGACGATGCGTGGAGTGGACAGAGCGAGCTCTTATTCCATCTCCTGTTTCAAAAATCAATTTAATATACAGTCTCCAAGTGGAGACATATCAGATATTAAACTGATAGAACAGAAACTACACACTGATCTTAGCCAAAAGGCCGAGAAGCGATGCCACACAACTGGCGAGGCAAGCAAGTCATTCTGACTGGCTCACTTTCACTCACGGTTCCAAAACTTGCTTTGTTTCATAAACAACTGCTACAGCACCTCTAGTGGACAGGAGACCAAACTGCAGCTCACTGTTTCTTTCTCCCTCCATGCTTTTGGAGTAGATCTCCTCAGCAGTTGTTGAAATGCTGATCTCTGAAATTAGAGTTATTTTATTATTTTAAAAGCCTGCTGATGAGAGCATTTATTATTTCACAAGGGTAAGAAAGTGCCCATTCCTGGAAATACTGCAATACCGGGACGATGCGTGGAGTGGACAGAGCGAGCTCTTATTCCATCTCCCTGTTTCAAAATCAATTTATATACAGTCTCCAAGTGGAGACATATCAGATATTAAACTGATAAGAACAGAAACTACACACTGATCTTAGCCAAAAGGCCGAGAAGCGATGCCACACAACTGGCGAGGTAAACGAGTCATTCTGACTGGCCTCACTTTCACTCACGGTTCCAAAACGATTTTTTTTAATAGCCTTACTACCAATAGTAACTTTGTAAAACGTGAATTAACACCATTTTACGTTGTTCTGAAGCGATAAATTCATATAAACAAGTCATATCAATCTGAAAAGAATCAACGATAGTCACGACCTTTTGTTTGTTTCTAGTCCTTTTTACTCCCAAACTAATGGCCTAGAAGGATAACAGACCAGTTCTTTTGGTGCTGCTGTAAATATAAACACATCATTTACATAATGTGAGAATAAAGCATATATCTGTACACTTCTTTTCTTGTTCATTCTATATGCAGCATAAAGACGTAGTTATGTTAAGAAAAGATGGTTTCGGCCAGACAGATTTATAACAACTGCTACAGCAGCCTCTAGTGGACAGGAGACCAAACTGCAGCTCACTGTTTCTTTCTCCCTCCATGCTTTTTGAGTAGATCTCCTCAGCAGTTGTTGAAATGCTGATCTCTGAAATTAGAGTTATTTTATTGTTTTAAAAGCCTGCTGAATGAGTAGCATTTATCATTTCACAAGGGTAAGAAAGTGCACCATTCCTGGAAATACTGCAATACCGGGACGATGCGTGGAGTGGACAGAGCGAGCTCTTATTCCATCTCCCTGTTTCAAAAATCAATTTAATATACAGTCTCCAAGTGGAGACATATCAGATATTAAACTGATAAGAACAGAAACTACACACTGATCTTAGCCAAAAGGCCGAGAAGCGATGCCACACAACTGGCGAGGCAATCAAGTCATTCTGACTGGCCTCACTTTCACTCACGGTTCCAAAACGATTTTTTTTTTTAATAGACCTACTACCAATAGTCACTTTGAAAACGTGAATAACACCATTTTACGTTGTTCTGAAGCGATAAATTCATATAAAGTCATATCATCTGAAAAGAATCACGTTATCACGACTTTTGTTTGTTTTAGTCCTTTTACCCAAACTATGCCAGAAGATAAAGACCAGTTCTTTTGTGCTGCTGAATTAAACACATCATTACATAATGTGAGATAAAGCATTTCTGTACACTTCTTTTCTGTCATTCTATATGCAGCATAAAGAGTATTATGTTAAGAAAGAGGTTTCGCCGACAGATTTAAAAATGCTACAGCAGCCTAGTGGCAGGAACCAAACTGCGCTCACTGTTCTTCTCCTCCATGCTTTTTGAGTAGATCTCCTAGCATTGTGAAATCTGATCTCTGAAATTAGAGTTATTTTATTGTTTTAAAAGCCTGCTGAATGAGTAGCATTTATCATTTCACAAGGGTAAGAAAGTGCACCATTCCTGGAAATACTGCAATACCGGGACGATGCGTGGAGTGGACAGAGCGAGCTCTTATTCCATCTCCCTGTTTCAAAATCAATTTAATATACAGTCTCCAAGTGGAGACATATCAGATATTAAACTGATAAGAACAGAAACTACACACTGATCTTAGCCAAAGGCCGAGAAGCGATGCCACACAACTGGCGAGGCAAGCAAGTCATTCTGATGGCCTCACTTTCACTCACGGTTCCAAAACTTGCTTTGTTTCATAAACAATGCTACAGCAGCCTCTAGTGGACAGGAGACCAAACTGCAGCTCACTGTTTCTTTCTCCCTCCATGCTTTTGGAGTAGATCTCCTCAGCAGTTGTTGAAATGCTGATCTCTGAAATTAGAGTTATTTTATTATTTTAAAAGCCTGCTGAATGAGTAGCATTTATTATTTCACAAGGGTAAGAAAGTGCACCATTCCTGGAAATACTGCAATACCGGGACGATGCTGGAGTGGACAGAGCGAGCTCTTATTCCATCTCCCTGTTTCAAAAATCAATTTAATATACAGTCTCCAAGTGGAGACATATCAGATATTAAACTGATAAGAACAGAAACTACACACTGATCTTAGCCAAAAGGCCGAGAAGCGATGCCACACAACTGGCGAGGTAAACGAGTCATTCTGACTGGCCTCACTTTCACTCACGGTTCCAAAACGATTTTTTTAACAGACCTTACTACCAATAGTAACTTTGTAAAACGTGAATTAACACCATTTTACGTTGTTCTGAAGCGATAAATTCATATAAACAAGTCATATCAATCTGAAAAGAATCAACGATAGTCACGACCTTTTGTTTGTTTCTAGTCCTTTTTACTCCCAAACTAATGGCCTAGAAGGATAACAGACCAGTTCTTTTGGTGCTGCTGTAAATATAAACACATCATTTACATAATGTGAGAATAAAGCATATATCTGTACACTTCTTTTCTTGTTCATTCTATATGCAGCATAAAGACGTAGTTATGTTAAGAAAAGATGGGTTTCGGCCAGACAGATTTATAACAACTGCTACAGCAGCCTCTAGTGGACAGGAGACCAAACTGCAGCTCACTGTTTCTTTCTCCCTCCATGCTTTTTGAGTAGATCTCCTCAGCAGTTGTTGAAATGCTGATCTCTGAAATTAGAGTTATTTTATTGTTTTAAAAGCCTGCTGAATGAGTAGCATTTATCATTTCACAAGGGTAAGAAAGTGCACCATTCCTGGAAATACTGCAATACCGGGACGATGCGTGGAGTGGACAGAGCGAGCTCTTATTCCATCTCCCTGTTTCAAAAATCAATTTAATATACAGTCTCCAAGTGGAGACATATCAGATATTAAACTGATAAGAACAGAAACTACACACTGATCTTAGCCAAAAGGCCGAGAAGCGATGCCACACAACTGGCGAGGCAATCGAGTGATTCTGACTGGCCTCACTTTCACTCACGGTTCCAAAACTTGCTTTGTTTCATAAACAACTGCTACAGCAGCCTCTAGTGGACAGGAGACCAAACTGCAGCTCACTGTTTCTTTCTCCCTCCATGCTTTTGGAGTAGATCTCCTCAGCAGTTGTTGAAATGCTGATCTCTGAAATTAGAGTTATTTTATTATTTTAAAAGCCTGCTGAGTGAGCAGCATTTATTATTTCACAAGGGTAAGAAAGTGCACCATTCCTGGAAATACTGCAATACCGGGACGATGCGTGGAGTGGACAGAGCGAGCTCTTATTCCATCTCCCTGTTTCAAAAATCAATTTAATATACAGTCTCCAAGTGGAGACATATCAGATATTAAACTGATAAGAACAGAAACTACACACTGATCTTAGCCAAAAGGCCGAGAAGCGATGCCACACAACTGGCGAGGTAAACGAGTCATTCTGACTGGCCTCACTTTCACTCACGGTTCCAAAACGATTTTTTTTTTTAATAGACCTTACTACCAATAGTCACTTTGTAAAACGTGAATTAACACCATTTTACGTTGTTCTGAAGCGATAAATTCATATAAACAAGTCATATCAATCTGAAAAGAATCAACGATAGTCACGACCTTTTGTTTGTTTCTAGTCCTTTTTACTCCCAAACTAATGGCCTAGAAGGATAACAGACCAGTTCTTTTGGTGCTGCTGTAAATATAAACACATCATTTACATAATGTGAGAATAAAGCATATATCTGTACACTTCTTTTCTTGTTCATTCTATATGCAGCATAAAGACGTAGTTATGTTAAGAAAAGATGGGTCTCGGCCAGACAGATTTATAACAACTGCTACAGCAGCCTCTAGTGGACAGGAGACCAAACTGCAGCTCACTGTTTCTTTCTCCCTCCATGCTTTTTGAGTAGATCTCCTCAGCAGTTGTTGAAATGCTGATCTCTGAAATTAGAGTTATTTTATTGTTTTAAAAGCCTGCTGAATGAGTAGCATTTATCATTTCACAAGGGTAAGAAAGTGCACCATTCCTGGAAATACTGCAATACCGGGACGATGCGTGGAGTGGACAGAGCGAGCTCTTATTCCATCTCCCTGTTTCAAAAATCAATTTAATATACAGTCTCCAAGTGGAGACATATCAGATATTAAACTGATAAGAACAGAAACTACACACTGATCTTAGCCAAAAGGCCGAGAAGCGATGCCACACAACTGGCGAGGCAATCAAGTCATTCTGACTGGCCTCACTTTCACTCACGGTTCCAAAACGATTTTTTTAACAGACCTTACTACCAATAGTAACTTTGTAAAACGTGAATTAACACCATTTTACGTTGTTCTGAAGCGATAAATTCATATAAACAAGTCATATCAATCTGAAAAGAATCAACGATAGTCACGACCTTTTGTTTGTTTCTAGTCCTTTTTACTCCCAAACTAATGGCCTAGAAGGATAACAGACCAGTTCTTTTGGTGCTGCTGTAAATATAAACACATCATTTACATAATGTGAGAATAAAGCATATATCTGTACACTTCTTTTCTTGTTCATTCTATATGCAGCATAAAGACGTAGTTATGTTAAGAAAAGATGGGTTTTGGCCAGACAGATTTATAACAACTGCTACAGCAGCCTCTAGTGGACAGGAGACCAAACTGCAGCTCACTGTTTCTTTCTCCCTCCATGCTTTTGGAGTAGATCTCCTCAGCAGTTGTTGAAATGCTGATCTCTGAAATTAGAGTTATTTTATTATTTTAAAAGCCTGCTGAGTGAGCAGCATTTATTATTTCACAAGGGTAAGAAAGTGCACCATTCCTGGAAATACTGCAATACCGGGACAATGCGTGGAGTGGACAGAGCGAGCTCTTATTCCATCTCCCTGTTTCAAAAATCAATTTAATATACAGTCTCCAAGTGGAGACATATCAGATATTAAACTGATAAGAACAGAAACTACACACTGATCTTAGCCAAAAGGCCGAGAAGCGATGCCACACAACTGGCGAGGTAAACGAGTCATTCTGACTGGCCTCACTTTCACTCACGGTTCCAAAACGATTTTTTTTTTTAATAGACCTTACTACCAATAGTCACTTTGTAAAACGTGAATTAACACCATTTTACGTTGTTCTGAAGCGATAAATTCATATAAACAAGTCATATCAATCTGAAAAGAATCAACGATAGTCACGACCTTTTGTTTGTTTCTAGTCCTTTTTACTCCCAAACTAATGGCCTAGAAGGATAACAGACCAGTTCTTTTGGTGCTGCTGTAAATATAAACACATCATTTACATAATGTGAGAATAAAGCATATATCTGTACACTTCTTTTCTTGTTCATTCTATATGCAGCATAAAGACGTAGTTATGTTAAGAAAAGATGGGTTTCGGCCAGACAGATTTATAACAACTGCTACAGCAGCCTCTAGTGGACAGGAGACCAAACTGCAGCTCACTGTTTCTTTCTCCCTCCATGCTTTTTGAGTAGATCTCCTCAGCAGTTGTTGAAATGCTGATCTCTGAAATTAGAGTTATTTTATTATTTTAAAAGCCTGCTGAATGAGTAGCATTTATCATTTCACAAGGGTAAGAAAGTGCACCATTCCTGGAAATACTGCAATACCGGGACAATGCGTGGAGTGGACAGAGCGAGCTCTTATTCCATCTCCCTGTTTCAAAAATCAATTTAATATACAGTCTCCAAGTGGAGACATATCAGATATTAAACTGATAAGAACAGAAACTACACACTGATCTTAGCCAAAAGGCCGAGAAGCGATGCCACACAACTGGCGAGGTAAACGAGTCATTCTGACTGGCCTCACTTTCACTCACGGTTCCAAAACGATTTTTTTTTTTAATAGACCTTACTACCAATAGTCACTTTGTAAAACGTGAATTAACACCATTTTACGTTGTTCTGAAGCGATAAATTCATATAAACAAGTCATATCAATCTGAAAAGAATCAACGATAGTCACGACCTTTTGTTTGTTTCTAGTCCTTTTTACTCCCAAACTAATGGCCTAGAAGGATAACAGACCAGTTCTTTTGGTGCTGCTGTAAATATAAACACATCATTTACATAATGTGAGAATAAAGCATATATCTGTACACTTCTTTTCTTGTTCATTCTATATGCAGCATAAAGACGTAGTTATGTTAAGAAAAGATGGGTTTCGGCCAGACAGATTTATAACAACTGCTACAGCAGCCTTAGTGGACAGGAGACCAAACTGCAGCTCACTGTTTCTTTCTCCCTCCATGCTTTTTGAGTAGATCTCCTCAGCAGTTGTTGAAATGCTGATCTCTGAAATTAGAGTTATTTTATTGTTTTAAAAGCCTGCTGAATGAGTAGCAAAAACGTAGACAAACGCAGTCAGTTCTTCCTCATCTTTTGATATTCTCAATTGAATGCTGATTCTGATAGAGTTATTTATTATTTTAAAGCTGGATGAGCATTTTCACAGGTAAGAAAGTTTATATTTCACAAGGGTAAGAAAGTGCACCATTCCTGGAAATACTGCAATACCGGGACGATGCGTGGAGTGGACAGAGCGAGCTCTTATTCCATCTCCCTGTTTCAAAAATCAATTTAATATACAGTCTCCAAGTGGAGACATATCAGATATTAAACTGATAAGAACAGAAACTACACACTGATCTTAGCCAAAAGGCCGAGAAGCGATGCCACACAACTGGCGAGGCAATCAAGTCATTCTGACTGGCCTCACTTTCACTCACGGTTCCAAAACTTGCTTTGTTTCATAAACAACTGCTACAGCAGCCTCTAGTGGACAGGAGACCAAACTGCAGCTCACTGTTTCTTTCTCCCTCCATGCTTTTGGAGTAGATCTCCTCAGCAGTTGTTGAAATGCTGATCTCTGAAATTAGAGTTATTTTATTATTTTAAAAGCCTGCTGAATGAGCTAGCATTTATTATTTCACAAGGGTAAGAAAGTGCACCATTCCTGGAAATACTGCAATACGGACATGCGTGGAGTGGACAGAGCGAGCTCTTATTCCATCTCCCTGTTTCAAAAATCAATTTAATATACAGTCTCCAAGTGGAGACATATCAGATATTAAACTGATAAGAACAGAAACTACACATGATTTAGCCAAAAGGCCGAGAAGCGATGCCACACAACTGGCGAGGTAAACGAGTCATTCTGACTGGCCTCACTTTCACTCACGGTTCCAAACGATTTTTTTAATAGACCTTACTACCAATAGTAACTTTGTAAAACCGTGAATTAACACCATTTTTACGTTGTTCTGAAGCGATAAATTCATATAAACAAGTCATATCAATCTGAAAAGAATCAACGATAGTCACGACCTTTTGTTTGTTTCTAGTCCTTTTTACTCCCAAACTAATGGCCTAGAAGGATAACAGACCAGTTCTTTTGGTGCTGCTGTAAATATAAACACATCATTTACATAATGTGAGAATAAAGCATATATCTGTACACTTCTTTTCTTGTTCATTCTATATGCAGCATAAAGACGTAGTTATGTTAAGAAAAGATGGGTTTCGGCCAGACAGATTTATAACAACTGCTACAGCAGCCTCTAGTGGACAGGAGACCAAACTGCAGCTCACTGTTTCTTTCTCCCTCCATGCTTTTTGAGTAGATCTCCTCAGCAGTTGTTGAAATGCTGATCTCTGAAATTAGAGTTATTTTATATGTTTAAAAGCCTGCTGAATGAGTAGCATTTATTCATTTCACAAGGGTAAGAAAGTGCACCATTCCTGGAAATACTGCAATACCGGGACGATGCGTGGAGTGGACAGAGCGAGCTCTTATTCCATCTCCCTGTTTCAAAAATCAATTTAATATACAGTCTCCAAGTGGAGACATATCAGATATTAAACTGATAAGAACAGAAACTACACACTGATCTTAGCCAAAAGGCCGAGAAGCGATGCCACACAACTGGCGAGGCAATCAAGTCATTCTGACTGGCCTCACTTTCACTCACGGTTCCAAAACTTGCTTTGTTTCATAAACAACTGCTACAGCAGCCTCTAGTGGACAGGAGACCAAACTGCAGCTCACTGTTTCTTTCTCCCTCCATGCTTTTGGAGTAGATCTCCTCAGCAGTTGTTGAATTGCTGATCTCTGAAATTAGAGTTATTTTAATTATTTTAAAAGCCTGCTGAATGAGTAGCATTTATTATTTCACAAGGTAAGAAAGTGCAACCATTCTGGAAAACTGCAATACCGGGACGATGCGTGGAGTGGACAGAGCGAGCTCTTATTCCATCTCCCTGTTTTCAAAAATCAATTTAATATACAGTCTCCAAGTGGAGACATATCAGATATTAAACTGATAAGAACAGAAACTACACACTGATCTTAGCCAAAAGGCCGAGAAGCGATGCCACACAACTGGCGAGGTAAACGAGTCATTCTGACTGGCCTCACTTTCACTCACGGTTCCAAAACGATTTTTTTAACAGACCTTACTACCAATAGTAACTTTGTAAAACGTGAATTAACACCATTTTACGTTGTTCTGAAGCGATAAATTCATATAAACAAGTCATATCAATCTGAAAAGAATCAACATAGTCACGACCTTTTGTTTGTTTCTAGTCCTTTTTACTCCCAAACTAATGGCCTAGAAGGATAACAGACCAGTTCTTTTGGTGCTGCTGTAAATATAAACACATCATTTACATAATGTGAGAATAAAGCATATATCTGTACACTTCTTTTCTTGTTCATTCTATATGCAGCATAAAGACGTAGTTATGTTAAGAAAAGATGGGTTTTGGCCAGACAGATTTATAACAACTGCTACAGCAGCCTCTAGTGGACAGGAGACCAAACTGCAGCTCACTGTTTCTTTCTCCCTCCATGCTTTTGAGTAGATCTCCTCAGCAGTTGTTGAAATGCTGATCTCTGAAATTAGAGTTATTTTATTATTTTAAAAGCCTGCTGAGTGAGCAGCATTTATTATTTCACAAGGGTAAGAAAGTGCACCATTCCTGGAAATACTGCAATACCGGGACATGCGTGGAGTGGACAGAGCGAGCTCTTATTCCATCTCCCTGTTTCAAAAATCAATTTAATATACAGTCTCCAAGTGGAGACATATCATATTAAACTGATAAGAACAGAAACTTCACACTGATCTTAGCCAAAAGGCCGAGAAGCGATGCCACACAACTGGCGAGGTAAACAGTCATTCTGACTGGCCTCACTTTCACTCACGGTTCCAAAACGTTTTTTTTTTTAAGACCTTATACAATGTACTTTGAACGGAATAACACCATTACTTGTTCTGAGCGATAATCATAACAAGTCATATCAATCTGAAAGATCAACGATAGCACGACTTGTTGTTCAGTCTTTTACTCCAAACTATGGCCTAGAAGATAACAGACCAGTTCTTTTGTGCTGCTGTAATAAACACATCATTACTATGTGAGAAAGATATATGTACACTTCTTTCTGTCATTCTATGCACATAGATATTTAGTTAGAAAAATGTTTTGGCAACAATTAAACACCTACGCAGCCTCTAGTGACAGAGACAATTGCGGCTCACGTTTTTTCCTCATGTTTTGAGTAAATCCTCAGTTGTGAAATGCTGGTCAGTGACATTTGAGTTATGTTCATTTTAAAGCCTGCTGATGAGTAGTTACATTTCAAGGTAGAAAGTCACCATTCCTGGAAATACTGCAATACCGGGACGATGCGTGGAGTGGACAGAGCGAGCTCTTATTCCATCTCCCTGTTTCAAAAATCAATTTAATATACAGTCTCCAAGTGGACACATATCAGATATTAAACTGATTTTTTTTTTTCTTTCGAAAAGGTTTATTGACACTTTGGACAATTTTAACACTGCATTACACATTTTCCACAGAAATCTTCATTTCACAAGGATAAAATCATTTTCAAACTAAAGAAGATAAGAACAGGGATGTAAAAAACCAAAACTCCGTGTTAAAAGTTGACCAGGACCGGAGTGACTCCATACAAAGTTCTGGTCCATCCCGTCCCTCCAAGCAGGGCCCAGAGGAGAAAACCTCCCCTGCTGCTCCTTCCCTCCTGCCTCACCCGGAGAGCCAGGCCGCCGCTGCTGGGACCTCCGTCCGTGGAGCTCCGGCTCCTTCGTCCATGGAGGCGCAGGCGATTCTTCTTTGCGGCTGTGTCCTTGGCGCGCCACCTGCAGCTCTGATGTTTTCTCTTCTTGCTGCCGCCATCAAGGATCACAGCCGCGGGGGGGATCTGCCTGCGCCTGCTTACCAGCAGGTTTCTGGAGGTCCATATGGCGTCTTTGATGGTGGCGAGGGTGAGCCACGTCTCTGCAAAGTCTTTCTTTCCCATCTTCTGGTGGCTCACCCCGTACAGCACTAGCTGTAGGTCGAGGACCCCCCCTGCTGGTAAGTATGGGAATTGCAAGGAGCCGGCCTCTGCCCACAGGTCCCTGGCAGCGCTGCACTCCCACAGCAGGTGCCTCACCGACTCCGGCGCGCCACAACCGGGTCGGGGGCAGATGGAGGTCGCCGACATGCCGCGGGAGTGCATGACGGCTCTGACCGGGAGGATCTCATGGGCCGCCATCCAGGACAGGTCCTGGAGTCTGTTTCGGAAGGACGGGATGGGCCACGTTGCGCCAAACCACGGTGGCGTCTCCAGACAGGAGGCCGCGCACTGGAGTCACTGGATCCCGATCCTGGACAACAGAGATGATAAAACGGTGGTTGGTTTAAAATCCCGACCTCCTCTCCCTCCAGTTTAAAATGTTGTAAAAATTTCTGTATAAAAGTGTATGCAGGTGGGAGGTTAAAAGCCACTGGTTTCCTAAAATCACTCTTTAAAAGTTTCAGTTTTCTTAGGTAAGACCCGAACCAAAATCTGTTCAAAGCATTTGTTTTAGGATTGTTAAAAATGTTCATGGCTTGTTTAAAATGAGTGCTTGTATAAAGGCTGCCTAAAAACAGGTACAGATCTGGGACTCCTTTCCCTCCTTTCTCTTTTGGTCTTGTCATAATTTCTCTTCTTAATCTCTCCCACTTGGAGTCCCAGATGAAATAAAAAATGTCCCTTTGCAGCTCTAAAATCACTCTCCTAGGAGGGATAAAAACAGAACTGGTTAGTAAAAACACTGGTAAAATCACTGCCTTGACAATTAAAATCTTTCCTTCAAAGGTTAGGTTTCTCATTGACCAGTATCCTGTTTTTTGTTTTACCTTTTGTGTTATTTTTGTCCAGTTTGTTTTTCCTTCGCCATTTTGGTCAAATGTAACTCCTAAAATCTTTTGTTCTTGGGTCACCTGAAACTGTCCTGTTTTTTCAGAGTTTTTCCACGGTCCGTAAAATTGTGCTCTGGTTTTTTCTTTATTTAATTTAGAGCCTGACGCTTTCCCGAACCGGTCTGTTAAAAGGAAAACTCTGTCACGATAAAAGGTCTGTACATAAAATGTTAAAATCATCCATGTATAAAAGACATTTGGCCTCCTGCCCTCCACTCCCCGGTATCGTGACCCCTGAGATCAGTGGGTCCCTTCTCAAGACCTGCGCCAGCGGCTCGATGCAGGTCACGTAGAGCAGGGCGGATAACGGACAACCCTGACGGACACCGCAGTTCACTTTCACTGCTTTTGTCAGGAACCCGTTAACCATGAATCTGCTGGAAATGTCTCTGTACAGCAAACCCACCCACGCTATGAACCTCCCTGGAAAACCCATTTTTTGCAGTACCTGGAAGAGGTACTGGTGCGAGACCCGATCAAAAGCTTTCTCAAAATCTAAATTTAGGACTATCAGCCGAATGTTTCTGTCTCTCGCAAAACAGATGGTGTCTCGGATCAGTACGAGGCTGTCGGTGATCCTCCTGCCCGGCACGGCGCAGGCTTGATCCGGGTGGATTAGATCCCCCAACACTCGGCGCATCCTGGCTGCTAAAAGTTTACTAAAAAGTTTACAGTCCACGTTTAAAAGGGTGATGGGTCTCCAGTTTTTCAGGTCTTTTTTGTCTTTGTCTTTATGTAAAAGTGTGACTATTCCTGTTCTAAAACTACCGGGGAGTGTGTCTAGTTTGCTAAAATCGGTAAAAACAACAATTAAATCAGGTGCTAAAATGTCCCAAAATGTCAAATAAAATTCTAAAGGGAGTCCGTCGGAGCCAGGAGATTTTCCTCTTTTAAAACTCTTCAAAGAATTAAAAAGTTCTAAAAGGGTAAAATCCTCCTCTAAAAACCTGGTATCTTTTAAACTTTTTTCAAGAACATCCAACGTTTCACTTATATTTTCTTCTGGTGTGTTTCCTGTATATAGTTCACTGTAGAACTTTTCAATCACTTTTTTCTTTTCTTCTATGTCTGACACTATGTCTCCATTTTCTGACTTTAGTTCAGCGATAAAACTTGGATTATTTATTATTTTCTTGAAAAAGTATCTCGTGCATTTTTCTCCTTCCTCTATTTCTCTTTCTCTACTTCTTAAAATGACTCCCTTACTTCTTATTTCTGCTAAAATACTCATTTCTTTCTTTACTTCTCTTACTTCCTTGTTAAAATTCATTCCCATTTGGTTTAAAAGGTGATATCTCTGTAAACGTTTCTGCAGCCCCACCATGCGTCTTTGTTCTCTCTTCTTTTTTTCTTTCCCTGCTCGTCTGAAGAAAGTCTGGGTCCTACCTTTCACCATCTCCCACCACTGTGCTCGTGTCTCGTACAGGTCCTGGAGGGTCTGCCAGTCTCGGTACCGCTCCCGGTACTGGCCGACCAGAACCTGGTCGTCCAGCAGGGAGCGGTTGAGCTTCCACAGACCCGCCCCGGTCGTCGCACCTGAAGGGAGTGAAAGTGTGCAGGATAGAAGGAGGTGATCAGAAAAGAAGACGGGTGACAAACTGGCCTCGGTTAGGGCGCAGTCTCTGGTGAAGAGGTGGTCGATGCGGGAGGCTTTGGAGCCGTCGTCGCTGACCCAGGTGTAACCTTCCTCACCAGGATGCATTTTTCTAAAACTGTCCACTAGTTTAAAATCCCTAACGATCCTCTGTAATAAAAGTGACGTCTTGTCTATTTTAAAATCTTGTCCGGTCCTTTTCCTGTCTTTGGTCGTTAAAACACAATTAAAATCTCCTCCCATGATTAAAGGTTTTCTTCCCAGCAGGTGGGGCTGCAGTTCCTCTAAAAAGTCGTACCTGTCATGTTTGTCATTAAAACCATAAATATTTAAGAGGTTAAAATCCTGTCCGTTAAAAGTCAGATTTGCTAAAAGTGCCCGTCCCTCCCTCACCACGGTGCTGCCCGTCACCCGGATGTGTGGATTGTTAATTAAAATGGCCACGCCGTCATTTCTGTTCTCGTTAGAGCCGCTCCATATGGACGGTCGCGGCCACAGGTCCTGCCACCGGGTGTAGGACTTTAAAAACGGGAGAGCACATTCCTGTAGTAAAAACAAATCCGACTGTACAGAACTTAAAAAGGATAAAACACTCTGGGCTCTAACTCGCGACTTCACGCTTCTAACATTGATGGTTGAGAAGGTGAGAGTCATGAGTATAATGACTAAAAACAGGTGAGACATTTTAAAGGATTAAAAACGCTAAAACCCATTTAAACCAGGTTAAAAATGGGCTCGGAGACTGTCCTGTGAACAGAGCTCCACCGTGTCCCAGTCAGGTGCTGATCGGTCCGGAGCTCCGTTCCCCCTTCGGCCCCTCGGTCTCGGCCGTTTTTCTAAAGCCGATACACTCAAAGGGTCTTCCGGGGTTGATTGATGAGCAACATGTTGAAACGAGGCCTCATCATTTGGGTTAGAGAGGAAGAACTTGGTCTCCTCTCCCAAAGATTTGAAGAGGTTCTCAAGTCTTCCTCTCTTCTCCACGGTGACGGTCAGGTCAGAGGGAGAGTCCGGTGCGGGTCTCTTAGCCAGCTGGGCGTCGGGGAGGGGGGGGGCATCATCGCTGCTGTCAGACTCCATGTCTTGTGACTCTCCGTCAGCTCCGCCTTCTGTCTGCGTTGGCCCCCCCTCATTGGGTGTTTCGACCGGGGGGGGCGTTTCCTTCCCCTCCCCGCCTCCCGTCACCTCCTCCTTCTCCTCCTCTCCTCCAATCAGGAGGGGCGACGGGAGATTTGAATTTTCTTGCCCAGCTGCTTCCACTTGCTCAATTAGCCTGTCCGCTTGTGTTTGTCTGGCTTTTTTTAAGGTATTTGCGAATGATTTTGGACAGTCTCTGAATAAATGATCTTTTTCACCACATAAATTACATTTTCGCCCATTTGTACAATCTTCAAAAGTGTGTCCCACTTCTCTACATTTTCCGCAAAAAATTTTATCACATGCCTCGGCCAGATGACCGTGTTCACCGCACTTGCGACAGAGTTTTGGCTGGCCTTGATAATGAATGTAGCCTCGGTTCTCCCCCAGGACTATCATGGATGGGAGATGCCTCAGGCCCTGGAAGCCCTGGGGGTCCTCCCACTGTCTAATGGGGACCCGCCAGGCGCAGTTCCAGATGCCGTCCGCATCCCTCACCTTCACAGCCTGGCCCTTCACCGTGCAGTATCTACCCAGCCACATACAGATGTCAGCAGCACTGACCGTCTCATTGAACATCCTGACAATCACCGTTTTCAGGGCGTTGTCAGTCAGTTTCTCAACGTCAAATGCTGAAAACTGGGTCTTTTCGTTCTCAAACCTAGTCCAAAACTCTCTTAACACGTCGCCGCTGGTGAAACTCACGTCATATCCCCTGTTGAAGGGCAGGGTCAGGATACAGTTCAGGTCATCTGGCCGAAACTTCAGGGTTTGCTGAATCAATTTACGGGAGAAGTCTAGCCGAGTAATTCCAGTTTCCTTACCTTGTTCGTTGAATAAAAAGCGGACGCTGTGGTGCCTCCGCATGCCGGCATGAGTAGCCGCCATGGTGGAGGCACCACCCGTTAGAGGTTAAAACCTTTACTAAAACCAGTAAAAGATTAAAACCTTTACTAAGAACAATAAATAAGTAAAAGGAGGAGATATTTCCCACTATTTGTGGTCAATATCTCAACCGGGGGACTAGTTTTCTGAACCTCTGAGTCAGTGGAAACAGCCAAGTCACAAAGACTAACACTGTCACCACCCAGTGGAGGCGATCGCTGTCTTAGCCAAAAGGCCGAGAAGCGATGCCACACAACTGGCGAGGTAAACGAGTCATTCTGACTGGCCTCACTTTCACTCACGGTTCCAAAACGATTTTTTTAACAGACCTTACTACCAATAGTAACTTTGTAAAACGTGAATTAACACCATTTTACGTTGTTCTGAAGCGATAAATTCATATAAACAAGTCATATCAATCTGAAAAGAATCAACGATAGTCACGACCTTTTGTTTGTTTCTAGTCCTTTTTACTCCCAAACTAATGGCCTAGAAGGATAACAGACCAGTTCTTTTGGTGCTGCTGTAAATATAAACACATCATTTACATAATGTGAGACTAAAGCATATATCTGTACACTTCTTTTCTTGTTCATTCTATATGCAGCATAAAGATGTAGTTATGTTAAGAAAAGATGGGTTTTGGCCAGACAGATTTATAACAACTGCTACAGCAGCCTCTAGTGGACAGGAGACCAAACTGCGGCTCACTGTTTCTTTCTCCCTCCATGCTTTTGGAGTAGATCTCCTCAGAAGTTGTTGAAATGCTGGTCTGTGACATTTGAGTTACTGTGTCATTTTAAAAGCCTGCTGAGTGAGTAGCATTTATCATTTCACAAGGGTAAGAAAGTGCACCATTCCTGGAAATACTGCAATACCGGGACGATGCGTGGAGTGGACAGAGCGAGCTCTTATTCCATCTCCCTGTTTCAAAAATCAATTTAATATACAGTCTCCAAGTGGAGACATATCAGATATTAAACTGATAAGAACAGAAACTACACACTGATCTTAGCCAAAAGGCCGAGAAGCGATGCCACACAACTGGCGAGGCAAACGAGTCATTCTGACTGGCCTCACTTTCACTCACGGTTCCAAAACTTGCTTTGTTTCATAAACAACTGCTACAGCAGCCTCTAGTGGACAGGAGACCAAACTGCAGCTCACTGTTTCTTTCTCCCTCCATGCTTTTGGAGTAGATCTCCTCAGCAGTTGTTGAAATGCTGATCTCTGAAATTAGAGTTATTTTATTATTTTAAAAGCCTGCTGAGTGAGCAGCATTTATTATTTCACAAGGGTAAGAAAGTGCACCATTCCTGGAAATACTGCTATACCGGGACAATGCATGGAGTGGACAGAGCGAGCTCTTATTCCATCTCCCTGTTTCAAAAATCAATTTAATATACAGTCTCCAAGTGGAGACATATCAGATATTAAACTGATAAGAACAGAAACTACACACTGATCTTAGCCAAAAGGCCGAGAAGCGATGCCACACAACTGGCGAGGCAATCAAGTCATTCTGACTGGCCTCACTTTCACTCACGGTTCCAAAACTTGCTTTGTTTCATAAACAACTGCTACAGTAGCCTCTAGTGGACAGGAGACCAAACTGCAGCTCACTGTTTCTTTCTCCCTCCATGCTTTTGGAGTAGATCTCCTCAGCAGTTGTTGAAATGCTGATCTCTGAAATTAGAGTTATTTTATTATTTTAAAAGCCTGCTGAGTGAGCAGCATTTATTATTTCACAAGGGTAAGAAAGTGCACCATTCCTGGAAATACTGCTATACCGGGACAATGCATGGAGTGGACAGAGCGAGCTCTTATTCCATCTCCGTGTTTCAAAAATCAATTTAATATACAGTCTCCAAGTGGAGACATATCAGATATTAAACTGATAAGAACAGAAACTACACACTGATCTTAGCCAAAAGGCCGAGAAGCGATGCCACACAACTGGCGAGGTAAACGAGTCATTCTGACTGGCCTCACTTTCACTCACGGTTCCAAAACGATTTTTTTAACAGACCTTACTACCAATAGTAACTTTGTAAAACGTGAATTAACACCATTTTACGTTGTTCTGAAGCGATAAATTCATATAAACAAGTCATATCAATCTGAAAAGAATCAACGATAGTCATGACCTTTTGTTTGTTTCTAGTCCTTTTTACTCCCAAACTAATGGCCTAGAAGGATAACAGACCAGTTCTTTTGGTGCTGCTGTAAATATAAACACATCATTTACATAATGTGAGAATAAAGCATATATCTGTACACTTCTTTTCTTGTTCATTCTATATGCAGCATAAAGACGTAGTTATGTTAAGAAAAGATGGGTTTTGGCCAGACAGATTTATAACAACTGCTACAGCAGCCTCTAGTGGACAGGAGACCAAACTGCAGCTCACTGTTTCTTTCTCCCTCCATGCTTTTGGAGTAGATCTCCTCAGCAGTTGTTGAAATGCTGATCTCTGAAATTAGAGTTATTTTATTATTTTAAAAGCCTGCTGAGTGAGCAGCATTTATTATTTCACAAGGGTAAGAAAGTGCACCATTCCTGGAAATACTGCAATACCGGGACGATGCGTGGAGTGGACAGAGCGAGCTCTTATTCCATCTCCCTGTTTCAAAAATCAATTTAATATACAGTCTCCAAGTGGAGACATATCAGATATTAAACTGATAAGAACAGAAACTACACACTGATCTTAGCCAAAAGGCCGAGAAGCGATGCCACACAACTGGCGAGGCAATCAAGTCATTCTGACTGGCCTCACTTTCACTCACGGTTCCAAAACTTGCTTTGTTTCATAAACAACTGCTACAGCAGCCTCTAGTGGACAGGAGACCAAACTGCAGCTCACTGTTTCTTTCTCCCTCCATGCTTTTGGAGTAGATCTCCTCAGAGTTGTTGAAATGCTGGTCTGTGACATTAGAGTTACTGTGTCATTTTAAAAGCCTGCTGAGTGAGTAGCATTTATCATTTCACAAGGGTAAGAAAGTGCACCATTCCAGGAAACACTGCCATACCGGAACGATGCGTGGAGTGGACAGAGCGAGCTCTTATTCCATCTCCCTGTTTCAAAAATCAATTTAATATACAGTCCCAAGTGGAGACATATCAGATATTAAACTGATAAGAACAGAAACTACACACTGATCTTAGCTAAAAGGCCGAGAAGCGATGCCACACAACTGGCGAGGTAAACGAGTCATTCTGACTGGCCTCACTTTCACTCACGGTTCCAAAACGATTTTTTTAACAGACCTTACTACCAATAGTAACTTTGTAAAACGTGAATTAACACCATTTTACGTTGTTCTGAAGCGATAAATTCATATAAACAAGTCATATCAATCTGAAAAGAATCAACGATAGTCACGACCTTTTGTTTGTTTCTAGTCCTTTTTACTCCCAAACTAATGGCCTAGAAGGATAGCAGACCAGTTCTTTTGGTGCTGATGTAAATATAAACACATCATTTACATAATGTGAGAATAAAGCATATATCTGTACACTTCTTTTCTTGTTCATTCTATATGCAGCATAAAGACGTAGTTATGTTAAGAAAAGATGGGCTTTGGCCAGACAGATTTATAACAGCTGCTACAGTAGCCTCTAGTGGACAGGAGACCAAACTGCAGCTCACTGTTTCTTTCTCCCTCCATGCTTTTGGAGTAGATCTCCTCAGCAGTGCTGAAATGCTGATCTCTGAAATTAGAGTTATTTTATTGTTTTAAAAGCCTGCTGAGTGAGTAGCATTTATCATTTCACAAGGGTAAGAAAGTGCACCATTCCTGGAAATACTGCAATACCGGGACGATGCGTGGAGTGGACAGAGCGAGCTCTTATTCCATCTCCCTGTTTCAAAAATCAATTTAATATACAGTCTCCAAGTGGAGACATATCAGATATTAAACTGATAAGAACAGAAACTACACACTGATCTTAGCCAAAAGGCCGAGAAGCGATGCCACACAACTGGCGAGGAAACGAGTCATTCTGACTGGCCTCAGTTTCACTCACGGTTCCAAAACGATTTTTTTTAATAGACCTTACTACCAATAGTCACTTTGTAAAACGTGAATTAACACCATTTTACGTTGTTCTGAAGCGATAAATTCATATAAACAAGTCATATCAATCTGAAAAGAATCAACGATAGTCACGACCTTTTGTTTGTTTCTAGTCCTTTTTACTCCCAAACTAATGGCCTAGAAGGATAACAGACCAGTTCTTTTGGTGCTGCTGTAAATATAAACACATCATTTACATAATGTGAGACTAAAGCATATATCTGTACACTTCTTTTCTTGTTCATTCTATGCAGCATAAAGACGCAGTTAGGTTAAGAAAAGATGGGTTTTACAAAATAATGTGGTAAATTGGTGATTAATAGCATTCCATGTGGTTTGGCAGTTATAAATTAACGTAAACAAGCCACATCAAACTAAAACATAAAAGTTGAAAATTTGTTAGAAAGAAACTCAAAATTTGGAGATGAATCTAAGAAACAATAAAAAAACCCTCACTTTCAAAATTTGCAATTTTTCTCGAAAAAACTGACATTTTGAGATTAAAAAATGAAGCACTGGCAGTTCTGTGATTTCCCAGTTTGCCTCTGTATATGTGTGTGAGAAAAACCATGAAATAAAGAACGACAGGACACAGCTCCACATCACCAAGACTTTACTTCACAGCTCAGTGCCCTGCAGCCCCAGACTAACACAGGCTCCAACATTCAGCACAAGTTTGCACCAAATCTAAGCAGGAATAATTCCTCTCATGGTTAAACCCTGTTTATCTCATGCGATCAAAAGAAGAAGAAATAAAATGGCCCATTACCAACACACTGGAACACAAGGTTAAAGACTTGGGTTTACTATTCGCTTGGCAAGATAAAAAATACAGATGTCTTTCATGGAAATGATTCTGTTATGTACAATTTTAGAGAATAAACAAAATAAACCCTCAAAAATAGAATGTTTAAAGCATGCCCAATGTCACACCATGAGGAGGAGGCGAGTTTCTCTTGGAGTCCATTCTTTATGCTTCTCTTCATTCACTGCGAGTTCAGAATATATTTGGGAATCTTTTACATGCCAACATAACTCGGCGCTAAATCCACTCCAATTTGGCTTATTTATGGAAAATAAGATGGGAAGATCTATATTAAACCACTTTTAATACAGTTTTCCCTGTACAGATTCAATGCATTTGTGATATACTTTACCATGCAATGTGAACCAAGCAGAGTATTGTCGACAGAAGACTAGCATAGTTGTGGAAAACTGGGAATACTGTGTTATGTGAGAATGTCTGAAAACGGGGGCCATGACTCTCGCCTGGAGGAAGAAGAGGAAGTTAAATCAGGGATCAACCAGGGAGCAGCAGAGGCATCCGTAGCACCGTGGCAGCAACGCTCCTGAACGACAGTCAGTCAGGAAACTGGAAGCCCAAATACAGTTCAGTTCGCTGTCCTTCAAAAAACATACAATGTCCGTTTCCATTAGATGAATTTTGAGGTTATTGTAACACCAGAGTCGCTTGCTGTGAAAACATTTGAGGCGCAGCTTGACAGGAGACTGATTACACACCAACAGGTCTCGGATCCGAGTCCCTCTGTATTATCTAGCAGGCACCGCCTTATCCCTGGCATTCGCTTTCGCTTTAACCCCGCCGGCGGGTTTCGGCCTGGGCCTGGCAGGCGCAGCGGCTGTGGAGGTCTGGGCGGTGGCTTCCTGGGAGGCGCTGCGACGCATAGTTGTTGTAGTTCTGGGTGGCAGCATGGGGACAGTGGGGGCCCGGACCGAGAGGGGCTGCCTGGACGGGCACGTCCTCTGAGGAGAGGGGCTGTCAGTCCTGCAGTGGGTGGAGCTGAGGCTGCGGCGGCCTCCCAGCAGGGCGCGTAGCGGCATGCGTGGGCTGCCGTGTGGACCGGAGACGGCTGAGGGACGAGGACAGGAGGACGAGGACCGAGATGAGACGGGCTTAGGCTTCTTTTGGGTGGCCAGTCCAGCTTTCTGACTTCTGTGGAGAAATGAGCGCATAGTAAGTTATTCATGCACTGTAAAACATTTGAAGGTGGTTTAACTTGAAAATGAAAGTTCGCCTGTTGACTGGAAAATGCAATTTAACTCAACAAGAGCATTTATTTGGTTTCAACTCAGAATTCAAGTTCATTAAGTTGATTTAACAACAGAGACAAGTTGTTAATCTTGAATTGTGAGTTGTAACTCAATTAAATATTATTTCACAAAGTGCAAGCACAAAACCTGTCCTCTCCTGGTTAAAGAGCCACATTCCTCTATTATTTCACTCACATTATCAAGTTAAAATATCTACTTATTTTACTTTAGAATAATTTAAATTCCTGTTTCAAATTGCATGAACAAAGTTTCTGATCTGATAATGAATTTTATTAAACATTACAATGAATTCAGCTCAGAAACATGTAGTGTGAACAGGACTTTATCCCCAGGCTTTAAAATAAACATGAAGAAGATAAAACAACAAAAAAGAGTCAGATGAATATAAGGCACTTCCAACTCCCTCAAAACTTTCAGTTTAAAGAAGTGATTTAAAATTATCTGGATGGGTAGTGATCCCGGAGAAAAGGAGAAATCTTGTTCTCCTTTATCCTTAAGTCGAGTCAGAGGGACGTTTAATAGCAGCTGATTATTTAATCACTTCTTCAAACTTAGTTTTATTCATTGGCATTCAACTGAGAGCTGATACAATAACTTTTCTGTTGTGATATTTTAGTGTCATCTTATTTTTGTTTCATCATTTTATTCTACTACATTATTTTTATGTGTCTTTGTACAGCGTGTTGGTGCAGTTTCAACCTGTTTTTATATAAATAAACCGGTTTGCTGCAGGAACAGTCAAACCTTAAGTTTTTTTTTAAACTAGTTTAAAACCCAGGTTTTTAATTATTATAGTTAATATTTACTTAATTTTTTTAAGCTATTGTGTTTTTTTTTTATCATTACGTACATAATTACCTCTAGCTAAAAGGTGCTGTATATAAATAAAAACAGACTTACCCATTGATGACAGATGAAACTCCTTTTGTATTTTTGGCGTCTGGCAAACGGAGCGGAGAGGCGGCAGCAGCAGCGGCGCCCCTGGTGGTCTTTTTATGGGGGTGACAGGTCGAGGGATTTTGCTCCTGCAGTCTTTGGAGCCTTGCTCTTCAGTCGGTTTGAGACGCGAACACTTCCTGGACTCGTCCGAGACATGCACGTCCTCCTCCGATCCCGTCGTGGATAAAGTCTCGGACGCCCTCCATCGCTCGTCGTCCCCTGATGACAGCGATGAAGACGTGCCGGACAGCATCCTCCTCCTCATCCAGCGGCCCTGTTGCTTCTGAACCAGCAGGCGCGCCAGGTCCAGCTGCCGGGCGCGCTGCTGGAGCCGAAGTCGGGCCGAGAGGGAGGAGGACTGCTCTGAGCCCGAGTCCTCTTCAGAGATTAGGATTGGGATTCTGCTCCGGATTCTGGGCTTGGCGCCCACTGACGGTTCTGACCCAGCAGGGTGAAGCTTCACAGCTTCCTCACTAGCCGACAGCTGCTTCTTCGCTTCTTGGGGCGGATCTTTATGATCGTGAACCGGTGAGGTGCCTTTAGAGGAGGCGTCCACGGGAAAGACGGCTGACGGGCCGTTTTCGGTTTTTGGTTGCTTAGCCTCTGTACTGGTTTGGTCCAGCACATTCTCCTCTCCAGTCTCTTTCAACAATGATGCAACTTCCTGCTCCTGGCTGTCAACGTCTGCAGCCAATTCCCTCGTGGCGGTTAAGACTTCCCGGTCACTCTCCTTCGCAGAGTGACCGTTGGAAGACATGACGTTGAGGTGTGACGTCTCTGCGATGTGAATGAACGTGCGCTCGACTTTGGTAAAGGGCGGTGACCCGGGAGCGATGGGAGTGGAGGGCCTCAGTTCTGAGCGGAGGGCCGGTGACAGGCGACCCGTCTCGGACAGTTCAGGCTGAATCCCCTCCCCGGTCAGTAAGCGGTCATTACGAGAATTCAGAGCGCTTGGCGTGGCCAGTTCCCCCTCCAGGACAGCTTCCCCGCCACAGGGAGACTTGCGAGTGTCTCCGGGCGAGAACAGAACCAGAGTTTTGGATGCGTCCTCCAGGTCCGGGTCTGCATCAGCAGCCGAAGCGTGCTCCCTCAGGCCCCTCTGGTCCTCCGCCATCAGCGTCGAAGGCGCAGCATCCTGGCTGCGCTCGGTGCTTTTCTGACTCGCCTCGCTGTTGGACTCGCTCTTTGTGACATCGTCGTCCTTTGGGCCAGGAGGTTCTGGTACCTCTTCGTCGGGCGTGGCGAAGCTCCTGCGCTGAGGCAGCGTACCGGTCAGCATCACTGTGAGAAAGTCGGCCCTCTTGGCTTGCAGCTGAGGAAGGATGTGGAAGTGCTCCATCTCATCACCCTGAGCTTTTGTTCGATAGTCTGGAGAGGATGGAGACGGGATGTTCTGCTCCGTAGGAGACAAGACCTGCGAAAAGGACAAAACGATATTTTATTACAGTTTTAATCTGGATTAAAGCAACTCTGGCCAGAAAAAAAAAACACAATACAGCATTATGACACTGGTTTGTACACTGTAAAACATTTGAGCTACATTTAGTTGTTTCTACTCTTTAAGTCAAATAAATTTAGTGAGATTTATATTTTTAAGCTAAATGTGAGTTTGTGAAAGATAAACTTGCAGCAGTAAGTCGTGTTACCTTTTTATTAATTTTGTCAATCCTCCAAGAGTTTAATAAACTAAACTAGTTTTTAGGTTAGCAGTTAAAAACTGAAAGGACAAAAAAAAACAACTATTTCCCAGAATGCTTAGCGCCTTGTTTCTGTATGAGATGGAAGTGCGTTACATTGATGTGACTCTGGTGTTTTATTAAGGAAAATATTTATTATAAAGCCTGAGGATAAAGTCCTGTTCACACTGAATGTTTCTGAGTCGAATTCATTGTGACGTTTAATAAAATTCATCATCAGATCAGAAATTTTGTTCATGCAATGTGAAACAAGAATTTAAATTATTCTAAAGTAAAATAAGTAGATATTTTAACTTGATATTGTGAGTGAAATAAAAGAGACATGTGGTTATTTAACTGTGTGTGAGGACAGTTTTTTTCTTGCATATTGTGAAATAAATATTTGGTTTAAATTGCAGCATTACGTTAAAACTCACAACTCAAGATTAACGAACTTAAAAAACAATGTTTAGACAACTTGTCTCTTGTTGAACTTCATGAACTTTAGTTTCTGAGTTAAAACAAAAAAAAAACTTTCTTGTTCCTTAAATTGCATTTTCAAGGCAGCAGGTGGACTTTTGTTTTCAAGTTAGACCAACTTTAAATATTTTACAGTGCACAAAATGTCAGCAGCTCCTTTAAAGCTACAATGTGTAATTTTTTGGCACATCAGGCTCAAGAGATACATCTGATATCTACAGAAAATACCAAACAGCTCAACGTCAGTTTGAAACATCAGCTTATAACCAAACTAAATCCCGACAGAGACGAGACAAAACAACAAAGCAGAAAGAAAAACACACAATGCTTTTATTTGGTCTAGTGTAATTGTTTTCAAGGAGTTCCAGTAATTGATTGATGGTAGATGTTTTCTAGTTTTAAAAGAGACTTGACATCCTTCCTTCAGCCGGACTGAAGCCGCTGAGGAATGAACAGATTTCTATTCAAGTTAATATAATTCTTTGTTGTGACTAAAAATATATTTTGTTTAAACTGTCACAAGTAATCTGAAATAAATAAATAAAAAAATAAAGCTCTTCCACTTTCTCCCAGTGCTACTTTAGCAATTTGCAAAAATGCAACACTTCCGGTCAAAAACAACCAATCAGAGACAGGAGAAAGTTTGTAGTGCTGTTAATCAATCGTGTGTACACGCTGCTCAATGTGGTTATGGCGGAGAAACAACTCACGGTTCCAGGAAAATTGTTTATCCGCTGTTATCGATGACCGTGCTAACTAGCCTTAGCACTCAAAGAAATGCAACCATGCAATAGGAGAACAATAATGTTGTGAATTTATAATATATGCTAATATCAAACAACTAGCAGACGGAGGAAATGATTAATTTCCTTCACAAGTCTTGTTTTTTCTTAGTTGCGTGGCAGTTTGGAGCAGATTTCTTTAATCTGATTGCAGTTTAACTTCACAACAACAGAAAAGAAACAATGTGCCGAACAATTCAGAATAAAAATCTGACTCCAACAAATCCATTTGCCACAGAACCATTTTATTTTCATTTTGGTTGTACACAAGCTTTTTCAAGATTGTCTAGATTACATACATTGATATAAAAGGCACAAAAATGCATTGCAGAGCTTATCTTTAGCACAAAGTCTAATATCAGGTGATTTTCAAGTGTTTCCCCTCATAAAGATTCATCATACAGCCTGTACATATATATATATACTAAACCCCGCTACCTGTCATGCTATTAGAGTTTAACTGCAAACCTAATTACTGCCTACATTTCTGTATATATGTACACAGTTTTATTGTTTGGATTTTAAAAAAGTTTAAAATACATGCTTTACCTGTAAATTATACAAGCAGTACTGTACAATAATATTGTGATAGAAAACAAATGCTTATACATGTTTTATACAACGGAAAGACACTCACGGATCATCACACCAAACAGACACGGAAAGCTCCTCACTTTTCTTCTCCTCCACAAAGAAACTCAACTTTTATTGCAAAAACATTGACGGGCCGTTGAGCAGTTTTATAAAATTCTTTCATTTATTTTTATTGTCCATCCAGTCACATGACAATGTCGCCTTCAAGGCTCTTTAGCACGTCAACGTAGCCCCATCGAGACCAGAAGATCTTTCACAATAGAAACGACTTCCTAAAGTATTTAAATGCAATTTTTGAATAAATAAGAGGAACAATTCAGCGTGAAGTGAAGAGATTTTGTTTGGACTTGCAAAATCAGTGAGTGGAACAAAATAAATCTAGTGAGGAAACGGATGGTCACTTCTAAAGACAAGAGTTTTCTCTTCCTACGGTCGATATTTATACGACGACTCTCCATCAAGACTAAGAAACATTTATTCAAGTATGCAATAAAACATTTCGATTTCATTTCTATAAATTATGTAAGTATTTATGCTAGTTTTATGGTTCGATTGGAGATTCAAAAAACAGATTTATTTACATCCCAAAACAGTTCATAAATAAGTACTGAAATCCTGGATTTCTTTATGCAATTAAAACATTTATTTATTTTTATCTGACAAATGATGCTTTTATAAGCAAAAACATTTAGTTTATCGCAACATCAAAATTAAACTCAAATTTTAAAGCCCTTTTTCCAACGTTAACAGTGGTATACTTTATCTAGGCCTGTCACAATAAACAATAAATAAATTAATTGCATGATAACTTAAAACTAGTTCAATAGTTATGCATGATTTGTTGTTTTTCTCTTTCTATCAAAAACTGGATGACAAAAGTCTTCAGTTTGGTGCTTTGGTCTCAACCAGTACTTTGTTGAAGGGACAATTTTGTTTACAGAGACTTCATAATTAATTTAATTCTTCGTTTCTGTTGTTTATTTTGGATATTTAACATGTATTCCAGTCCCTGTGTTAAATGTTCACTAAAATGTAAAGTTTTTTCATCTTAGGGAATGTGTTCTTGCATTATTATGCCTTTTCTGTTGTATTGCTTGAAAATTGTCTCAACAATATTATCGTTTATCGCAAAAACGTCTGGGACAATTTATCATCCAGTAAAATTTGTTATTGAGAGGCCTAACTTTATCACACTGGCAATTTTCTATATATTTTTTGCTATACTTTTAATTTTGATGACAGATCATTTATGCAACAGCTAGCCACTTTATTTTACAATAAGGTACAGTTTAGAAAAACAAATTTTGTTTTTCTCTCTTGTATTTTCAAGACATTGAGAAGTTTACCAGATAGTTAAGAGAACTTTTAGTCATTTTTAAATATTTTGACCACAATAAATACAACAGTGGAGTATAAAAGGTGTGACAAAAGTTCAGTGTTGGACCAAAATGGCTACTCCCACCAGCTCTGGGCTCAGCAGTTCTGATCCGTGAGTATCTCCTCAAGTAGTAGCTATTTACAAAAACAATAAAAAAGTAAAATAAAGTATCACAGACCTCTTGCGCCCAGAGGCTAATGTTCACTGTGTTCGTGTTGTCATTACAGTACAGTGCTGATTTTAGTCATTTTACAGTCAGAAGAGTGTGACGCACAAACAGATCCCATGTGGATCTCATGCAGAGTGGTGACAGTCAGCGGTCAGTCTTTTCATATGAAAAACTGTCAGAAATGCAGCCTATCGCCTTTTTTAAAAATTCATCTTGGTGTTGTCAGCAGGTCAAGCACACAGCGAGGTTAGTACGTCAGTGCGGCACTGCTTTAAAGACGATACAGGATAAGCGTTAATTGGTGACAATCTTAGCACAGTAAATCAATAAATCAGCTAGCAAACAAAACTAGGTTCTGAGTTAGCAGCTTTGTACATTCTCCAAGAGGTTGTACTATAAAATTATGCAAAGTATAAAACAGGCAGGGCATCCTGAACTCAGCGTGAAGCAGCAGGAAGACAACGTCAGGCGATCTCCTCACCAAACCGCTGCTGCTGTGAGCATCAATAGATGAAAAAAGCCTTTAATACAATTAACAAGCAAGTGGTGCATATTTAGCTAATGTAGCCCTTTAACACGTCGAGAAAGCAACAGTTTGGCTTTCATTGCACAAAGTAAAGATCCAACCCTGTCTCAGGAAGTCATGTTTTGAACTTGTTCAAGTCACGTTTTGGGATCACCTAAAATGACACCAACAATGGCAAACCAAAGGCTGCTGCTTTGGAAGAAGAAGACACGGAGATCAAGCTTCACTTCATATTCCTTCAGTCAATGAAACATACAGAAAGAAGATAAAACATCTGCTCCCTTCCTAAAGATCTGTTGTTGCAACATGATGCCACGGTTTAAAGGAAACAAACTGCAGCCAAATCTAAGGTTACACAGGATGATCTGTTGCTGCAGAGTGAAAAATTAAATAAGCTAAAACAATCGTGCTTATTTGTAACAAAATCAACCAAGTGGAATGAATCTTATTGGAAAGTGATGACAGTTTTGCGGGGATGTCACAATCCAATCTCAGGTATTCAGCTCCATGAAACAATTTGAGTATTTTTAAATTATTAGTATTGGAGTTTCTGATCAATATCTGTTGTTGGAGTAGTTTGTGATTTCATCTCAGCCACTCCTTCAGCAAGCCGTGCAGCTCCAAGTTTCAATTTTTAAAATGTGTTACTTATTTTATTGCTTTACTGCAGACTCATTGCTTTGCTCACAGTGAAACAGAAGCTGCAATGGGTGTTGCGGTTTTATCCCACTCCAAACAGTTTATCTCCCAGAGAGTTACCTGCAGTGGTCGGCACACTCCATATAATTTTCTTACTTAATGTTTTTGCTAACTTAGCTTATGCTAAATTAATTTTCCCAATTAAATTCTTTAAAGCTAATTTGACTGTTTTGTTAACTTTCAGTTGAATAATGCATACAATTATGTTAAAGTTGTGGTTATTGACTGTTAAGAATGATTCAAGTAGCCATGCTCTTATTTTGAAGTGGGTGAAGACTGTTTCCTCTCGCCCTGCTATGGTCAACTTGTCAAAAAACTGTGAAACCAGAAGAAAAAGTCTGTTGCAAATAATAATTTTTTGAAGCACAACTATTCAAGTAAGTGTGGGATGACAAATTTGATCTTGTTTAAGGAGATACTCTATGTTGTAACACATGTTGTGGGTATCAACATGGTTGAATTACCGCTGTGGGATTAGCTTCTGCTAAAAACCGTGTTGGTGTAGAACTTTAGCAATGTTAAAGCTAATGTTTATGATTTTTGCTTTAGGGTTAGTGCAGTTAACTTCTAAGTTAGTTTGTGGTTGTGTGTAAGAGACAGCTTGAGATGAAACGCTCGTCTTTCAGTTTCAAGAGCTTCAAAGCACCAAGTTCCCAAAACTAAACAGCAACAGATTCAGAAAGTTTTATCTGCCCTTAATTAACTTGGACTACACTGAAACATGTTGATAGATGATATGACATTAGGAAGTCATATCAAAACAGAGGAAACATGCTAGCTTAGCCTAACGCTGTGGAAAACTGCTCGCCAAGGAATAAGACGCATTTACTTTTTTGGATGTGTCCAACCAGCAAAAACTCCTATAAAACAGTATTATTGAGTGAATATTTAGGACACAGTTACAATACTAATGTAAACCATGTAATACTGGTCAAATGTAGTGTTTTATTTTTACAAACTCGTGCAAGGCGTTGATTTTAATGAAGGACTGGAGTGGGAGAGACTATTTGAAAAGGACTAAAAATCCCAGTTGATTAATCTCAACATGGTTAATCTGATAAAAAAGGTTTGTCAAAATTAATTCACAGCAGTGAAATGTTTCATATCAGTTTGAAAGGGTGAAATGAGCAGCCACCGATTACCCAAAACATTTCTCTTGAACTCATTTTGAGGGAGAGTTCATCCAGACTTCAGGTCTGAGTAAACGCATTCATACAAAAAATATGATGAATGGGTAAAATGACAACTAAATATAAGATATATCATATTTATATGCTTTAATAATGTCACACATATATAACTTATTGCATCAGCTAATTGCATTTATATAGTGAGCCCGTCTGCCCCTTCCTGATCCCCGAGTCTAGCCTACTGCGATAAAGTGCAAGAGTAATGTTAGAAAACTGTGATGAAAAAGGAAGCACAATGGAAGAAAGAAGATATAATGTAAAGAAAATTATTAGAGCTACTCAAAACTCACCCTTAACCACTGCATACTATTTACAAAGCAGGTAAACCTCCTTCAGATCAGTCGGAAATAGAAAAACATAAACCACTGGTACTAATAAACGACCCTCTGCAGGTAAATACCAAAACATTTACAGCAACTCCAACAAGAAACTCTAACTGCATTTTTACTGATGCCTGAAACTGTGTCATCTGGAAGACTTGGATTTAACTCAAATGCAACAGAAAAATGTGACTTGATGGAAATTTAAGAAATGGGTAGGAAATGAAGCAGCGAGCCTGGCGTTCGTTGCTTTTACTCCTGTTGGTTTCTGTGTTGACTTCATAACGTCTGAAATGACCTGACATCTGGCTGTTTGGCTAACTGCTCCTAAACGTGATGATAGTAATCGTTCTATTCATAAAGGTCAACACTTCTGCTCAACTCTCCACGTCTCAAGTCCAAGTTTCTGGTTCTGTCCGGTCAGACTTCAACACAACCCATCCAACGCGCTTAAACACCAACAGACGCAACACGGCGTTCTAGACGTGCGTTTCTCTTGACCGACGCCACGACTTCACAATCATTCAGAACAAATGCATCCACTTTGTCACAAAACCTCAAAACTTGTCTGTCTCTCAAATAAATGCTACATTCTGTCTCCATTCAGATCTTCTTTTTTTTTACATTATCTTTTTAAATATCACATTTGTTGAAAAAACTCCACTCAAACAGGCTTTGAAATTTTGAGTAAAAAATTGCTGCCGTGCCAGTAGGTGGTACTATGGGCGACATTACTAACATGGATTCAAGGAAAAACGTGTCATGAAAGAAAAAGAGGTCGCTATCAGATTTCCAAAACTTCCAGTTGCAAAGACGATGCATTACTAACAGCTACTTCTTTGGGTTCGCACTGCAGCAGCTGGATGACCAGGATTTTATTTCCCCAACTACTTCTGAAGTATTTAGTACACAAGACACCAGTGCAACATCTACAGTGATTGGCTGAACCCTCTACTGAAAACCAACAGGATAAAAAAAAGCGATAAAGTTGAACATTAGCAACAATTCTTTCACAGTAGAAAGGACTTCTAAAGTATCTATCACAGGATATCTGAAACTTTCTACTGCAGGACGTTCAGTAGAATCATTTGCCAAGACTCCAACGGCCTGCAGAAGAAAGAAAGGCTCCTTAAACAGAGGTTGACACGTTAAAACGTCAGCAAGCCTTTGGAAAAACAGACACCTCAAATGACAGACGTAACAATCAAAGTGTCAGAAAAAAGAAACTCTATCACGCCATCTGTGTATCTAAAGTAAAAAAAAAAAAAAAACCAGCACCAGTCTCCGATATGCAGCCCCTTCCGACCACGAAGGTCACGTAAAATAAACAGCTCATAAAAATACACATTCACGTCATTCACACGTCAAACTGCCGGCTGTAAGTTCGCAGTTTGGGCCCATACAGCCTGTCGTCACGGCAACGTAAACATTTCAATTTAAAAGAATTCAAATATATGTGAATCTCAAAGCAAACTATTATTTAATCAACAACAGCAATGGCAAATTTTACTATTTGTATTCATTTTCTAAATGTTTTTTGCAAAAAGTATGGGATTTTGTTGTGTTATGTTTTAGACCGCAGGTGTCAAAGTCAAGGCCCGGGGGCCAAATCTGGCCCGCCGCAGCTTTTTAAGGGGCCCTCTAGACTCCAAATTACATCAACAAGTCTCTCCAGTTTTTCACAAATCCTCAAAATTCAAACAAAATCAACAGATCTCCACTGTTTGTCTGATTTTACTGCAAATGTTCTCAAAATTGGTCAGAACCATTGAGTTTAAGTCACTGCTGCCACAGCCTCACTTGATGTGAAGTTACTGTCCGTACCTGTGCAGATACGGCGAGTAATAAAAAGTAACATTTAACATCAAATGTTAGCGCAAATATTTCCAAATAATCAGAATTTGTGATTTTGATTGCAAAAAAAACACTTAATCACAAAAGCCTGGAGGAACAGCAGTTTGTTGATTTTTTAACAGTTTAATTGGTTTAAGAACATTCAGAGTTTTGAAATGGCCCAAAATGACAATGGGTTTGACATCCTTGTTTCAGACTATTCATTGGTTTGGACTTTATATTTATTCTTGTTGTGGAGTTACTGAAGTTATGAGACGCTTTTATTTAGAACATATATTATTTCTTTAGTAAGTTTTAAACAGTATTTAATGCCAGTGTGTAATCTCCCTCAATAATTAGTTGTTTTAAAGAGTGCCAGGATTTTGTTTAGTTGCTTTATTTGACATTTTTGTTCTGCTTTACTTTCAGTTTCAGTCTAAAATGACTGTAAATCACCTCCTACACCTTCAGACAGACGTTTTCCAAACAGTTCACTGCTTTCACACACAACATTTAATGAGGCAGGAATCAGGACGAGACACTTGGATTACTGGGTTTTGTGCAGGTAAAGATGTGAAGTGAAGCAGCAGCGTATTGCTCTGTGAGCGGGATGTCGAGACTCCAAAGGTCTTCGTGCAAAAGTCTGATCGCTGGGACGACCTGCATACCTCTACGATCGCTCCTCTGTTTTAGGCAAAAAATGATGATGGAATAAAAAATAAATAAAATAATGCACAAAAACTGTAAAGCTTAACAGTCTCTTAGCAGCTCCACTCGATTTCAAACTCCTCTTCTTCACAAAACAGGAAGTCTTCAGTTTCACATTGTTTCCACCAGCCTGCCAGGTCTGTGGCGAGTGCAACTTCGGCGTTGCTGAGTGGCTTCTGGAGTTTATTGCATGAAAAATATTCTCAATATTTCTCCTCTTTTTCTTCTTAAAAAAACAGTTTCTAGAGCTACGTCTGTGTAGATGTATGAATCTGTGTGTTTATTAACACAGCTGTACCGCTGCGTGTTGGTGATATGGCTTGTATGACCTTCCAGTGTGCTGCGATTTTATTGGTTTATGTGCACATTCATATCTGTGTAAGATGTTACAGAGCTGGCCAGGTGGTATCTACGCAAAAAAACCAAAAAACTAATTTTTCTTGCTAGCCAAATGCTCTATATTTCTCATACATTCCCTACTCTTGGCATGGGCTGGTCAGTGGTATGAAAATACATCAAGGTTTTAGAAAGTTACAGTGTTAAACCTGCTATCATTTCCTGTCACACCTTTATTAAATCTTAACTTTCCTTTAATGCCAGAGAAAGTGCCAAAGTAGAGATTTCCAAGGCGTAAGATAAGTTGTTTTTCTTGCTTAACAGAAAAACAAATTCAGTTGTTTGGGTTGATTTCAGGCTGGGAAATGCAATCAGGGTGTAAAATCTGAAGGACAAACCAACTGCTGGTTATACTAATGTTAGTCTATAATGAGCAGAAAAGCAAATATGCATGATATTCTACTCAATTAGCACTAAAAACTGCTGCTAAATTTAGTTGGAAGTCATCCTGCATGAGTCTATGAATCAAAAATAAACAAATATCATCTGTTGATGATCAGTACATCTCATAAATGTAGCAGTGTTAATGTTAATTTGTTTTCTGTTTTATTTCTGGTTTATATACATCAAAGTATTTTGATGTAGTATTTTAACAATCAGAATCTCATTCTGATTCAGAGCATTAATTAGTGTGGTGGTGAGATTAAAGACAACTAAACACAAAAACATTATTATGTTGGACCATTTTCTTGTAAATTAGTGTATTTTGGGAGGTTTTTTTTTTTACTTTTTCTTTCTGCTTCCCTTACAAACGTATTTGCATGAGAAGTCACTTTAAATGATGAAGCACCTAAGAGTGGCTAAGTTCAGCCAAGGCCCACAATCCTCTCTGACCACTCCCGCATCTCTGTGTTTGTGTGCTCTGTTCGTCTCTGAATCTATGGCTGTACACATCTGTGTTTGTTACATGTATTCATATATATGTGTGTGTGTTTTGAGTCCTTTTCTCAGTCCTCTCAGCTATTGTTGTTCTTGTTCATGAGCCTGGCTAGCATCTGTTGCAGCTGCGACCTCGACACGTTCAGAACCGAGTGCCGGCTCCGCGGGCTGCCAGGCATCGGCAGAGTGCCGGCGTGCCGGCGCCGGGCCGAGGCGGTGGCGGACGTGGCGTGGGCGGGGCTGCTCTCGGCCGAGCGGCTCCTCTGGATGAAGCTGCCTCCGGCGTGGGGGTACTGCTCCGTCTCCAGCGTGGAGGAGGAGAAGACGTAGGAGGCCAGCCTCCTCAGCTGATTGGGCCGCGCTTGGTGTCTGTCCTCCTCCAACTGCAAACAGACCAATCAGACAGAGGGAGGAAGAGGAGGTTAAAGAGTGGAAATTGACTCTTTTCATATTAAAAACATTTATTAAACAGGTTGTTTCTGTCTCCTCCCCCTCCCTGACTGACATTAGACATGAGAGAGCAGGTGGATGCTTTCACATATCTAAAGCCTGCAGCTGATTGGTCAAAGGTCATGTGGGGAGGAGCCTGGGGAAAGAAGCTGAGGGGATGTTGGTGTAACTCTGACTCTATCTACAGCTGCTTTTCATAGCTACTAGTTAGAAACTAAAGAAAACTCCTAACAGGGGGGCGTTTAAGCGTTTTAGCTGTGATTAGTCAGACTAGCATCCGGGAAAAAAAAAAGTTCAAGAAAACATTTCTCCCACAAAGAAGCACGCTAAAGGAACAAAAGGTCACCAGCACAAGCATTGCACACACTGTCTCACTAATCTACGACAGCTTGAGCCTCGACAGGTTTCGGCTTTTTCGTTCTGAAGGAAAAGTTACCACTGAAGATGCAAACAAATCAGGGAACTTAAAAGAGAGAGATGGAGTCATCAAGCACACAAAACAGACACACAACGAAGGGAAGAGGGGGAAATAAAACTAAAAAAAAAACATGTCTGAACAGAAGAAAAAGGAAGAACAGAAACGGAGTGAGAAAACAGAGGTACAGGACTAGTCCTAAACTGTGCTTACCCCGAAACATCACTTTATTTCTTCTTGTGTTGATCCCAATGGCCCCCTCGCTCTTTTCTTTGTCTCCTCAGGTGAGTCAAACTTGATATACTGTGTACTTTTAAAGCGATAAGTTGGGGGCAAAGGCATCAGTAGTTATGTGAAAGGGGGTAAAGAATTGGAGAGGAGGAACAAAGAAGAAATAAAAAATAAACTGTGGTCCTCGATGGTTGGTGGCAGACGAGCTTGGTTATGATCTAGTGTGACAGTTGGCCAAACAAAAAACAAAACGAAAAAAGAAAAAAATGAAGCAGAGCTTTCTAACGGATCTGTGTACACATTTTCATTTTCACACTGGCATAAAACATCCAGCCTTCAAACAGCAGCCACCGAGTATGGAGGACCAGATGTGTCAATAATTAACTGAAAGAGCGCATGATGGATGGAGTCAAATGGCGACATAAATTTACAAATGAAACTAAATGATAAAAATGGATAAAGAAACAAGAAATCACCACACCCATGAGGAAAATCCTGCAGAAGGAAAATAAAATGGAAACACAATGTGAAATCCAGGTAAAGGTCAAAGAGTAACTGGCGACACGCATTCCTCTTTCCTCCGATACAAACTCCCCAAATAGAGCGTCACACGGAAATCAAATTCAGAAAAATGCAGAAAGAAAAAGAGGAATATTCAATAAATTATTAAAATATGTACTCAGATAAACTATTTCTTATTCAGAATAAGTCTGAAAATAAAATTTAAGAGGATGTTAAACATACTTTTCATATAATTGTATTAAAAATATTTTTATTAATCTAATATATTTTAATCTTAAATGTGTTTTCATGAGGTGCAAGCACAAAATTAACAGAAATAAAGACTTGTAATTATTAATCTACGTGATATTTCACTCAGTGAACCGAATTATTTAAATAAATTAACTTTTCAATTTTTAGAATATGACTATATAACATTTAAATAAATTGTTCTCGGGTGTTTAAACCCAGTTTGCATCCAGCTGATCTGAGTTTTTTTCCAGAAAATGATAATGAAGCCGGAGGAACGCAGCAGGCAGGCGAGTCAGGGCGGATTAAAGCTGGTTTAGGTTATAAAGGAATATCTTAAATGCTACACAGAGTAACAGGAATATGAAACTTCCCCACAAACCCACCAAGCCAGGGCTGTCCACTTAAAGCCGGGGTGCACAAACGTTTGGGGCCAAATCTGTCAATTCAAAAGGACTCTAGGGGCAAAAAAATGTCATGTCTATAATAAACTTGTGCTGTAATTTATTCGTACTCACTTGATAATGTAAATGTTTAATTAAACAAATCAAGTAGTCAGATTTTTTTTGTTGGACAGAGGTGTGTAAACTGTCGTCAAGCCCAAACTTAAAAGGTTTTTCAAATTTGCCCAATTAAAGGAAATATTTGTCAGGTGTTTATTGACAAAAATTGCAAAAATTAAGTCAGTTTGGGGAAAAACAAAGCAAGATTTTGATCAATCTATGTCTGTATATTTAAAGATGGATACTTATAAAATGGATGCTAATAAAAAGCTCCAATCTGTATCAAACAGCTGTGCTGGGGGGCTAAATTTGTGTTATTCTTGAATTGCAGTCAGAGGCTGTCTAAAATAGGTTTAGGGGCCACAATGGCCCTCGCTCCACCCTTTGGACACCTCTGTCATAAACTGACAGGCCAGGCAAAGAGAGCATTAATCAGAGAAGCAGCCAAGAGGCGCCTGATCACACACTAATTGACATTATATATTAATTGCATGTATTATGTATTGCCTAATACATATTGGCATGTATTTGCATCTCTAGTCTCAATGGCAGGTTGACAACAAAAAGAAAAAGCAACCTCAGACTATTGCACAACATAAAGGAGAAAAAGGGGGTGATTAAATAGCAGTTTCCAATTTGTATACTATAATGGTCCAATAATTTTCACTTTATGTTGATAAAATGAATGGAGTTAGCATATTGGCACTACAATACAGTCAAGCTACACTAGGCTAAACAGGGTAATTGAGTGGCTAGGAAAATTAGCCAGTTCACTAACCTGCTGTAACAAACAAACAAATCTACTGCAAATTTTTCACATGCTAACAGATCTATTTGCTTTTGTTTGGGTAAATAAATATTCAAATTTTGGCCCATTATAACCAAAAAAATGCAGTGAATTTAGATTAAATTTTAAGTTTAGTGCTTCGGTCTGGAACCCCTAAAAACGACAACAAAAAAGTCTAGACATGCTAATTTTTTCACATCCAATTAAAATAATATTGAGACGCTGGTAACAGTTAAACATTTATTTGTACAATCCACTGGGAACAGCATTCTACGACCTAATTATTAAAACTGATTCATAAAATTAGCTCATTTTATAGCTTTAAGTCCCAAAACAATTTTCATGTTCTGTTTATTAACTCAATTAGCAACATTTAAGGAAGTTAAAATTATTCACCGGGATGTGCTTTTTTTTTTAGACTAAACACAGTAAGAATCTGCTCAAACTGTAAACAATGGTTCTTTGCTTTTTAACATTTTTTAGTGCAAAATGTGCAAATTTATTCTTTTTGTAGACTTGATCATTTTGTGGTTGAAGCGTTGACAATTATTCTCTCTGGTTTTGGATGCTGTGCAACTGGAAGGATTTGTAGTGTTAATTTTTTACCTTTGTTGTTATGATGGGTAATTGTGAAAACAAGGTAATGTATTACATCTGCAAGCATCTAAATCATTGCCGTTAAACATCAACAGTCTTCAGTCAGAGGCCTCTACAGATTGGTTGCAGGACTGACTGCTACAAGAGATCCACAGTGACTCTTTGAGAATATTTGGCTAACATAAGTTACACTGACATTTAATTTCATTTTGGGAAAAATAAAAATATTTTTTCAATTTAAAATGAACTGAACTTTCTTCATAATGTTTCGTTCAGTTCATCATGAAGATCCAACCAAACCAACACGTCTTTATTTGAAACATTCAAAACAGTCTGCCTAACAACCTGCTCCTTTTTTTATTAAATAAATGTCCTCCATTTAAAAAATAAATTAAATAAAATCCCCAAACTTTGTGTCTGCATTAACTGTGATCTGTTCTAGGTACAAATCTTTGTTTTAATTGAAGGTTTAATTCAAAGACATGTTGCATCACCGTGAGAGGAACAATTTCATCTTTACAGAATAATTAAAACCGCAATTATAATTATGATTTCACATTCATCCCTACAACCAATAAAACACTCCAGCTAAAAAACATCTATGGTTACATTTAACACAATAAACCACTCGGATCACACAGACACACACTTCCTTCCAGTCAGTCAGATAGTGTTTTCATCCAGTTACAGGTTTCATGTCACAGTATGTTTCCATGCTTTCACTGACAGAACTACACTGTAAAACATTTGAGCTACATTTAGTTGCGTCTACTGTCTTCTACTCTTCAAGTCAAATAAATTTAGTAACTTTCAGATTGTTAACCTAAATTTGTGAGTTTGTAAAAGATAAACTAACAACAATAAGTTGTGTTAACCTCCAAGAGTTGAATAAAGTAGATGTTTTAGGCTAGCGTTTAATTTCCCAGAATGCTCAGCGGCATGTTTTGTATCCTGTGTTGCACCGTGAGTGAAATGGAAGTGCGTGACATGGATCTAACTCCTGTGTTTTAAGGCAAATGTTAATTTTTATGTCCTTTTCACATTAAAGCAGAATTAATTGTGATGTTTACCAAAATTCATTATCAGATCAGAAATTCTGTTCAAACAGGAATTTAAGTTATTCTAAAGTAAAAAAAGTAGTTATTTTAGCTTGATATTGTGAGTAAAGTAATAAAGAAATGTGACTCTTAACTAGGTGGGGAAGTTTTTTTTTTCTTACATCTTGTGAAATAATTATTTGGATTAAATTGCAGCTTTAAGTTAAAACTCAATTCAAGAACAATGAACTTAAAAAACAACATTTAGACAACTTGTCTCTGGTTGTTAAATCAACTTCATGAACTTTAATTTCCAAATTAAAACCAATAAAATTTTCTTGTGACTTAAATTGCATTTTCAAGGCAGCAGGTGGACTTTCATTTTCAAGTTAAACCACCTTCAAATGTTTTACAGTGTTCCAACATCATGTGTGAAAAATTTGAGAAAACACAGCAGAGCATCGTCAGCGTCCACAAGCTTTATCACAGAGTCCAAGACGTCCTCACATCTGGACAGTTCCTCTTATGAATCACAAGACTCTTAGACACGAACCAGCCGCACCAATCAGGTTCACATTTATGCTCATTATGCAAACAGCAAATGCACAAATAATTATACTGAGTGGATTAGCGGTAGTTCACAACATACAGGTCTTCTCTATGTGTGAGTTAAATCAGTGTTAAAAATGAGCTAAAATCTCATTTAAACAGAGATTTTAAATGAGATTTAAAATATCTGCTTTTCCTTGCATCTGAGTTTTATCATGTATGTTTTGGAGAGACATTTTATACCAATATGAAGGCGCATTCTTGGTGTAGCAACGTCCAAGCAGAGAGCAAAACGCCAAAGAAACGCTCTTCCAACTGTTAAAATACTCCAAGGTAGAAATACAGCAACAATTATTCACACCCCTTGCAGATTTGGGCCTAAATAAACTTCAATTTAACATTTCTTGCATTTGTCCTTCTGACTTGACCCTGATAGAGAATCTGTGGAGGGAGCTAGAGATCTGGGTGATTCAACTTCAGAGATTCACAGCTCATTACCAAGCAAACATCTCAGAATACCAGTGGAAACATTCAAGAAGCTGGTCACCAAATATAATAAAATCCAGTTTTTCAGAGACAGTGTTTCTCAAAAATTAAGAACAAATTGTGAAAAAGGTCAAGAATAATAAATGGAAACAAATCCTGTTGGTTTTCAGCTTTTCCCTGATTTAAGGCTATGAACAACACCAACTTTTACTAATTTATAAATATGCCTGTCCAAAACTAAAAGCTGCATTTGAAAGATTTATGATTAGAAGATTGTAAGCAAGCAGAAATAATAATAACCATAAAACTCTTTTTGGAAATATAGTAACTTTCTGAAATCTCCAATAATTACCTGCTGTTGCTTAAAAGAAGAGGCGCACCGACTGGAGTTTTCAGATGATCTTTTCTTTTTGTTTAATGTAAAGATACATTTTTTTCTTTTTAAGAACTTTAGTTTAACAAGATGTAAGAACTATGCTCATTATTTATTATAAAAGTAGTGAGCTGTTGTGGAGAAACAGGGTTTTACTATTTAAAAAAGACAAAATGATCAGAGTGAGTTCACATTTTAAATTGACATTAGCAGCTCATAAGTGAATGCAGACCTTTACTTTAACCATGATTTAAAGAAAAATGCTGCTAACATTTCCAAATGCAGTACATTCAATACATTCAGAAGTTAACTGTAACATATTTAGCCTTCCTATTACCTGCTAAAAGTCTCTCTTTATAGCAGCTTAAATAAATCACAGGTTTCCTTCAAAATGGCTTCCAATATCTTTGGATCTCTTATCTCTGAATTCATCTTATGCATCCTCAGCTAACTTGAAGGCCTTTTCACACAATAACAGCAACTTTCTAGTCCATACTGGATTCACTGATCGTAATTTTTTTTTATTTTGAGTAAAAAAATCGTCTCATTCTGTTTACATGTTGACAAAGAAATAATCACTGTGCTAGCTAGTCTGCAAATTGTAACGGACAGTCTGGTGGACGCTCCGTGTGTGTGCAGTGTGTTCAGGTGCTGAACAGAGCTGCGTAAAGCTGCAAACACACTCCAGCAGGAGTACGTTAGTTTCTCATATTAGTTTTAAAGGACAATTCCAGCTTGAATCCAGATATTTTGCTTTATATCCCAAAAGAAAGTGGGTTGTCTATAATGCACTTTAGCAAGGGAAGGTTTTTATTTGGAAATTGCATAAAATGCATCCCTATTTTTCTGCCAAAAATAGGGATGATCACAGAGTTAGTTAGTTATATATTTAGTCTGTAAACTTAATTTGCTGTTTCTTGATTTCCCAAAGCGTTAGCTGCTTCATATGTAATTTTATTTAGGTAAACACATAATAGCAAATGTTCTGCTGCATATTAAGATAATAAATAAAATGCATGTAAAGTAAAATATAAATTCACAACGCAGAAGATAAAATGATACAGCCAATCTACTGATAATTAGTCAGACAAAACATTAATGTGAATTGACTTGATGTACCTCAAGGTGCCAAGAGTAAATATTTGTAATATAAATTTCACCAAATGATGCAAAAATTTGATGAAAAGTTTAATTTATCACTTATTCACCCTCCAATAATGTTTAATTATTATGACATCTTAATGTTGAATCTTATTTATTTTATTTAAAATTTGATTTGTAAAGCAGCATTCAGCTTTTATGCACCACAAATATGGAACAAACTTCCAGAAAACTGCAGAACAGCTGAAACACTAAGTTCCTTTAAATCTAAACTAAAACTCAACCTGTTTAGAGTTGCTTTGGAAACCCAATAAATTAAACATTGACCAACATATGTGATGTGTAACAATGGCACTTCACGAAATGTAAAAATGTTTTCTTAGCTGTTGCCTGTATTCTATGACTTTGTATTTTTGTGTTTTTATGATGAACTGCCTTGTTGCTGAAAGGTGCTATACAAATAAACTTGACTGACTAATACAATATTGTTGCCTTTAATTGGATTATGAACCAAAGGACTAAAGGGCAAAACGTGGGAATTAGCAAAGCGTAGTGTCATGCTGGATTTGTCCTTTAAACTGCATGTTGGAAGTGGAAAAATGAGTCACGGTGGCTGCAGCGGTAAGATGGGCTGCAGCCGATGGCTCTGCTCATCTGTCCAACCCCAGCGCATGCCGCCAGACTCTCTCCTCTGACTGGATGACTGGGTCTCTTACCGGTCTCTGAGGTCCAGTGGGCTCCGATTCTCTCCTGCGAGGGCGCCCCGACGGCAGCGAGTGGCACGGTGACTGAGCCGGGCTCCCGCCGCTTCTTCTCGACGCCTCCTCTTCCGTTAGCGTGAGCATCCCGCGGCTGCTGTCGCGGGTGTGAGTTTTGGGACGGACCACCAACTCGCCCCCTGCAGGAAAACCACATGTTGAAGCGTTTTGTTTTCATTTTTTAGGGTGATCTAATCCATCGGCACCACTTGCAGCTCAACCTCTCCCCTACCTCAGGGGTCTGAAGCCTTTACACGGCAAGTTTGTCTAGACCAGAAAAACTAGACAAGTATTTCTGGTCTAGTTTCTAGTGCAAACAACTTAGTACACCTGAAATAAGACACTTGAAAATAACTTTTCGTCTATAAATAGGAACTTATTTTAAGTTAATAACTCATTAATATTGATCAGAGTACTAGCTCAATTGGCCGATTTTTCCACTTAAAACGTGGAAGAAATGTCTCGTTATAAGTGAAATAATCTGCCAATTCATTTATCTGTAAAAGCAATACCAAAGTAGAAGTTGATAAGAAGCACAATTTATCAAGTTCAAATTATAACTTCATTCTCCTAATGACTTTATTCTTATAATTGACGAAACAAAAACAAATCCTAGCCTGGCCCGAATACGCCATCGCAGAGTTGACATGAATTTAACATCCAAATAAACAGAAGCTGTAAAACATGCTCATCAAACAAGATGGCGGCCCTGGGCATGCTGTCGTCACTCTGTTATTGTCTACATGCAGAAATTTCGTGCATGTGGACAATCTTGAAGGGCAAAAAGACGATTCTACTCATCAATGATGAGCAATCTTTTGGCCTCAAACAGGTGATTTTCTTGGAACCGAAAAGTTGATTAATCAATAAAATTGATGTATTGCCCGGCCCTAATACAACCCCTTCATATATTTTACTGTGACTTTGCAAAAGGGGACTAATTTGGCAAGACTACCTCCAGCCCTGAGCCTCCGCCTCTCCTCCTGCTCCTCCAGCGGGCGGAGCTCCTCCGGCTCCTCGTCGGTGGTTCCTGACGTGGTGGGGTGGAAGTCCCGCAGCTCCGCCTCTTTGTCGATGATCACCCACTCTTTGCTGTCAAAGTCCTCCTCCTCAGCCAGCGGGACGGACCGGATGAAAGCGTTGCTGTGCGCCTCCTGGTCAACAGAAGCCACCGACACCTCCTGGCGCCCACTGGCCTGACGGTCACCACGGCAACCAGGGTCAACCGAGAGCATCTGAGCCGGCTGGGAGGAGTAAACGTGACGAGAAGGAGAGCCCAGCATATCCATCCTAGACCTGGAGGAAACATAAATTATTATGTGACTCTGATGGGTTTAAGGTTTAATTACTTGATTTAGATAAACTGCAAAAACACAAAATCTTAACTTTCACCTCAAACAACTGCACTGTCCAATAAAAGTTAAAAATCCATTAAAATATGTGCTCACCATAACATTTTTACAGGTGTGCCCGTTTTTCACACAAAAACAGTGTTTTTGGCATAGTTTCTAGTTGAGATTACTTTGTACAATTGAAATAAGAAAAAAATAACTTACAAGTAACTTTTCAGCAAGATATAGGAGCTTGTTTAACGTTAATAATTGTTTTACTATTGATTTGAAAAGGTACCAGTCTCACTGGCAGATTATTTCACTTATAACAAGATATTTTACCTATGGTATAGTAATACATTTTTAAACATTTTTTCTTGCAATATTTGCATTTAATTTCCACAAACAACTGGATGTTGCCACTGGTGCAAACCACAGTGAGGAAGACTACAGGATGCAGTGGTAGGATGATGTTTTTTACTGACAAACTTATTCATGTGTGCTATTCTTTGCTTTTCTTATGTAATGGACATTGCATATTTGTGTTTTTTTTGACATTAACAGAGTACTGACAAAGTTTTGTACACATTTCTAATGGAAATGCAGCTACAGTCTAATTACCTCTGTCCATAGCCATCGACTCGGCCTTCAGCAGCAGACAGGCGATCAGATTCTGGACTGTTGACCCGACGGTACCGTAAAGACCGACCCTGACCTGTCGGTGACTCCGGGCCTCCTCCTCGAACTGGCGACACTGGACAGGCCCCTCGCCCCGCCTCCTCTTCCTCAGCTCCCTGAGAAACAACATGAAGCCAATTAAAAACAAGTAGCAACAAACCAATGACAAACAGCTCAATTATTCTGAAAAACTTTATTCTGACTCAAGAATGGGGCCACAATCAGTCACCTCCTCTACGTGGATGATATCAAGCTGTACGCTAAGAGCGAGCGAGACATCGACTCACTGATCCACACCATCAGGATCTACAGCACTGACATTGGGATGTCATTCGAACTAGAAAAGTGTGGTCGGATGGTTACAAAGAGAGGGAAGGTCGTCCGCACAGAAGGGGTCTCACTCCCAGAAGGAACAATAGCAGACAGAGCACAGTTACAAGTACCTGGGAATACCACAAGCAAATGGCAACCTCGATGAGGTCACAAGGAAAGGAGCCACAGCCAAATACCTCCAACGAATAAGGCAAGTCCTGAGAAGCCAGCTCAATGGCAAGAACAAGATCCGTGCAATAAACAGCTATGCCTTACCAGTAATCAGATACCCTGCCGGAATAATTAGCTGGCCAATAGAAGAGATAAAGGCCACGGATGTTAAGACTCGGAAGTTACTAACCATGCATGGAGGGTTCCACCCCAAATCCAGCACCCTGAGACTGTACACAAGCCGTAAGGAAGGAGGCAGAGGACTAGTGAGTGTGAGAGCCACTGTCCAGGATGAAACATCCAAGATCCATAAATACATCAAGGACAAAGCCTCAACGGATGATATGCTCAGCGAATGTCTCAGGCAATGGGGAACAGAGGATGAGGGGCTAGAGGTTCCATCATGGGAGGACAAGCCCCTACATGGGATGTACCACCGACAAATAACTGAAGTGGCTGATATCAGGAAATCCTACCAATGCCTGGACAAAGCTGGACTCAAGGACAGCACAGAGGCTCATCCTGGCTGCACAGGAACAGGCCCTAAACACCAGAGCAATAGAGGCTCAGATCTACCACTCCAGACAAGACCCAAGGTGTAGGTTGTGCAAGGAGGCCCCTGAGACAGTCCAGCACATAACAGCAGGGTGCAAGATGCTGGCAGGGAAAGCGTACATGGAGCGACATAACCAGGTGGCGGGCATAGTGTACAGGAACATCTGTGCAGAATATGGACTGGAAGCCCCGAGATCGAAGTGGGAAACACCCCCAAAGGTGGTGGAGAATGACCGAGCTAAGATCCTGTGGGACTTCCAGATCCAGATAGACAAGATGGTAATGGCGAACCAACCGGACATTGTGGTGGTGGATAAAGAACAGAGGAAAGCCGTTGTGGTGGATGTAGCTATACCAAGTGACTACAACATCAGGAAAAAGGAGCATGAGAAACTGGAGAAATACCAGGGCCTCAGGGAGGAACTGGAAAAGAACTGGAAGGTGAAGACCACAGTGGTGCCTGTGGTCATCGGGGCCCTCGGGGCAGAAACCCCCAAACTGGAGCAGTGGCTAAAACAGATCCCAGGAACAACATCAGACATCTCAGTCCAGAAATGTGCAGTACTAGGCACAGCCAAGATACTGCGCAGAACCCTCAAGCTCCCAGGCCTCTGGTAGAGGACCCGAGTTCAGAGGATGAAAAGAGACCACTGAGGAGGGTGAGAAGGGAATTTATATATATATATCTATATATAGAGATATAGATATATATCTCTATATATATAAAATTATTTTTTCAAAAGAAATTCCCAAAATTATTATTATTTTGGAAAAGTTCCATACTGCAGATTTAGAGGAGAACTTGCACTTTACTAGAAATACTAATATCTAGCATCTTTTTATTTGATTCAGTTATTTATTTGATATCGTTATTTTTCTTTCTATAAGCGCTTCACACTTCAGCTTCTACAATAACTACACTGGCTCTGTTTTGTGAAAGTTTTTTTTAATAAAAAAAAAGTGTTGAACAAAAACCAGGCTGTAGATTCAGACCTTGTTAAGGCTGATCCTGAGTCTGTTGCGGTTGAAGTCTGTGTCCTCCCAGGCCTCTCCTGGCTCCCCGGCGTTCTGCTGCGTGGCCGTCTCTGCCGGAGGCCGGCTCGGCGGCGGGGGAGGCGCGTTCTCCTGATCGCTGAAATGTTCATCCCGCAGACCGTCCTCTGTGTTTTCTCTCTGCGGATCTCCAGGAACCGGCGTCACAATGGCTCTGGAGCAAGAAACAGACCCAGGCTACATCACAAAAAATATCTGAGAAACTAAAAGAAATTCTTCTTTTACAAAGAAAATGCATTCTGCAAAATATTCAGCTTAAACTGAAACTTCCAGCAGTTTTTTAAAGGATCCCAAACATTTCTTAGTAACTTCCTAGCAAAGGCTGTATATAGGTTGGTGTGATTTCCAGTAAAGTTTAAAATTCAGTAAAACCAGAATATGAAGAAAAATTTAACAATGATGAACATAAATACAAGAAATTACTCACAAGAAAAGTTGTTATGGGCTCAGATGTTTCTTATTTCCTGACATTATTTTTGCATTTCTCTGGACAGTGCCCTCTAGTATTCATTCTGCACTGATCTACACGGCCTTTGAATTAAAGTGCAAAATTCCCATTTTGCTTGTTTTTATGCTTTCTGTTTGGGTTTCTATTGCTTCCAAAGACAGCCCAAAAGAAAATCCATACATTTCTTGGTTATAAATTGGTATTTTGTGGTGTCTGGAAAATGAGCCGTTTTGAAAACCTCAGTTGCTTTCTTAAGAAGATATTTCATGTTTTAAAAATGTCTTTGCAAGTAAACTAAAATGTTAGGAGCTTGGATAATTTATCTGATGCAGAATCATAGGAGGATTTAAGTTTTTGAAGATTTGATTCCCATTCAAAAATTATAAGCAGGAATATACTGGACTTAATTTGTGTTATTAAAAGTACTTCTGGAAAGATAGCTAACCAGCTAGCTAGGTAGCCTGAAAGAAAGACAGACAGAAAGATAGATCTGTCTTACCCCACTATGGCTGCAGTGGGTCGGGTATTGTGCTGTGGCTGAGTGGAGGCACTGGTTGACAGCGTTGCATCACTTCCTCCCTTTTCCCAGTCGAACGGTTCGTTCTCAGTTATGATTCGCTCCTTCATGCTGTTCTCAAACACTGACATCAACAGCTAGAAGATAATAAATAAACATGAATCTGTGTTCCAGTGCTGGCTTTGCTCCCAAAGGTCCAGTCATGGCTGCTCCTGCAGTACCTGGTAGTCTGGTTTGGTGTAGTAGTCCAAGGCCTGGACGTGATCCAGGAAGATATTGAATTCTGAAGGCATATGTTTGAGCAGCATCCGGTGGTCGTAACGTTCTTTAATCTGACCAACTTGTTCCTGAACAGAAAATAAAACATCAGCCTCAATCTTAATGTAGTTTATCTGTGTGTTTTTTTATTCCATGATAAAACTTGTTCATGGACATCCAAATTGGCTGTTTTGTTAATTCCTCTCTCATTTGTGAATAAACAATTAGTGGGTTATTTTTATATAAAACTGGTGTCTTATCTGATTTTTGACATTTTGGTGAAATTCATTCAATCAGTTCAAAGACAAAGTTCATTACAAAGGCTTCTCTGATTTGATGGTTTTATATTAACAATTTGACAGCAGGATAATGTTCTGCAAGGTTCATTCTTGGCAATGTGGTAACAAGTTTTAAGTTTTATTTTCTGTAGTTGAATATTATTGCTCACTGATCTGCTGCCAGTCTTAACCAGGTAGAGGTGGGTAAAGCACCCCAAAATTTTCCTCAAATAAAATATGGCTGACAAGAAATTACTCAAGAAAGAGTAAAAAAGTATTTAGTAAAAAGTCAACTCAAGTACTGAGTAACTGATTAAAACACCAATCATTTAATATTTAAAGATTACATGCGTTCATTCAGTCAATAAGTGCACAGTAGTTGTGATTGCTTAATAAGTTGCTCAGGGTTTTTGGTAGGAATGTGATGCCATACGACTATGCTAAAAAGAGACGTTCAATCAAACTACTCCTTTGTTGTTATTGTTTCCAAAAGTTGTTGTGTGAATGGATAAGTTGTCATCCTGTTCATGAAAAACCCTCTGACCTTGTCTTTGATTTTCCGCCACGGCAGCTGTCCAACAGCGAACTCCACCAGCATGTAAAACAGGGACCACAGGTCGTCATGGCGGCCCATTTCCTGAAGAGACACCAAGAGGCATTACTCAGAAAAGAACTGCATGTGCTCCTGTTGGGATAGGTAAAAAAAACCTTTAAGCTCATGTGGAGATTATTGTCAAAAGAAATGCTGCCCTCATTCAGCAGATTATTTATTTATTTAACCCTCTTGGGTGTTTGGAGAGAAGCTCAGGAGGAGAGCATCAAATGATGCCAAGGTCGAACAACAGGGGATCGACAGGGGTTTGTCCCATCAGACCGTGAGTTTCCAAAATCACTCAAAAAAAACAACAAACAAACAAACTTGTACAAGCGCACACAGGGTCAGTGCGACTGTGCCAGACTGCGCGCAGATTAAAAATGACCCCATCTCTTAAGATCGTGGGAGGGTTAAATGGACAGTATTATGTGTCAGTTACTTCACAGTCAAGTAACTGCTACTTTCAGCTGTTATAAAAATGCTGTATGAAATATGACTTTACAGAAATTTTACTTCATATCACCTTTAAATTGGGCTTCTGTCCCTTTTAAAACTCCTGCGCTTTCTGGAACTGCGCCTTCAGGAATTCATTGCAACATGACTCCTCTATTAACTTAACACCATTTTTACTAGTGTAACTTGTAAAATGAGTTCAGCAGAGGTGCAGTTCCACCAGGTGTTTACTAACTGCTGCTGGCTAGTCTGAAGGGTCGGAGTGGGAAAGGGCTGCTCTGTGAGGCGGACGCTCTGAGGAGGAGCTGCGTCTCAAAGGCGGGGCTGCGTCAAACCAGGCGTTTTTCACAGACGAATGGTTGCCATGGAGACTAAAGGATTTCTCAAATGCGCACCGAAGAATCAGAGCAACACTTGAGGTATGGTTTTGACGAGAGAATAACATTATAACATGATGTAGAGCTCTAAAAAAAGTTGGTTTTAAATAACAATTCCCCCTTTCATTCAAATGCTAACACTCCAAAGTCGGATGAGGAAGCAGGCAGGACTGACCTTGTTCTTGTGGGCGTTTACTGAGGCATAACGGACCGTTCCTCTGAAACCTGCCACAGTCCTCGGCTGAACACACAATGAAACAAAGAGAGTCAGAAAATGTTCACATCACAACTCACCAACCCATCATTTCCTTTTTTTTCCTAACATACGCCAAGCAGAAGTTTAAAACAAAACTCATCTAAAAATAAACGCTATACCTCCTCAGAGATATTCTGCTTGTTGTGGTTGAACTGAAATGGAAAGATTTATTACTTTAGCTCTGAACATTGACAGTGAACGCAAACTACATGGCACTCTGGTTTTATTGGTTTCAGACAAACTGGGAGAACAGACTGAGTTACAATAAACATCAGCAAGGAAAACTGAAGACTGGCAAGCTTGAGGATATTTTATTTTGAGATTCTGCCAATTAATCCGTAAAGATTTTAATTCTCCATGGAGTGCATATGGAGATGCTAGCTGCTCTAAATGCAGTAAAAATGGTTTAAAATGTTCTGTGTAATAATTCCTTCCTTTTAAAATACTTTTATCAGAAACTTTTACTATAAATTTTTAATAATTACCACGAGGACGACTGTAAAAAACCTTGATTAATGCTGCTGTTTTTAATTTACAGAGACTGAATTGACTAAAATTGGAATTTACACGTCAATTCAGAAATCTGAGCGGTATATAGAAAATGGATGAAAAAGCAGACAAAATATCACTTTGAGAGGCATAAAGAAAGACTTGAGATCAATTTTTTATAATGATTTACCTTATAAAACATTATAAAGTAGTTGGAATCCTTGGAAGTGAAATATAAAGTCTCTAGTGGTTTTAGGCTCTATATTTAATTTTAAATTATTTGTTCAAACTGGAATCAACTTGCTTTGTTATCATATTTTTTGGAGAGTTTAGATTAAATAAAAGGCCCAGTGTGTGTCACTAAAGACACTCAATACAACGTAGAAAATCTCTCACAATAATGAGATAAAATGAAAGTGTCTTTTCCTGGTTCGCATTTATGTTCCAGATGGAAACAGATAACGTTCAGACCAAACAAACAAAAAAAGTCACAAAAGAGGTTAAAAGGGGATAAAACTGAAACCACACAGCCTCCAGTTTTAGAAACTGACCATGAAGTTCAATTCATAAGCAGAAAATTATACTGCTGTGCTCAAGGGACACAAGCTAACAAGGTTTTCATATAAGCTCTGCAGGCGAGCGCTGGATCTATTTCTGCATCACTTCCAAATGCAAAGCTGCACAAAAAGCTGAAGCGTGTGCTTAAATGGGCCAGAGTAACAGATACCTTCCCCTCCGGTTTTCCTTTTATTTGACTCTGAGAGAGCACGTCTCCTGCAGCAACTCTTCACCACCCAAATAAAATATGCTTGAACAAACAGTGTCAAGAAAAAGTACTTGCTCCCTTACAGACTTTTTTTGTATTATTTGTATCACGCTTCACCGTTTTATTTTAACTACGATAATCTCAGTAAATATTAAATAATTGCTGCCTAAGCTTATTGGAAACTACAGCTGGATTTCACATCGCTGCTTAGAAATCTTGGCCACTTTCATTGGGGAATTGTTTTAAATGTTTTTGCTGCACAGACATTGTAGAGATCATCAGCACCAATTTTGTCTGATTTATGATGATGAATAAATGATATCTGGAAACATTTATTAACATCTTTAAAATGAGAACGGCACAATGCAAACCAGCATCAATGCAAACCAGCATAAATCTTTGTGCTAGATATTAAAGTTAGTTTATTGATCTGCAGCTTTTAAGTGCGCCGACACAGGAAAACCCTAAGAAATCTGAAGAAATTAAACACCTTTTTACAGCTGTGTATTCTAACCATCTGTGTTGTTAATTTTTTTTCTCATAAAAGAAAAATAATCAGATACCACTAAAGTAGATTTTTTCTTTGGTTTGGTTTAGCCTCTAATTGAAAGGTAATCTCATATCTTAGGTTGGACAAGTGGTAGATGTGTGAAGAAAGCCACTTATGACTGATTACGACTGATTTTACCTCCAGAACAAATAATTTATGTTAAACAATTGAAAGCAAAAATTATTTTTCTTTTCATGTTCAAGTTTTAATTTCTTGGATTGCTGGTGATGGCGCTGCGACCCCTCGGTAGCTATAGAAACCACTCACATCCCTGGGGATTCATGGAGGTGACGGAGAAACGGGAGGCATGCACGTCAAAATCATAAGTCCAAAGGAACTGTAAGAAAAACAAAAGTAACGCTGAAACAGAAAATAACCAAAATGAAGCACAGTCCACACGTACAAAGCAACAGAAAAGTCACAGAACATAAATAACAGCTTAAAAAAATACAACAAACAAAAACTTGATGACTGGTGATCAACAAAGTTTGAGCATCTGACCGCTCACATAACATAAAACTTTCTGAATTGACTCTTTATATGGAAACCTGTGAACAAATACAAACTGATTACTCAACCAACAATTTACAGCATTACTGTGGTGAATAATCATACAAAATGCTTTAAAAACCTGACATTTTACGTGTGAAAACCAGTATTCCTCAAGTTAGAAATTGGAAATTCATCATAGAGTATGGATTATTCCAAGTATAATGGATCCTGATCACAGCGTTTTAAATGACTGACTTCAGAGTTCCTGCTTTAGATGTTGCTGTTTTCCTACAAAAAGGTTTGGCTGCATCAAACTATTTTTGTAATCTATAGATTATTCCAATGATTACTTGGATAAAAAATATAACCACTTATGCCTTTCTTACACTACATTAGAAATACATTAAAAGTTGCAACAGATAATAAAGTTCCTTTTGAAATAACATTTTTCTTGCGTAAAATGAAATGAAGTAGCATTTTTTTCACATATACTTGATCATTTGTAGCAAAGGATGCATCTGCAGCAAAAAATAATTTCTATAGTGTGAGACGTTCAGCTCTTTCTGCCAGACTTAACATAAAAAGAGTGTAGAGCTGATCTGTTGATTGACTTTTGGATTAACTGACTAATAATTGGATAGAAAATTGTGCCTAAAAGAAGATTATCTTTACAGAATTTGAACCAGTTGAAACTAAAATCATTCCACTGGATGCATTTTGGGCTAAACATATTTACAGACAATTTCTTTCATATGTTAAATGCAAAAAGTAAATACAGCTCTGTAAAAAAATGAAGAGCCCACTGCACTGAACCCACAGTGTTGAAAACCTGATTATTCCACCAAATACTGGTTTCTGAACTCTTTCCAAGTTAAAATGTTAGTGTTGTTGATTCTAAATTAATATGTACTTATTTTTGTCATGATCCGTGTTTCTGTGTGTTTATTTTTGAGGTTTTTTTCTGTGTGACATTATTTGAGGTCTGAAAGCACTGAATCTTTTTAACTATTTTGACCATTTCTCATTTTCTGAAAATAAATACTAAATTTCTGCTTGGGATTTCAGATACAATGAATGAAAGAACAAAGTTCACTTTACTCAAACATAAACCTATACCCCTAACCCTTTTACTATAAAGAGTAAAATCAGAGAAACTGATCATTTTAAGTGGTCTCTTAATTTTTACAGAGCTGTATATTGTTTTGGCTAAATTTTTGCTCTGAATATGCTGTTCTTTCAGCAAAAGGCCCTTTTTGGTCTGCATACTTCAATTAACAATTAATCAATAACTAGTTGACGATTAGTCCATTACAATTAATTTGATGAATCATTTCAGCTCCTTCAGTAAAGAAGAAAATGTCAGCAGATGTTTTAGTTTTAGCCGAGGAAAGTGCTGTTTCCATCAGTTAGGTGCTTCTGACCGAGCTTGATGGATGGAAGAGCCGGAGCGATAGAAGAACAAAAATGGGAGAGAAACAGGAAGAGGAGAGATGGATGGGTAGAAACAAGAAGGAGAGAGAGAAAGAACTGACTCAGCTGTAGGAAGAGGATGACCGGGGAATACAGGACGGGCGGAGGGAGGGAAGCAGGAGAGGCCAGCATTCAGAGTCTCGTCCAGTGACGCACGCCAACGCATCAAATATTCATCTCACTGCTGCAACAGACGCAACACAATACTGTAGGACGAGCGATGGGAAGAAACGATGAGGGAAGGATGTGAGGGAAGAGGAGGGGTGGCGACCGGAGGGGAAAAAAAGAGGATGAAGATGGGAGAAAATGAAATGAAAGAGGAGGAGAGCAGCAGAGGAGAGGGAACAGTAGATGGATGCACCTCACGTACTAACTGATCTAAAAATAACTCGCAGTTCAGTCTGATAGAAAGAAAATAAACGAGAGGTGAAGTGGAAAGAGACTCACTGCAGATTAGAGGGAAACTACTGACTCCATCTCTTCCTCAAAACCAGTGAAAACATTCAGACATTCAAACATCCAGTTCATTCTCTTGTTTTTTTGTCTTTTTTTCAGTAAACAGTCTGAACAATCCCTGAGACTTGGTATTGATCCCAGAGATTCCCTGACACACAGGATGTCAGGCAGAACGGACAAGACAGTAATGTGATGAGATGCTGCACTGCAGCAAACACACCCACTTTATACACAGGGAGGGGGACTGTTCCTTTAAAATATCATTAAATGATTAATAATTGAACTCATTATTAAAGCATTACAAAAGCCAATGGCCAACTAAAAGTTAATGTGGCTTTTAGTTGGGAAGCCAATTAAACTAAATAAAGAGGTTGGAGTTAGATTAGACTCAGCTTACCAGATAAAAGACAAGGGATTAATTGTTATACACTAGTCCTTTTTGAGGGTTATAACAATTTGATTTATTGTCTAAAATTAAAATTTAGATTAGAATTTCTGATTCTTTCTGTTTCTGTTACATTTTCTTAGAAATTTGGTCTTGGCAAACATATTAAATCTAAAACAACAGCATGTATGAAAGAAAAATATACATTTCAGACCCTAAATCTTCAATATTCTGCGGCTTTGTGCGCTTACAACCTCGTCTTCATCATTAAAAGATATCATCATCTAGATCAGAAGAACATCTGCCATAAATTCAACAATCTGCACACATTTCTCGTTTATAAAGCTCATTGCAGTTGTATATTCATACACAATGAAGAAAATAATGAATTAACTGCATGATTAGGACCTAATCATTAGCTGTGTTCCCATTACTAATGTGCGCAAAACTTTGCTGATATTCAGCTAATGTTGAAAAAGCGTAATTTCGCAAATGCAGTGTTTCCACTAAATAAGAAATAAAACTAAAATTATGTGAACCCATTTGTCTAATTAATCAAAAAACATGGTTCTCAAACTCTGGACCAGATTACTCTACACTGATCATAGGATAAAAAAACAACTTGTTTTTCTGTGCTATTTGTGAAATAGTTGATGTTTTATTTCACCCAAACGCCATCCTGAAAGCTGTACGATGTGTGGGTTTCACAGACGTTTTCCATGAGGAGAAATTGTGTATATTAAATGCTAAACGCTGCTATTCTACAATGTAGGAGACAGTTTGTTGCAGACAAGACTGCTGATGTTCAGCAGACAATGTGGGTCAGCTGCACCGGAGCTTTCCATGCATGAACCTGTTAAAGGCTTGCAATACTCTTACTCTATAAGTGAAGCACTAGAGACGCTTTGGTCAGGTGTGTTTTCTATGAATGGGGGATTCAGTCGGTGTGATGTGCCAATGCTTCTGCATGTAACCAGACATTTCTGGTGAATTAAACACAACATGGACCTGGAAGGAGTAATGCACTTTTCCTCCAAACCAACAGCATATTTTGATATGAACATCCTCATGTTACTGTGCACATCTTAAAGCTGCAGTATGCAACTTTAAAAAGAATTTTTCCTTTTACATATTAGCTGAAACTCTTGCATTGTGTGTTTTTTACAGTTTGATTTATTGTCTACAACTAACATTTAGATTACAATTTATGATATTTCTTTTAAAATACTATCTAATGTTTCAATGTTACATTTTTTTAGAAATTTGGTCTTAAACATAATACACCTAAAATAATGGCATGTATGAAAGGAAAATATACATTTCAGACCCTAAAAGGTGAGATATTCTGCTGCTTTGTGCGTTTACAACCCCGTCTTCATCATTAAAAGACATTAATTATCATCTGGATCATAAATTCAACAATCTGCACACCTATCTTGTTGATAAAGCTCATTGCAGTTGCATATTTGTACCCAATGACAAAATATTTTTACACTTTTAGTGAAGCACTAGACATGAAGCTGCAGTACGCAACTTTAAAAATAAGTTTTTCTTTTACATATTTGTTGAAATTGCCAATATGTCATGGCAGTTTGGTATGAGACAGACAAACTATGAAAAAAAAAATCAAACTTCTACGATCTTCCAGTGCTAACTAGGAACAACCAATCAGAGCCAGGAGGCGGGTCTTAGTGCTGTCAATCACAATCTCATGCAGCTGTTCATTCCCTCCTCACCCACCTTACTCTCTGCTACGCTGCAGTGGCCACAGATGATGGTTTGTTTTTCTACCATTAGCCCATTTAGCTGTGTGTACATGAGGATGATTGACAGCACTAAGACCCTCTTCCTGGCTGGAGACAGACAGCAGAAGTAGCTCATGGAGAAGGTGGAGGAACTCAATCTTTTACAGATTCTCTCTCTGTCTCATAACAAACTGTCACATTTTTGATTGTACGATTTAATGAATTCGACCTTCTTAGGAAAACTTAAAAAATAAAACAAAAACTATATTGTTTGCTAAAATCTCTGAAAATAAAACAAGAAAAAGAGCTTGAGGTTACTGTAAAAGTGCTTCCAATGAAGCTATTGCTGTCCAGGGAAAAAGAGAGAGATAGATTATCACGGTTCCTTACCGGTCGAACTTCTCCAGAGGTGTTGGTGTATTGACGCGCCAGACCAAAGTCCAGCATGTAGCACTTCCTGTAAGTGGAGGGAAGTCGGCCCATCGCAAAGTTTGACTGGAAAAGAGAAGAGAACAAATTCTTCTCATGTAGATTTAAAAAACCAAGAGAACAAATTTATCTCAGATAGATTTAAAGTCTCAACATGACTGCAAAATCAGAGGTAAATATGTCCCTTTTAAGTGAGATTGTAATTTTGTTATGACACTGACAAAATTTCAGTTTCTCTTTTATATCTAGAAATAATTTTTTAAAACATGATATTTTCCTTCAAGCTTAGAGAGACTTTCTGCATTTATTCTTAAGAAAATAAAATGTTACTTTTCTCGGTGTAGCCATTCACAGCTTTAGGTAAATTCTTTACGTTTTATGCTGTAATGAAAATATTTTATATGAAAACTCAATTAAATCTTCAATTTCATTAAACACGAGTTATGATCTATTTCATAATATGTTGGTTTTTGGCTTTTTTGTGTTTTGCTGATGCACTTGTTTATTTATGTTCTATAAATCTTGCCATACTCAGTTAATTTTATACATTTCTCCAGTGGCTATCTCCATTTTGCTCCTGCTTCATCCAAATAAAACATTACAAGTTCTCAGAGTTTTTACAAGAATCACCTCAATGAATACCCAAGTGTCATCCATTGCCTTCCTGCTTCACCATAATTTGATTTAATCAGTAGATTTATTCCGTTTTACCTTGCAAATGATCATTTCCAAACTTTCTGCCACTAAATGCAGCCTAAAAACGAATGGTTTAGGTCCGATGGATCCAAACTGAATGCAGTTTGATGAAACCCCTCAAGGGATTTTTTTCATCCCCTAATCTGGCATTCCTAATCCTACCAGCCTAATCAGCGCCGTCCTCCATCTTTTGCTCCAGCTCTGATTGTTAATATGCAAATTGAATCAGCACAAAGGTTCTCAAATCCTCTTAAAAATTCCCCTCTGCTTCCTCTGTTCTGCCTTTGTTTGGCTGTTTATAGCGCAGCAGATATTTGAAGTTGAGAGGAATTCAACTTCATTTGGAGTTGAACCAAAGATTTTAAACAAAACTATCCAAAAAAGGTTTTATTAAAGCTACACAAATACCTAATTTCTGCTTTCTTTTATTTAAATGTGTAAAAGAAAGACATACATGAAAGCTGCATTATGCAACTTTTATTAAATATATTTTTTACATATTTGTTGAAACTGTCACCATGTGAAAATCTGTGGAGAAAGGGTTAGGGTGTAGGAGATCAATCTTTTCACAGATTATCTTTTTCATAACAAACTGTCACAATATGGTGACAGTTTTTACTAGCGGTGCACTGATTGCAGTTTTCTGGCCGATCGACGATAATCAATCATTAAAAACCCTGATTCCGATTTTGGCTGATAGCAAATTTGTTTGTCTGAAATGTTGCTAAATATAGCAAGACAGTTACTGAGTTGGCAACAGTGGGGTGACTGTTGTTAAGAAGAAACACAGAGACACGACCTGATGGGCTGGTCTGCCAGTCAAACCTCTCGCTGCAGAGCAGAAGAGGACAGTGGCTAGTTTTTGACTTTTGCTGAGTTAAATAAGATCGGCTTCACATGTAAGTGCCATCAACTGATCTCCCAAAAATAAAGAAATGGGCACAGATAAATCGTCTGGCCGATAAATCGGTGAACCCATAGTTTTACAAACATGTGAAAAACTTTTTCTCTTATTAAAAGTTACATGCTGCAGCTTTAAACCGATAATAATTAATGATCCATCCCTCATGACATTCAAAACTTGACCTTAATCTCCCTCATTTTGTATTTCAAACCACGGCAGCTAGCCTGTTGTTTCTGTCTTTTTAAAATAAGAAAGTTATACGGATTCCTCAGATCCAAGGCAGTTTGCCGCACATCAGATGTGGTGATCTCATCTCTTTAAAATCTGCTTACCGGTTTGATGTCGCGGTGCAGGAATCCCACTGAGTGGATGGCTTCGATGGACTCCAGGATCTGCTTGCCGAGTCGCAGGGTGGTGCTCATGGTGAAGGTTCCTCTGGGCTGACTCCTCCGCAAGTCGGCCAGGTTACGGCCCTGGAACGACACAAAAAGAGGAAATCAAACTTCCTCATCAGCACGAGACTCATATTTAAAATCTCCATTTTAAAATATTGGAGATTGGAACTGGAATGGAAATTATGATCAGAGTGTCTCTAGTTAAAAAAAAACAATCCATCCACAATAGAGTTAAATTAAAAGTATTTCTAGAACACATTCTAAGCTTTATTGTTAGATATCAAATCATAAATACATTTTGCTACTAATTCTTTGACATAGAAGTACAGTAAATGAAACAATACAGATGTCGCCATCCTCCTGGTTAAAGTCGCCCACGCTGTGACTCACCTGAAGCTGCATCACCACGTAGTTAAACTTGTCATTTCTTCCACAACCAATAAATTTACAGACGTGGTTTTTACCTAAAAAAAGAGAGAGAGAAAAAATTATTTAACGTTTGCTTTGCTAGCATACAATAATAGGAACAAAAAGATACAATTATAATATCCAAGACTCTCTGTATTTTTATTTAATCACTTCCACACTTTGTATTTATCACAAGCTTAAATGTGAAGGAGGCAGAGTTAATAATTTCTTTTTGCATATTAGAGCTGAGTCATTCTTCTAAAAAAAATTACAACGTCACCAGCAAGCAGCACGATTAACTCCTCAGACAGAGACTCTCACTGAGGATCATTAGTGAGAGACTACATCCACTACACTGTAGTCGTGCATTAGACAGCAAGAAAGACACCAGCGTTCCTCAAGATTGGTTGGAACGAGAGCTAAAACAGACAACATACTGGTTTACTTTGAGACTTTAAATGCTAAATGAATTTTTAGCTTTTAATCATGCAGTTAAATCGTTACTTTTTTATGTGCACTCACTGCAAAAACACCAAATCTTACCAAGTAGCTTTTCTGCAAGACTTAGAAGCTTTTTTTCAGTGAATAATTCTTAAATATTGATGAAAAATTTGTGGCCATGTCACTTATAACAAGACATTTTCCCTTGATATGAAATATGAAATAAATATGAAATATGAAATAGTCAGCCAATAAAATTAGAACTTTTTCATCAATATTAAGTAATTATTTACTTAAAACAAGCTTCCAAGTGTTGCTGAAAAGTTACTTATACATTTGCTTTCTTATGTCAAGTGTGTTAAGATATTTGCACTAGAAACTCATTAAAAATACTTAAGATTTTGTGTTTTTGCAGAGCAATAAACTCAATTTATCACAAGTGGACTCCATTTAAACCATGAAAACATCTAGCAAAATACTAAAACACTTTTGTCTACATTGCTGTAATGGAGTAATTTTGTGTAGAATGTAGAGAGGAAAGGGATTAATTTTATACTGTTTGGGATACACACATATTATAACAAGATGTGGAAAAGGTGAAGTGATGTGAATACTTTCTTTATTCTCACTAATATTTAGAAAAATGTCCCTTAGAAAGTTACAGAAAAGCCACTCCATGAAAACAGTTCTGGATTTTCTAATCAGAAATAGTGATGCTTATTTAGGTTGTGAGAGCTTTTTAATTATAATCCAAACATTTTCACTCAGGTTCAGTTTGTGGTTTTTAATCATTCAACCTGTGACCCTCAGAAGAAAAGAAAACTGCTTAGGAAACCCACCTGAATCGTAACAGAAAAGATGGTGAAACCGTTGCGCTCTTTGAAGGTAAGTGTTTCAAATATCTACCATCCTACTGTTACACACTTAATAATTAATCAGTGTGATTTCGAAGGGTTTTTAGCTGTTGTTGACAGATGTTAACACAAACAGAAGTCACAGTGAGCACCTCTGCTGATCAGCCCTTACTGCGCTGAATTTGAATTACGTTGGCTAGCTTTGTAAATACATATAATCTGGCTCTAACAAGAAATCATTCAGAACTTTTCCTCAAATATCAGGTTATTTTTCACCTTAGCTCACATCTCCTGCACATTTGAGATAATATAATTTACCTGTTAACCGTTGGCTCGCTGAGTCAGGAATAGGGCTGTAGTGATACGATATGATACAAGATATTCTGCCCACGATACGATATATATTGCGATATTCAGCAAACGATACAATTCAATACTCTTTTGCGATTTTCTGAAAGATTTTAGAGGGACAGGGTGAGTTTGGTGACATTTTGTGACTGTTACAGAGTTGGATTGAATTAATTTAACTGAAAACTGATTAAAAGCACCAACTACACAATACCTGGCTCTGGTTGGACACAGACTTAAAGTCGACAGCTGGACAAAATGAATCAAAGAAGTGGTGAGAAAACATGTTTCTTTTAATTGAAACAGTACAAACTGTAGCTGCTCTGAATAGTTTGATACCTTTTAAACCTTAACATCTGAAGGAATCACTCTAAGCCTGATGACCTGGTGCGAAGCAAGCAGTGAGTGAGAAAGGTGACAGTTGGATGTAACGATACTTGCAGATGATTATCAATGTTTTTGCTAGGAAAGAAAATATCGATATATATCGCGATATCAATATTATTATACAGCCCTAGTCAAGAGTGCTCACTGTTCTATACGCCCACTGGTGGCGAGCTGCTGCAACTACAGCTTAATGCTTTCCTCAGTCCGAATAGCAGAAGCTTAAAAACAGTTCATACAGTCAAACAGAACTAGACATAAATTTAAATAAGAAAATGAAGGGGGTGTTGTTATTTCTAATGTCCGTTCTATCACACAACACTGTCAAAATGTGGCAAGTTGTGTCTTCCACATTTTTTTTAGACATCGACTGCATGTTTCTTGTAAATTAATCATAATGTATTTAATTATGGTTGCCTATGGATGCTTTTATAGATTCCAATAAACTAAGGTAAGTACAAGAGTGTTGTATATAGCTCCAATTTTGCAGTTAATTTGTCTGCATAAACCAAACTCTTCATGCAGGACAACCAAAATAGATTCTGGCTAATCGAAGAAATTAGATAAAATTAGATATCCTCTGTTCATTTTCTGTCATGTTTTCACACATATTAACTGTGTTACTTTGTATGTTTTGTTGCCAAGTCTTGGCCAGGATTCCCTTGGAAAATAGTTGTTCTTTTTATCTCAATGGGATTTTATCCTTATACAAAAAAACAACAACAAAAAAAACAAATAAAATGTGCTAAATGAATTCTAATTACTCTACAGGCAGCTTTAACATTGACGATGCACTTTCAGAGAGAAAAGAAAATGTGGTTTATTCATTTGATGTTAAATAATTCACACAAAGTGAGAGTGAGAATATTCGCTGTGACCTGCTGGGGATGGCGAAGGGAGAGAGAGACTGATGGACCATGAAGAGTCGATCAGTCCAGCAGCTTAATGTGCCTCTGTGACAAAGTGGAGGCTGCTCCAGTCATCACTAACCCACCCAGCCAACCACATATTGCCCTAACATGTGACACAATCAACACTTAGGTGATATAACACTGTTACGCAACACTGTTTTCTCAGCTATTATAATTCAGTATGTGGAAGAGCTGCATAATTTGGCTTTCCGTGGTTTTATAAATCACGCTACATCAAAAATGATTTTTAAAAAAGGAAAATATGTGTAAGTTAGATCAGAAATCAGATTACTTAAAATATTCTGTAACAGAGAACTGAATGTTAAATTTTTTTTAGATTTCTGCACCACCTTCCATCTTCTAGACCAGTGGTTCTTAACCCGGGTTCGGTCGAACCCCAGGGGTTCGGTGAGTCGGTCTCAGGGGTTCGGCGGAGCCTCTGCTGACACGGAGGTAAAGACACACTTGTGGAAAGTCGTGAAGACGCCCCGTTTTGCCATCACTTGCTGTAGAGGATCACGTTACATTGCTTAGCCAATCAGAGCTGCGGAGGATCACTGATTGAAGGAGCTCCACTCTCAGCAGGGATTTGTCTTTAATTACTTCAGCAAAGCTCAGTTTTTACCAAATTCTGTAGCTTTCGGTGTTCTTCTAAATCTGCTCCTTAGTCGCATCTTTTCGGGGTTGCTACTGCCTCTAGTGGCGTGGGGTGGTAACACAACTAATATAATTACATTACTTAATCAGAAAACCACAAAGTCTTCATTATTAATTTTTCATTCTCTTAAGAATGTAGAGCTAATTAAATGATCTAAGCAAGACCTTAAAGTGGTTCCAGTTTCTCTCGATGGCCAACCTGTTGAAACTGTGGCACTACCTTTTAAGAAGACTTAGTGATCTATGTCTTGAATTTGGGGGGCAGAAAAAATAATATTTAATTTATCACTACAGAAGGGTTCAGTGAATGCACATATGAAACTGGTGGGTTCGGTACCTCAGAAAAGGTTAAGAACCACTGTTCTAGACCCAAAGGTTGTTTTGCACACTCATATAAATCCTGAATAGATGAGATGAGTTGATGTGTGCCACAGGGATTAGTTCTTGTCCCACTTCCACTCTCCATTTACATGGTTCTTTTTAAGCTACTGACAGTGTTCATTGCCATTACTATATAGACATGGATTAAATACAAAATGGCACAGTCATGTTCAATAAATTTGAATAGTAAAGAAAAGAACACACTGTACAGATTATTTACACACAGCCCTTACTTCTGCTTACTATGATGAGTTTCCATCAGCTGTAAGCAGAAAATCAACACTTAAGATCAGAATATTATATCACACTAATAAAAAAACTTATTTAAAGCTGCAGTAGGTATATTTTATAAAAGTATGCTTTTTACATGTTTGTTAAAACTGTCACCATATCCTGACAGCACAGTAGGAAACAGCTAATTTTGTGCAGAATAAAGTTACAGGGAATAACAAAGAGGAGAGGAAATGGAACTGCTACGTAACAGTCTTCAACCACTTCAAAATAAGAGCATAAACATAAATATTTGACTAGAATTACTAAACTTCAACTCAGATGAAAGTTTTCAAAACTGCTAAGTAAATTAACACTTTAGAATTTATTTGGAAAAATTAATTTATGGAAAGCTAAGTGTGCTAAACATTTTCAAAGGTAGCTAAAGCGATAAATAAAAAATTAGCTCCACTAATGGAAACATAGAAACTAGATATATCACATCATATATATCAAGTTATTTCTCTTGTTCCTTGGCATGATTAAAGTTGCTACTTTGAAATTTAGAGAGAATATTCTGTGTTAAAAAGCATACATAAATACCAGTAAAAGTAAAAAAAATATATATATTTTTTTAAATAAAAATGCCTCTAGCTTGAAGTATTTACAGTAGGTGTTCATATCATTTGACGGAAAACAAATGATATGTGTTAAAAATGTTTCAGCTCTCACCCTGCAGCTTCTTGAGAACTGCCACCTCCATCTTCAGCACCTGTTTGGGCTGCTGGGCCGACTCCACCTTTAACGCCACATTCTCCCGTGTCAGCAGGTCCAAGGCCTCGTAGATCTCCCCAAACCCGCCTCCGCCAATCTTCTTCAGCTGCCACACAGAGACCCAAGACGGAGACAATTAGATCCACATTCTCTACCATATCAAAAACCTGACACAAATATTAAGACTGGGCGACATGGATTAAAAATAAAATCTCCAAGTTTTTATTTTATTTTATTTTTTTTGCTTGGTTTTGTTTTTAAGAAAAAAAAATTAAATAACGAAGACTATTTTCAAAAATGTCTTTTATTTTTAATAAACCTTTCTGCAACAATTAAAATAATCACAGATTATTAAAAAATAGTTTTTGTTTAATTACAAAAATATAATCATAATATTGGCAGAATAGAAATGCTATTTCAAATGGAAAACTTTGTAAAATTCGGAGAAAAAATTTATATTAGTGAAAAAAAAGTTATTTAGAGATTGTGCATAAGTAACAGTAGCACTACTTTAACTTATTTTTAATCAAGTAAAACTAAAAAGTAGCTGTCCAATAAATTAATAAAGTAATAGTAAAAAAGCATTTGGTTAAAAAGTCTACTAAAGTACTGAGTAACTAATCATTTAATGTTTAAAAATTACATAATGAGGCGGACAAAAATATAAAGTTATGTGAAAATTTTGGTTTTTAAGGTACCAAATTAAAAATAATTAATATAAGTAACATAATTACAAAATATCAAAATCAGGCAAAGGAATTTCTTTCCCCAGATAAGTTTCTTTCAAAATAAAACTTATGAAACTTTAATAAAACCTGCAGGTGTGTGTCTGGTGAATTTTAGATGAAAATAAGCCTGTTCTTCATCCAGTTAAGTTCCAGAAATTTTTACTGAACTAAGAGTGATTCTTCTTAGTAAAATTACTCAAGTAAAAAGTAAAAAGTAAAAATACTACACTGTCTGCACGCTACTCAGTAAATCTTTCCAAAACATTACTCAACTAAATTCAACTGAGTAAATGTAAATAGTTACTATTCAAATATGTTTATAATCGAATTGTTTAAAGCAGTGGTTCTTAACCTCTGGGGTTCGATCGAACCCCAGGAGTTCAGTGAGTCGGTCTCAGGGGTTCGGCGGAGCCTCTGCGTGGAGGTAAAGACACACTTGTGTAAAGCCGTGATGATGTGCCGCTATGCCATCACTTGCTGCAGAGGATCACGTTACATTGATTAGCCAATCAGAGGATCACGTTACATTGATTAGCCAATCAGAGCTGCGGAGGAGCTCTGATTGGAGGAGCTTCACTCTCAGCATGGATTTGAATTTGTGTCTTTAATTACTTCAGCAAAACTCACAGTTTTTACCAAATTCTATAGTATAAATCTGCTCCTTAGTCGCATCCTTGTTGGTACTGCCTCTAGTGGTGTGGGGGTGGTAACACAGCTAATATAATCGCATTACTAAATCAGAATACCGCAAAGTATTTTGTATGTCTGGGAGGAGGGGGAGGGGGGGTAAACTGGTGGGTTCGGTACCTCAAAAAAGGTTAAAAACCACTGGTTTAAAGTGAACAGAGAGGAAGGTAGATGTTCTTGCTCACCACTTTCCATCGGTCCTTGACCATACAGTTTGGCGGCAGGATGTCGGCCTGCTCGGACGTCCCGTTCATGTTGCCGTTGTCCTGGAGGCCGGGGACTAGGCACTGCATCTGCCAGCTAGCCAGAACTCGAGCAGCTCCAAGCTTAAAAGAGCCATTTATCTGCGAGGACAGGGCAGGAGGTGAAAAAAAGGAAGGGTGGACAGGAAATGCAAGACAGAATACTTTACCACCTTAAACTGGGAGATTAACCTGCAGCTTTGTCCTGCGAAAATTATTGACCCTTTGCAACTACGTCACTAAATCATTCGAGGCGCCATGATGGACGTCGGAAGTGAAGGACGGGAGTATTGAACAGAGCAACTGGAAAATGTTTTCCCAGTTGTTTTTGCCAGTTTATTCGTGTCTTCTTCTTGTTCCGAGTCGAACTAATCTGTCTGTGAATGTAACACACCCGGTTGGGGCTCATAGACGGCGGTATTTACAAAAGTTGGAAATAGCTAGGAAATAGCTAGCTAGCTTAGAAAACCCTGACGTGTTGATCAAATTACCAACTTTATACCTGAATCCACACTACAGAATTTACGCCACTATGTCATAAACAGCGTTTCCCCCTTACACCGCAGCGGGATTAAAAACGTACAAAAGACGAGATGCTAACCAGTTATTGTCATACATGCTAGGCTGCATGACAGGCGAGGAACTGTCTCCATGGTTACAATGCTGCGTCGTCATGCCGCAGCACCGACGCTTACTTTCTCTATAATGTGATATTTGATATGTTTACAATTACACTTTTTTTTTATAAAGTTCATGAACGTTAATTTTTTATCTTGTAAAACGTGTTCGCTGCAAATCTGCGATTACACCGAGTCATTATGATTGACGGCCGCTGTATCTTTCCTCATTAAAAGGTATTATATAAAATGACAAGTTTGGTTTGCGTCCTTGTCTGTTGTGCGGGCGGACCACACAGCGCCCATTTTAAAGGTGAAATCAACCAAATAGAAGCGACATTAGATTACAGATGTCTGCTTCCGACTAGCTTTAAAGAAGCGCATTGGCTGTTTTGACGTCCGTCATGGCGGAGTGGGCGGAGTTCTGGAGAGCGTGACGTCACGTGCAAAGGGCCAATTGCAATCCAGTAAAACAACAAGCATTAGATATGGCTGACTGCTATGAGAAGCCATTCTTGAGCTGGATCAGGCTACAGGCTGGTAGGAGGGTTGCAGTTGGCGTTGTGGTGAAGGGAGGGGGTGTGATGGTATTTGCAGTAATTGAAGCAAATATCATTTCTGCAAAGGAAGCAACTGGACCCTTTTGGCCTTGAACTGAAGCGAATCATCGAAAACCAGAACAATGCGCACCAACAACCACCACAAGCATGGCGCAGGGACATGAACCCAAAATGCTCTGAGGGGATTCAAACTCCATTACAGGTGGTTAAAACGTGTTTAAGCTGCAGCTAAACAGTCCAAGGAATAAGCTCTCCAATTTTCTGACGGTCATTGTTTCATCTGGCATTTTAAGCTCATTGCCAAAACTACCAAGATGAGGAAATGATCGGGATCCATCACAAAGAAATTCTTTCGCCATACAGTAAAAAAATGAAGACATCTGCATCTTTATTTATATTTGGTATTCCAAAAAGAAACGTGAAAAAGTCATGGTTTTAATCCAACGGTTCAAAGTTCTTTTAACATGTTGCCAGAAAAATTTACAGGAGTTTTCTCTAGATTTATGAAGCCTAAAATAGTGAAAAAATACTCCTTCCCTACCCGTTGATGCACACTTTTAAACAACTGGTTGAAATGAAGCTTTTACACTTAATCCTCTGTACACTGTAAAGCAAGAAAATAAGTAAATGTCTCTAATACATGGTAAAAATCCTGGCAACTTTGGCTGCCAGAAAATTCTGCCGTAAGTTAAAGTGTAGCAAGAAAGTTTGATTGTCTTTAAATATATTGCACATTGCTAGTTAGCTTGATTTTAAAAACAGAAGCACCAGTTACCCTTATTCAGGTAATAACATTTAAGATTAGCCCAACATAGCCCAACTAATAAATCCTTATAATATCTTATATATTGGTTAATTTATAAATATAAGAACTTGAAAGTTACTACTTATGTAAACGTTTATTCTATATTTTAGATTAAATCTGTAGAAGAAAATGAAAACATCCATCAATAAACGTAATAATTAAATTAATATCACTAATAACCATTATGTTGGATTACTTTAGCAGCTCAATTTTCCATTCTAAATTTCTGACATCGCTTTGCTTTTACTGAATCTCATATAAACTCATGCCTCATGAGATGACAGACAATGCTCATCAACCACGATTTTAAAATCCAATATGGCTGCCACACACAAACACACCAATGGCTCAAGTAATGAGCAGTTTATTTATACTTCAGACAGGTTTAATCCCTAGTTTTTTCTGAGCAGTACATTGTTTGGTGCAGCTCAGCACGCTATATTATCTGTTTTCACTGTAAAAGATGTCCATAACCGACCCATAATGCACCATTCCTGGGTCTCCTTCAGTTGGTACAATGATATGGTGAACTACCATTGTAGTTCAAATCAACTACTGCCAACATTTTTGATGTGTAACGATGGAATTTGGCAAAATGTAATGCTTCAGTTGTTAACTTTGTATTTTTGTGTTTTTATTATGTAAAGCACTTTGAACTGTCTTGTTGCTGAAATGTGCTGCCTTTCAGCAACTTGATTGAGTGATTAGAGTAGAGCTGCATGCAACACACAAGAGTCAATTGACTGACAGAAAACGTCACTGTTTTCGACAAGTAAAGGCAAACTAGTGCGCCATGTTTGAGGTCACATTAGCATGATGTAGCACTGAGTCCAATTAGCAGTTTAAAAAGCCTCCTGAACACCATAAAAACGTATTGAACCTCACCGAACTGCATCTCTCAGTGGAAACAGGGCACTAGTCTGGTATGACTTTTGTTAGAAACACACAGATATTTTAATGTTTAAATTTTTATTAGCTTGTGCTGCTAATCCTAGTTAGCCACTGAGACCAACCAAATACCACTGGATTTCCAGCTTACAACAGATTGGTGTCGCCATCTCAAGCTCTGAATTCGGAGGGAAATGTAACAGCTAGTGTTAGCTAACCAAGTTCTTCAAGACGGTAGAGTAAATCTGGAAGCAAGCACACATTCGAATCAATATTTCCCAAATAGATTGAACCGCCCTTTTAGATAAGTAGATATCTTTAGGGCCAGTAGTCTTCCAGTTCCAGTGCTAAATGTTCATTAGAATTTAAAGTTTATTGATTTTTCAGAATATGTTCTTGCATTATTATTACTTGAAAAGGGCTTCAAAACAACAATATTGTTATCATAATGACTTCTGGGGCAATTTATCATCCTGCACGATTTGTTATTGTGATAGGCCGAGACATACAACACAAAAACAGTTGAAAAACAGAAACCAAAAGTCTGAAAGAGTTTATACAGCCAATCTAAAGAACCAAAACACAGTAGAAAGTCCCATTCTGTACTTAAATCCAATTCAGATACTGTATAACTATTCATACTTGAAAACTTTTCTGCAATATGCATATTCCTCAGTATTGATACTAGTTTTTGTACCTAAGATAAAGCAACCTATCGTTAGCTTTATGGAGCAATTACTTTTTATACATATAAGGTCAGGATGTTCTTAATAGCTTTTATCCCTTAATGAATGAAATCATCCTTTGAGAACTGCCTTTTGTACTTACTCAGGTTATCCTGATCAAATACTAACATTTGTTTGATGATCTGAAACACTTAAGAAACAACAAAAAAGCAAAAACAAAAAAAATCTGGGAATTGGGAAACACTTTTTCACAGCCCTCTAAGTAAACAAATGAATCCAGGTATCTTTTATAGTTTAGTTTAAAAAAAACTCTAGATTAGGTAACTGCCTTGACCTTGAAGAGTTTTCTGTTCCACACAAACATCAGAGCAGCTGTTTTCTGACACTGGGTTAAATGTTGCAAATGCAAAGTGATCTAATCCCAAAGGATGTGATTATTCTGAACTAGAAACACATAAAAACTGTTCATCCACTCTATTCATTACTAACATCAGCTGCATTAGTCTGACAGCAACTGTCTACCGTTTCCCCTGGTGTTCTCCAGCCAGTTATCCCAAACTAAACTCTACGTTTAGCTCCTCTTGGATACAACAAATTGGCCATGAATGGTTATCAGCTTCCAGTGAATTTGTGGGGGAAACTTTAAGTTCGAAATGATGCATGTCAGTCCCCAAACCATGCTGTTCTGCATGCAATGCCCAAGCCGTCATCAGTGCATGCAGAGTTGTCAGGCGCGCTACAGGGATCGTATTAGAGGGTTCTCTGTATTTCCGGTCTGACCAGGCCTCTCAGAGGACTGGAAAGACTGCAAAGGGAAAGAGGAGGCTTCTCTGTATCTTCAGTGATACAGTTCATTAACAGCAGTACCAATATCGCCAACAGATACGCAGCCACCAGCAGCTGCAACACTGGAGATGCAGTGAAACCTGCTGCAGAATTCAACACGCTGCTGAGACTCCAGTCACTGCAGAGGAGAGGGACCACTAAGTCTCCCCGAAAGCACAGCAACAGTCTTACATAACTGCAAACACATCAGAATCTGCTGTTTTACTTGTTATATAGACGGAAAATAGGTGGATATCACAAAATATTTCATAAACTGATTTGAGGTGTGCATGGCCACCAATAACACAAACTCATTAAAGCCATTGGTGAGCTGTTTGTTCAAAATAATTAATGTTTTCATAAACTTTCTAGCTGTTTTTGCACCTTTTGTTTATATGTAAGAATATTAAATATTTTCACACATTATATCTCAAGCAATGTTGAAATACCACCTGCAATGCAAAAAGTAAATATATTTGTATGCTTTAAGCACATATTTGTATTTTAGTCTGCAAAAATTTGCTTTTGTTTTTCTTAAATCTTAACATTTAGATTTGTAATAGACTTGCTGTAGTATTTTGTATTTTGATTCGAGGGCTGTGATTACTTCTTTTTCATCCAACAAATACTCAAAATTAAACAACAAACATTTGTAATTAGCTTTAAGTTCAGAACACAGTTGTTCTCATACTTTGCATGTGAAAAATATCAAATGTTGCATGTTTTTTGGCCCTCCTGGCTTTCCATACATGAGCAGGAGAGCCAGAGTTGAGCGTACACACAGAGCTATTGTTTATCAGAGTTGAGACTGTGCCTCAATACATGAACATTTGTGAGATTTAAATGCAACCGCCACAAATTATTATTTGCTTACATAGATGCGCTCACATCAGTCTCACTGCCCCAGTGACGTGTGGTCAGGGGCCTCACCTGTCATGATGGAAAATAATATATAATAATAAAATCATTTATATTGGTATTTTCACCCTGTTATTTGTACTATAAAGTATCCATTTTTTACTTAGCTTAACCAATTCTGATCATTTTCTTCAAAATCGCTGGATTTTCGCATTTTCCCATTCAAATGCTCAGAAGCTCAGCCAGTGAGGCAGCAGCTCAGCCTCACCTGGGATTACGCAACCTCTCGCTAACTGCACTGGCTGCCATTATATGACAGCATGTTCGTCCTGTCTGTAAACTGGCAATAAAATGACTTAAAAACATTTAATATATGAACTGATTTTCCATAATTTCGCTTATGTATATAATGTACCGTGTTTTTTGTCACTAACTGTGTGTGTATCATGTTTTATGTGTGGAGGAGCGATAAGAAACAGCAGAGAACAGACTCCAGGTGAGGCAGGCAGTTCTCTTGCCTCATGGCAGGGGGCGCTCATGTTCCCAGATATGGTGACTGCACAACTGCAGAGTAAGACACAGTGAGCTAGCCACACAGTAGATAGTTAAAGTACAGCGATATATTTGTTTTCTCTTCTCTTCAGATGTCAACACGAAAGATTACATTTCTACACTTAAACAGTTTTCTAAAGTGGATTTTTAATTGAAGCCGGAGATGATAACTAAAGGAAGACCAACACTGAGCTGAAAGTTTTACTTCAAGACAGTTTGATGATTTTGGAGTAGAAAAGACATACCGAGGATAAACTTGGCTTTGGATGAATGGATATTTTGTGCAGAATTAGCGGTGCATGGATTTCATGGATAAGTAAAGGTAAGACAGAAATAAGATGTTTTATTTAGTTTTTTAATTAAATGTGCATTTTGTGGGCTACAGTTAATGTTTAAATAATTCAGTAAAGTAGAAGCGGTAGCTAATCTGCCACAGCAATTATTTATTAATAAAACATTAAGCCTAAAATGTACTACAACAACAAACTAAATGTTTTGTTCTGCGTGCAAAATTCTTGAATGTTTTTTGGTGTTAAATCCTAAAACATGAAGTGGCATTGTTGTCAGTTGCTATGGCAGTGAGTCTGCAGCTTGGCGATACAGAGCGAGAAAGTGCTTTCCCTATGCTGTGGATCATAGCACGAAATTAATACCTACATCTCTAAGTTTCACTGAGTTAACACAGCTATGGATGACATTCAAAACTTTTAAGATTAGTCTTTTTGACCCCCAGCGTTGTATGTCTGCGCAAAATTTCCATACGTCCAATAACATGCATGGTGTCGTCAGTCAGTGCCTCACCAGAAAGGAACCTCACTGCACGTCACTGCACTGCACATAGATTCAGTTTTTGAGCAAAACTGGAGGAAAAGCAAGGTGTTAAAACACCAAAATCCTCCATGGGTGTGATCCAAATTAAGTATTACCAAATTTATATAATGCACTTCTATATGCACAAATAAAACAGCATCCAGCACTGATGTGTAAAATGGAGGAGGAGGCTTAGTGGTCCAGCAGCAGTAAACTACGGGTCGTAACGGGACCTCAGCAGCAAATCAAAGTGAATCATCCTGTCAGACACCTCCTCTACAATCAAACAGCAGTCTTGTCTTCTTCTCTTGTCCTTTATCTACAAAATCTATCAGTTTATCATTGTGGAGGAGAGGGTGGGATGCTCTGCCAATAGCCGAGTTGTCATCATTCCAGTTTTGATCTGAGAAAGTCACTCAGAGCTCACCATAGTTCTGAGCTCCTGGAAAACCTGATGGTTTATAACAAATCCTGAGCGGGAAAAAACCCTTCCTGTTCCTTTGTCAGCCTACAAGCCAAAACAGAGGGCACAGTTAACCATCAGAGGATGAGGAGAGCTACCAGACTGCCACAGCGGCCGTCTGTCCTCGCTTCAAAATGAGGCAGAACATGAAGGGGATGGACTTCATAAACAGAGTTTACATCTTTAAATCCTCAGAGACCAGATGCATAATGTAAAAATGAAATAAAATCAAATGATATTCATTTAGTTTTACCATGTAATGCTAGATTCACCACAAACCAAAGCTGTAAGATTTTAAAGCATTGTGTACAAATGTCTGAATCTGAGTTTATTTCAGATTTTTTGTTTGGTTCTTGTTTCCTGTCATTCAACCGGCTGCAAGATTTATTTTTTAAATGCAGATGATTAGTTAAGAAATGCAAACTGCCACATGTCACTTCATGTTTGTTAACGCCAATTAATTTCCTGATGTATAAAATATTCAGATGATAAATTAAATTATTTAAATCAGGTGATTGACATTTGCTTCTGCATATACTGTAAAATCCAAAACATACAATGTTAGTGTCATCCTCAAAGATTAAATCCATAGTTTTTGCTGGTCCGGAAGGATAAAATATGTTTCAGAGTCTATGATATTTTAATTTGTTGGTTTCATAAATTTCCAGAATCAGTTTTGTAGATGATCCTTTCAGTTTTTATGACAATAAGACGTCAGTCACCTATAGTTTATATTTAATGTTGAAGCTTGCATCCCATTTGACAGTGAGGTAAAAAGCTATTTCATTATTCTGTACAACCTGATGAACTGAAATCTATAAAACTGACTAATGTGGATTATTCTACATATAAATCCTTTAAATGACAGTTTGTGAGCATTGTCCTTGTAATTTCACAAAAATTTAAAGAACTAGGATATCAACTCCAAACTGAATTCAGATCCATTACAAACCATTAGCTTCACATGGAAGCATGATGGCCAAATTAAAAGATTTTTGAGAGGTATGAATATTTTTGGTTTGACCAGCTAAAGCACTGAGACTCCAACCAAGAACTTACATTTATAATTAAAGTGACTCTTCCAATTTAATGTGCAATAAATATTGTGTTTTGCAATATTACATTTGCAAATACTTATATTGGCTGTGATAATTGGCTACACTTGATCTTATTTAGGGATAGCAAGATGAAAAGGGGTTAATCATAAATAAATTAAAAAAAAATAAGGTTTTTATTTGTAAAACTATTAATCTTTTTTTTTCCCCACTTCACATTTAACATAAAATTTGGATTAATAAAATTTACTTTAATGTGACAAATTGTGGACGAGTTCAAAGGCATTTTAAGTGCATAGATTTATTTAAAGTGTTTTGCTCATTAAGTAATTTTAAAGGTTGGCTTGTGACATTTTGAGCTACTGCACAACTGGCATAATTCCAAAATAAAAGCACCAAAAGCTGTTTATCCACCTCATGCTTCATCTTGAAGATGGTTTATCACTTCATTTCATTAAAATATTTTGGATACCTTCGCTAAGTAGTTTTGGAATTGCAAAATAAAATTAATTTATGTAAAAGAGACATTCCTGTCTTCTGCTGCCTCAGCAGTTCGACTGATATTAAGCGATGTGACAAAATACTGCAGTTAAATCCTGAACTAATTGGGATGGACTTCTTTTTCTTTTCTTTTTTTTTGCATTGCAGTAAGACGATTTGCACAGTCAAAGGTTTTCTGAGCCAAATTCAGAATTTCATGGTGAATCTGCCATTAGATGGAGAAGAACATAAACAGTTTCATATTTGTGCCTGAAAACACGTCAGTCAGGCGGCTGGGTCTACCTGAGAGCAGAGATTCACACCTTTATGAAAGCATTCAGAAACAGCCAGTCACCATTTTAAAACCACAGCATATCAAGATAATATTAGTAAGAAAAAATATGTATATATAACACAATATATTTCCTTAGCTTCTAAAAACAATTAAAGCAATCTTACAGAAAATGAAACTAAGTTTTAAAAAATGCAGCAGTTTATAATTTCCAATGTACTTACAAACTTTATTTTGAACCTTTTGCTGTCAAAAATGATCCCCATATTCCTACATGTCTTTTTTTTAGTTTTTTTTTTTATAAAAGGGAATTTTAAAACAAATCATTTAAACTAAACGTTTGCAAGATAAACAAAAAACTACATGCTGCTTGCCAATTTTTACATTAAAATGTTAGCTAAAAAAATGGTTGTTTTCTCTACATCTGTGTTTTTAAACATTAACAGCACAAACGTCAGACATATTTACTGGTCCAATGGTAATAATGTACAGAAATATTTAGAATAAAATGATCTTTTACTGCAGTAGCATATTTTCAGGTACAAAATACAACCTTCAGTTTGAGAACATTTACAGATGAGGAAATAAAATGTAAAGTAATGTATAGGTAAAAATAACAGAAGCTTTGTTGAAATTTCAACTAAATGTATGTGTGTTTTCGACAGGTGAGACTTAGATTTTGTTGGGGTTTTTTGGGAAGGAAACAATTAATATATAGGTTTAGTGTGGTGCAAGGGATGAATACATGGAAAAGCACCACACATCCATAGTTAAGCATGGTGGAGGATGTGTGATGTTGTGGGCTTCAAGAGCAAGTCTGAGTGAAAAATGATTAAGAAAAAACAGTTTTTTTTAAACATATCCACCGTAACAAGGGTTTTCCATGGAATAGTGAACAGATTGACACCAAAACTACCAGCAGCAGTAAAATAAAATAAAATAAAAGAGCAACATCCTCTAAGAAAATGCATCCATCCTATTGTTGTAAATGTTTGTCTTTTTCTTTATATTAAGACCAAACAAAGTGGAAGTAAAATGCCGGTTCTTATAAAATTCTTTCAGTAGATATCTCTCAAAAATTATAATTTGGCTTTTTTCTTAAGGTCATCTAATATTTGTGGCTCTAAACAAGCTTTATATAGCCAGACTCTTTGGATTGTGAAGGTAATATGTGAAAAGCTAGAAGTTTGAGATTATGCTGCTGCAGTAAAAGATAATCTAACTTTAATGATTTTAACATGTCTAATAATAAACTTGAAACATACAGAAATAGTAGATAACATTCCTGTTCTGTTCAAACAGGAACAGGAGTTTTTTCTTTATGAATGAGATCTTTTAATTGGCTGCTACGTCTTCAGAGTTCAGGATGGTAACAAACGATGTATTAAAATCAGTTATTTTCTATTTTTCTGGATTTTTTTTTTAATTAAGTACAAATATTTAGTATGAATGGATAAACAGAAGCTTGTGAGGCACACTTCCGCTCTGATCCAGCTCCACACCGCAGCATCCCTGCATCACTCTTTATTCAATCTGTCCTCTGCAGTGCACAGTCATGGGTCCTCGGCGCGCATGCGCACCATTACACCTTGCCAATCGATACATTTGGCCCGCACTGGACCACGTTACGAATTACAGCAATGCAAACAGCATCATCATCATAACTTTCCCCCGGGGGGGTGGGTGGGGGGTGCAGGTCTCATTTGGATCTAAAGTCGCTGATACGGATTATTAATTTCACTTCAGTTGACCCAGGTTTCCCACACACACACCCACTAAACGCTATAAGAGGTAGTCCGGGCCAAAACCGGTCCGGATCGGGCCTACCTGGCACACCGTCCGCTCCTTTTCCGCCTTTTGGGAATCTTCATCTGGGATTTTACTTCGGCACAAAACGTTCTGGTCCAGAAAACCCACCGTTCCTCTGAGGAGGGGTCGAGGTCTGGGCCTCAGACTCCCACAAGACTAAATCACCATTTATTTCTCCTCAGACAGGGGGGATGGGGGGGCGGGGGGGGCGGGTGGTACCAACAACCCGGACCGGGCCCGTCCAACAAGCCAGACGTCCCGCTACGAGTCCGGAACCAACAGAGTCCAGAAACAAACCGCAGGTTCTGTTTTCGGAGCCGCGCCGCCGTCCCGGACTCATCCGATGCTGCTGCAGCTGAAAATGATGCTGAGGCTGAGGAGGAAGAGGAGGAGGGGAAGGGAAAGGGCGGAGGATGATGCGAAGTGGTTCCTTCCTCCTGTTGGACCGGATCCGAAAGGCTAATCACAAGAGAAGCCGAACCGGAACCAGCATCCCTGGCTGGGGTGGACCCGGGCGGGCTGTCGGGGCGGCGTGTGTCTGTGCGGATCTGCGGCTCCAGCCTGTTTGTCCGCACTGCAGCTCTGCCTCCAGCAGCGTCAGAACAGCCGCTGCAGCCACAACATCCGGCGGCCTCTTTCAAAATAAAGCTCCCCGCTCATCAACGCAGTCGTCATCTCAACGTAAAAGTTGATTGCTCACAGCGACGTCGTTCAATAGAAACTAAAACGCCGGGCTCCAAAACTTAAACTAAATTTTCATTAAATAAAAAAATGCCTAGATTATTAATTTTTTAATTATTATTATTATTCAATTAGCTTTTTTTTTTTTTTTAAATAAAACCTGTATAACATTAAAACATAACAAGAGCTTCAGGCTACTGCCTATGTAAAAGGAAAACAGACAATTTCCAAAGTTTTTTGTTATCCATTATTTTCATTATTTTGCTGGCCAAATTTTTTACATTGTTGAATTGTGGTTAAGGTGCTGATCAAAATCATTTGAAGGGTCACAAATACACTTTGGACATGCCTGACTTAACTGAATAAAAAATAAATAAACATGATTCTGTCGCACAGCACAAAATTATTCCCTGTGAACTTTTTTTAAAATCTAAAACTTTAATGAATTTTTTTGTAATTGTATATAATATATCAACTAAATTGTAAACATGTTAAAAATCACATATGGTTTTGATGAAAAAAAAAAACAAAAAGTTGAACTTTTTATCAAGATATATCAAAATCAATCAATCAAATTTTATTTGTATAGCACATTTCATCATCAAGGCATTTCAAGGTGCTTTACATAATTAAACAAAAAATAAAAACAGCATGTGACATTGAGTAAACAGAAAGAAAGAAAAAGATTTTTTTTAAAAAAAGAAAAAGATAAAAAAAAGATAAAAACATACTTTTGTTACGGAATTTAAGCGCCTGTCGTCGGACTCTGCTGTCCATTTAACACGGGTATTATCCAATAAAAAAAAAAAAAACGCAGATTGGTGGATATAACACTCATTTGTCAGAAAAAAAGACTTTTGAAAATAACCTCTATGCTGGTATTAAGCTTACTTTTCATTAATACATCAAAAGAAAATTTCTTTTAAGTTGTATTTAACATCAAATTTGTTTTAGCCAACTGAAGTAAACATTAAGCTGTGAAATGGCAGCATATTCCTGTAAAACACATAATACTTAATATTAATCTTTTGATCAGGAAGCCTGCAGATGGTTAAACATGCAGCAGCAGTCTGGAACAAATTTGATCCCACACACTTCAGCTGTTTTAAATCTTCCTTCAAATATACATTTTTCCAGAAAAGCAGAGACGTGTCACCTGATCCACCCTAATATTGACATACAATTATCTGGGAAGCAATGAGAGCAGCTATAGTTCAAATAGTAGGTGTGGATTTCATGGCTCAGATTGCTCCTGTTCTGAGACGACAGATACTTCACAAACACTAAACTGAAAAGGAGCAGCATTAGTTCCAGGCAAAGTGGTCTTTATTGTATGTATTAATTTCCTCCTAAGTGAAGATCCAGTTCTGAAAGCAAGTTGCCAAAACAATCACTGGACAGATGATACATTAGCAAATACCAAGCAAGAATCCAGTTTCTTTGCCTCAAATGATGCAGAGTTTGCACTTTCACAATAAAAACACAGTCTGCAATCACAAAAAACACAGAAATCTTCAAAGTAAATTAGGCTGTTACAGGTTTAATTGTTGAGCGGGAGGAAAATTATGAATAGTTAAATTTTTTTAGTAATAAATATGTGTAAAGATATATCGTATTAACCCCACCTCTCACCCGACACGTTAGCTGGAGATTGGCACCAGCACCTCCTGACCCCACTAATCGTATTAGTATTCAACATTTTGTTAAACCATCTTTCTTTGCAACTGCAGCTACAACTCTTCTTGCATGTGTCTCCAACAGCTAAATAGAGACTACAAACCTGGCTGGTTATTCTTGAAAAACAGCTTAAGAACATCAATGGACAACCAAGAAACTTTCAATACACTTCACTTCCTTTCAACAATGGTTTTCCTCCGTAAAGGTGCTTAGTTGTTTAGAAAGACTAATTAATGTATGGAAAGAAGCCAGAGAGCACACACATGCAAACTATATGCAGAAAGAACCAAGGACTCAAACTGTCAGGGCTGCAGGGTGCAGAGTCAATTTGTAATTGTGTGATAAGATAAGATATGTTCAACATTTATATTAAATTCAACATTTAAAATGCAAAGCAGCGAAGGAAGTTAGTTGATTGCGCAGTTTTTTGCTCTCCTCACTTTTTAAATTTTTGTTTGTTTATAATAATTAGGAAACAGAGAATTATTATTTTAACTATTTTACATAGCATTGAGTTTCACTTTATTTTTAGATACTCTGGGTAGGTTTATCACAATAAATCCCACTGAAATACATTGAAATTTTCTGTAGGAAAGAGTTGAATGTTCAAACGCTAATACAAAGACGAGCAAACAATTAATTTTGGAACGCTATCATCACTAGTCTGAATAGTTTTATTTATTTTTTTTTAAAACATAATCCAGTTTTAATTCCACATGAGTGTAAAAAAAATGCATGCATAGTGTTGAACTACTAGGCAATGTTGGAAGCAATTTCTTACTGGCAAGAGCATCCAAAAAATTGTACTCAAGAGCAGCACTACTTCAACATATTTTTACTCAAATAAAAGTAAAAAGTAGCTGTCCAAAAAAATTTGTCAAGTAAGAATAAAAAAGTATTTTAACTAACTGATCAAATGAGAAAAAAATGTTTTCAAAATCAGTTTCTTTCAATAAAAAAATTATAAAACCGTAACAAAAACTGCAGGTGTGTGTCTGTCTGGTGAATTTTGGTTAAAACATTGTTTTTTATTCAGTGGATAGAGAATTCAGAAATTTTACTCTAGTAAAAGTAGCCATATTCCATAATAAAAGAACTCCAGTAAAAGTAAATGGTACAACGTAGTAAAAATACTCCTAAATGTAATTTTTTTTAAAAAGTTACTCAAGTAAATTTGTCTGAATGGATGTAACTATTTATGAAAACATACACTTACATTTATTTCACCTGTCTGCATTAAATCAGATTACATAAATCAGTCTAAACGCAACAATGACTTTTCTCAGCCGCTGGGTGAGGCATGGGAGTCTTGTAAGTCCCACCCTGATTTAACCTCCTGAACGCCTCATCTTGTTTGGGCCCGTTGTTACAAGGTTTATTATCGTTAGTCTGCCGGCTCATGTTTTATTTTACTAAAATAGATTCGTCTCTCTCCACAACGCTGAATAAATGGTGCTCTCTTCTCCATGCATCCATCCAGCCTGTGGCCTCACACACACACACACACACACACACACACACACACACACACACACACACACACACACACACACACACACACACACACACAGTCTCTCCTCGACGCGGTTTCACTTTTTTTTAGGTTCAACCAGCTGTTTCTTTCAACTCTTGGCTGATTTATCGCCTTACCTGAATGTTGCTACCCGTCCGGAGGATATAGAACCGAGCATCTTCCACTCCCTCCGCTCCATCTCTACAGCATCAGCACCGCACGCTTCCTCGGCGTCTCTACGTTCTCAGCTGGAGCTCTAACGCGCCCCCTGCTGGCGGATTTCTTCCACTGTAACTACTTATCATTTTCACAAAGTGTGTGTGCATTTTTAGATAGCTCTTCTATGTTATTGTGTTGAAATTTACATGATTTATGATTGAAATCTTTTTTTCTCGTTTCAACATTATTTTTTAGTTTGAAATTCTTATTTTTATTCGTTTCCATTTCCCCCCCCCAACAAAGTCCATACATTTTCGCGTGGTGATCCTCTTCCGGTCCACTAGGTGGCGCCACCGACACCTGGAGGCAACTATTAAAGCGGTGAAGAAAGTCCAACATGGCGGCGCAGGTTCAGTTGAGTTCTTTGGAGAATTTTCCCGAGAACATCAGTCCTCTGGACGTTCTGGCCCTGGAACCTGACCTGGAATCTGTTTTCCAATATGACACCAACCAGCCGATCGTCCTCTTCACCCCGAACCGGCCTCAGCTCCGCGACAGTGCGGGCATTTTACTGCAGGTTCACCCGACCACCAGGGAGGAGATCAGCAGCGCCGGGGGCAGAAGCTCCCTAACTGCCGACAGCGACTCCGGACTCCGTGTCCGCTTCTTCGCCAGCCAGTATTTCCTGAAACACTACCGGATCGAGCAGTGTCCGTGCGCCGGAACCTTCAGGCCTCTGGAGCCGGTCAGTCTGGACAGGGTGGTGCTCGGAGCCCGCAGCAGGCAGAGCCTCCGCTGGGCGGGAGGGGAGCAGTTCACCGGCGGACTGCTGGAGCTCTGTGACTCGGGCCAGGAGCCGCTGGCCCGTCAAGGAGACCCGCTTCTCCTGCCCCATCATCCGCTGTTTGGAGACAACAAGGGGCAGGTGAGACTCTGAATTGATCATCACTTGGTTAAATCACTTGGGCTGCACAGTGGCGCAGTTGGTAGAGCTGTTGCCTTGCAGCAAGAAGGCTCTGGGTTCGATTCCCGGCCCCGGCCCCTCTGCATGGAGCTTGCATGTTCCCCCTGTGCATGCGTGGGTTTTCTCCGGGTACTCCGGTTTCCTCCCACAGTCAAAAAACATGTCCCTAGGTGTGTGTATGTTGCGTAACTGCAGACTTCTGCCCAGGTCCCCCTTGAAAATGAGATCTAGATCTCAATGGGGCTTACCTGGTTAAATAAAAATAACCCAAAAAAGAAGACGAGTTTAGCACATTTAGACTCATGTTGTTGGCATAATAACGACTGACATAAGTTTGTTTTTCCTCTTGGTGAGGGTTTTAACCTAAATGTAAAGTCAGAAAAGTTAGGGGGTGGGGGGGAACTGTTTGGAACTGCGGGCCTTTTCACAAATGTCCACAACTTCATTCATTCCCCAAGTTACAAATACAAGACTTCTGTGGTCTTGTAGGGTCTTATAGGGTATCTTATAGGGTATCTTATCTTATAGGGTCTCCTGTGATGGACCAAACACAAAATACCGCATCATGTTGAAATGGAACAAAACATTTATAAATGTAACTTACATTTGAATTTAGGCTCCTTTATTCATCCATGTGTCCGTAGTCTGTACCATATATCCTCGCAAAGTTACATTTATTATTTCCTTCATGATATCCTTTTTATTTTTATTTATTAAGCGCCATCTTATACACTGTTTCCAGGATCACCATCAGTTATGCAATAGTGTTTATCTAACACATGTAGCTGGAGTAAAATACACAATTTCTGTTTGTAAAGTGACAGAATGTGGTGTTTGTGTGAAATGTACGACAGCAGATAAATGCATTGGCCCTAACAAATTTAGGAAATTTCTGAAAATTTGGTTCCAAACTTTCTGCCAAAAAATGTGATAATTGAGATTAAGCTCAGAAATTTTCTATAAAAAAGTGAAATTTTTTTAACTCCATAAATCAAACATTTGCTACAAAAAAATCTGAAATTTTGAAAATCTAAGACATTTTCTAGAAAAAAAAACTTTCTAAGTACCAAAATTTAAGATTTTTGACTTTTGAAACTCAAAGTTTACAAAAGTCAAAAAATGTTCGATTTAACGAGCACAGAATATTTCATGAACTAAATTTAAAAATCCAGAAATGTTGAGATTAACCTCAAAACATTTTCTAGAAAACAAACATGGACATTTCTGAGATAAATCTCAATGTCTCTGGGGAACTTTTTGGTACAAATTTATCTACTCCTTTAATGTTTACAATTAAACATTGTAAACATCTTGCCAGTGTTTCACTCATCTGAAGTGCTTCCTGCTGTCTTGTGTTTTGCAAGGTGCAACAGCGCCTCCTGGAGCTCCTGGTGCTGGAATGCAGTCCGGTGAAGCAGGGGAGGATCACGGCCAACACCTCTCTGGTCCTGACAGACTACTGGGACTGCGCGGACCCTCCAGGCCCGTCGTTGCCCTGCAGATCCCTCAGACTGAGCGTGTCAGACTTCGCTCATTACGCCGACAGCCTTGGCGGGTCTTGGTCTCTCCTGGACAGCTGGAGCAGTCTTGGCTCTGGGCTGCCAGACGTCCTGCAGGCCCTGGAGTGCAGGTTAGACGTGCGCGTTGTGGACACTCACCGATGGTGCAGGGTCAAAGGCCAGCAAGGATCATTTGTGGACACAGACAACTGTGTGTTCCTGAGCAAGCAACTGCTTCAGAGGCTGGGGCTGTTCAACCATGAGTGGCTGAGGTTGTCCAGGCCTGCGGGGGGCGGCAGAGGGCCGGGGAAAGAGGTCGATGTCAGAGCTCCCCCCTGCAGAGAGCGCCTGGTCTCTGCAGTAGTGGTGGATCTGAGTCCAGAACTGACGGTCCCTGATGATGTGGGGTTCATCTCAGCGACTCTGTGGTTCAACATGACTGAAGGAGAAATGCTTCCCGTGAAGAGCTCCACGCTGAGGATGAAGGTGCTGCTGTACATTTAAAACACACTTTAAGCTGCTCCGTAAGGATACCTTCACACTTCAGGTCTTAATTCTGAAAGCAAACGTTTCTTATGTGGTCGTTCATGCTAATAATTAACCCCGATCACAATAAGACGCACCAAATGCGCAGAAGAATAACGTTGACGTCACATAACGGCGCACAGTTTATAGAAGTTGAATGATGCCATGTTTAACAGTGACAGAAAAGCTCCACTTTTGTTTTAGCATTAAAAAGCTGCAGCAGCCAAAGAGTTGTCAGCGTAAACAGTGGAAATGTTCCTGGAGCTTCTTCAACAAGCTAAATAATCAGCCAAGTATAAAATTTGATCCAAAGACACAAAAAACTTTGGTGCTTAAAATAAAAAGTTAAAATCATTGCATCAAGACAGAAGTTTTCCTTAAAAACAGCACAACAAAAGATAACTGGCAGAAACGGGAGCAATGTTTGTGAGTAAAACCATAATATATTATCTTCAGAAAATTGCTGTTATGTCCAGAAAGACACAATTTGAATTTTAAAATGGCAAGATCCCAGTGTGGTAAAGAGAAACACCATACACCAGGAGTTCCTCAACTTCAACACACTGGAGCCAAATATTGAAATCCTTAGCAGAACTCTGGAGAACTAGACTGCTTACTAAGGAGGTTATTGAGTGATTTAATTCAGGTGGGTTGGACCTAAAAGTTGACAGGACAGTAGACCTTGGGGACCTCATCAGCTGAATAGATTAAAATAATTCAGGGATTGAAAAAAATAAATAAGATGATGTTTGTGCGTTTTTAAAAGGTCTTAAATTAATAAATAGAAGAAGTTGGCCTTAAATACATTAACCACAGCTCTTAAATTTTGTTATATATTTTATATTCTTCTCAGGCAAAAGTTTGAGTCACACTCATTTATATTGCATTCTGTGAAGCTACCGCTAACTAGCTGCTAATAGACACTTGCTAGCTAGCTAGCTTGCTTTTTTTTGCATCTATCATCAATAAATTTAAATTTGTCACTAGCACACTTCTGTTACTAATCCATACAAAGGCAAAACACTTTGAAAGCTATAAAACAGGCTATTTTCTCATGTGTGTGTATATATATATATATATATATATCATGATTCAGGTCTTAAATTTGCTTCATAGCGGTTTTAAAAGGTCTTAAGACCATTATGCAGATACCCTGACTAAACATTCAGTCGTTTGTCTCATTTAGATCTCTGTTTGATGAGCTGCTCTTTGCTCTGTTGCATCAGAGGTGGATATCGGCTCTTGAAGATCTCCGGCAGCGCTCTGACAGTTACTGCCGCTCAGCTTCTCTGCCGTTTGCCACCGAGCTTCACATCCAGCCGGTCAGCTCTCCACAGCACAGCAACCTCAGCTTCCCCGACAACCTGCTGGCCGAGCATTTCACCACTCCACGGTGGGTTACTGCAGGTCTGCCTGTCCAAACGCCTCCGCTTAATGTGATCTGATTAACTGTACGGGAAAGAAGCAGGAAGGCATTTTCGACAGAAACGACTTCACTGTGAAGCAGAAAGTTCTCTGCTATACGCTGTTTCTTTTCTCTAACCAGTTTGTTGTGACGTTTCACAGCGTGATTTCACAGGGAGACATCCTGACCGTTTCTGCTAAAAACCATCCAGACCTGCTGGAAAACAATGCAGAGGGGATCTGCAGGTACAGCGCACCTGTCTGCATGTTTACAATTATGGCAAAAAAAAAGAAAGAAAAAAAAAACACACTTTCAGACAAAAAATATAAAACTATCTGCTTCATTCAGTTAAATCTGACCTCAAGTTTACAAAAACACACATAACAGATTCCACCTGGAATTTTATCACAATATTTTATGGTACTATTGTGATGACAATTAAAACGACGACTGATAAAAACATTACTTAATTATTATGTAACTGTATGCCTGTGATTGCATCTCAAAGCATTCATGGCCCCACAAACACAAATGTTGTTCTTGTGATTTATATCACTACGCTGCACAAAGTAACTACATTTAATCATATTTTTGAATTTAGTGGTGTATTTTGATGTTGAACAGTGGAGAAAATAGTAAAAATAAAATTTACAATGATACTGCTTGTTTTATTGAAAAACAAAACGCACCATTAATTCAAATTTATTGAGACAACAATCAAAATTCTTAAGAAATTTTTCACAATAAACATAAACAGATACAATAAATGTAGCTGTGGGCCATTATGAAGTTCAAGATGTAAAAGAAATGACATTTCAACACCGTTTCCTAGCAACAACTCTGAAACTTAAAATATCTGGAGGAAATCCAGATCTGCATCAAAATTACGGCTGCAGTGTTTGGTAACCTGGTCAAGAGTCACAGGAAATGACCTCTGGAATCGTGAACAAATGTTTCCGTTCCAAATATTAACTAACGTAAATTCAGCTCAGTCAGATGCAATTTTAAGGTAATAAGTTGTCCAGACATGTTCTCTTCAAATAGAAAACAACCCATTGAGCACATTTATTTGCGAAATGTCAGATTGTTGATGGAAACGCAGCTGCTATAGTGAAGTCTTTTTCTGATCGTCTCTGTGTTTTGACCTCTGCCAGGAGTCCGTTTCTGTACTTTAAAGTTCAGAAGGTTCTTCCATCTGCTAACGGAGGAGGAGAATTTCTTCTGGCTGATGAGGCTCACACCTCCCTCTACATGGTGAACATCTGTTTCTGTTTAGCGTCTGAACACAGAAATTATCCATATCATGGCTCCATGACCAGCATTAGCAAACCCACAGAAAATGCTGCAAGATATTTGAAAAACATTGACTGTTAGAATGTTTATTCACTGAATAGTGAATAAAAGTAGCAAAACTTCATAAACTATAAGACTGCTTCTGACTAACTTTCAAATTGCTTCACAAGTCAGGGACGTTTTGACTGGACAGAATACTAATTCAAGATATCAGTAATGTCATTCTGACTAGTCGGAATGTCAATTTAAGATATCTTAAATAGAAAAGCTGTGTAATTCAAGATATATTGAATTCATTTAGAGATGTCTTAAAAGGAATTTTGACTAGTCAAAATTACAATTCAAGATATCTTTAATTTAGTTTTGTCTAGTCGTTATTTGCTTTTAAGATATCTATAATTCAGACATATCTCCTTTCCAAAAATACATTTAAGATATCTTGAATTATTGAGTCATTAGAGATATCTTTAATTAGAATTATGACTAGTCAAAACCAAAATTGAGATACTTTGAATTTACTTTATGACTAGTTATAATTTAATTGTAGATATCTGAAATGTGTATTTCAGGTAGTCAGTAATTAATTTTGGATATCTTGAATTGAAGTCAATGGTAAATCTGAAGTCATTTTGACTAGTCAGAATGTAATTAGAGATATCTTAAATAGTTATTTTGTCTAGTCAAAATATAATTAGGGATATCTTAAATCGCTAAGTCATAAAACAATCTGAGATATCTCGAATATAAGGGCGGTAAAACTGGCTTGTGCCATAGTGAGCACAACTTTCTGTGAATTTCCTTGCAGACATTTAGTTGGGAGATATGCCTCCTATTGAAGCGAGGTCTGAAACTGTATTTTAAAGATGATTATTCATTTGGTGTCAGTGGTAATGAATATGCTTTAAATGCATCAATAGGGAACGTTCACCAATAGCCCTGTTCCCTGCGGCCGTGTGGATGAAGAGTCTCTGTGGAGCAGCCTGGCTCCTTCCGGCCTCAACAAGACCGTCGACCTGCTCAGCGACCTCATCCTGCCTCACCTGCAGCACAGGTAACTTACCTCCCTGCTGAAACCTCACTGATTCTTATTGACCTTTTGCACGTGACGTCACTTTCTCAAAAACCCCGCCCACTCCAGTGCGCTCCTTTAAAGCTCTAACCTAATATCGCTTCTATTTAGTTGATTTCACTTTAAAAATGGTCACAAGATGCTGCACGGTCTAACAGAGAAGGATAAAAACCAAACTTGTTGTTTTATTTTCTAACTTTAAATGAGGACGGATACAGCGTTGACGGTAAGCAGCTGTCAATTATAACGACTTTCAGCTGTTAATAATAACTATCAGCCCTTGGATCACGGATTTGTAGTGAACATTTTTTACAAGGTAAGAAGACTAACGCATACTTTATAAGTAAATATGATTAGAAAGATATCAAACATTGCAATATGGAGAAGGTACGAATCTAACCGTTGGTAACCATAGAGACGATGCCGCACCGTCATGTAGCCTAGCATGTATGGAAAAAAACGGGTTATCATCTCGGTCTTTTGTACGTTTTAAATGCTGCTCCGGTGTAAAGGGGAGACGCTGTTTATGACATAGTGATAAAAATCATGTGGTGTGAATTCAGGCAGAGCCAGTAATTTGATCAACACTTCAGGAGGGAGGAGGTATGGGTCAGTTTCTAAGCTAGCTATTTCGAAATACCGCTGTCTATAAGCCCCAACCAGGTGTGTGACATTCACAGGCAGATTTGCATAAGTGGATCAAGAAGAAGCTATGAATAAACTAGCAAAAACAACTTTGGAAAACCATTTCTGTCGCTCAGTTCAGTCCCTCACTTCTGACGTCCATCTTCCCAGGTGGAAAAAAAAGTATACTTGGTATACTTCAAACAAACTTAAATTTGTGAAAGTACACTTTAAGTATACTAAATATTAAGTGTACTACCTATAAGTATATCTGAAGTATATTAAAAATACACTTGTACCCAGTGGCACAACTACACATTATTCAGGTGGATGCAAAAACATAAATCACCCCCCCCCTCCATCATCGGCGTGTCGCCCCCTCCAGACGGTGTTTTGGCGCCCCCTCTGGTGCTGCGTCCATACGCTGCTTACCCACTTTTTGCCCCACTGCTTGTACCAATTTTGAAATTAGAACTTTAAACACACTTAAACATAATTGTACCAAAATACACTTTTAATTTATTAAATAAAAGTATGCTTTAAGTGGAACAAAATATGAATGAATATGTTTTAAGTGCCTTAATAATCTTTTACTATTTATTTAAATTGCATACAATTAAAAAATAATAATCATGATGTAATTTTTAAGAAAGTACCCAATCAATTTTCAGATGTGTGATGCAAAAACCTTATAATCAATGGTATCAGCTCCAGTTCACACTCCAGACCAGATGGTGGCGGTATTGCACATTTTCATTTATTTAAAAAATGCCCCAAAGAGAAGAAAAAACTTGAAGCAGGGAAGATAACAGACGTTATTCAAATTCGCCATTTTTACTCGCATAATATTGACTTAAAAGTAGAGAAGGCCTTGACAATAGTTAATAATTTAGTTAAATTCAAGCTGGTGACGTCCTAATCCGAGTTAGACGACAACACAACGGGACAACAACTGATGGAAATGAAATGTGTGTCACAAAAGAAGCCCGGGGGACGAAGGCTGCTAAGTGTTGCTACCTGGTGGTAAGTTTGCTTATTAATTATCTCCATTTAATTATAAACAGTGCAGTAAAGATATATAACTTATGTTGGTTTATTAAATAATTATTTTATTAATTTTATTGTGACTAGTATGATTATTATTATAGTAATAATTCAGCTTCATGTTATAACAGCATGGAGGTTGTTTGTTGCAACTTATACTTTAATTCAAAAACTAACCTGGTTTTAATTAAGCTCCATAAAATGGAGAGACTTTGATATTGTGAGGTTGTTGTTCTAACTTGTTCATCAATGTTTTTATCTTCAACATATGTTTGCAGTCTAACTAAGCAAATGAAGATGAAAGAGGAAGCCAGAGAAATCAGGTGTTAGGAAACCTAAAGACTTTCTGTCTCAGAAGAAGCTCTGACTCCACCCAATCAACAACCAGCTCTGAGGATGAACCTCCACATCGTCTTAATGGTGTATGTTTGTTTTTTCAATGATAACCTACCTACATTTTCAACAACAAAAACTGCTGTTACCAACACTAAGTGCTTGATAAACATGATTTGATTTAAAGATAACTGGAAAGAATTTTTCTCTTGTTGATAATCTAACTTTATCGTTCATTTTTTTTATTTGTTGTTGACTTTCAGGGCCCTGTGATGGACTGGTGACATGTCCAGGGTGAACCTGCCTCTCATCTGATGGCTGCTGGAGATGGGCACCACCAGCCCCCCTCACCACCCTGCAAGGATCAGTGTGTTCAGATTATGGATGAAAAGATTTTAAGGTCGTTTGTCTCCTTAAGTCCACACTTAAAACAGCTTCATAGTTAATGCCAACATCAACTGACTCTATGACATTGCTGACATTTTTTTCTACTTCTAACATAAACGGGCAAAGAAGACACCAGAAATGTTTTTCCACCCCAGGCATCTGGTCCCAATGATCATCAGTTCTTGTGATGTCACATACAGGGGAGTCCACAACGTCTTGAAATTGTATTTATTTGCCATTTTTCTGTTCTCTTTAAATACAAATGCTTTCTCTGTTTAATTGCTCTGTGGTTCTTTTTTGTAGGTTTCTGTAAGATGCAATGATAGGAATGTTCTGTCGTTGATCCTCACTTTCATGTTTTACTGTCACACTTAAAATTTCATGTTCATGTGTTCACTTTTGATGTGTAAACTGATAATTTATGTAAAGTTCATGAAGTTGTGAGTAAAATTGGACAATTTTAAAATGTTGGTAATAAAACAAAATATTTGAATTACTAACTCTCCCAACTCTACTATTTAAGGGTAGAGTTAACCTAACCCTAACCTTGGGCCATAGATTTCTTTGTGCTTACTGTATAATAAAGACCCCAATCACAACACATTGATAACAATAATAAATTATATAATATATTGTTGAATTGAAGCTGTCCTTTTTTTTTAGTTCATTTGTGGTGTTTGCAAGTGTGGTGCAAGAAATGTTTTAACATTTACCTTGAAAATGCTTAAAAAGTGCTTGAATTTGAATGTGGGAATAGTGTATGAACTATTTAAGTAATAAGACTTTTGTATTTGTCTGCTCTTCAGGACGAATTAAGTCTAATTAGTGTTGTGTTTGGTTATAGAGAGTCTCTGTCTGCTTGCACCGTTCTCCTCCACGGCCCTGCAGGGAGCGGAAAGATAACTGTGGTCAGAGCGGCGAGTCGCAGACTCAACCTCCACCTGCTGAAGGTGCAGTTAATGTCTAATTTCATGATTCGTTTTTACAGAAATTACAAATAAGTTACAGATTTTGTTGGGCTACCTTGGAAATTATTGCAAGGGTCATTTCTAGATTTATTCTCATCTACAAAAAGATGAGAATAAAAGAATAACAAGCAGATTTGACACAAACATATTTTTTTTATTCTTTATGGAACTTAAATAACTTGATCATATTAATCTCGGACTGTAAATTGACATCACGTTAGTCTGAGGAAGCAGTGTAGGAAGAAATTATTTTTATTTTTAATTCAAAACAAATAAATATTTAACAAAACTTCAGGTGTGTCTGTGTCTGTTGAGTTTTTGGTTAAAACATGTTTGTTTTTCATTCAGTGGGTAGAAAATCCAGAAATTTTACTTAATTAATAGCGGAGATACTTTATAATAAAATTATTCAAATAAAAGTTAAACGTACTACATAATAAAAATTCTCAAAAGTAGTTTTTTCAAAAAAGTTACCTGGAACAAGCCCAACTCTGCTCATTTTTGACCAGTTCTTCAGAAAATGTTTAATAAACTTACAATTATAAACATAAAAGGAACAAATTTGTTTATTTCTAATGAAATAAAATCAGGTAAAATGTCAACAAAAAAATGGATAGTTTTTACTGATGTCACAGTTTTTACTCTTTACAAATTATATCTGTTGTTTCTGTGTGAATTTATGCAAAACAAAATTGTAGTGTATGTTCTGCTGCTTAAAGAAGTCATTTGCTCTGTGTGTGTGTGTGTGTGTGTGTGTGTGTGTGTGTGTGTAGGTGAACTGTGTGACTTTGTGTGCAGACACTCTTGCAGCCTCAGAAGTGAAGCTGTCGTCGGTGTTCCAGCGAGCCATCATGCTCCAGCCTTGCGTCCTGCTGCTCAGAAACCTGCAGCTCCTGCTTAAAACTCCAGGAGCTGATGAAGACGCTGGCCGGGTCCAGGCGGTTCTGTGCCAGCTGCTCGGCAGCGCGCCCGCCAGGTCAGTGGCTTAAACATGGTGGTTTAATTGGAATAAAAAAAAAAAGCTAAATACACCCAGGAGGTCTACTATCGTCTACAGGTGCATGACAGTAAGTTGGAATATCAATAGAAAGTTTATTTATTTTACTAAACCTGCTCAGAAAGTGGAACCATTGCTTTGCTACATTACATGCAAATTGATATGTTTAATATAAGTATTTATTTCTGATCATTTAAATTGTTATGGTGCTTCAAAAAATTACAGAAGACTAATAGCATTTTAAGTGGATGAAATGTAGGTAGGGCTGGACAATAAATCAATAACATATATCGCTATAGACACATGATCAGCATCCATAGATAATACGTCTGATAGAATAATCAATAATTTAACTGAACTTTGATCCAGAATCCCACAGCATTCTGGGAAATGTAGGAAGAGGAGAAAGTAGCTCAAAGGTGGCACAACTACAACTCACTCTCTTTTGGTCGCCTAGCAACTCGGTCATTCTTTGGTTACCTAGCAACAAGCTGTTGAGCAACTTGCCTTAGAAATAAATAAAAACAACAAAGTTTGAAAACTGTGGATAAAACCAAAAAGGCAGCATTAAAGATATTTAAAACGAAAATCCAATCAATCAATTAGAATCAATGTCGACACTTATATCGTGATACATTTTTCATCCAAATCGTCCAGCCCTACTATATCTGTTGAATCTGTACAAATGTTGTTACAACCACAGACTTCATTGTGCTTTGATGTGATAGATAAGCACAATGTGGACTATAAACACTAATTGACTTTTAATTGCAATAAACAATTAAAGATTTACAATAAAATATTTTTCAGCTGCATCCTTTTCTACAAATGATCCTTTGCAGACAGAGTTCAGGATGAACAGAGGTAATGTGTTGTTGTCTCTGTGTCAGTGTGGTAGTCGTGGCCACGGTTTGCAGAGCTCGGGATCTCTCCACGGGCGTCATGGCGGCATTTGTCCACCAGGTGGCGATGGAGAGCCTCACAGAGGAGCAGCGGCTCAGCATGTTGGTAGGTCTGAGTCAGGAGCTCCGCCTGGGGAGAGACGTCAACCTGGAGAGACTGTCCAAGCTAACCGCAGTAAGCATTGGTCTTCATGTCCTAAATCTGACCTATGAATTATTTGTGTTTAATTAGATTTCTAAATTAAGGAGAGATGACTCTCTTCATGCTTTTTTTATTTTATTTTTTGTAAATTGAAGTCTTTTCTGTGGCAGAGAGAGAGGTTGCTCGGAGCTGTAGTTTGTAGGGAAATAAAAACCTAGACATAGATTTTCAAATGGCTTGAGAGGAGAGTAGATTAATGTTAATAGTTCTGGGTCCACAGTGGTCAGATTGCTCAAACAGGGATTTCACTCTAGATTTCCTCATCTTCTCAGGGTTTTGTGCTGGGAGATCTGAGCGCTCTGCTGACTGAAGCTGGAAGAGCTGCCTGCAGGAGGCTGATCCACACCTGGTGAGACTGAAGCCATGCATCTGATACAGTCAGACTGCAACAAATACCTTCCTGGAAACAGAAGAGAAGCTCTTCTACAAACATCTCTATATTTACAGTCAGAGCGTATTTATTTTATCGGGGAATTTTTGCAGCCCACTGAATAAAGCTTTATGAATTACTACTTTAAAGACATAAATAAATGATATAATGCATATTTATGGTTGCTAGATATGAGACTAAACTGAAAATAACCAAAAATAGATCAAAGTGCAACTCAAATATTCATATTATGTATACAGTTAAAGGTAAATGATAAGGAATTATGTAAAATAACTTGGACAAATCCAAGCATTATCACAGGCATAGTGAAAGGTGCCTAATTGCAATAAATGAATAACTTAAAATAATTGTCATTAATTTTTTAAAAGTGGAAATAATTTACTGAAAATAAAACTAATTTACTCAAGAAAATATAATTGCATTGATGTTTACAGTGCAAACATAGATGCATATAATACAGATTTATACTAAAATTATACAATTAAAAGGACTCCCTGAAATCACCAAATATTTAAATTTGTTCAGTGATTTTAAAGATTAAATTAACATCAGTTTTCTGTTTAGATATTTGACTAAACATGAATGAATGTAGGGGAAAAAGTTGCCTTTAAGATGTGACAGAAACCTAAAATTATTCATGAAATGTAGATGAAAGATGTAAAGTACGGATGGAATTTGTAACATTTGTTGTTTGAGCAAATAAAGAGCGAATAACAGCCTTCAAGTCTTGATGACATAAAGTCACTGATGGTCTCTGAGAAACAGAAAATGTTACATTGGCAGATTAAAGATCATGGATTGTATTTGATTTAGTTGTACGCTGTTCAAAGTGTTGTTGTTTGCTCAGTGGTGACCGGCTGCAGGAGGACTTGTGCTCCAGCGGAGTGACCATCTCGAACCAGGACCTCTGCTGCGCCCTGGACACGCTGCAGAGCGCCCAGTCTAAAGCCATCGGAGCCCCAAAGGTGACGCCGTCTGTCCTCATAATCCTGGAGCCTGCTGAGCTTCAAGTCCCTCCAGCTTTTCCACAAATCTGCAAATTTCATACAAAATCAACAAATCTCCACATTGTTTTCTGACTTTACTGCAAATTTTCTCAAAATATTGCGTTTAAGTGACTTCAGCCTCACTCTTAACTTGATGCCAAGTTATAATCCGTAACTGATGCGGCAAGTAACAAAAAGTCACATTTAACATCAATCGTTAGCGCAAATATCGTAAAAATTCATTATAAACATTTCTAAATTGGCACCACAAAATCTGTGATTTTGATTGCAAAAACTCAAATCAATCATAAAATCCTGGAGGAACATCTGTGTATTGATATTTTAACAGTTTAAAATATCAATTTATATATTAAACTGTTAATATATAAACAGTTTAATTTATATATTAATTATATAAATTAATATATAATTAATTGTGATCAACTGTGATTTTGATTGCAAAAACTCAAATCAATCATAAAGTCCTGGAGGAACATCTTTGTATTGATATTTTAACAGTTTAAAATATATTATATTATATATTAATTTATATAATTAATTGTGATTAACTGTGATTTTGATTGCAAAAACTCAAATCAATCATAAAATCCTGGAGGAACAGCTTTGTATTGATATTTTAACAGTTTAATTGGCTTTGTAAATTCATTCTGGCACAACCGGCCTTTTAAGAACGTTCAGATTTTTGATTTGGCCCAAAATGAGCCCAAAATGAGCTAAATGTGACACGGACACGGTATAATAATTTTATTCATGTCGGCTGTTTGTAACTCTGAACGGACAGATCCCCAACGTGTGCTGGGAGGACATTGGAGGGCTGCAGCACGTGAAGAGGGACATCCTGGACACCGTGCAGCTTCCCCTGCAGCGTCCCGAGCTCCTGTCTCTGGGCCTGAACCGAACCGGAGTCCTGCTGTACGGACCGCCCGGCACGGGAAAGACCCTGCTGGCCAAGGCTGTGGCCACCGAATGCTCCATGACCTTCCTCAGGTGGGTTGACCTCACGAACCAGGTGTGGACTTCCTTTTTTAGATGCTGTCTAATTGCTTCTAAAGCTGCGGTTCTTTTTTGTTTCAGTGTCAAAGGTCCAGAGCTCATCAACATGTATGTGGGTCAGAGTGAAGAAAACATCCGAGAAGGTTTGTGTCTCATCTGTTCCTGTCAATTAAATCAGTTGTTTAAAACAAGCTGGATAATTTCCATTGGCATGATTTAATGTTTTTCTCTTTCTTCTGGTCTGGTCTCAATTAGTCGTCTTTTAAAGAACAATTTTGTTTACAGAGACTTTATATTTCATTTTATTTGTTTTATTGTTTATGTATTTTGAATATTTAAAATGTTGTCCAATTCCAGGGTTAAATGTTCATTAAGATTTGAAGTTAATTGATCTTTTAGAATGTTTTTGCATTATTTTGCCATTTTTACCATGACATTACTTGGAAATTGTCTCAAAACGGCAATATTACTGTTTACTGCAATGACTTCTGGGACAATTTATCATCCAGCAAAATGGGTTATGACAGGCCTAATCTCATCGTTTGATCTAATCATGACTGTATTTTTCATATTTTTTGACGAAATTTGTATTGTTCTGTCATTTTAACCTTTGTTTATTTTTTCAAGACAAATTATTCATTATCCAGGACCGACAGCAGAGTTTTGTGTAACTCTGCTGTATTTACAAAAATATAAATTAATATTCATTGTCCCTACCAAATAAATTTAATTTAGACATTTAGCTTGGAAGATCTTGATGGTTAAAGGTATTATTTGTCTAGAAGGAAGAAATACTTTGTTGTTCTTTTCCATTTCAGTTGTTTTGATCCATGTGTCTTACCTATAAAAAAAACAACCAAATGGCTGCCTTACAGCCGATTGTCCAGAAAGATGCATATCTTTTCTATATGAGAGAAACAATTGTCAGGCCCAAAGACTTTTTTTATATTCAAATGTTTTGAAATAATTTATCTGCTTTGCATTTATTCGTTTCACATTTTAAAGACTTCTAAGTTGTCTGTCTGGCTTATAAATATATTCAACTCTTAGTCTCTGTTTTTGCTGCTTTATGTGATCTTGAGTTTTCATCCTTTGGTTTTTTTAATGTTTTTTTTTGTGTTCAGTGTTCCGCAAAGCGCACTTGGCTGTTCCGTGTGTCGTCTTCTTTGACGAGCTGGACTCTCTGGCGCCCAACAGGGGGCGCAGTGGTGACTCTGGAGGAGTGATGGACAGGTGAGGGTTGACCTTTGACTTCAGTCGGGAATCTTTCCGGTGTTCTGCTTCATGATGCTCTTCTGTCCTCTGGTCAGAGTCGTGTCTCAGCTGCTGGCTGAACTGGACTCGCTGCAGTCGTCTGCTGGAGTTTTTGTGATCGGAGCCACAAACCGACCGGATCTGCTGGACCAGTCGCTGCTCAGACCTGGAAGGTTAGAAATAAACAAATAAGTGATGACGGTGTTCATAATGACGAAACATATTGAGATTAACTGATTAATCAGTCATTGAAACAATCGTCAACAAATTCAGCAGTCGATTAGTCGCTAACTGGAACACACAGACATTTTGCTTAAAAAAAACAATATTCAGAGCAGTAATTCAACTAAAACTGAGTTTGCATTTAAGATAAAAGCACTTGTGTGTAAAAATGTTTTATCCAAAACTCCTCAAGTGGCTTAGTTTCAGCTTCACCTGTTCAAATTTACTAAAGCAATGTTGCTGTTGCATTTCAAAAAGGAGCTGAATTATTTGTTTATTTGCATCTTTTACTTTATTCTAAAATTGTATTAAAAAGGCTGGAGTGGTAAAATAAAAAATATGTAGAATTTGCCTCTTTTTTTATGCGATTTATCAGATAAAAGACACATTTCAGATAACCAAATAAGCCTCTTAACCACTTGGATGCAAAATGTTTATAGATTTTATACATTTTTGACCTAATTTCTGCTTTGAATATGTTGTTCCTTCAGCAAATGTACTTTTTTGAGTCTGTTTGACTCGCTTAATTAATTGATTACTAAATTAGTTAACAATTATTTCAATATTCGATTTATGTTGATCATAAATGCTTTTTTGTAAAGGCAGTAAAAGGGTAAAACATCCAAGGGTGTGAATACTTCTTTCAGCAGAGATGAAGTATGAGTTTCTCTGCAGGTTCGATAAGCTGGTGTATGTTGGGATCAATGAGGACCGGACCTCACAGCTGCAGGTTCTCCAGGCCATCCTCAGAAAGTAAGAACCGTCCTGTGGAGGCAAGAGGAAAATAAAATGTCTTTATCTGCAACATCAACTTATCTGTGCGGTATGACGGCGTATTTGGGCCATCGGAGATTAAAAAAGAAAAAAGGAGTCAATTTCCACTGAAACATTTTTCTGAGTTTCTGGAAACTCCAAAATGTTCTTTTTTTTTTTCTAAAAATATTCTGAGATTAATCTCAAAATTTCTGAATTTTTTTCAGTCAAACTTTCAACTTTTTAAACTCAGAAATGTCCTTTTTCTGTGTTTTGGGGGAAATTTACTCCTTTTTATTTATTTTATATGAGATTTATTATCATTGTACAGTATTTTCTCTACAACACAACTTTGTATTGGTGTTATTTTTGGTGCTTTGAGCTAAAAATTAAAAAAAATAAAGACGACTCCCAGTTTGAGTTGAAATGTCTTCACTGTGTTTAGGTTCCAGTTGGATCCGGCCGTGAATCTGCAGGATGTGGTGGATCGCTGCCCAACTCGCATGAGCGGCGCCGATCTGTACGCTCTGTGCTCAGACGCCATGACGGCGGCCATCAAGAGAAAAATCCAACACATCAACGACGGTAAGAACTAAGAAATGGCTTTAAAATGTCCTGTAATAAACATTATTACTTATTTATTTTATTAGTTTCTTTCCTTTCTCGTGTCACATTTTCTTTGCCTCTGTCCGCACTTTGTTGATTAACACCAGCAGTTATTCCCTAATAATCTGTAATGTGTCCGTTCTGTCCTCCAGGTCTGGATTCTGAGGACTCTCCTGTCCTCCTCTCTGCAGAGGATTTCTCTTCTGCTCTGAAAAACTTGAAGCCTTCTGTCTCCGAAGCGGAGCTGCTGCGGTACCGAACCATTCACCAGGAGCTCTCTGGACAGTAGAAAACCTCTGTGAGGTTCCATCAGGTTTAGCTGCTAAATGTACATTAGATGAGGTGCGGTTCTGAGTTGACGCTTTTCACCGTCATTATTTTTCTAACATGTACATGACACGAAGAAAGAAGCACATGCTAATAAATCGGTGAAAAGACTTTAAATATTTGCTGTGGATATCTCTTCTTTTTTCTTTTTATTTTATAAATGACTTTGAAATGGTTACGTTGTATAAGATTTCCACTAAAATTTCAAATTCAGAGAAATGCTTAATATTTTTGATACTGATATTTGACAGTTTTATTTTTTTGAAGCCATGGGTTCTTTCTCTTAAGTGTGAAGGAAAAATACACAGAGGAAACACTGAATAAAAAGGCGCAAACACCCTTTGTTCTGTCTGCTGTTAAATCAGACACAACTCCACTTTTTGGTCAGTTATAATTACTAAAATTATTCCTAATTCCTATATGTCACAATAATTAAAGTTGTTTTAATTAATAATTTAAGCATCAGCGATTTTATCTTATATCATTTTCTATCCAGTATAAAAATACTAGAGTAAAAATATGAATTATATTATTAGAAAGTTGCCTCTTAATACAGATTCACATGGCAGAAATGTTTTCTCTATGCTTCTTTTTGAGTTAAATACAGTCCGAATTAGCTAATTTTTCAGATTACCACACTGACATTAAGCCAACATTTATATTGAAATATTTTTATTGGTCTAATTCTAAATATGCTTATTTTTCTTTAAACTTTAGTTGTGAAAAAGGGGTATTAAAAACTGCAGCAGACCAGTCCCAAAGTAAAGGTAAACGATGGAGAAAATCAAATGTAAAACTAATTTTTAGCAAAGATATTTTCAGGTCTTAAAAATCGACTGTATTCTACAGGAAATAAATTCTCACAACGATTTGTAATACGGACAAAATTGATAATTTATTACAAAATATAACACCTGTTAAGAAAATACCAAAAAACTTCACAATGTAGAAACTATCTCTGAAAACTGACATTCAGTTTGACTGAATTTACAACAGTGGAGGAAAACTAGATTACAAAAATATTCAATCCAAACAACGTCTTTGTTAAAAAAAACAGCAATGATGGCATTTTTCTTTTAAGCATCACTATGGAGAAAAACATAATGACGCTGTGAATCTTCAACACAAATGCCAGAAGGTTAGGATTTGTGATTTGTGCCAATTTTAAAATAAAATGTTAAACTAAAATTTTGTACAAACTGAACAGTGAAGGGTGACTTTCAAAAACAAAAAAAAATTACATTTTATACAAAACCAAACTGCAACAGTATCAAGTGATGCATCATAGCAACATGAAATTAATGTTTTCACATTGAAAATCTCAATGAGCATCTAAACAACCTGTAAATTACATTCAAAATGTACAGAAAGATGCAACGGTGAAGTATGACCAATATAGAGAATAAATGCATTTCTGCTAAAAATGTTTGAAAACTCAAATTTGCTAGAAACAACCTAAGAGATTACTCAGAAATTATCTAGTGCAAAAACTCGGAAATTTCAGGAATTAAAAAAAAATTTCGACTTCTGGAAAGTCCCTCGGTACCAAAAATCGAACATTTAGAACTTTTGAAAACGAAAAAATAATACGCTCTCATAACAACTCCATAATCGCAGAAAGAGGCATAAAGTTTGTTACAAGTGAGGGAATGAGCTCCTATGCGTCGCAGTGTTGGCTCTTAAAAGAGCCTTTGTTTATCTGAAGTCTGAGGGAGGAGTTCACTTCTTGGCTGCTGCCTTCTTGACTTTGGGCTTAACGGTCTTCTTCGCTGGAGCTTTCTTGGCTGCTGCCTTCTTAGGGCTCTTAGTGGCCTTCTTGGCTGCCGCCTTCTTAGGGCTCTTAGTGGCCTTCTTGGCTGCCGCCTTCTTAGGGCTCTTAGTGGCCTTCTTGATGGCTGCCGGTTTCTTGGCCTTCTTAGGAGACTTCTTGGCAGCAGCAGCAGCAGCAGCAGCAACAACGGGCTTCTTGGCTGCTACTTTCTTGGGCTTCTTGGCCGCCGCCGCTGCGGGTTTCTTGGCCGCCGCGGGCTTCTTAGCTTTAGCAGCGGTTTTTGCCTTCGCCGGGCTTGCTGCCCATCTTGAAGGAGCCGGAGGCCCCGGTTCCCTTGGTGTGGACCAGGGTTCCCTTGGTGAGCAGGCTCTTAATGGCGGTCCTGACTCGGGCTCTGTTTTTGTCCACATCGTATCCTCCGGCGGCCAGCGCCTTCTTGAGGGCGGCGGCCGACACGCCGCCTCGCTCCTTGGAAGCGGCCACGGTGTTCACGATCAGCTCGCCGACGCTGGGGCCGCCCTTCTTGGGCTTGGAGACCTTCTTCTTGGCCGCTTTGGCCGGAGCGGCGACGGGCGGCGGAGCTGGAGCGACTTCCGCCATCTTCCTGCTGACGGTTCAACAACGGTCGGAGTGGAAATGAGAAACCCGGAGCGGCGCGCGGCACTTCAACACACCATGAGAACCGTGGAGACTCAACCGCGTCCGGGGCTCCTCGCAGCAACATGGACGGCTTCGCTTTGTGTTTTCTCGGCGGCATAAAACGGCTGAAATCTCCGTGCTGGATCAGCGCTGCGGGCCGACAGTGTAGCGGCTCCGTAGCGAACTAGTTTATCTTCGTGTTCAGCTTCTGGAAATCTCTGAAGTTTTCTGCTCCTCGTTACCGGAGCCTGAAAACGGCACCGGTTCGCGGCGGAACGCGCTGATAATCGCTGTGTTTTCCGTCCTTTCTCCTCGTCAGATCCCGTCATCCTGATCAAATGTTGTCTGAACGCTTCCTAACATGTTAATGTAAAGACTGAGAATAAAAACAACCAGCCGCCGAGTCCCATGTCGTCCTAAGATGAAGATATTGTAGCATCAGCAAACACACTGATGATGGCGTCTCATGATGTTCCCAGACTTCCTAGCAGCGCTAATCAAAGTCAGATTTTCTGCTCTCAACTCCGGAAATTAATAAAAATATAACTTCTAGATTATAACTGCGCTTGAACTGAATGAATAAAGTATTTTCTACACTTTCTCAATCTGCGCTGGGCTTTACAAAGTTAGTCTCAAACAGAGTATTTGTGTTTTTGGTTTCTTTTGTGTGCCTGGATAAAATATGACTAAACATTTGCCTTTCATAGTTCTGCTTCTTAATTAGCTCTATTTTAATCTTCTTAAATTGCCATTTTTATTACATCCAGAGAGAAACGATGGGCTTTAATGTATATTTGATAACTTCATCACATCTTTCACATTGGTAAAACAGATTGGATGTAAGATTTTGCTCTTCAGTCCAAGTAAAATCGACAGGAAAACAATAAAGCTCAGGAGGAAACAATATTTATACCTTAAATAACTTTCTCCTTGGAGTTTTAGAACATGTCTGCACTTTTCTTTAACAATATAAATATTGTTTAGAAATAAAGCAATGGGCTCTAATATTCACATGGAAATTAAGAACTGAGTTGATGTTTTTAGAAATTAAGTTGCATTGGACTTTATTCATGGAGTAATAAAGAGACGTTTTCGTAAAACACTTTCAAAAGCTTGTATCACTTTATTTCCATTTCACCAACATGTATTTTACATAAAAACCTAGTAAACAATTAACATTTTAATATTGTAATGTGACAAGATGAAAAAACATTAAAAGGGGATGAAAACATTTCACTCTTTATAAATATGGAACCAAAATCATTATTCTAAGAAAATATTGTAAGAGCCCCAAGAAGAAGGATTTCAATAAACTTTCAATAACACAAGGACTGATTAACATGTAAAGTGTGTAAACTTCAGATCATCGCTGCTGAAAAGTAAATTGATGTTTTTGAATTTGAAATCCAGAATCAGATTTGCTTTTTAAGTACAAGGACATTTTTTCTCATAACATCTTAGAAAACTTATACTGAATAACAAGAAAAAAATATCTTGAACAGACAGTTAATTTTAATTGAAATGTTTGGTAAATATTTCCACTGAGATGTTGTCAAAGGTTTTCTTATAGTCATGCGCCTCACCCTCCGGACCTGGGTCACATTTTTTCAGAAACTGGCCTTTTAGTTTTTCTGCATTTCCCACTGGGGAAAATGCAGAAAGACCAGAAGTCCTGTGTTGCAGCAGCAGACAAGAAGAACCAAGTGTCAATTTTTTATGCTTGATAAGCTGTTAATTATTTTTTTAAATGTTTTTGCTAAATATAAACAATTCGAGAAAAGACAGCACTTTGGAATGACAGAAAACTGTTTTAGTTTGAGCTAAAAGACGGGGCAACACTTTGCTTTTTACAAATGTCTTTAAAATAAACACAGTGCATCTAATATAGTATGAAGGTTTTTTCTCCATTTCTTAATAGTTTGAAATAATTAGAAATATGGCCAGCAGATTCCACTTTGGCCGTTAAACCCCGTTTTCTAAAATCCTTTTGCCTTTAGGTACAAACTATCAAGGGTTTAAAATGTAGATTTTCTAGATCTATAGGAATCCCAAACATTTGATTTTTAAACAGATCTTCAGTGTATTTGCAGTTGAAGTTGTCCAAACATTAAGGGAAAACCAGAAGTTGTTTGCTGCTGTAGTTAGTTTGCATTTTAAATGACAACTTTTATTACCCCAAGATAGCAGTTTTACATTTCATGATTGTTTATAATTTTATTTTGACTTTCTTACAGTTAAAGTGTATATAATTGAAAGCAGTGAAGCATTTTATTCATGTGTTCTACAAGCTGAATGTTCCTGAAGAAATGAGAGCAGAGTGTCAGGATGAGCTCAATAATGAATCTCTTTGACTCCTTCCAGTCTGGTTTTCGTTCTCACCACAGCACAGAGATGGCCTAGTCAAAGTGTTCAATGACATCCATATAAATACAGACTGTGGGAGAACCACAGTGCTGGTTCTTCTGGATCTCAGTGCAGCTTTTGACACTGTTGACCATGGAGAGTTGGGTCGGACTCTCCGGTCCAGTGCTCCACTGGTTTTAATCTTACATAAAGAACAGGGATTTCTTTGTTTCAATTGGAAATTTTTCATCGGAGAGGTCAAAGGTCACATGTGGGGTACCCCAAGGTTCAATCCTGGGACCCCTTCTCCTCAATATTTATATGCTCCCACTGGCTGAAGTTATAACAGGAAATAAGATCAGCTACCACAATTATGCAGATGACACACAGATCTACATCACAATGTCACCAGGTGACTCTGAACCCATCCAATCACTGAACAGATGCTTAGAACAGATCAATGTATGGATGTGCCAAAACTTTCTCCAGCTGAACAGAAACAAAACTGAAGTTATCATCTTTGGACCTAAAGAGGAGCGAACTAGAATCAATGCGCAGCTTCAGTTACTACAACTACAAACCAGCAATCAGGCCCGAAACCTGGGAGTAGTGATGGACTCTGACCTGAACCTTCAGAGTCACATCAAATCAGTCACAAAGTCGGCTTTCTATCATCTGAAGAACATCTCCAGGATTAGAGGACTAATGTCTCAGCGAGATCTAGAGAAGCTCATCCATGCGTTTATCTTTAGCCGCCTTGATTACTGAAACATCGTCTTCACAGGTTTGACTAACAAATCAATCAAACAGCTGCAGCTGATCCAGAACGCTGCTGCTCGCGTTCTCACTAAAACCAGGAAAATAGAGACATAACACCAGTTTTAAAGTCTCTACACTGACTCCCTGTAGCCCAAAGGATAGACTTTAAAATACTGTTGTTAGTTTATAAATCACTGAACGGTTTAGCACCACAATAACTTAAAGATCTGTTATTGCCGTACCAACCGTCTAGACCCCTCAGATCTTCTGGTTCTGGTTCTGCTCTGCATCCCCAGAACCAGAACCAAACGAGGAGAAGAAGCATTCAGCTTCTACGCACCACAAATTTGGAACAAATTTCCAGAAAACTGTAAAACAGCTGAAACACTGAGTGCCTTTAAATCTCAAATTTAAACCCACCTGTTTAGAGTTTCTTATGGCTAAACTGAATGTTTTATTTTTATTTATACTCTTAATAATGTTTTTATTTTTTAAATCTTTTTCAAACTCTCTGTCTCTTTCTGTTTTTATTTTAAATTATGTAAAGCACTTTGAAATGCCTTGCTGCTGAAATGTGCTATACAAATAAAATTTGATTGATTCATTCATTGGTTGATTGTGTCTGGGAATGATCCAAAAACCGTTTCTTGTTCCCTGTAGGTGGAGGGTGTGACTGACAGCCTGCAATAGTGGGGCCTCATTCAGGTGAAGCTTCCCAAGGAAAAACGGAAGAGATTTCACAATAACCAGCAGCAGCTTCTCTGGAAAACAAACCATGACCAACGATTCCTGATCACCTGGTTTAGAAGTTCATTCGAATCCTGTTGTTTGAATATTTACAGTTTCATCCAACGCTGCAGATTTTTGATTTGATTATCTGCTTTTCCTAAACAAATTCAGATTTTGTCCCATCAGATTTCGCTGTGGATCCTGGAGGTCTGAGGTCAGAACCTCTTCTGTTCAGTTTCACTGGTTCTGTTCTGAGTGAGCAGGAAAGAACCCGGCTGTCCTGCAGGATGAAACTCTGTGGATCTGCTCAGGAAACACCAGGCAGTTCAGAAAGATACTTAAATGGAGGAGCTCTAGTTAATGAAATTAAATCAGACTTGTATAGTGTCTCAAAGACATCATCACCAGCAAAGCTTACAATTTTGAAATTGTTGTCCAACCAGAGCCAGTATATGAATCCTCCTTGCAGTTCATCATGTTTGTTGTTTTCTTCCCGCTTAGCCACATCAGGACGCAGAATAGAGCCGTTTGTCAAGTATCGAGTGTTATCAGTTTAGTCAGGGGTAAATACAACCCCAACAACTCTTTACTATTTAAAACCTCATAGCACTGTACTGTTGCACTCTACTCTCTGTTGGTTTATTATCCAAATCCCGTTAAATATGCCAAATATAATAAAATGTTGAAATGTTTTAAGAGGGGGAGAGGGCAGCATGATTTTACAAAGCAGAGCAGTTTTGTGCTTCTGGCTCATTGCTTTGTAATTTAAAATCTTTAAATAGGTTTATCTTTATGCGCTTATCTTTGCTTCCCAAAGCCATAGGCGGGATGACTGGGACCTGGCCGTTCAGATTCAGGTCACATTTGAATTGGACACGTATCCCCAGAGGCCTGGGTCGCATTCGCCTGTGTTGTTCAGACTGACATGGAAAGATCAGATGCAAGTCGCATTAAGGTAAAAAACATCAATCAGAATTGGGTCACTTCAGGCTGCAGTGTGAACGGAGCCTTAGACTTAACAATTAAAACAAATCTTAGAGGGTTTAAAAGTGCACAATAGCTGCACCTTTAAACGTAGAAATGATGAGAGACATGAGTTAAACAGTATGTAATCTGGCATAAATTAGTAGTAAGAACAAAGAAGAGATCAGATATAAATGTGAATCTGATTCTATTCTGTATCACCCCTACTTTCTCAACAGTTAGTCAAACTACATGATTATAAGTTTTCATCAGATTTATAATCAGAACAGTGAAGAAATGCACTGATTCTGTGCAGCAGAGGCCACCTAACCCCACCTGTTGCTCAGAGCGGAGGCAGAGTTTCTCTGAGCTGCTGTGTATAAACTCCTCCATTCAGGTGAAAAACATCCTCAGAATATTTAGCTTGTGGCTTCCTGAGGCTCATTTCAGTGGTACTGGATCTATTAATCATATTTCTGCCAAACAATTCCGGTTCTGTGGAAAACCAACTGCAGGGTGTTGAGATGTCCCAGCTTATGTCATAAATTAACACAGAACACTCTGTCATTTTCTGTCACTGTGTCACTCTGTCAGTGTTCCCAGGAACGCCCCACACTGTAATGTTGAGTACAGTGTGGGCGGTTCCAGGAACCGCCCCACACTGTAATGTTTGCAGTTACAGTGTGGGCGGTTCCAGGAACGCCCACACTGTAACTGCAAACATGTATTTAACTGAAAATAATAAATTAATTACATCAAATTGCGAATATCACTCACTTTTAGTTAATTAATTGGACTTTGTGGATGAAAAGTATCATCAACTCACTCTATTCTGGTTAATTTAGAAAGAGTACATTTTAATTATTGAGCTTTTTTTTTGTTTGGAATATCCTAAGAAAGCTACATCCACGTAAAAAGTGCTTCAGTTTTTTTCTTTTTGTGTTACTTTCTACTTCTCCCCTCACTAAATTTCAAAGGAAAACATTGAACACTTTGCGTCACTGTGACACTTCAGCTTAACATCGTTTACCATGGAAAAGTCTGGACTTTATTCACTCATAACTTACAATGTCAAGATGTTTTTGCTATTTACTTTATGTGCAGCTAAACAAAATGTAACTAGTTATTTTAGGTTTGTAATACTTAAATTTAACTTTATTAGTTTTTACGTATTGCAATAATTGATTCTGTTGAGGCTTTTGGTTAATATATTACGGCAGGGACTGGGTAGCAAGGTATCCCACAATGCATTGGGCCACCAGCAGCAGCAACTAAATCACTTTATTTGTTACAAACATTGGTTTCAAGATGTTTAAGACAAAAACAGACTCCAAGGCTTCAACTATTGAGCCATTTCATCAAGAATGAAGCTACTTTTCAGAGCAGTAGAGCACTTATTAGCATTTCCATTTTCATGAAACTGCACCATAAATGAATATCTACTGTACTGGAGAAAACATTCAACAACTCTCAGAAATGGTCAACACAGAAAAGGAAAAATTACAACATTGGCTCAAAAACAATAAATCATCAGTAAATTTGAATAAAACAAAATTCATGATATTCGGAAACAATAAAAAACAGGAAAATAATCCAATTAAAATATCAATTGACAGTGTTGATTTAGAAAAAGTACATGAAATAAAATTCTTGGGTGTCATATTAGATGATGACAATAATAATAATAATAATAATAATAATAATAATAATAATAATAATAATAATCAATCCAATTTGTACCGCACTTTTCATTAACAAAAATCTCAAAGTGCTACACAGTGCAAATAAAATCAGAGATAAAATCAACATCATAAAAATCATGTGGAGGCAGAATAGGCTTGCTTAAATAAAAAAGTCTTCAAGCCTCTTTTAAAATCAATCAGTGGTTGTGAAGCTCTCAAATAATCTGGGAGAGAGATCCAGAGACGGGGGCCAGCGACAGCGAAAGCCTGATCTCCCATGGACCTTAATCTGGAGCGAGGAAGGTGAAGGAAGTTGCAGTCTTGTGATCGTAGAGATCTGGTGGATGAATGTGGAGTGAGAAGGTCCTTCAGATAATCCGGTGAGGTTCCGTTTAAACACTGATGGGTGATGAGCGCGATTTTGTACTGAATTCTGCAGCTGGTAGGAAGCCAGTGAAGGTCATGCAGGATAGGTGTAATATGGGCAGATTTACGGCCCTCAAGAGAATCCTGGCTGCGCTGTTTTGAATGTATTGGAACTTCTGAAGATGTTTTTTATGGATTCCAACAAACAGAGAGTTGCAGTAGTCGAGCCTGGAGGAGACAAATGCATGAACGAGAGTCTCAGCATCAGAGAAAGAAAGAAACGGACGAATTTTGGAGATATTACGAAGATGAAAGAAACAGATTTTAAACAGATGCTTAATGTGATTTTCAAATGTAAGTTGAGAATCCATTCTAACTCCAAGATTTGTAACTATAAGTTACAAATAAGTTTAGCTGGAAACCACAGATCAGCCTAGTAAAATCTAAAATAGCCAAAAGTGTTGCTGTTCTAAGAGGAATTAGTTTTGTCCTGGACTATAAATCTTTGTTTATTCTATATAACACACTCATTGTACCACATTTAATATATTGTGTGGAAATTTGGGGGAATACATTCAAAACAAATTTACAGCCATTATATGTCTGACAAAAAAAAAATCAATCTGAAAACTACATAAAGTAGGATATTGAGAACACACAAACCAGTTATTTATCAAATCAAATATATTGAATTTCTGGGACATTGTAACATTTAAAACTTCACAATTCATGTTTAAGGTCAGAAATCAAAAGCTCTCACACAATATACAAGAAATGCTTGATGACAGAGAGTGTGGTTATAATCTAAGAGGTGAAGGATATTTTAAAAAACAACATATTGGAACAACCAGGAAGAGTTTCTGTTTATCTGTGTGTGGAGTAAATGTGTTGAATGGATTGAATGACGAGTTAAAAAAAGTACAAATGTAAGGCAATTTAAAAAACTCATTAAAACAGAGCTTATTTCAAAATATGATATATAAGACTGTTTAATAGTCTATAATGTGATTGATGATATAAATAGTATTTAAATAATTGTACATAATCAAACATCATGTAAAATGGAAACAAGTTCCATGCTGGTCTGCCTGAACTTGGCCAAAGAGCCATTCCAGAACATTTCTCTTAAACTCATTTCTGCACATCATAAAATCTTTGCTTAATCAGCAGGAAGCAGTTTAACTCCAAGTTATGTTTTAAGTAACTCAAACGTTCGTGCTCTCACATAAGAGGACCTTACTGGACTCAGTTTGTCCTTGTTTTCCGGCCTCCCACCGGCTTAGCCCCATCCAAGCTACATGCTGAGGAAGGAGTGATCCAGTCAAACCAGCTTCTGTTGAGCAAATGTTCTGAAGAATGAAACTTCAGTTGGGTGGGTGCTATGGGAGCATTTCTTGAGTATTTCAGTTGAAGTGTTTATTAGTAGCTAGCTATGTATTGCCCAATATGACTGTTTCAACCAGGCCGCTCCCACATTAACTGAGAGTATAAAAAGGATGATCCGCCACCTGGTCTTACATCAGCTCAAGCAGATCTTCAGAAGATCATCTTGGTCAAGTTGAAGCAAGTAAGAATTATCTGTTGAACAAACAGGTTTGTATTGATGCAAGCTGTGATTTCTCCTGAGATTAATGTTGCTTCTTGGTTGTTCCTCTGTCAGGTTTCATCTATTCTCTACGAAAACATGGTGAGCTATAAAGTAAGCGTCTACACGGGAGATGTTGCTCATTCCTGCACTTTCCATGATTTCTTCATCACATTGGTGGGGACAGACGGTGAGAGTGACCCCACGAAGCTCAGCACATGGTTCCCATCCTTGATAATGAATGTAAGGATGAAAACTCTTTCTCCTCATCGTCAAACTCTGCACATTTAAATTTGCTTTGAATTATTTAAACCCTGACCACTTTCCTATGTGCTCAGCCAAAGCAGGCTCTTTTATAAGTTTGGTTCACTTCACTGAGGTTTCTCCTCAACCAGTGGGATAAGTTAGTTGAAACTTGGGGAATTTATTTGAGATGTTTACTTTGTTTTTTCAGCCATTCACTCATGAGGTGAAATGCACCAAGCCACTTGGTGAGCTTTTAGCAATCATTGTGAAGAAGCAATACCACACGCTGTTCCCAAACACCCCGTGGTTTGTTGCTAAGGTGGTGGTGGAATCGCCAATGGGAGACATCTACCAGTTTCCGATCTACAAATGGATCAATGACTGCGAGAATCACCATTTCCAGGAGGGATCAGGTTGGTTCACAATGAGCCCCTTGCAGAGAAAGAATACACTGACACTGTGAGGAAGAAAAATCTCAAACAAATTTTATTGAATAACACTTTTCCTTCTGTAGCTAAATTTTTCAGTCAAGAAGACAAAAACATCACCCAATTATGTTGGACAGAAAATCTTGAAGAACAGCGGACCCTCTATAAGTAAGAACCAACCTGTCCTTTCATCCTGTCCATTCTTTATACCTGCTTACCCAGCCTGCCCCATCAGTAAGGGTTAATAAACCCTCTGAAAGGAGAAACATTTCTATAAATGTAGCTCTATTACTTAATAACGTCAGTGTCCAGTTATCCTGAAAACATGACGTAGATTTCTCTTTTGCTTAAACCATTTGTCTCTTTTCTGTTTGCCTTAGCTGGGATCAGCTTAAAGATGGATTACCATACAACATTAAAGCAAAGTCCTATGAGTCACTCCCCCTTGATGAACGTGATGACACGAAGTATAGAGGGATGAAGTTCACTGAAGCAAAAGTGTAAGATTTCCCTTCCTGGTTTTACTTCCATCTTAAATGGGTTTTAATTGTTGAACTTAATGATTATTTCTATTGTTTAGGTTTGTTGAGCTAAAAGTGGCAGAATGGTTAGAGTGCAAGACAAAGTGGACTAATATTGAAGACATAAAACGTCTGTACGCCAACCATCGCACTGAAATATCTGGTACTGTATCATCACTAAGCATGTTTCTGTTTCTGGTAGACACTTCATCCTTCACAAATACTGTCTACTGACCCGTTGGCATCACCCCAGTTTGGTCAGATTTAGACAGCAGCGAAGGGTCTTTGCTAAAACATGAAATCTCTTTCAGATTATGTCTGTCAGCATTGGAAGGAGGACTCCTTCTTCGGCTACCAGTTTCTGAACGGAGTAAACCCGATGATGATCCAGCGCTGTGAAACTCTGCCTGAGAACTTTCAAGTGACTGATGAGATGGTCTTCAAGGATGGGAATCAGAGTCTGACAGATGAGATGAAGGTGGTTATCTGATGGCGAGTCATGTTTTTAGACTGTTAAGCCTCCTAGTAACTAACTTTCTACTGTAATTTACAAACAGAAAGGCAACATCTTCTTGTGTGACTACAAGATGTTGGATGGAGTGAAGGCAAACATCATAGATGGGAAGCAGCAGTACCTGGTGGCTCCTCTTGTTTTGCTGCACCAAACTGATAACAAACTGATGCCAATTGCAATTCAGGTGAGGTATCCATCCAAACCTAGTTGTTGGTGTTAGAGCAGATAGCCCTCATTTGCTAGCAGCTTAGCATTAACTTTACTTAACATTTTCAAGACTCTCCAATATGCTCAAAAAAGTAAAGTGCATGTGCAGCTAAATTAATTTCTTAGAAGTTTAAGTGGGAGATTCTGCTAGGAATTTAGATAAAAAGGCATTTCAAGTTTAAGTCAAGCATAGGGCTGTGTAATAATATCAATTTTGCGATATATATTGATATTTTCTTTCCTAGAAAAAAATTGATATTCATCCGCAAGTATCGTAAAATCCAATTGTCAACTGGCTCACTCACTGCTTGCTTCACCGGGAGAGTAATTCAGTCATCAGGCTTAGAGTGATTCCTTCAGATGTTAAGTGTCAAGGTTAAAAAGGTATCAAACTATTCAAAGCAGGTACTTGGTGCATTTTATTTACTTTACAAATGCATCTAAGCTACAGTTTGTAATGTTTCAATTAAAAGAAACATGTTTTCTCACTTCTTTGATTAATTTTGTCCAGCTGTCGACTTTAAGTCTGTGTCCAACCAGAGCCAGGTATTGTGTAGTTGGAGCTTTTAATCAGTTTTCAGTTAAATTAATTCAGTCTAACTCTATAACAGTCACAAAATGTCACCAAAATCACTCTGTCCCTCTAAAATCTTTCAGAAAATCGCAAAAGTGTATTGAATTGTATCATTTGCTGAATATCACAATATATATTGTATCATGGGCAGAATATCGTGTATCATATCGTATCATGAGATTATTGTATCACTACAGCCCTAGTCATGCATCATTAGTATATAGATGAGGGAACTGCTGTAAATCTGATAACTGAAGTTCTATCTTAAGTCTGCATCAATGACAGTTTGTAAGATGAAACTCATTTGTCTGGACCTACGGTGTACATGCATTGCTACCTGTATCTGCCATAGATCAGTTTTACATTTTGTACTGGTTCATTAGCAGAAATCAGTTTGGGTCATCAAGTGGACAAGAATGATTGTGGACCATTTACTGTGCTCATCCTGCAGCTGAAACAGATTCCAGCTGAGGACAACCCCATATTCCTCCCCACTGACTCAGAGTGGGACTGGTTGTTGGCAAAGACGTTTGTGAAAAATGCGGATTTCAACATGCATGAACTCAGTTCTCACCTGCTACGCACCCACCTGCTGGGTGAGGTGTTCACAGTGGCTCTGCTGCGCCAAATACCCATGATGCATCCTCTCTACAAGGTATTGGGAGCTTGTTGGTTGATCATTAGTTGGAATGTTTTCACACTGATGTAACTGGTGGTGTTGCTAATAAATGACCTTTTTCAGCTTCTCATGCCTCACACTCGCTACACGCTGATGATCAACTGCCTCATATCTGAAAAAGGTGTTTTCCCCAAGGTAAGAAAGAAAAATCACTGAGTCAGGAACTACTGTATGTCCACACCTACATCACCAAGTTACAGACGCTGTCTCCCCCCCTAGATTGCATCTTCTGGTGGTGAAGGTATGTTCACCATTCTGCGGAAGGCGCTCTCCTCCATGACCTACAGGTCCCTCTGCTTACCAGACGACATCTGTGACCGTGGGCTGGAGGATGTGCCCAACTTCTTCTACAGAGACGATGGTCTGAGGCTGTGGAACATCATCCAAAGGTACAGACTGTTTGCTTTTAATCCTGAGTTTTAAAAAAAGAATCAACTGAAAGTGCTGGTCTAGTTGTTGAAACAAGTATTTTAATTATTCTACACAGTGTTGAAAAAAGGAATATTAAGTACAACTGTAAAAAACTGCAATTTTGGTTTTTCTTCCTTCTTCCTGTCCCGGATTCTTAGCCGCGGTCTGGGAGCTCTCGCGAGAACACAGAAGAGACGTAAGCAGCGTGTTGGCGTCACAGAAGTTCAGAATTTAATCCAATCAGAAGAAAGTAAAACACAAGACAGAGAAATAAAAGGAACACAGTCACAAATTAGTCACCTGAGTAAATAAGACAGATAGAGGAAAATACGAAGACGTCAAAGACGTCTTCGGAGAAATAGTCAGCCCATGGTGCTAAAATTGGCCATTTCTGCCTCATTTTCCTTGTGTAAGAGGTTTTATACTAGTAGGTGTGTTCTATTCAAATAGGGGGCAACACCTCTCGACCAATTAGAAGCCGCCTCCGAGCACCCCTGAAAACGGCACCTCCCCTCACTCTGCTCGAAGATCAAAGAAACGTATTTGGAATTCCCTGCCTCAACTCAAACAAATAAAGGCACATTTTATGAGCTTTTGAACAAATAGTTTTTCCGGTGGACTGCAGGTCAATAGTTCACCACGCCAGATGTCCACTTGAGATTCCTTATTTCCTGAGACCAAATGTGACCCTGCTTTTAAATGATTTTCACACAGATAAGATTGCTTGCCTCCTGTGGTTTTACGACCTCGGTGACACAAAACTCCTGACTTTAAGTAAACGATGGAGCCAACTCAAACACTAAAAAATGATTATATAATTGAATTCAACAAAACACTAAACAATGATTATATTTCCTCAACAGTCCCCCCTTTTGAGGTCTGACATATTCAGACCTCACAAAATAAATTGATTAGTGTTTTAACCAAGGAATCAAAAAAAAATTTAGAATGACCAATCATTGATATAATCCTTTAACAGTCCCCCTTTTTAACTAAAAGCCCTGTCAAAGCAGGACACCACTGGTCTACAGCCCCATCATCTGCAGCACCTTGGAAAAACAACTGATAGGGAGGTGAAGTAGGTAAGCTACTGCTACCCTGACCAGTTACTTACATCTCAAATTAAACTCTTTATTCTACCTAGAGATGATAGAATGATCCTGAGCGAAATTTCAATACTCACCTGTAGAACCTAAAGAATTCATATGCTCCAATCCAAATGTCAAATACCCATTAACCTTTTTTGAAATATGAAGATCTTATAACTCAATCATTTCAGGGAAATCAAACCACATTACAATCATCACCCAGACGTAAAAAAATGGAAAACTGAATGAGTCACATAATACTAACTCAGGATGTCCACCAATTACCAATCAATCATGAACACATACATCCTCATCCTTCAAACATATAAAACCAACAAACTCAAAGCTGTGGAGGGAAAATCAGAACACACAAAAAGCAATTACAACTGATTTCAATTTTTTTTTTTTTTTTTTACACAGAATTATATAATAGAATCTTAAGAGTCCGTATTATGTCTTCTTTGCTAGTCTGCAAAAATGAGATCTTCATCCAAAATGTACCAAAATACGCGCATAAAAAACCGAAAGTTCATAAAGAGTCCGCAAGATCAACGATAAAAACGCAAAATTGGGGTCGATGTGTGATCCTCTTGAAGCTTGATCCGTCGTGTACCCTCATCGGGTATTTTAAAGCTCAAGTTTCCCACCTGAGCGTCCGTTGCTCACTGAAAATTGGATTATTATGCCAATTAAACAGTGAGTTTAAGGAGAAATTTCAATCTCCTCTTTTCTCAATAAATTGAGACCGAAACAGGATTATTATGCCTGTTCGGGTCTCTGAAGACTTCAATACTCAGGAAGCAGAAGTGGTCTCAGCAGGAATTCCTGCTGCACTTATTACTGGAACCATCGATCCTCCTTGATCTGTGGAACTGCGTGACGAAGCTCCTCCGTCCGAAGACTGAAGCTGCAGGTCCTCCTGTACGTCTTGAAGAGCGCGCTGGGGCTCCTCAGCTCCTGTGCCCTGACTCCAATGGAACCCGGCGTCTCCTTTTCCATGCAGATGGACAGCATCAGATGTCCTCTTCATCTCTCAGAATGGTCTGGTGAAGTGAAGTTCAGCCCCCGTCCTTCTGATGACTTTAAACTGGACCCAGATGATTCCTGGAACTGGTCCGGTGACGTCTGGTATTTCTGCAAACTCCGGTCCCAAACCTATGACTTCTCAAAAACATCATTATGAAATAAATGTGCCGGTTCACCTGTCCCTTCTGGAGTCCATGCGCAGGTGTCGGAAATATCCTTCTCGTGTCAAAATCATATGAAGAGAACCCTGTTAATTTGTTACTGGACAACACATAAAAATATCGACCCATAGCAAAGCGTTTTATCCAATTTGAATTTAGACTGTGCACAGTTTGTAGCCAATTTCAACTTTTCTTAAATTTTATCCAAAATTATCCGTATAACGAATGAGCAAATTAGACCCAATATACCGCATATAAAACGCTTCGAATCTATCAATAAATCTACAGTCGCTGTGAAAGAAAAATTGATTAGGAACAATTGGTTGTACAAATTTTCAAACATATCTTCATTTTTGGTCTCTGTGTTCCTTAATTCTCCTTGAAGTAAAATGAATTCCTTGGCAAGTTCATAGATGAAATCGTAATATTAGAGGAAACAACAATAAACGATCCTACTTATTTTGTCGTTTTAAATCATATATAATTCTTATCATCAAATTTTATTTAAATAGTTTATTTCAATTTATCAGGCATGTAGAGATTTTGTATTAACTTTTTATTTTATTACTCTATGACTTCATTTCAGATTATAATTTCATTCCTTAAGTTAACTCTCCTGCTGCAATTCTGTATGTGTTTTATCAAGATACAACCTTGGCCCTTTTAAAAGGCTGCTTCTTAAAGCTGTATTCTACATTTTATCCCTCTTTCATGTAGGGCCTACTTGAAAAATTAATGTTTCCCTTCATTTTAACCCAAAACTTAACTCTATTTTAGAAGCAGTTCCATGATTGTTCCGTTTAAATATCCAATTTAGACCAATTAGATTTTAATCATAATTTTTGTCATTTTTAAAACCCCAAAGAATGATCAGCTGGTTTTGCAAGAATATGTTAACCGTGTCATTAAATATAAAAATGATTTATCCCAATTAATCAACATTCTAAATCTCCAAATTTCAACCCTTTTAATATTTGATTCATTTTTCTTTTAAATACTTATTTATCTTATTTAATAATGAATTATCCTTTTTATTTCTATCCTTTATCAATATATTTTCAATTTACTGGGGAGAAGCTTGATACAACTATATTCTGTAAACATTTATTTTTAGACCTTCCTGGATGACTTATTTAAACCACTTATTTTGAATCATATGAAGTGATATGCAATCATGTAACGATCCCTTTCCCTCTTTTAGGAAACACTGTTTTGTATAAACTATTTGACAGGTAATATTAAGTTTAGTGTATTCCAATCATGCATGTTAAGTATTTCTTATTCCCTCTTTATTCTATAACAGAACAAATGTTCTGTCATAGAATACCACAAAAATGCCATATAAATTAAATAGAGAAATCAGGCACTGCTAACCCATGTCCCATGTTCCCATGTTCCAGGTGGATGCAAATGTAATATGGTGTCCCAGATTCCGTTACAATCTGCACACTGCCATCAACAAATTCATATTTGATTCAAAATTTAGGAAGTAAGAAGGAACGTGGTGCTTGTAGCACATTGTGTACTCAGACCACCTCAGTATGTTTAAATATAAATGCCAAATGCGGTCAAACTTCCGATTCCACTGAAATCCTGCAACTGAGGAATAACCAAATGACATTTAGATCATATACCGCCGTAGGTAAAACGTGGCACCAATGTAAGTCAGTTATGGCTAAAAAACAGGTAATCTTAATTATTCCCTGCACCACTCTCGTCAGTCTGAAATTAAAAATAAGTTGAGACAAACGAAGTGAATCACTGAGGCAAAAAATGCTTGTTCGAAAATTGCAGAGAGTCACAAACACCAGTCTTGCAATCATAAATCTTTTGAGACGTCCTGTTTGTTGTCACACCCCTACCATAGCCAAAAGGTCAGAATGTCAAGCGAGAAGAATGTGAGGCAATAAACCCAGTAAATATAGTATGCTCTCTGGCAAATTAAGTCAGCTAAAATAAAAATTAAACATCTCACTCAATACGAGATAAATTTGGAAAAATAGTGAAATTTCACCAACTCTAACTGACAACTGGCAGTGGTTTGCATCTCAGAGGCCAACACACGCTGAAGGAGGAGTCAGAGGACTAAAGTCACATGCGACAGGTGGAGAATCCAGTATCACCCAGCAACTAGACAAACAGGACATCCACTGAGCTATAGCGTGAACTGTGCAGAGTCCATTTCACTCAGAAACGGTACAGGGTATGCATGTCCCTTTATTGAACTGAGGTCAACTCTCGATGACAGCAGTGGTCTTGGGGGAGGAGACACAGCAAAAGTCACAGAACCACGTAGGATCTCCTCCCATCCTTTTCCATCCCCCATCAGAATGTCCTTTGATCCATGAAGTGTGACCTCCTGCCGAAGTCAGCTGTAGCATGCTTGAGATAACAGTCAGAGTGTAATCCATCCCTGGGTCCTGTAATGCATCAGCGTGACCCAAGTAACAGGAAATAGCAGGTAACTCCACCGACCTCAGTTAGTGAAGATGTCGTCACTTCCACTGAACAGTCCATTTCAGAGGCACAGTTTGTCTTTTCAGTGGTGTGGAGAGCCAAGGCATCGGCTTAGAGCAACAGCAGACACCTGAAGCCAGATGCCAAGCGACACCATCATCTCACACCTCCCAGCATGGTTTCAGCCTCAGGAACCTACCCCCAACAGCACTTCAACCTCCAAGAGCAGAACTGCCAGTGTAAAACAAACCAAGTTAACAAAAAAATCAAACAAAAGGCTATACCAACGGTCCTTACTGCAAAATGTCAAATGAACTGTCAATCCACTATGTCTCGTTAAGGTTCCACAGAGCTCTCTGCCATTCCTCTCGCTTCACACCCCAATTTCTGTAAAGAAAAGAAAAAATAGAATTAAAGCAAGACGTTTCACAACCAAATGTGATAGAAGTAATATAATAAGCTCACTTACTGTTTTTCTTTGTTTTGATCTATGCAAAATAGCACCTCGAAAGCATTCACTTCGCTTGTGCCAAAGAATCATCAAATTGAAACTCACACTCTTGAAGGAATCAAAACGACATCTAAAATGTCCTAATACGAACACATTTCCAAAAATTGTAATCTGTATGCATGTTGGAATACTAGTTTTATGCAAAGTGTGTCCCCCAAACGTAACATCCACCAGTGACATAGAAATCTACTACTTCTAAATGTAGGTCAACATGACATAGATGCTTAACTGTCATCCGGCTTCATTACCTCAATTTGTAGTCTACTTAAAAGCAGACATCATATGTCAGTGAAGCAGAAAGGCAAGACAAAATCTCCTTACATAATTAAATCCATAATTCACTATTTTTGAATGAAGGTCAAAATTTTTGATTAAGAGATTCACAATCAACTGCCTCCAATTCTTACCAATTTAAGTAAGGCCTATTTTAGCCTTCTCCCCTATCTATATAATAAAAACATAATTTTTAAAAAAAAACAATTTATAGGTGGAAAACCAAAAATAGAAGAATTGTGCTCCTCTCAACATGTCCAAATTAGCAACCCATGTGTCACACAGACCAACCATTAAAACAATTAAGTTAGTATGTTAGTCAGTAGTTAGTACATCATAAATAAAACAAACAGAATGTAGGTAGAACCCCAAATCATAAAAACATATGGAATATCTCACAGCAATTAAAAGAGTCTCAATGTACACCTATAGTGTACACCACATTCCCACATGTGCAAGAAAGATTTTCGTTTAACATACAGGTAAAACCTGTTCCAAACATATCCCTCCAGATGTGAAACGAAAACCAAACTTGTTAAAGATAGTAAACACAGTCTTTATAACACCGTGCCTGAAAGAAACAAAATTATCAGAAATCAAATTAACATATTTCCACACACAATGCATCTTCATGTGCGTAGAATCACCTAAGAGAAAAAATATGCATTAGTCCATACGTCCCGAGTCATCTATATGAAAAGTAGGAAAGAAAAACGATTAAAGCAGTAAATGATTAGAACCTGTTGGAATTGAAATACATTATGACAGGAACAACGATTTCCAGAATTATCATGTCAATTTCATATATCATGCAGGTGTGTATTGTAAAGAACCTTATATTTACTATTGTCTGTGTGTCTAACCAAAATCCTACTTAAATGACCAAATTAAAAACTGAAGTCTCCAAAGGGGTGCTGGCTTGAATGGCATTTTAACATCCTCCCAGACTCACTGCACATTCATGTCACACACTGTTCCATTCCATAATTTCATATAGGATCATCTGCAGACAGACTTCGTACATTATCACTGTGTAGCACTCCAATGTGCTGTTTCCCTTGCGTCTGGGGCAGAACTGCGTGCACAGACAGTTCAGCCACAGAAACAGTAAGACTAAAGTGCAAATCGCAATGAAATAGAGTCAATCAGCCAATTCTCATTAGTATATCGTAGGAGCCTAATTCCTACCATACCTAAGCATACAGAGAAAGTGGAAAATGTTCGTCACAGCTGGGGTAATTCAAACAAACAGCCCTGAGACTCGCAACCATCTAAATGGTTCGAAACAACAAAAATATCAAAAAATAAAAATCAACTGAACAAAAATCCATATACCTGGAGACTGGCCGCTCAGATCTCCACATCATAAACAACACATTCACTGAACTGCAGAATAAAATGCGCGGCCACAATCCAGGCATACAGTGAAAGTGCGCGTACACATGTATAGCGTCGCAGTCCTGCATTTTCCAACAGAAGCTGCGAATCGTCTGCCGGCACTCTACCGGCTTCCCACACACACACAGCTCAGGACTGGGGCACCACACACACAGCTTGATACACACGCACTGACACACACACACACACACACCTCCGCACAATGAAACACACACAATGACACAAACAGCTACACACGGACACACAACATAACACAGAACAGGCGCTTGCGACGCACAAAGACACAAACAACAAAATACAGTGAAACAAAAAATCACACACTCACACAGAGAAAACTACACACTACTTCAGGTAACAAAGAGGACAAACAGACAGTATAGAAAGATAGGAGCCGGCTAATATACAATGCGAACAAACTTCCGCAAACTTATTCAACTATTTCATTCACTTATCACTGTTTGCTACAAGCTAGGTCAAGCTTAATTGAGAAAACACAGTTCAATCGACCAGTTCACCTACTTTTTTTAGGTAACCAGGAAGGTCACGCCACCGTAATTAACCCGTCCGAATTTGAATTTTGCCGCAACGATCCCAGACCGTCCGGACGCAGTTCCCAGAACTGTTAGCCAATTGACCTTAAATGGTGAGTCCCCTTTTGGAACGAGCAAGTTTCCTCAGCCGATTCAGACTGATTAACTAAACACACCAACTATGAAGCCAATTGATTCGTGTTTTAGGCACGGGCAGGTCCCAAGGCCACAAATCGAAACCTAGCATAAAACAGAGTTTGCACCTCTGTCGAGCGTGCTAACGCTCCCCGTTTACTCCGTGTGTTCAACAATTAACCATTAAATCAAATATGCTCAATTTCGGTTGAAGATATTGTACGCATTGTATATAGAAAATAATTCCGAACATCTCCAACGCCACTCACAAGATGGCGCACACAAGATGGCGCTTACTACAAACCGAAAGCAAGAAATGAATAAACTTACCACTCGCAGTTACAAACCGCAACGAATCCTCAGCGTCCCCACAGAGGGCCCCAGACTGCAGAACCGGAGAGCCCCCAAATGTTGAAAAAAGGAATATTAAGTAAAACTGTAAAAAACTGCAATTTTGGTTTTTCTTCCTTCTTCCTGTCCCGGATTCTTAGCCGCGGTCTGGGAGCTCTCGCGAGAACACAGAAGAGACGTAAGCAGCGTGTTGGCGTCACAGAAGTTCAGAATTTAATCCAATCAGAAGAAAGTATAACACAAGACAGAGAAATTAAAGGAACACAGTCACACATTAGTCACCTGAGTAAACAAGACAGATAGAGGAAAATACGAAGACGTCGAAGACGTCTTCGGAGAAATAGTCAGCCCATGGTGCTAAAATTGGCCATTTCTGCCTCATTTTCCTTGTGTAAGAGGTTTTATACTAGTAGGTGTGTTCTATTCAAATAGGGGGCAATACCTCTCGACCAATTAGAAGCCGCCTCCGAGCACCCCTGAAAACGGCACCTCCCCTCACTCTGCTCGAAGATCAAAGAAACGTATTTGGAATTCCCTGCCTCAACTCAAACAAATAAAGGCACATTTTATGAGCTTTTGAACAAATAGTTTTTCCGGGTGGACTGCAGGTCAATAGTTCACCACGCCAGATGTCCACTTGAGATTCCTTATTTCCTGAGACCAAATGTGACCCTGCTTTTAAATGATTTTCACACAGATAAGATTGCTTGCCTCCTGTGGTTTTACGACCTCAGTGACACAAAACTCCTGACTTTAAGTAAACGATGGAGCCAACTCAAACACTAAAAAATGATTATATAATTGAATTCAACAAAACACTAAACAATGATTATATTTCCTCAACAACAGTAAAAATGCCAGTGTTGAATTAACACCCCAAAGTGTCTATATGTGTCCAAGTCAGCAGGTTTTAAAGTAACACTTTTGAAAGTGTTAAAAGATTGACACTCATTTTTCTGTTAAATTAACATTGGTCTATAACACTGAAATGGGTTTAAGAAAAGTTAAACTTTTCATTTCTGTGTATTGTTTTGAATATTTTCCACTGGATTTGATTCATATTGGCACCTTGTGGATCAATGATTTACTTTTTTAACTCCACATTATGTTTTGTGATCAACACTACACTGGTGTTACTTTTAATATATTTTAACACCAACACCATTGTAAATGTTAATGTGACACTCTGTAGTGTTGAATTTAACACCAGCTGACTTGGACACATATAGACACTATTGGGTGTTAATTCAACACTGGCATCTTTACTGTGTAGAGTAAAATAAGTAGTAAAATAAGTAGTCATTTTAGCTTGATATTGTGAGTAAAATAATGGAGAAATGTGGCTCTTTAACCAGGTGAGGACAGTTTTTTTTCTTGCATATTGTGAAATAATTATTTGGTTTAAATTGCCGCATTAAGTTAAAACTCAATTCAAGATCAATAAAGTTATAAAACAATGTTTAAACAACTTGTCTCTTGTTGTTAAATCAACTTTAGTTTGTGAGTTAAAACCAGAACTATTTTTCTTGTTGACTTAAATTGTATTTTCCAGGCAGCAGGTGGATTTTCATTTTGAAGTTAAACCACCTTAAAATGTTTTACAGTGTATCTATAAAGTCCCTCTGACTGATTTAGGCTTATTTTTGGAGAGAACTGCAACTATATAATTCAACCTCAAAGCAGCCAACCTCTGTAAAAAACAAACAAAAACAACAAAAAAAGGAGATGTGATGAAGCTGCCATCGCCCTTAGGTTTACTGTGAATACAAAATGTTGTACCCTTTTCATTTCTTCTTGTAAGTTAGAATATAAGCAAGTGTTGAACATTTTGCACAAAAAATGATAAGTTATATACATTTTGAAAAGTATTTTGGAAAATGTTTGTATCTTTTATAAAACATCAGTCTGACTTTGGGCTGATGTGGTGACTGTAAACTGCAGCAGAAATGAATCCTGAATGTTCCTACAGCTTTGTGCAAGAAACCCTGCAGTATTACTACAAGAACGATGAGATGGTCCAGAAAGACGAGGCTCTGCAGAAGTGGATCGATGATATATATTCATATGGGTTCCTTAAAGAGAAAAACACAGGTGCGTAAATGTTTTCATCCTGGCTTGAAAAGTCAACTTTCTATCAATGCTGAACATCACTTTAACTCATTTTCAGGTATTCCAATGAAATTCGACACTGTGGATGAATTGGTGAAGTTTGTCACCATGGTGATCTTCACCTGCTCAGCACAGCACTCGGCTGTGAACGCTGGACAGGTAAGTTTCTCCAACTACTGAAGTTCTGCTGCAGAGCGTCAGTCACGTAAATGTTCAGGTCTCTGGACACTTTGGACACTGGACGCTCTTGGTCCAGGCAGGGATGTCAAACTCCAGTCCTCAAGGGCCGGTATCCTGCAGTTTTTAGATGTGCCACAGGTACAAAACACTGGAATGAACTGGCTTAATTACCTCCTCCTTGTGTAGATATGTTCTCCAGAGCCTTGTTAATGACCTAATTATTCTATTCAGGTGTGGTGCAGCAGAGGCACATCTAAAAGTTGCAGGACACCTTGAGGACTGGAGTTTGACATCCCTGAAGGCAGTCCTATTTTAAAAACAAAGATCAGCCTGTGAAGCAGAGATGTCTCTGTCTTGCAGGGGAAGTTTACCTTAGCGTGTTCCGGAAGTTGGGAGCTGTTCCCATAGTAACCTGCGTCATGTTAACTGTTAGCATCTGTTTTCGTTTCTTTAGCAGTGATGGCTGCCATTTTGAGCTCAGCTAGCAGCAGATGTGGATCTATCATTCGAGCATTTTAGTCTAAGATGGAGTTTAGATCAACAGGGGATTGAGAGTTGTTGAAAAAGGAATAATTTAAGTCAAATTAAAAAATACAATTCGGTTCTTTCCTTCTTCGAGTCCCGGATCTCAGCTGCTGTCCGGAGCTCACGCGAGAACACAAGAGGCTTAAGCAGCGTGTTGGCGTCACAGAAGTTCAGAATTTAATCCAATCAGAAGAAAGTATAACACAAGTCAGAGAAATTAAAGAAACACAGTCATACATTAGTCACCTGAGAAAATAAGATAGATAGAGGAAAATACGAAGACGTCGAAGACGTCTTCGGAGAAATAGTCAGCCCATGGTGCTAAAAATTGGCCATTTCTGCCTTATTTTTTGCTGTAAGCAGATTATATTCTCCGTGGGAGGTTCTGGCTTCAAGCAAGGCGTCCCTTGCCTAGACCAATGAGGAGCCGTCTCCTAGCCCCACTGAAAACGGCACCTCCCTACAATTTGGTGAGCCATCAAAGAGAAGTTTTACTCCTTGATGTTATTTGTAGTTAACCAGAACTCTAAAAGTCCTGCTGACTTTTACAACTTTGCAAATGTCTCAGGAGACTTGGCTCTATCCAAACAGATAAATAACAAACCGCAGGTATTGTTTTAGACCAAATTCTCTGCGGGTTGAACTGCCGGTCAATACTTCAAAGTCGACCATAAATTCAGGTTTTATTTCACCAATTTATGCAATCTCCTGACTCAGACAGAGTCAGGAGATCTCCTGTCGCCTTCCTTAGGCACAGACATCCCAAGATTTCACAAGTCTCTGTGAAATCCTGAGTTTTTCTACCTTAAATCCTATATTTTTAATTCAATAAGAGTTACCTCTAAACTTAATATGCTTTTTGGTCTGTTGTTCCTCCCAGCATCTCTTTGATATTTAAACTTATCTAAACTACAAAAATAATCAGATCCATATCCTATTTTAATACAAACAAAACATTTTCAATTTACGTTTATCATTGACTAGTTTTAGTTCTAATAAAATAAAATATTCAGTTAAAGCATGCAATATTAAAGTATTCTATATGATATCAGTCTGAAAGTTTAAAATTTCACAGTTTCAGAGTTCAGAAGTGCATAGGTCAACCGTTCGTTGTGCCAAATGTTGCCTAATGACCCTTATTTCCTGAGACAGGAATGTGTTCCTGGTTCTCACACAGATATGCTTTTAACCTCCTGTGGTTCTGTCACCAGGCCCTTCCAAATGCTGAGTCTGTGAGCTTCCAACCCCAGAGGCTGCATCTGAGCTTGCTGACACAAAATTCCTAATTCTAAGTAAAAGATAAAACCAACTCAAACACTACAAAAATGGGTATATAAGTAAAAGATTCACTAAACTAAAGCACTAAAAATGGTTATATGATTGAATTCAACAAAACACTAAACAATGATTATATTTCCTCAACACAGTCCAACTCTGATTTGTCATTGTTGCAGTATTATTGGACGTAAAATGCGTTTAGTGAAGAACTAAGTGTTCGCTCCTTATTTCATTAGAGAGCATTGAGGCTCTCTATATCGTTTTTTATGTGGTGACTGGCAGTAGATAATTAAGTGGTTTCGGTACCAGAACAGTATATGTCAGCCAGTAGAAACATTTCTATGAAGCCTCGTTATTACGTAGTGAAAGCTTCTTCAATCATAACGGAGGCTCAGATGTCTTTGCTGAACAATTTGGGTTCAGATTTTATTGCACAAAACAACCGCGACAGCCGATAACGGCAAAGCTGTTCGTAACCTAGCAACACAAGGCAAGATAGTGACAAAAGACAAAACTAGATCCTGTTAAGTGCTTTTCAAAATAAAAGACTTCCGCTTTCCAAAATAAATCACTTTGAATGTAAATCACTTCACCTTTTTGTAATTATGTACCATCATGTTAAATTCAGTGAAAAGTAAATATAATCATGTAACTTTAGCTTAACTTATAATTGTAAATAAGTCACTAATCAAGTACTTAACACCATGTGAACGTAAATAAGTCACAACACTTGTTGCTTGGATGGATACATTTAATCATCTGTGGTTATTGAATCTAATCCACAAAAACATAGATTGTTTTTTTATTGACAATCATAACATTACCAATATTATTGGATGTTTTCCTTACCTCGTGAATCCCAAGGTAACACACTTACCTTATTATATGATATATATAGATTGTTTAATATTAGTCAAGATAATTTTCTGCTGCATACAGACTTTATTTTCTATGTGGAAACAAATGTGTTTTAGTACAAACTGATTAAATGAGGTAATAGATAAATTATCAGAGGATCTCACTTAATATTACTCTTAATTCCGGATAAAAAGATATGTTTTCATTGCAAACTAATTTTTTATTCTAATGGTAATCATCAATGAAGACTCATCAAGTAAAACAGAGCATCTTGCAGCTGGAACTGATTGGTGTCTGTTGGGTTTGGTTCCTGCAGTACGACTTCATTGGCTGGATGCCCAACTGCCCAGGGACCCTGCAAGGTCCACCGCCTTCCAAAAAGGGCGAAGCTACAGAGGAAACTCTGCTGGACACACTGCCTTCTATGGATGTCACTGTGCTTTTGATGGCCGCAGTTTGGGTGTTCAGCAAGCAGTCCAGTGACTCCGTAAGTAGCCCTGGTTCTGTTAGCATGTCTCCTAACTCTAAGACCTGATCTCCACCAGGTGGTTCCGGTCACTATCATTATGTGATCCCGCCAGGTGGTGATAACTTTGACATTCAGATTCTGAGAGTGACTATGGTCCGGCCCCAATGTTCGCACTTCCACCCTTGTTCCGCCCTTCAAATGTGCGTTTTTGTTGAAGGGTTAGGGTGTGTGTTCTTTAGCCCCGCCCCATTTGTGCTCTTAATACACCCAAGCGGATAAAAATATTACCCTGCATGTGAGGTTTTTAATTAAAAGATGGACATAGAGCAATGGGTTTTTCCTTTTTGATAATAGTGACCAGAACCTCTGCTCCACTCAGCCATCATGGAGCAGTCTATGAAAGTCTTTTTGATGATATGCATTAATACAACGCCCTCAACATTATCGTAAAACATCACAGATGTATTTTTACTCTGACCTGTACGTAAATAATGACTGAAACCACGATGGAAACCAGATTAAACGTTCCTCTGTAATCAACAGGAGTTCCTTGGCAACTACCCAGAGCAGCGGTTTATTGAAGATGTTCCCCTGAACAACATAAAGGTCTTCAATGAGAAACTTAATGAGCTGAGTCTGCAAATCAATGCCAGAAACAAAGATCTTAAGCTGCCTTACACATACCTGGACCCGAAGTTGGTGGAGAACAGCGTGGGCGTTTAGGCTTGGATCCTTCATCGGTTCTGGTTAAGTTCCTCCTGAACAAGACGGGTGTTCTGTCAGATAGCCATACGCTGTCAGGATAGCATACAAGCAGTGAGTGCGCATGCGCATTAAGAAGTCCGACCGTCAGTGGAGTTGTCAGTTCAGTATACGCAACAAGTTATGACGAAAATAAGTGATTAAATTGTTTATAATATGATATAATACAGTCAAGTACAACGCAAGCCGTGTAAAACTCATTAACCTATTTAACCGCTAAGTCAGAAAGCCATATAACTGTTAATAACAAAGTGTATGATGAGCTACGTCATGATTCTATGCTGCTGATTAAATAAAATCATATGGTAATGACAGCGTATGCATGTCTGAGCTAAGCGTATGACTATCTGACAATGTATGTTGATCTGACAGAACAACAGCTTGGTATAAGTTAGGGTGATTCTGGGTTGGTGGAGGGAAACTACTGTTTGTTATCTTAGAAAACTTAAATGATTGTAATAAAAACCTTGTGTTTCTGTAAGAACGCAGGAATTAATTGTGACCTTTGAAGCTGTTTGCAATGAAATAACAAGCAGAACCATATATTCTGATTTTTTTAGAGGTGTAGTTGGTCTTTCATGTTTGGGAGCTTTTCAACCACAGCTTGATTAATGGCTAGAGATATTATTCTGATGTTCTTTGTTCCAGGGAGTGAAATAACATGTAGAACCTGATTACATAATAAACTGATTTTAAAATGACTTCATCAGTTTGTCTGGACCTTATTGGGTAACTTTGGGCATTCATTTAACTCATGGAAGATATTAGTCAGCTGATTCTTTGCTGGCCAATTTATTGACAAAACTAAATTAAGTTTTTATTAACATACTTAACATTCATATTTGCCAAGTTAAGCTAAAATATGAGGCTACAGAATAAGAGCAGATTGGGAGCAGAGCTAAATTTATCATTAGTGTAACAGTTGTAGAATGACCAGGAAAGGAACCAGGATTTGCATTGATTTATTCCTGTTTAAAACAAAATCATGTTCAGCAGCAGTTCCTGGCTCTGGCTTTCCCACAACACCTTTACCATCCAACAGAACAAAATATAAAGTAAAATAAAATTACCAAGTTACTGGATAAACTGAATAAATGTAAAAACCGTGGGAATTAAATACCCAGAACAGTGCTATGCTAAACATCAAAAGGTTAAACAACTATTTACAACTTATGAGCTGAGCAGCATACTTTTTTATATAACATTTTGAATATTTTAATGCACAATCAGAAGACAACTGTGTGCGCTAACCTCTCCCCAGCGCAGCTTGGCTCGAACTGAGGAGGGCAGCGGAAACAGGAAACAAGAAAATAAAAGCTTCTCCACCAAAATAAAATACAAGTCAAAACCAAGAAATGACAAATATACGTACATAGATAATGGGGATGGATTTGGTGCCACATTAGAATCCAAAAATAAAACTCAGTATAAAACAGAAATAATCCACTGCAGTGCAAAGGCGACAGCAATCATGCAAATTTAACAAAAGGGTGTTTTGAGAAGGTTCACCAGAAAAATAAAAGAAATTAAATTAACTCAGCTACATTAGCATGCCCCTAGGAGAGTCTTTACTTCCTAAAATATAGGTTTGATTTGACGTTCCAGTCTGTAGTGTTTAAATGTGTAGGGAAAAAGGTACCACACCTCTGGAACATAACTTCACATTGTCTGAAAAAACCATCTTTTAGCAAATATCCTTTCTGAATATGTTGCAGCCTCTAAAATGCTAACACATCGACAACAATCCCTCGTAGCAGGTTTTAGGCGAGCAAACCAAATGAAAGACTGGATAAGAGGTCTTTGCTCAGTAGGGGAGTGTTCTGGCTCTCAGAAGAGCCGTTGTGTTTTCCTGGGCTGCTGGTGGACCTCTGCCCCGTCTCTTTGGGCATGATGGTGACCCTCTTGGCGTGGATGGCGCACATGTTGGGGACCTGAGTGAAGTCGGCCCCCCCACCTTCTTCAAATCAGACAAAATGGGTGTCAATCAACTCGGCTACGCTTGTGCTGGTTTGTGCAGCAAAAATTTTCATTTGTGCTGCTTTGGCTTTGAAGATATTAATGAAAGTGTAAAGGTCAAAAGGTCAACCAGCCCCCCCCCCACTTTTATGAAATCAAACAAAATTGGTGTCAAACATTAGTGCTACATCTGTGCTGGTTTGTGCAGCAAAAATTTTCGTTTGTGCTGCTATCATTTTGAAGCTATAAAGAAAATTGGATTTCATAAACGTTTGGGGGGTTGGTTGACCTTTTAACCTTTACACTTTCATTAATATCTTCAAAGCCAAAGCGGCACAAACGAAAATTTTTGCTGCACATCCAGCACAAACGTAGCCGAGTTGATTGACACCCATTTTGTCTGGTTTGAAGAAGGTGGGGGGGCGGGGGTCGGTTGACCTTGGATGACCTCTAGAAACATTTCTTTATATCTTTAAAACGATAGCGGCACAAACGAAAATTTTTGCTGCACAAACCAGCACAAACGTAGCCGAGTTGATTGACACCCATTTTGTCTGATTTGAAGAAGGTGGGGGGGTTGGTTGACCTTGGATGACCTCTAGAAACATTTCTTTATATCTTTAAAACGATAGCGGCACAAACGAAAAATTTTTGCTGCACAAACCAGCACAAACGTAGCACAAACGTTTGACACCAATTTTGTCTGATTTGAAGAAGGTGGGGGGGGCCAACTTCACTCAGGTATGTTGGTGTCCTCGAAAAGCCCCACCAGGTAGACCCTTGCCGGCCTCCTGCACAGCCATGACGGCCGAGCTCTGGAAGCGCAGGTCGGCCTCAAGGTCCTGGGCCATCGCCACGGTACCGGTGGGGTTTCTTGACGCCGCCGGTGGCCACAGCGCTCCTGGTGGCGGCCTTGGTGGATTTCCTGGCGGTCTGCTTGGTTCTCGCCATCCATTAAACTTTCTCTAAACTCAAGAGAAAATATGAAGCAGTCCTGAGAACTCGCTGCTTTTAAAATAGGGTAGCAACTGGGAGGTGGAGACGCCTTTTGAGTTTTCAGCTCCTGATTGGTGGTGGGCAAGATGCAGCTCGGCCCACAGAACCGGCCTTCCGGGCTCTTTGGTGGCTGTTTTGAAACAGTCCGTGAAGCTCCGCTCAAATGTTTTAGGGCCACAGTCCAAGCCCCGCTGTGCAGGAGGCTCCTCTGGTTGGTCTGTAAGGAGGAACTACGGAAGAGGATTAGGGCCAACGAGAAAAAAAAAAAAAGAGTTCTGACTTTAAAGTCAGAATTTTGAGATTAAAGTCAGAATTCAGAATTTTGAGATTTAAAGTCTTAAAGTCAAAAAGTCAGAATTCTGACCCTAAAATCAGAATTCTCAGATTAAATTCAGAATTATTTTTTTTTCAGTGGCCCTAATCCTCTTCCGTAAGGAATGGCTAAAAGTCACAGATTTTTTTTTTTTTTTTTTTTTTTACAATAACTAGCAATAATTTAGTTTTGTAATTTTTTGGGAACCAAATGGCATCCTAAATAAATATTTGAACAATTTATATTTACGATATATAATTGTATTTAATTTTAACATTTACGCTATACAAGTAAATATACAGTGATAAAAGTTACTCAATTTACAATACATAAATGGAAAACGGTAATAAAGTCTTTTTCCTGATCATACTCCAGACCAGTTCCTATAAACATTTTTTATTTGAAGAAAATACTCTATGCTGATTACAAGTGAGGGAATGAGCTCCTATGCGTCGCAGTGTTGGCTCTTAAAAGAGCCTTTGTTTATCTGAAGTCTGAGGGACGGAGTTCACTTCTTGGCTGCTGCCTTCTTGACTTTGGGCTTAACGGTCTTCTTCGCTGGAGCTTTCTTGGCTGCTGCCTTCTTAGGGCTCTTAGTGGCCTTCTTGGCTGCCGCCTTCTTAGGGCTCTTAGTGGCCTTCTTGATGGCTGCCGGTTTCTTGGCCTTCTTAGGAGACTTCTTGGCAGCAGCAGCAGCAGCAGCAGCAGCAACAACGGGCTTCTTGGCTGCTACTTTCTTGGGCTTCTTGGCCGCCGCCGCTGCGGGTTTCTTGGCCGCCGCGGGCTTCTTAGCTTTAGCAGCGGGTTTCTTCGCGGGCTTGTTCGCCTTGGTCTCGGCCTTGCTGCCCATCTTGAAGGAGCCGGAGGCCCCGGTTCCCTTGGTGTGGACCAGGGTTCCCTTGGTGAGCAGGCTCTTAATGGCGGTCCTGACTCGGGCTCTGTTTTTGTCCACATCGTATCCTCCGGCGGCCAGCGCCTTCTTGAGGGCGGCGGCCGACACGCCGCCTCGCTCCTTGGAAGCGGCCACGGTGTTCACGATCAGCTCGCCGACGCTGGGGCCGCCCTTCTTGGGCTTGGAGACCTTCTTCTTGGCCGCTTTGGCCGGAGCGGCGACGGGCGGCGGAGCTGGAGCGACTTCCGCCATCTTCCTGCTGACGGTTCAACAACGGTCGGAGTGGAAATGAGAAACCCGGAGCGGCGCGCGGCACTTCAACACACCATGAGAACCGTGGAGACTCAACCGCGTCCGGGGCTCCTCGCAGCAACATGGACGGCTTCGCTTTGTGTTTTCTCGGCGGCATAAAACGGCTGAAATCTCCGTGCTGGATCAGCGCTGCGGGCCGACAGTGTAGCGGCTCCGTAGCGAACTAGTTTATCTTCGTGTTCAGCTTCTGGAAATCTCTGAAGTTTTCTGCTCCTCGTTACCGGAGCCTGAAAACGGCACCGGTTCGCGGCGGAACGCGCTGATAATCGCTGTGTTTTCCGTCCTTTCTCCTCGTCAGATCCCGTCATCCTGATCAAATGTTGTCTGAACGCTTCCTAACATGTTAATGTAAAGACTGAGAATAAAAACAACCAGCCGCCGAGTCCCATGTCGTCCTAAGATGAAGATATTGTAGCATCAGCAAACACACTGATGATGGCGTCTCATGATGTTCCCAGACTTCCTAGCAGCGCTAATCAAAGTCAGATTTTCTGCTCTCAACTCCGGAAATTAATAAAAATATAACTTCTAGATTATAACTGCGCTTGAACTGAATGAATAAAGTATTTTCTACACTTTCTCAATCTGCGCTGGGCTTTACAAAGTTAGTCTCAGAGTATTTGTGTTTTTGGTTTCTTTTGTGTGCCTGGATAAAATATGACTAAACATTTGCCTTTCATAGTTCTGCTTCTTAATTAGCTCTATTTTAATCTTCTTAAATTGCCATTTTTATTACATCCAGAGAGAAACGATGGGCTTTAATGTATATTTGATAACTTCATCACATCTTTCACATTGGTAAAACAGATTGGATGTAAGATTTTGCTCTTCAGTCCAAGTAAAATCGACAGGGAAACAATAAAGCTCAGGAGGAAACAATATTTATACCTTAAATAACTTTCTCCTTGGAGTTTTAGAACATGTCTGCACTTTTCTTTAACAATATAAATATTGTTTAGAAATAAAGCAATGGGCTCTAATATTCACATGGAAATTAAGAACTGAGTTGATGTTTTTAGAAATTAAGTTGCATTGGACTTTATTCATGGAGTAATAAAGAGACGTTTTCGTAAAACACTTTCAAAAGCTTGTATCACTTTATTTCCATTTCACCAACATGTATTTTACATAAAAACCTAGTAAACAATTAACATTTTAATATTGTAATGTGACAAGATGAAAAAACATTAAAAGGGGATGAAAACATTTCACTCTTTATAAATATGGAACCAAAATCATTATTCTAAGAAAATATTGTAAGAGCCCCAAGAAGAAGGATTTCAATAAACTTTCAATAACACAAGGACTGATTAACATGTAAAGTGTGTAAACTTCAGATCATCGCTGCTGAAAAGTAAATTGGTGTTTTTGAATTTGAAATCCAGAATCTGATTTGCTTTTTAAGTACAAGGACTTTTTTTCTCATAACATCTTAGAAAACTTATACTGAATAACAAGAAAAAAATATCTTGAACAGACAGTTAATTTTAATTGAAATGTTTGGTAAATATTTCCACTGAGATGTTGTCAAAGGTTTTCTTATAGTCATGCGCCTCACCCTCCGGACCTGGGTCACATTTTTTCAGAAACTGGCCTTTTAGTTTTTCTGCATTTCCCACTGGGGAAAATGCAGAAAGACCAGAAGTCCTGTGTTGCAGCAGCAGACAAGAAGAACCAAGTGTCAATTTTTTATGCTTGATAAGCTGTTAATTATTTTTTTAAATGTTTTTGCTAAATATAAACAATTCGAGAAAAGACAGCACTTTGGAATGACAGAAAACTGTTTTAGTTTGAGCTAAAAGACGGGGCAACACTTTGCTTTTTACAAATGTCTTTAAAATAAACACAGTGCATCTAATATAGTATGAAGGTTTTTTCTCCATTTCTTAATAGTTTGAAATAATTAGAAATATGGCCAGCAGATTCCACTTTGGCCGTTAAACCCCATTTTCTAAAATCCTTTTGCCTTTAGGTACAAACTATCAAGGGTTTAAAATGTAGATTTTCTAGATCTATAGGAATCCCAAACATTTGATTTTTAAACAGATCTTCAGTGTATTTGCAGTTGAACTTGTCCAAACATTAACTTTAAGGGAAAACCAGAAGTTGTTTGCTGCTGTAGTTAGTTTGCATTTTAAATGACAACTTTTATTACCCCAACATAGCAGTTTTACATTTCATGATGGTTTCTAATTTTATTTTGAGTTTCTTAAAGTGTATATAATTGAAAGCAGTGAAGCATTTTATTCGTGTGTTCTACAAGCTGAATGTTCCTGAAGAAATGAGAGCAGAGTGTCAGGATGATCTCTTGAGACATTGTGTGCGGCTCTTAAAAGAGCCTTTGGGTTGAGTAAGTTCCGGACGGCCAGGTTACTTGGAGCTGGTGTACTTGGTGACCGCCTTGGTGCCCTCAGACACGGCGTGCTTGGCCAGCTCTCCGGGCAGCAGGAGCCGGACGGCGGTCTGGATCTCCCTGGAGGTGATGGTGGATCGCTTGTTGTAGTGAGCCAGGCGGGAAGCCTCGGAGGCGATGCGCTCGAAGATGTCGTTGACGAACGAGTTCATGATGCTCATGGCCTTGGAGGAGATGCCGGTGTCGGGGTGGACCTGCTTCAGCACCTTGTACACGTAGATGGCGTAGCTCTCCTTCCTGGTCCGTCGCTTCTTCTTGCCTCCCTTGCTGGCCGTCTTGGTCACGGCTTTCTTGGAGCCCTTCTTGGGCGCAGACTTGGCGGGTTCAGGCATCTTCTCTCGGAGTGGAGTCGACGAGTGGAGCGCTGCGGTCGGGAGGCCGGTCTTATACACAATGCATGTAAATTCAGCTGTGCTGTCCCTTCACTGTGATTGGCTGAGCAGTTCAGCGGGCTTCCAATGAGAGGCGGAGGATCAGTGGTTTGAAAATCCCCGCGCGCGCAAATCAACAGTACACGGAACATGTTAAAACTCGGATTAGTAAGTGAAACTGAAGCAACACAACACTGTTGCCTTTCAGAAAAGCTAAAGACAGAGTTTCATAGTACAATTGTTTAAAAAATTAATCAAGATTGAGATTTTACCTGTCTTGGCACAGAGTAGATTTGCTGTGTTCTAGTCACATTCTGGAGTTTGGAAGACTTTCCACTTTTATTATACTTTTATTAAACCTTTATTTCAAAGGAGAATCTTGAGAATATTAAAAATCTTTTTGCAATAAAATCCTAGCCATGAGAGCAGCACACAGAGATAAAAGGGCATTCCCACTAAAACAATAAACATTAACACTGTCATAAAATAAATAAAAAAATAAAGGATTGTTTGATTGAAACATTTACAGGCAGATGATTCCTTCTCAAAATCATTTATTGTCATAGGGGTTAAACTCTGCAGTTACACAACGCATGTCCTTTGGAAAAAAGCTGAAGAGTTTCAGAATCACTGACAGCTTTTTCATATAAAATATTAAAAGGAAAAAGTGTAAACAGATTAAAAGATCCCAAGGACTTTTGTGACATTTCACACTTTCACATTTAGCTTTGCAGAATTATCTCAATTCATGGTTTCTTCATATGTTTCTAACAGGACTTCTTAGGGGTAAAGTTACATAGTCGTGAGTTTATGTTTATCAAATGTTACATTTTCTTTTTTCTATAAAAGCTTTCATGTTGGCCTGAACCATTAAAAGCAAGAGTTGCAAACAAATTGTTTGCCGCTAACATTACTGTTGTGCCACTTTTCCACCGGCCCGCCCGGCTCGGCTCCGCTCGGCTCCGCTCGGCTCTGTTTCGGAGTGACCGCGTTTCCACCGGCTCTAGCAGGTACCGCCTCCTGGTGGCGGGGGGGTGTATCGCCTCGCCTCCAGGAGCCACGTGCTGAGCTCCGTTACATGCGACCTAAAGCGAGTTGTTGTTTTTCTGATACAAAAGAAGAAGAGAGAGCTGAGCTATTTTTTATAGCCTGATTGCGATTTTTCTGAGACTTCAAGAAAATGTGACAGTGGGAGGAAAAGCTGCGATGTGGTGAGGAGGAGCTGATCTCCGCCCTGCAGGAGGAAAGCAGGAGGTTCAGACGGTTCAGGTGAGATAACAATGATTTTAAACTACGATAAAACTTGTAATGATGCCGAATATACATGAGCTAATGTTAGTCAGTTGTTGCAAATAATTTAAAAATGTCAGAATAAATTCCTAATATATTCCAATGTGTTTTCATGTTGGCAAACTGCCGCCGCAGACCATCGTGGTTCTTCCTGCTCCTTTGGGTTGGAGGATCTCATCAGTGTCCAGCTTCCTGCCTGCTGGTCGGTGTTGACCTTCAGGATGTCCAGAGACCTTCACATTTCTGGAGTCACATGAGCTCAATATGCTGATTAAACATTTCTGATAAACAAAAAAAATAAAAACGTGTCTGATGTTCTGACGGAGTTGAAGTGCATTAACAATCTGTTGTTTTTTATTTCTCAATACGTTTAATTATGATTCACCTGATGTCCAAGTTATACTGAGAACAAATAAAGCTTTATTCCCTCTAATCTGACTGGTTCCTCTTCTATGTTTTCACATTCTGCACACTAAGAATTAAAAGTTTAAACTCAGTCTTAATTATCACTAATTAAGTTTACAGGTTTTGGACACATTTTATCACTTTCTTACATTGAAGATTCTGCAGGAAGACAGATAAACAGTGAGTGGATAGAATGATTATGTTGAAACTAACAAACATGATTTGTATTTTGTGTTCTAGTTAATAGCTGCCCTGATAATAATGGCAATATGTTTATGTTGGATATTCAGTTTTGAATGGCTTCATTGATAATCTACAATGAAATATGTAGATAATATAATGTTATTTTCACTCTGGCTTAAGCTCCTCACATTTTGGGAGGATTGTATTAGGTCCTTGATATAAACTACAGTAAGTACAATAATGTGTGGAGTGAGCAGAAATAAAGAGACTTTGTTCACTGAGACACAACTTTTATTTTTATTTTTTGTCTCAACTCTCCTTGTTGCTCTGCCATCTCTGCTGGTAGCTGCTTCCTCCTGAAGGACATCCTGGTGTTCAGATGGTCCATCATGTCAGCCATGTTGCTCCTTCTGCTCCCTGGGAAAAGTAATCAAATGTTATAACTTATAGCACATGAATAAATAACAGTTACTAATGTGGACGTTACGTCACATAAGGAATTATTTAAAACAGACTATATACACAACACTTTTTTACCATCCAATTTGATTAGAAAACTGATATCTAGCCATTTTACAATAGGATGTCATATAGCATGTTTTATTAACTCACAATGGAGGAAACTCAGATGCAACAGCAAAATGAGAAACTATAGAAGCTTCACACCAAAATAAACAAATGACGGTAAAATGGTGTACAATATTGAGTTATTTATAACTGTAATGTGAAATTGAGTGTCTTCAGAAAATGATGCATGTTGTGTTTGAGCAATAAAAATACAGCAGGCTGTGTGTTTTAAATGTCGTCCATGGCTGTAGTTATACAACCTTAAATGTAAAAACCAGACAGATTTATCTCCAAACTGCTCACCTGGCTGAGAGCAGCAGCGGCGTCAGCTGCGTCTGTCGGTTTTCACCGTGAGGCTCCGAAGCGGCTAACGAGGCTTTTCATTCTCTCCAATATGTGACAAAAGCGTCTCATTCCTCACGGCTCCATCAGCTGCTGCTGAATATTGAAATCCGAAGCAAATGTGACCAGGAGGTGGAGATATTTTTAAAAAAAACAAGATGCACCAGAACACAGATCTTTCAGTGCACAATACTTTATTAAACAATTATCTAAAACAATTCTTTTGAAAACAATTATTTTAAACCCGAGGCGTCAGGCCCACTACTTGGTCCCAGGAACCAAAAGGAACACACAAGGAAAAAGGGACAAACAAGGAGGGGATTGTTCCAAAAAAAAAACAAAAACATGCAAATGCAAAGAAATGAGTCAAGAAATAGAACATGCAACGCAAAAAGAAATGAACAAAGCAATCAAAAAGAAAACAAATGAATAATTCAACAAACGGTAAAAGAAAATACTGAAAAAAAACAATGGAGCAAGTCGTCGTCATTCCAGGTGCCTTTCTATTGGGCCGGAGGAGTAACGCCCCGCCCACACAGCCCGCCCAACAACCAATGGGAAGACAAAACAGCAGAGCGTCCAAAGCGCTGCAGCTCCAAACAATCAGTTGCCTAAAACAGAAAAACCCATTAACGGCGAATACAAATGAAAGAAATGAAAAGCTAAATGGCAGGTAGCTTAATTACACAGGGGAGGAGACACAGCCTGACCCGGGAGGAAGCGGGTCAGCAGGCGAGGACCAGATTGAAGCCGCCCGCCACAGCCACCAGCTGCAGCCGGTGTTCGTCAGATCGCCATACGCTGTCAGGATAGCGTACATGCAGTGAGTGCGCATGCCCGCGCATGCGCACCAAGAAGTCCGACCGTCAGTGGAGTTGTCAGTTCAGCATACGCAACAAGTTATGACGAAAATAAGTCATTAAATTGTTTATAATATGATATAATATGATAACTAGATAGTATACATGCGTTGTCTTGGTTTCAAAGTGTATTTAAAGCGGGATCTGGCTGCAGTCAACTGCAACACAAGCCTGTAAAACTCATTAACCTACTTAACCGCCAAATCAGGATGCCATATAACTGTTAATAACAAAGTGTATGATGATCTACGTCTTGATTCTATGCTGCTGATTAAATAAAATCATATGGTAATGACAGCGTAGACATGTCTGAGCTAAGCGTATGACTATCTGACAATGTATGTTGATCTGACAGAACAGCGGCAGCGCCACCATAGTAACGCTGTAGAAAACGCACGACAGGTGTCACCCAAAAACCAACCATGATCTCGGCCACGGATGGAAAAACTGCCACTTACATCGCCGACGAATCGACCAAACCCGCAGGCCGACATGTCCCGCCCACCAGTCAAAGGTACCGGATGTACAGAGTGGGGGGGTGAAACACCATCCCACCACACACAGAATAAAGCGGCCATCTTTTTTTAGATCACGGCTTGTTTGTATCTTCCATCACTTCCGTGTGAGTTTCAAACGTTGCGCCTTCATTTTTCTTCTCTCTTGCCTCGCTGTTCCGTCCCGCCCTCGGCCAATCAGTGAACAGCAGCGAAGCTTACGTCACCAGGGCTGGCGGGGCTGGTTCTGCTCTGAAGCTGGACCTAAAAAAGCAGCGCCAGCCCGGTTAAAAAGGCCGGTGGAAACACAAGCAAAGCCAGCGGAGCCGAGCCGGGCGGGCCGGTGGAAAAGGGGCATTTCTGTGTTTCAAATAATCGAATTGTTGGGATTATTAAATCATTCCATTAAATGTTGCTAATTGGTTTTATGCAGCCCTCAGTTATTTAACACACATTTGTATGTTGTTACAAGTGTGAAGCAGTGAGAGCTGCAGTTTGGTCTCCTGTCCACTAGAGGCTGCTGTAGCAGTTGTTATAAATCTGTCTGGCCAAAACCCATCTTTTCTTAACATAACTACGTCTTTATGCTGCATAGAATGAACAAGAAAAGAAGTGTACAGATATATGCTTTATTCTCACATTATGTAAATGATGTGTTTATATTTACAGCAGCACCAAAAGAACTGGTCTGTTATCCTTCTAGGCCATTAGTTTGGGAGTAAAAAGGACTAGAAACAAACAAAAGGTCGTGACGATCGTTGATTCTTTTCAGATTGATATGACTTGTTTATATGAATTTATCGCTTCAGAACAACGTAAAATGGTGTTAATTCACGTTTTACAGAGTGAAAACTCTGTAAAACTGTATATGACCTTACTCTGTAAGGTCATATACAGACCTTACTTTTTTTAATAGTAAGGTCTATTAAAAAAAGTCGTGTTGAAACCGTGAGTGAAAGTGAGGCCAGCTGGACTGGCCACCCAAAAGAAGCCTAAGCCCGCCTCATCTCGGTCCCCCACCTCCCGCCCCCGCCCCCCAGCCGCCCCCGGCCCACACGGCAGCCCACGCACGCCGCCACCCCCCAGAGGACGCGCCCGCCCAGGCAGCCCCCCCCGGCCCGGGCCCCCACCGCCCCACGCCGCCACCCAGAACCACAACAACCATGCGCCGCAGCGCCCCCCAGGAAGCCACCGCCCAGACCCCCACAGCCGCCGCGCCCGCCAGGCCCAGGCCGAAACCCGCCGGCGGGGCCAAAGCGAAAGCGAATGCCAGGGATAAGGCGGTGCCTGCCAGATAATACAGAGGGACTCGGATCCGAGACCTGTTGGTGTGTAATCAGTCTCCTGTCAAGCTGCGCCTCAAATGTTTTCACAGCAAGCGACTCTGGTGTTACAATAACCTCAAAATTCATCTAATGGAAACGGACATTGTATGTTTTTTGAAGGACAGCGAACTGAACTGTATTTGGGCTTCCAGTTTCCTGACTGACTGTCGTTCAGGAGCGTTGCTGCCACGGTGCTACGGATGCCTCTGCTGCTCCCTGGTTGATCCCTGATTTAACTTCCTCTTCTTCCTCCAGGCGAGAGTCATGGCCCCCGTTTTCAGACATTCTCACATAACACAGTATTCCCAGTTTTCCACAACTATGCTAGTCTTCTGTCGACAATACTCTGCTTGGTTCACATTGCATGGTAAAGTATATCACAAATGCATTGAATCTGTACAGGGAAAACTGTATTAAAAGTGGTTTAATATAGATCTTCCCATCTTATTTTCCATAAATAAGCCAAATTGGAGTGGATTTAGCGCCGAGTTATGTTGGCATGTAAAAGATTCCCAAATATATTCTGAACTCGCAGTGAATGAAGAGAAGCATAAAGAATGGACTCCAAGAGAAACTCGCCTCCTCCTCATGGTGTGACATTGGGCATGCTTTAAACATTCTATTTTTGAGGGTTTATTTTTGTTATTCTCTAAAATTGTACATAACAGAATCATTTCCATGAAAGACATCTTTATTTTTTATCTTGCAAGCGAATAGTAAACCCAAGTCTTTAACCTTGTGTTCCAGTGTGTTGGTAATGGGCCATTTTATTTCTTCTTCTTTTGATCGCATGAGATAAACAGGGTTTAACCATGAGAGGAATTATTCCTGCTTAGATTTGGTGCAAACTTGTGCTGAATGTTGGAGCCTGTGTTAGTCTGGGGCTGCAGGGCACTGAGCTGTGAAGTAAAGTCTTGGTGATGTGGAGCTGTGTCCTGTCGTTCTTTATTTCATGGTTTTTCTCACACACATATACAGAGGCAAACTGGGAAATCACAGAACTGCCAGTGCTTCATTTTTTAATCTCAAAATGTCAGTTTTTTCGAGAAAAATTACAAATTTTGAAAGTGAGGGTTTTTTTTTATTGTTTTTTAGATACATCTCCAAATTTTGAGTTTCATTCTAACAAATTTTCAACTTTTATGTTTTAGTTTGATGTGGCTTGTTTACGTTAATTTATAACTGCCAAACCACATGGAATGCTATTAATCACCAATTTACCACATTATTTTGTAAAACCCATCTTTTCTTAACATAACTACGTTTTTATGCTGCATATAGAATGAACAAGAAAAGAAGTGTACAGATATATGCTTTAGTCTCACATTATGTAAATGATGTGTTTATATTTACAGCAGCACCAAAAGAACTGGTCTGTTATCCTTCTAGGCCATTAGTTTGGGAGTAAAAAGGACTAGAAACAAACAAAAGGTCGTGACTATCGTTGATTCTTTTCAGATTGATATGACTTGTTTATATGAATTTATCGCTTCAGAACAACGTAAAATGGTGTTAATTCACGTTTTACAGAGTGACTATTGGTAGTAAGGTCTATTAAAAAAAATCGTTTTGGAACCGTGAGTGAAAGTGAGGCCAGTCAGAATGACTCGTTTACCTCGCCAGTTGTGTGGCATCGCTTCTCGGCCTTTTGGCTAAGATCAGTGTGTAGTTTCTGTTCTTATCAGTTTAATATCTGATATGTCTCCACTTGGAGACTGTATATTAAATTGATTTTTGAAACAGGGAGATGGAATAAGAGCTCGCTCTGTCCACTCCATGCATCGTATTGCAGTATTTCCGGGAATGGTGCATCTTTTCATACATGTAAAATGATCATTTATGCACATGCTGCTCAATGTGCCAATGGTAGAGAAACAATACACAATTTTATTAACCTATAGACACACCATTTTAAATTACTTTGTTTTAGTCTAACTTTGTAATATTTTTTGATGAACTACATTTAATTTCTTTTTGGAATAATTAAAGTATTTTTAAATTTTAATTATTTCAAAGAAATTCTTTTGCCTCTTTTAACTGAACATTTTAATATTCAGTTCAAATTATTTAGACGGAACATTTAAAATATTGAATGTGCAGTTTTTTGTTGCATAAATGCAAACAACATATTTGTTGTTGAAATTTGTAACGTGAGTAAAAATTTAAATTGTGGGACATGGATGATACAACTGGAGGTAGGATTTCATAAGCCTTGTGTTCTTCCTCCTTTTTGAACTGGATATTTACTTTCTTTTAAAAAATATTAAGATATGATTATTTTTTTTTTGCTCTCTTCGGATTTAAATTTTTATCTAATATATGACTTGTAAATAAAGATTTAACATCAGTTCAAAATTCACAGCAAAATCTTTGTATTTATAAATTTAAACATGTGGCTTTTGATTTTGCTTTCTGCATCAAAATGTTTTCCTCATCACAAAACGATTAGCCATCACTGTTTTATAGCAACATACCTTCTTTGGACTCGACCTAGATTACGTCAACAGCCAAGATTACAACAAAGCTGTTTTTTAAATCTTATAAATCTTCGCAGGATGGGACATTCTGCCTTTTATCCTTAAATTAAATGCTGCATCGGAGCAGAAATCCTGGTTCTTCTTTTCCACACCGCTATGTTTTTCACAAACTTACCACTAGGGGGAAGCACCACCTTTTTTTCTCCCTTATCTGAAACCACAATGAAAATCTGCAGCTCAATAAAACAAATTTTTAGGTTTTCTTTCTACTGAGATGAATGGTTCATATATTTACATTTCTAATAAACTATTTAATCCAAAATTTATTCAGTGTTGACAGCTGAAAAAGAAATACCTTTAAACTAATGACAATAAAAAAAGAAAGAGAGAGAGCATGAAATCTTTTCCTTACTTTACAGAATATCATACAAAAATAGACAAATATGTAAGTAGTAGTATGATTACTTTTTCTTCTATGGAACATTTTGTGAAATTTTTTTGCTCAACAAAGCAAAGAGTTTCTAACCTGTTAGCAAGAAAAAATATATATTTAAAATATATTATTATACTGGCAATTTTAGTACCATTCTGTTGTGGAAATTCAATAAAAATAATTTTCTGAAAATCTGCTAAACCCTGCATTTGTAATTACATGTATATTTCAAATCATTAGTTAGCAGTTAAATGACAACATTAAGTGACAATGTATTAGTTTCTCATCAGCTCTTTAACTCTTCTTCTCATCTCTTCAGCTCTTCTCTTGATGAGACGTTTTAGGAACCTTTAGCTTACTGAGCTCATATTGTCATTTTATATCCGGGTGTTAATCCAGAACTGGCCCAAAGCAGAAGCAGCTGATTATGGACACCTAGAAGAAATGAAGAGAAACCAAAATTAAATACCTGCAACAGAATTGTGAGTTGCAGTTAAAATCATAGGAATGGGTAAAATATATTTTGTTGTTATTGCGTAAAATATTTACTAAAAACAAATTGTTTATACAAATGTAATTTAATATATTTTACTAACCAGCAGAGGTGGGTACCAAAAATTGAAAGGAAGAGCAGCACTATGCCAACATATTTTCACTGAAGGAAATGTAAAAGGTAGCATCAAAGAAAGTACTCAAGTAAAACTAATAAAGTATTTGGTAAAAAGGCTGAATAACTGCTGAACACATCGGTTGTTTAATTTGTTATTTTTGTATCATCAACAGGATAATACAAATTTGGAATTTTAAAGGCAAAAATGAAAACAATTTATTTGATAAACGTAATTACAAAATTTCCAGATCGATTTCGTACAGTATAAAACTTATAAAAGTTTAGCATAAACTGCAGGTGTTTGGTGAATTATTTGCGAAAACAAGCGTATTATTCAGTCAGTGAAGCAAGTCGCAGTTGGCACAACCGCGATACTTCAAAATAAAACTACTCAGGTAAACGTAAAGCTTAGTGTGCTTATAAAAAATCTCCTTAAAGTACAATATTTTCTCAAAACTACTCAACTACTCATGTTATTATAACAAATTACTACCCAATCCAGGCACTGTGTTTTATATCAACCTTGAATTTCTGGGTTCTCGCAGATACGTTTAAAAACGGGGTCTTTTATTTTGAAATCTAACCGGATCTGAAGGGTTTTATTCCGAGTTTCTTGACCAAGGTCCGGGCAGTGTGAGGCTGTCAGTCGCAGCCTCCACTCTGCTCGCATCATTTTCAGTAATGTGACATCGCAGCCGCAGCTGTGTCCCGGTCCGGATCCCGTCCGCGTCTCACTCTCTGACATCCGCTCAGGATGGATCAGAGGAGAGCCGAGCCCGACTTCCTACCCGCTTCCACTCCGGTCACGTTGTACGGAGAATTTACCCAGAACAGTAACCGGAGAGGCAGGTGGGCTGTAAACCTGACCGAGAAGGACCTCGTCGTCCAGAGGCTCGCGTCGGCACCTGTCGGCCGGAACAAAGTGGTGCTGAGTCTGAGGGACTGCGTCGGCTGCCGGGCTTACCGGGAGGATGACAAGGCGGACCCGTCGGCGTACTTTGCAGCGTACTTTTACCCGCTGAGGAAGCGCCGCTGGGTGACCTCTGCTCCGTCGCGGCAGCGCGTGGAGCAGCGCTTTCGGCTGGCGGCGCTCCAGGACCCGCACGCGAACCTGGAGGAGGCAGAGAAGTGGGCTCGCGCCGTTCGAGAACGCTCTGCCCGGCAACAGCGCCTTAGAGACGGTGAGTAACCGTTAGAGACGAGCCGGGCTCTCAAACGGCCGCCTTTACCTTAAACTTTCTTGAGGACTAAAATCGTCACATTGGTAGCACTTGAGGGTCATTTTTCTTTTCTTTTTTCTTTTTTAAGAAAATTTTCGTTTCTTCTCCCTTTTCTATCTACACCAATAATTTTCTATCTACACCAATAATGCAAGATCGGGGCGGCCCAAACCTTTTTGGGGCCCTAAGCTGATTTTAATTTGTGCCCCCCCCCCCCCCCCCCTTACCAATGTATCAACACCAGATGCGTTCCCATTCCTAGACTACTCTATGTGTGTAAGATAACATTTAATTTACCTTTGGGATCAATAAAATATTTTTGAATTTGAATTTGATTTGAGTTGAACTACTACTTCTAGTGTAATTTGGTGATATTATGGCTATTGATTTTAACATCATGGCAGTAGCAAAGAAGCAAAAATGATCTAATTAATTTGCATGTTGAAATGCAGAGTAGTATTTAGATGTGGCATGTTGATTTAACTGTTTGAAAGTACAATCTGTAGACAAACATTGATTTTACAAGCTAGAAAGTTTAATATAATATGTATAAAATGTGCAAAACATGCTCTAGGAATTATAAAATCTAATCAAATGATGCTCTTGGAGGGGGCCTCCTCTTGGTGTTGGGGTTTTGAATTTGTGGGAATATAAAACTGTTGTAGTCAATAAAATCACCAGATCTTCGGAGGTAGGGAAAGCGTAAAAGTACAGATTTCTTGAAGATGAAAAATAATTTTCATGTGTTGACCTAAATGTCCACTGTAACAACTGAGTAAAACTCCTGAAATGGTTTTCTGTGTTTCGGTTTTTGGTGTGCTCCCTCAAAATTATCAGTTGCCTTCATCTCACAAACTTTGTAGAGTCACCCCTGCCTGAATCAGTTACAGAGAGTCGCAAGTGAACAATCACCTCCAGTGAGATAACTCATTATATGTTAAGTTTCTTATCATACTTTGCGCAATGAACTGTTTGCTCAGTGAGAAGTCATGGAAACCAGTGTAATTGTGCTCAGTGAGCCTTTTTGCCTCATCATCTCATTACTTTGTATAAATAAACTGAAGTACTCATCCTCTTTATCTGTAAAAGACAAACATGATTCTTCTCCTACTTCAGTCGTGTGAGTCCCTGAGCCGGGACCAAGTCTAATGTTTCCTTCACAAGTGGCTGATCTCCTGGCAGACGGTAACAAAGGGTGATTCAAGCTCAAAGACAAGCAGCAGAAATAATAAAATTAGGCTCAAATCATCACTAAGTTAATGTCTATTGGGGCCCTAAAAAGTTTTATGATTTGCTTACACTGGTTGACTATAGTCAGTTTATTCATTTAACTATAACTGAGTTGACAAGTTTTATTACATCTTACCAGAAGTAGGGCTGTATAATAATATCGATATCGCGATACATATCGATATTTTCTTTCCTAGAAAAAAATCGATATTCATCTGCAAGTATCGTAACATCCAACTAACTGTCACCTTTCTCACTCACTGCTTGCTTCACCAGGTCATCAGGCTTAGTGATTCCTTCAGATGTTCAGGTTTAAAAGGTATCAAACTATTCAGAGCAGGAACTTGGTTCACTTTATTTACTTTACAAATGCATGTAAGCTACAGTTTGTACTGTTTCAGTTAAAAGTAACACGTTTTCTCACCACATCTTTGATTAATTTTGTTCAGCTGTCGACTTTAAGTCTGTGTCCAACCAGAGCCAGGTATTGTGTAGTTGGAGCTTTTAATCAGTTTTCAGTTAAATTAATTCAATCCAACTTCATAACAGACACAAAATATCACCAAACTCACTCTGTCCCTCTAAAATCTTTCAGAAAATCGCAAAAGTGTATTGAATTGTATTGTTTGCTGAATATCGCAATATATATATATTATATATATATATATATATATATATATATATATATTATATATCATATCGTGGGCAGAATATCGTGTATCTTAACATGAGATTATTGTATCACTACAGCCCTAACCAGAAGTGTGTAATATTTTGGCATCTATCCAATTCCAAGTATATACCGGCCCATATTTCAGATATAGATTGACCAAAATTTATAACATTTAGGTATTTTTGTGACTTTTTTCTTGTCTATGTTCTGTCCTAAATTTGAGCAAAAAATTAAAACTTAAGCTTAAATTAATTATTAACATGATCTGAGTGCATTTATCTTAAATAAGCAGAGTGCAAGAAATTATCGTTTGAGAGCCAATCAAAACAAAATATCTTTTTTGAGGTAGAATTGAGAAACTGTGATACAAAATACAATAGAATTCAATACAAAAGTATTGATTTTAACACAGTATTGATCCAATACAGACACCGACTTGGTATTGATATTATTGATATTTTGGATCGATCCGCCTACCTCTACATCCTATCAATTATCTAAATGTATTTACAAAAGAAGCAGCCTGTGGCACAGTCAAACTTTTAAACTAAAATCTTCAACTACAGATGCACATCAAGCTTTTCTCTGTCCGTATCAGTCTATGGATTTCTTTGAGGTTTGATCAACCGAACCAATAATGATTGATTCAGATTTTTTCACATAAAACAGAAAAAATGCACCAAATAATTTGACCAAAAAGTGCATTTAATTATACTGAATACCGAAAAGTGTATCTACGTAAGTACATGGTGCATTATTAGACCAAAAGGTCTCTTCTTTCTTTTTAAATATATTTTGGCGTTAGGACTGTAGTGATACAATAATCTCACAATACAACACGATACACAATATTCTGCCCACGATACTATATGTATTGCAATATTCAGCAAATGATACAATTCTATACTCTTTTGCTATTTTCTGAAAGATTTTAGAGGGACAGAGTGATTTTGGTGAATTTTGTGACTGTTATAAAGTTGGATTGAATTAATTTAACTGAAAACTGATTAAAAGCTCCAACTACACAATACCTGGCTCTGGTTGGACACAGACTTAAAGTCGACAGCTGGACAAAATGAATCAAAGTGGTGATGAGAAAACGTGTTTCTTTTAATTGAAACAGTCCAAACTGTAGCTGACATGCATTAGTAAAGTAAATAAAGTGAACCAAGTTCCTGCTCTGAATAGTTTGATACCTTTTAAACCTAAACATCTGAAGGAATCACTCTAAGCCTGATGACCTGGTGAAGCCAGCAGTGAGTGAACAAGGTGACAGTTGGATGTTACGATACTTGCAGATGAATATCGACTTTTTTTCTAGGAAAGAAAATATCGATATATATCGTGATATTGATATTATTATACAGCCCTATTTGGCGTATTAACAGTATTTAATCAGAGAGTCGAGAAAAAGAAAATGGTTTATTGATTGAACTTTTTTTTCCCTTTAACTTTGTCATATACAAATTATTGCCATTTACTTTCTTTCTACTTTCTCTCTTGATTAAACCAAAACCAACATTATACAAAGCAGTTTATCATACAAGGCATCTCAGAGACATGTATTATGTTCAGGTAACAGAATCAGGTGTGACAGCTCTATTGTTTGCACTCTATAGGCTGAACTTCCTGCAGAAAAGTGATCCAATGTTTCCTCCACTCTGTCCCACTCCGCCACACAGACAGCACTCTGACCCACTTAGCTTTTATCCCATCAGCAGGATTTTGTTTTTAGCAAAACTAAACATGCTGCTGTTTTTTGCTGTCTGTCATTGTTTACTTTGAAACATATTGTGATTTGACTGGACCAGTTATCCGCCATGGGACACAGAATGTAAGACAAATGTGTCCATTAGCTGTTCCTGGCGTGCCTTTCCCGTCACTGCTTTCATACAGGGGCAGCAGTTTTTTTTTTGTATTGTTGCTACTTTTGAATTATTTATTTTGTTGAAGCCTAAAGAAGTTTGCTTTTGCTCAGAAATTGAACCTGTAATGATTTCAAAGAAGCACAATATCTGTGAGTTGAACTAGGGGTGGGCGATATGGACTTAAAGTTTTACCACAATATTTTATGATAGTATTGTAACAACAATAAGAACTTTTTATTCTTTAGTTTTTAGACAACTGTGTGACTTCATCATAGCCACACAAACACGTGTGCTGTTGCTCTTGAGAAACGTGCTCATTTATAACACCAGTCAAATGAAGAAGTGTGATTTGTATTACTGAATTCCACACAATAGCTGGATTTAATCATATTTTAAAATTTATTTATATGTATTGATAGTCTCATTGAAGAGAAAATAGTAAAACTATCAATATAAAAAGTTGGTTTTCTTTAAAACACCATCAATTGGAATTTACTGACAACAATAAATCAAAATTTACAAGAAATTTATCATAATAAATGATTAGTAATGATGAGTGTAAACATACATAGAACGAGGAGAAAAACTTACCAGCTTATTTTTTAATAACTTCACTATTCATGTCAATGAGTATGAATTAATATTTAACCCATCAGTGAAAAATACATAAAGAACACGAAAAAAACATCCATGTGACATGACCAAATTTTAAAAAGTGGATGAAATTTAGTATATCAAGTCTAAAAACTGGGAGGTGTTGAATAGGAAGTAACATTAGCAAATTTTCGTTTGGTGGATGAACTAATAATTCAGTAAACAATAAAATAACATTATGTTTTCACATAGTTATTCATTTACACTTATACCGATTCATGGTATTTAGTTGTGATTGTTGGGATAAATCTACACAAAAAAGCAAAAGTGCTGAGCAGAAACATGGACTACATCTAGTTTTCTCCACAAGGCTACATGACATTGTGTTAAGTGTCTTTTTCAAGGTCGCTGTTGTTAATATCCAACCTCACTCATGCCGTAGGAGCCTTTGGTATCTGAGGAATGTTTTAATCGAAAGAGGACCTTTTCAATCAAGTTGTTCCATCAGCGGCCTTCGGAGCCATCGTTAATCATGCTAATCTAGGATGTCTGCTTACGAACCATTAGTCTAAATGAGGTCTGGCCTTTTTGTCAGCGACTTCTGCCGTCCTCCCAGAATTATTCAGAGAGCATCTCTGTTTTCCTCAGACAGGTAACTACATGCTGGAGCTGTAACTCAAACCCCACATCTAAGATTAAAAACCACCTGAAAGAGAGAAGCGTGTTGTTTTCCAAAAGCTTGTTATCCACAGCTAACCAACTGTGTTTTTTGATCTCTCCTGAGCTGTTTGCTCTTCTTGGATATGAAGGAGGAAAACGTAAAGGTATCTGCTGTGTTTCACCTGCTCACAACTAGCAGATCTTCGTCAACTGTTGCTAATCTAGCGGTTTGAGTATCAATGGTAGTTTGCATTATATTGATCCCTCAAAAAACAGATGGTAAAGCCCTGACTCATAAAGCCACCTGCTCTCCCTTTTTTCTTCTTTTTGCACTTTACAGAAGGATTAATTGACGTTTATTCTAATTTTTATCCAAAATAGATGGTTATGATGATGATGATGATGATGTCTATTGCTCTTTGTCTGACCGAGCTTTAATCAGTGAATGATGTCCTCCTTCATATAGAGGAAGTGCAGAAAAGTGCAGCATGTAATTTGTAGCTAGTGGTTACCTCTGTGGTTTGTCTGCTCTGTGTTAAAGGAGTAACACGACGATAGACGTGATGTAACGCATGCATTACCAGGTCAGGTTACGTGTCAGGAAGCTGATGTCTTATTTCACCTGATTTCATTCCTGCGTTCTTGTTTCTGAGCGAAAGCTTAACTGCGCTGCCTTTTTTTTAAGAGCATTGATCTGAAGGTTGCCCATGAAAAGATGAAATGCCTCTGGGATGTCATTAGCATAACTCAGGGAGTAGCAGCAGGCGTGGAGAAGTATTGATCAAAATAGCCCCATATGGGCTTTTGCCTTCTGTAGCAGTAAGAATCAGTTGATTTCAGGTTAAAATGGTCATGACTGGTCAGTCGCAAAGCAGCTTAATGGAGAATCTCTAAAGGTACAGAAGCACCAATCTTTTTTTGCTGATATCAATTTATGGCTTTCTTTTAAGTACAATTGTAGTTTTTTCCCAGAAAAAGACATGAACGAGAAAACGTGCTTCAGATATTAATGATGGTTTTAGTGTTGAACTTAAGAGAAAATAAAAATAATTTCAAGGTTATTCCCAATAATAACACAGGAAAAAAACGTTATAACACTTTTTGATACTGAAATACCATGTATATACAATATGGGATTAAGAGAAGACTAACAATATTTTAGAGAAAACTAAGAATCCAGTTATTTTGGTTTTCACAAAAATGCGTCATGGATTACAAACTGTGTTTTAAAGAGTATTAAATCACTGTAAAATAATTCAGTATAACTTTTAACATTTCCCTGTTTGTCTTATCCTAAGATGCTTGAAGTTCTGAAAAATAAAAATAAGTTGTTTGGCTAAATGACCCTGAATATTTTGTTTTTCCTTCGTCCTTCTTGATAGAATTTCCTATTTTTATGTGCAGATTTCTCCCAACGATTCCCAACAAACTTGTCACTATTGCCACTGTTTCAATGAACTGATAGCATTCTTTTAACTGAAACACAACAACATTATAAAATAATGTGGTTGTTTGGAACCACGGTAACGTAGCAATTGTGAGGTTATGCAGGATAAGTGGTGCAGGACGTCCTCTGGAGGACTGGTGTTGCTGCTTTTCCCAGCCAAACACAGACCTCTGGAGGACAGACAGCTCTATTAATATTTTACCTCTGGTTGAGATGGAAATTACTGTATATGGAAGCAGTTTTATAATAACGTCTTTTTGACATCATTTAGAAATGTCAGACTGGAAATACACAGTCCAGTCACATTAATGTGACCACCACGTACTTTCCACTTCAGAGTTAAATAACCAATCACAGAAGGCAGGTGGCAGCACAGTGCAGTTGAGCGTATATAAAGGGTGTGTGTGGGCTTCGGAAAACATTTCAATCGTTGGCGTAATGCAGAAACGAAGCGATTTATCCGACGTCCAAAAGGGCATGATCATTGGCTTTCGGGCCAAGGGTGGAAGCATTTCCGAAACGGCTGAGTTTGTGAACTGTTCGCGTGCCGCCGTGGTAAAAGTGTACCGTGCATGGCAAAATGGGACTGTCCAAAATCAACGACGTGGCAAATGTGGTGCACCACGGGCCATAGATGACAGAGGCGAACGACGGTTGCGGAGATGCGTTCGGGCAGATAGACGGGCTACCGTTGAGCAACTGACCACTAAAATGAACCAAGGGGCTACCACAAGTGTCTCCCAAACCACTATTCAGCGAACATTGCTGCGTCTGGGCCTCCGAAGCGGACGCCTGGTTCGTGCACCTATGCTGACTGGTGTTCATCGACGACGAAGGCTAGAATTTGCACGCCAGTACAGCAGCTGGACGTCCACTGAGTGGCGACAGGTAGCGTTTTCAGATGAATCGCGTTTTATGCTCCATCGGACAGATGGACGTTGGCGTATAAGGCGTGAAACCTCTGAAAGGAACCACCCTGCAACCATTGCAGGAACGGTCCAAGCTGGAGGCGGGAGCATTATGGTCTGGGGAATGTTTTCCTGGCATTCTCTGGGTTCACTGATTATTGTGGAAGGCACGATGGATCAATACAAGTACGCATCTGTCCTTGCGGACCATGTCCACCCCTACATGCGCATTGTTTTTCCTCAGGATGATGGCATCTTCCAGCAGGACAATGCGAGGTGCCATACAGCTGCCAGTGTACGTGCGTGGTTCGAAGAGCACCAGGATGAGTTTACCGTCCTCCCCTGGCCAGCAAACTCACCTGACTTAAACCCAATCGAGCATCTGTGGGACCATCTCGATCGAGTTGTTCGCGCCATGGATCCTCAACCGCGTAATCTAGCGCAGCTGGCCACGGCATTAGAGTCGGCATGGCTCAACATCCCAGAGAAGACCTTCAGGGACCTAAGTGACTCTCTTCCTGCACGTCTCGTAGCAGTTCGCTCTGCGAAAGGTGGTTATTCTGGCTTTTGACAGATGGTCACATTAATGTGACTGGACTGTGTATGAAGACTTACAATCTGATTCACTTCATAGTTTAATTTTCAAACATTGAAAAAAAACAGGCATATGTGATATGGTTTTGCATTTAACAAAGTTTTAACATAGATTTTAATGTTTTCCATTTTTTAGGCTTTTAATTTTCTAAAATACATCAAGTTTAGTAATCTAACATGACTGGTCTCCACAGAACGCAAGTAAACCAGATTATTGGCTGGAATATGAAATCAGGTGATTGTTGAAGATTGTTGTATGTTGGATGAATAAAGTGGAACAAAATCAATCAATCATGTTTTTTTGTAAAACACATTTCAGCAATAAAGCAGTTTAAAATGTGTTACATTAAAATACACACACACAATTGTCAAGTCAACAAAAAGAAACAAAAAGTATACTCTTCACATTAGTTATTTTGTGCAATTTATCATTGAAGACTGCATATTGAACAGTGTAAATGCCCACTATGAAAATCTAAAAGAAACAAAATGGCATTAAAGCTTGAAATAGAAAAGGCAGAGATAGACAGAAAGTGGAGAGACATTTCCAACTTGTAGAGTTAATGCTTCCTTCAGATCATTGGCAGCGAGCTCTTGAGTTTTTTAAGCTGGTTGCGCATGAACTTCGGGTGTGTGTGTGTGTGTTTGGTGGTGATAAGTGGGAGTTATCTATCCATACCAAAAATAAATTGCTCATCCTGACATCATGTTTTTAAACACACCCATTTGAAGAACCGTCCAATTACCAATAATCACACTTTCTCATTCTCGGGAAACAGCTCAGTCCTGCTGGGTTCAGGCCCGGTTGTTAGTTTGTGTTATTGAAGGGAAAAACCAGCTGGTTCCAGTAGCTCTATCAGTGTTTTCTATATGGTATTAAAAGCATCTGTTTGTGCAGCCAGGCTGCACCAACAGCAGCTGATGTTTCCTTGAATTATCAGCAGTTCCTGAAACATTTCAAAGCTGGATGGGTATGATAGCACTTTGCACTAATCTGATAAATAAATAACCTTAAAAACAGACTTAAACAATAAGTGTCTTTGTATTTGAGCCAATATGTCTACTTATTCAATCATTTGCTTTGAAAGTGTTGCTTATTTTGTTATTGTATTGTTTTCTCTTGCAATGTGATTAGTTGCAGTTAATTATTTGCAAATGCAGCAATTAATCAAGTCCCATCACTAATTATAAAAGAGTGAGGTCAAATGAGCCAGAGATCACCGGCGTATACAGTGGACCTCAGATGATTCACGGTTTAGTAGTGATGTGAAACTCAGTGTTACAAAACAAACACGTCAGTTTTGTTCTGGATAACTTTTTGCTCATCGTCCATCCTGTTAGTTGGCATAATATTTCCTGCCAAGTGTAAGTGAATCATCAATGAACATATAGAAACCAGCACACACAGCACTTTTTACAATTAAATTAAACCAAACTTCTCTTGTTTTAAGTCCGTTAGAATTACCAAAATAATTTCTATTTGCTAAGTAGTTTGGTGACACTGTCTCTCAAAATGGTTTCAGATAGTTATGATTTGTCTTATATCAGTAGCAGCTCATTTATTTTTCTGTCTAGTCATGTCTAAACTTATTGAGCAGTGTGTGTGGTACAACAGGTGGAAATTAGAACCTTGTTAGGCAAAAGCAGAAGTGACACATAAATTTAAGCTGTCTACAAGAAACACAGCCTTAGGAAATATTTGAAATCCATTAAAGATCTGACACAGGATTTGAACAATGTGTCATCGTTCAACTGATCCCGAAAGCAAATTAGCTAACCACTCTGTCAGTCACCAGATATGACAACTTATTCCTGCTATTTTAAAAATATGTTGTATTTAATATTTATTTAGTTTTTTTCTTTATAACTAGATGCTAGTAACACCTAAATTGAGTGTTTTTTTTAATTAGTTGGTTTGTTGTGGTTAGAAACACAATTCGTTTGTTTGGAACATTTTTATGTTTGGATAATTTGTAGATCTGATCACGAAATTCTCCTGAAAATAGAGCACAAAAATTCTGGTTTTTTGAATATGTTTCTGTTAAAATGAATCCTTTTAGCATTTATGTTTTCCTTCAGAAAAATGAAAAATGGCAAGAAGATATTCTGGAAATTACAAAAACTGCAGAAAATGTCCTAAGAAAACTAAAAAGGTGTGAAAAAATTGATTTAAACAGCTCTAAAGAATAAAAATGTACCATTTTAACAACCTCTTTGTATGATTTAAAATAACAACATAATATTAAATTAGCCTGTTCGTAAGTTCATGTCTTCTATTTCTCATCTTTCTGCGGCTCAACACTTAAAGTACACACTATGAACATTAATCCACCGTGTCAGACTCAGCTTTTATGTCCAATCTATTTTCTAGTCCTTCCTTTGTCTCTCAAAGCACACATCTTTGTTCCTAAGTAAACTTTGGCTCTTACAGAAACAACTGCCAGATTCACAGTGCGTTTCATTTTTAAACTCAGTTCAGAGTAAGTTCTCTTTATTCCTTAATATAGATCTACAGACGCCAAACCACTGCGTCCTCCTCCTTCCACACCCTTTGTGGTTCCAACTCAGCAAAAATCTGCTTGGGGAGCTTTCCCTTCCTGATGTAAACAGAGTACACGATACAGGCTTCTTATATCCTATTCTATTTTATTATATTCTAAAAGCCTGATAAGGGTAAGAGTGTTTGGTAATACATGATAATCCACTAATCCCGTAAATGCTGAAACTGGATTCTGTCCCATCTGGAGTGTATCTGAGCTTAGCTTAGCTTTCACAGTTGGGCATGGGGCAGGATCTTCACCGACATTATATACGATGTTTGACTATTTAACACGCTGCCTCCTCGGCAGAAGTGATGCTTCAGCATTTGGTCGTTAATGAAGACGAGGCATCCTGTTAATGTATTAGTTTGAGCTACAAACTGGCAGCATTAGCTTGCTGGTTATGAATCTAGCAGTATTGAGAGCAGAAAGTTTTCTGAGGCTTGTTCAGTTTTTTTCTGCTTCTAAAAATCAACCATTTGCCACTGTGTGTCTTTAACAAGCAGCCTCAGTGTGTTGCTCCTTATAAAAAGTTTTTATTGGTGGTATTATTGGATCTTATTTGACTACCAGAGATAATCTATGCCATGCCTCCAGTGGTTTACGGTTCTTCTACAGCTCATTTATCAGGTGGAATCTGTCACAGCTGTCAAACTCCTGCCTTAAATCCGCACTTTCTGACGGGCCTGAAGTTACGATCAAATCATCCTAAACACCTACATATGGAGCAAAATGCATCCCTGCTCCTTTTTTTCTCTCTTTACATCTGCTGCGAAGCTAAACCTCGACAGAGTGTGACAGCTCCATCTAAATTGCAAAATTGTTCTGGCAAGATCGGAGCAAGGTGAGCTGAGCTCAGCAGGTTGACATCTTGGCAAGTTTTAAAACGGCTTTTATCAGGTTTTGAACATCATTTCATAGTCAGACACACATACTTCAGTTTGCCTCACTGCCGGTAAAGATAGAGACGTCAGTAGAGCTGACAGATGTGTTTATCTTATGTTGTTACTGGGAACCAGATAGCTAGACACAATGAATCAAAAGACAGATGCGCAATTTTTTCTCAGTGGCTTAATTTAAATTAACCCAAACTTCTCCTGTTTTAGTTTAGTTAGAAATACCAAAATGATCCGTATTTACTAAATGCCAGAAAATCTAGTGAGAAATTTTTTAAAGAACTTTTTGCAACTTTCTTCAAATTCAAAAGTTGACATATGATCAGTATGAGGAAAACATGTCAAAGATATCCAACCATATATCTTTGAAAAGCACAACCAGTCTGTTGCTGTCTTTTCCAGCAGCTATTGTACAGCGCATACATTGATAAACTAACTGCTGGAATTCTGCTTGGGTTGCTAGGTAACGGGGCTGTGCTTGGCTGGGGTTGCTAGGTACTGGGGTTGGGCTTGGCTGGGGTTGCTAGGTAACGACGCAGTGCCCATGTGAATGTGATTCACCGACCAGGAGGTTTTTGAAATGGCTCATTTTCCAGACACCAAAAAATATGAACTTATTGATAAAAAACAGATGGGTGGGTTTTTTAAGTGCTTGGGTTGTTTTTAGAAGCAACTGAGACACAAAGGCAAGTACAACAAATTTGCATAATAAGTCCCTTTTAATAACTATCAAAGTTTTTTTTTCTCGTAATTCTACATTTTCCTTCTTAGTAACTCTGGAGTCTAGACACTATTCTGCTTATATTATGACCATATTCTTCTGAGAATAGAAACAAAGAAATCTTTTAGTTCTTAGTACTCGGTCACAAATAAAGGACCCTTATAAAAACAGAAGGAAGTGAGATTTCCTAACATAGACTTTCCGCTCACAGAAAGGCGCTTTCCCAAAAACCTAAAAAGTCATGCATTCTCTTTACCCAGAAACCTGGTACGGGGTTCCCTTTCATTTAGGCTGTTATTTCCTGTTGCAAGTACCTCAGCGGTGGCTTTCCATTAGGATCTGGGACAGTTCCCATGCCGTCGGCTGGAAGGGAGCAGATTGAGACGCCTGTAATCACAGATCAAGTAAACATAGTTGAGATGCAGAGTGCTGCTTTGCTGCTGTTATTTGTCATCTTCTGTTTCTCTGCTGCAGTTTGTAAGGACGGCGATTCACTTCTTCTGAATCTGTTCACCTCTTCATCCAAGACACGCAATGACTTTTATTTCGAAGGCGTTTTTCAAAACTGTGTTCATTTTTCCTGAAGTTTTTAACCACAAAATTAGTGTGCAGACAGATATACATCAGTTAACATTAGCGTCCACACCCAGGCCTAACAAAACACACCACACACATTATTTGCTGTCATGACAGCCTGCCACCAAAATATAACTGTTACTTGGTTTATAAGGCGGTATTGGGTAGAGGTTTTAAATAAGTTTCCGGTCCAATCCTTAATTAGATATATGTTCTGCCCTGGCCGGCTGCCACGATGCCACTGCAGCACAGATGTTGAAGGAGGAAAACGCCGAGTTTGGAAACGAGCTGACTGGAATGTTCTGAGAAGGGAAGGGCTGGCACACAGGAAGTGACATGACAGTTTAGTCAAACAGGGCTGTTGTGTACATGATTACACACACACCACTCCACACAAAGGTCAGGGCGTTCTCCACCAGCTGCCATGCCAGCTGATTCACCAGGGCATCTCTGTGCGTTTCCCAGAGGTGTCCAGTCAGGATTTTTTAAAGGGGATGTATTATGCAAAATACAAATTTTGCACGTTTTTGTACTTTCATTTGGGTTTCTGCTGCTTTTAAAAACAGACCAAGTGCTTAATAAAACCACCCGGCTGGTTTTTAGTGATTACTTATTGTTTTTTGATGTTAGGAAAATGAGCCGTTCCAAAACCTTCGGAATGTAACTTCCCAAATTAGCAGGCACTGAGGAAGCTCAGCCCGTTACCTAGCAACCACAGGGAAGCTCAGCCTGTTACCTAGCAACACAGTTGGAACTCCAGCATGTTTTTACTCACATGTTGTAACAGAAAACAGTGGGACTAGTATTTCTTTATTAATATTAAGAAATTATTCACTTAAAACAAACTCTTATATGTTTCTGAAAAGCTCCTTGAAAGTTAGTTTTAACTTATTTCAATTGTACTAAGATAATTGTACTAAACACTAGACAAAACACACAGAAAAACAATCTTGTTTTTGCAAAACAATTTATCTTTGCAATTTGACACCTTGAAATAACCAAAATACCAGTGGAAACATGCAGTTATGAGAAAGGTTTGATTGTTCTAATGCCAGTAAAAATATTTATACTGACTACTGAGGGTTATTTAATATTTGGCTTATTTACAAATTTGTGTATTTGTCATTTTATTGGCTTATCCTGTGAGAGATGCCTGCCTCATTTTCTCATTTCTGACAGAAACTTTCCAATATTTCCAATCTTGGTGAAGTTCAGAAAACTCAGGGAGTATTGGGCATATTTTAAAGATGGAAAAGAACCATTACCTTTATCCTATTAAAAAAAGTCTTTAGTTTGACTCATTAAACTAATTATGGTTCTGCATTTTTGACTAGTTAACATAAATTCAGATTCATACTGTAGCTGTGGATGTGTAAATTTTTTAATATTTTTTTAAAATATGAAAACTTTTTCTATGTTTGAAGCTAGAACATTTGTTTATCCACTATAAGATAAACGCAGACATGATTGTGTCTTAGTGTGGACACAATTTTCTTTCACCTGTTTCTCTGCATTCCTGAGCTGCAACCTGCAGCACTGTGGATTCATGGAAACTGGTTTGTAACTGGAGCTGCTGAGCCTCCATTGTGTCTCATTTATCAGCTGTCAGACTTCTTATGACGGCTTTTCAGTAGAGTGCAGAACAAAGACAGATCGCTGTCCACGAGGAATACCACTGCAGGTTTTTGTTTCTCTCTCTGACATGAATGATTGAGTCGGGTGTGTGTGTGTGTGTGTGTGTACATGTTTCTTTGTATCTCTGAATGCACTACAAAACAGCTTCAAATGATTGCAGAAAAAGACGTAGTATTAAGGGAGTGAAGAACGAGTCTCAGTTTTATAAAAGGTTGACTTTTGGATTCTTACAGGAATGCACTTGGACTTTTCAACAACCTTTGCTGCACCATCACATTATTATTCATTTGCTCTCATGTTTCATAACTTTCATACACTTTAAGCGTTTCATTGTATTTTATTGATTCAATTCAATTCAGTACATTTATATTACATATTTATATTCACTGCAAATGTCATCTCAAGGCCATTAGCCAAAAAAAAGTCCATTCAATCACACATTCATTTGAATTACAATCACATCAATTCTCACATTAAATCACATCAAATTTCAGCACATTTGAATCTGTGATTGTAATGTAGAAAATAAATTTTTAAACCCGTTCGTCTTCCTTAGAAGGTGTTTAGGATTGTTTCAGTGAACCAAATTAATCCTGTGTGAACGTCAGGTTGGTCAGGCAGCATTGGAAAACATTAAGAGACCACTTAAAATGATCAGTTTCTCTGATTTGACTCTTAATAGGTTTATGTTTGAGTAAAATGAGCATTGTTTTTTTTCTATGAACTACTGACAACATGCCTCTGAAATTCCAAGCAAAAATGTAGTATTTATTTGCAGAAAATGAGAAATGGTCAAGATAACAAAAAAGATGCAGTGCTTTCAGACCTAAAATAATCCAAAGAAAACAAGTTCATATTCACTTAGAAACAACAACACTAATGTTTTAACTCAGGAAGAGTTCAGAAATCAATGTTTGGTGGAATAATCAGGAGGTTTTCTTCATTTTCTCCTGAGCTGTATATGGATGGATCATTGATTTTACGTTCAGTTACAGCAGTAAAAGAATAAAAAACCTGTTTGCAACATGAAGTGATATTGTAATCAACTGTTGCAGATTAAATGCATCAACACCAGATTATCAGTGAGCCAACAGTTCCCATTATCACCATGATGTGCTGAGTAGTCAGAGCTGCGGTCTGTTCAGTGAAGCCTACAGCACAGAATAAGGGTTTTTGTTGCAGAGGACATCAATTACTGCTTCTTCTGGTTCCTCTGGGTGCAGACGGTACATTCAGGCTGTACTGCAGAGGTTTGTTCTTGGTGTAAAATTTGTTAAATGGGTCCTTTAGCAACTTCAGCATCTGTGATGAGAGCCCAGATAAAGTGCAGCAGGGTGTCCAGTGGTCCTCTGTGTCTCTTTGCTGTGGAGGAACATTAAATGGATTGCTGCCTCACATCTCACGGCTTTTTCCTGTCTCATTGAAGTATTACCTCATATGAAGACTGGTCCAGATTTTTCAAAACTATATGAGAAATTTACAACAATTGCAAGAATAAAATGCGGATATGGTTACTTTAATGTATGGTTACTTTAATGTATAAATTTCTATTAATTTATTAGATTTTAACTTGTACGAAATTTAAACGCACTTAATTTTTTTTTTATCATAACAAACAACAAAAGGTATTCAAAGTATATCGGTTTCAGAGTTGTTTTGAACCATAATAAATGAAGGATTAATTAATACTTTTATGTGTAGCAATGGTACTTGACAAAATGTAACGTTTCAGTAGTTGACTGAATTTGTATTTTTGTGTTTTTTTTAACTGCCTCATTGCTGACATTTGCTATACAAATAAATTTGATTGGTTGATTGATTGATCATACGTATCTATCTATTTATATAAAGGTTGCAAGTAACGATTATTTGTGTAATCGATGATTCTGTCAATCATTTTGGCAATTAATCTGTTAAACAATGGCACATTCTGCAGACTTTAAGGAAATACTTTAATTGATGCAAATAAAACAACAATTCGCTTCTTTTTTAAAATAAAACACTTTATTGCCTAAAATGCAATGACAAAGGATTCCTCTAGTTAATGTTTGGAGATTTGTTTAACATAATTTGAACCAGGTGAAGCTAATAATAGGTCACTCGAGGAGTTTTGAACATATTTACAGAAAAATTCTGATTTTCATATTAAATGCTAAATATATATACTTTTTGTAGTTTGGCCTTAATTACTGCTCTGAGTGGGTTGTTATTTCAGTAATTGACTTTTTTTTAGTTTATCCTCCAGTTCATGATTAAAAGGTCATTAAATTACTGTAGTTGAAAAGAATTTAACTGCATGATTAAAGTCTTTATTCTGGTGCTTTGGTCTCAACTAGGCCATTTTATGAAGGACAATTTTGTTTACAGAGAGAGACTGTATAATTAATTTATTTGTTGTTTTCTTTATTTATTTTTGGATATTTAAAATGTCTTCCAGCTCCAGTGTTAAATGTTCATTATGATTTATAGTTTCTTTGAGAATGCGTTTGTGCATTTTTATGCCATTATTACCATTAATATCACTTGAAAATGATCTCAAAACAACAATATCATTGTTAAGGCAATAACTTCTGGAACAATTTATCATCCAGCAAAAATTGTTATCATGAGAGGTGTGTGTCTATACCTATAAGTAAATATAGTGTGTGCACTACTGACCTGCTGAGTCATGGTTGTGATGCGGATCCTGTTACGTACGTTGAACCTGAAGGAGAACCCCTTGGCTGTGATTTATTAGATTTTCTCTCTCTCTCTCATCCAGGTGTGTTGCTGAACTCGTTGCCTCATCCTTGCCGGATCTTGCTGTTTGTGAACCCGCAGAGCGGGAAAGGACAGGCCCTCACCTTGTATAACAGCCACATCCAGCGGATGCTCAATGAGGCGGGAGTCATACATAAACTCATTATCACTGGTGAGTTGAGTTGCTGGCTCAAGTTTTGCCATCCAGCTTCCACACCATGCTACAGCCAATGCGACTGTTTTGTTTTGGTTTTTCATCTGAAAAAGCCAGAGACATTCCCAGCTGCAGGGAATGTGAAATGCAGGAGAAAACATTTCTTAGCCAGACTCGATTCTCTGCGAATCCTGGGGTTATTGTCAGCAGAGATCTGCTTCAACCCAATGCAACGATAAACAGAACAAAGCAGCAGTACACTAAGTGGAGTTTTGCCTCGTTGTTGGGAAGTTATATGTATTTTTCCCTGTTTTTATTTTACAACAGCTGTAAAGGAGGTTGGGGTGACAGAATGAGGTCACATTGCACTCACAGTCATAGAAATACTAAGATGCAGCTTCCTTACCGTAGCATGTTTACATCTCAGTTCATACTAAAGAATATGTGAGATACTGAATGATAGAAATACTCAGGGCAGAAGGGCTGCAGCTAACCATTATTTTAGTAATCAATTATTTTATTGGTTATTCTGATGGCTGATCATCAAAATAAAAAATTGGCACATTCTATATTTTTAATTTAATCATTTAAACCTTTTTTTCTATCCATCCATTTTCTTTGCACCCTTGTCCCTTGGTGGTGTCGGTTCCTCTCCGGCTGGTGTTTGGGGGTGGGGGGGGGGGGGGGGGGTCCGCCTGGGCGGGTTGCCGGTCTGTCCCAGGTCAGCACAGAGACACACAGGACAAACAGCCAGGCACACACACTCACACCTAGGGACAATTTGGAGAGGCCAATTAACCTGACAGTCATGTTTTTGTACTGTGGGGGGAAACCGGGGTACCAGGAGGGAGCCCACCATGCACAGGGAGAACATGCAGACTCCATGCAGAGAGACTGGGGCTGGGAATTGAACCCAGAGCCTTCTTGCTGCAAGGCAACAGCTCTACCAACTGCACCACTGTGCTGCCCCATTTTTTCTACAATATTGGAAATAATTAAAAGATTCAAATAAATAATTTAATTCCTTTGTTTAATAAGAAAATGTTACAGAGCGCTTGATCAATTGCAGCAAAGGATGCAACTACTTGCATATACAATACAGTGTTGAGCTGATCGCTTGATTAATTTTTGATTAATGATTAATAACTGGATATCAAAAGGCGATCAATAGATTTTACCTGTTTTTACAGAATTTGAATGATGTGAAGCTAAACCTATGCCAATCAGGTAGAATATATTTACAGATATAGATGTTTTTTTTAAGATGTTTTTGCTTTGAATGTGTTTCTTTTAGACAATTTTGTCTCAACTGCGATTTCCAGTTAACAATTAATCAATTACTAAGTCAGTTGACAATCATTTCAATAATCACTTCATCATCATTAATCCGATTAATCACTTAAGCCCCAGTTTTCCCGACAACATAATTCATTATACTGGATTCACAGGACAAGACAAGACTTGAACAAAATATTAAGAAAGCTTTCAAAGGCTTTAGAAATTAATCAAGAATCTCTGTTCAGCGTAAAGTTATACAGATCAGGTCTGATCATGTTCTGTGTTTTAGTTTTTCAACAAGAGTCGATGAAATTCTATAAGAATTGTTAAGAGAGCTCAACAGAAGCTGTTTTAGCATTGCTAGCGGATAACAGTTAGCTTGTTGTGACAGCAGCTACAAATCTTATGCTCTATTGTCCATGTGTTGCCAGCTCACGTTCCACAACAAGCCAATCAAGTTCTTCAACTGGTTAATCTCTTGAATTCATCATTTTTTTTAACAGAAATAAACACAATTCAGAAGTTAAGGACAGTTGTACAAATTAGAATCAAAGCTTCAGAAAATGAGATTTTTCATCAGTCCAGGTTTCAGAAGTGCTAAACTTCACAAAACAAATGATGCGACACAAAACCAGTAACTGAGAATCTCCAGTTATGCTTCAACGTCCGTCTCTCTGGATCTGTGTTGCACTCATCTAGACTTAATCCTCTTCCTGTTTTCATGTATTCACCATCGTTATGCTGATCAGCAGCCGCCAACCCATATGCAGAGCTGTTATATAATAAATATGTTTACACACTCAGTGTACAGAAACACACAGACACCAACACTGAATCCCTTCTACACATAAAATGTTTTTTATTCGTAGTTTTACTTGATTAACATTTTTTAATCAAGTCAACTGCAGGATCCATAATTAATTATTTGCATTTTAAATGAAACAACATATCAGCAAATGAAGCAACATTGTTAATTCAGAAACCCTTTTTGCTGCAAATTTATTGAATAAATAGACATTTGAGCTCAACAACAAATACATTTATTGATTTGTTACTTAGGTTATTCAACCATCAGATTGGTGCAAATTGCTGTTAAACCAATTCAGCTTTCAAATGTTTTAGGAGCCACTGATCATTTATGTAACTTTTCTTTAGAAAAAATATTTCTTTAGAAATGCAGTGTGGATTCTGACAGGAGCGTTGGGGATGTCTGTGCTGCTGCAACATCTTTAGCAATGAAATGCTAATTTAGGCTTTCATAGCTTCACAAGTAGACTAACTCCTTTTTGCACACAATTCTCTTTTCAAACATCTCATCAATTCGTTTCTTTGAAGCAACAAATAACCCCAAGTGGACCAAGAGAACCAGATTTGTGAGTTGTTTGTGTCGCCAGATGTACTGACCTACCAGAAACACAACACAAAGGACTTTTGGATTAAAAATACATAATTGATTAAATGAGTTAAAAATTTTAACCTGTTAAAATCTACATAATTAATTAACTCGTTAAAGTCCTAGCTGTAGTTTTTATGTGATTTTTCATAGCACAATGAAAAGATCACACAGTGACTGAAATAAAAATTCAGACTAGTCCCCACCTCTGATAACTCATCTGCATGTCGGCTGTAATTGTTATTCCTCTGGTTTCTGTGTTTTATAGTAGAAGAGAAAATTATGACCAGTGGATTCAACAGAATCACTGGAGGTATTTTTAAGTTTATATGAAGAAAAAAATAATAATTGTGGTTATTTTGTTAATCATAAAGAAGGCATAAATGCTTCGTTAAGTAAACATCTATGAGTCAGTATGACCTGTAGTAGGGACAATTTGATCCTGCAGTAATTGTCAATCTTCTAAAATAAATCCTTTTCCCTTAATCTCTCCAAATGACGCTGACTAATGAATGGCTCACTGCAACAGAATTAACTCTCCTCTCTGAGAACCAGAACAAATCTCTCTTCAACTGAATTACATGAAAAGGCAACAAACAAATCCCTTTACACTTGATTTTTGAAATGTCTATTTATTTCTGCAGCATCACTTTTTCAAATATAAACAATATTTGCAGAACAGATGTTTAATACTAATCTGAACATGAATCGAGCAAATTTGGACTTAGATTAAACTGCTAGTACAGATTTAAAAAAAGTTTTACCTTTAGTTATCTTTACTAGCTAAATCCTTCTATTAATACTAGAAGGATTTTTAAGGCCCAGCCCAGTTTCAGTCCTTGAATTAATGATGCTATTCCCTTATTGAATACAGAGTATTGTGAGATTTTATTAAAACCTTGTGTAAAAAAAACTAAGTTTTAAATTTTTTTTATATTTAAAAAATAAGTACTTCCACTGACAGATAATTTAACTTACAACAAAATATTTCTCCCATATTATAAGTGAATAGTACTTTTTCATCAATATTAAGGAAATATTTGCTAAAAGCAAGCTCCTATTTCTTACTGAAAAGTTACTTCAATTTCAATTAAATTTTAAGTGCATCACGAGTTTTGCTGCATTTTCAGTAATTATAAATGTTTCTTTTATAACTACAATGTTATAATTTAATTTGAAGTAATGAAACTGAGAAACTTGGCCTGAATTGGATCTTCTATAAGTCAATTTTACCACCTAAAGTTAGTCTCAATGCAGATGAGTACAATCAACACATTTTTAAAAAAAGTTAGAAGTAATGAATATCTGAGTGTAGGATATTTATTATAGTTCAGTTTACTGAATAAAATGTTATTGTTAACTTAAACTAGAAAATATTTGAGTAAATGTGCTTAAACTGAATTGTTTAGTTTTTTAAACTTAAACTATTTAAGGCTAAATGTTTAAGTACAGCTACAGATAGTAGACGCAACTAAATGCGGCTCAAATGTTTTACAGTAAAATACTTGGTAGTATTTTGTATTTTTGCAGTGGAACCATCTCCTGGTTTTCCATCCAGTCGAAACCCAAACTGAAGCTGTGATCCTGCCTCTCCCAGTATTTTTAGTGAACTGGACCTGGGATGACTGACTGAGCTGAAACTCACGTTTCCTCTTAAAATGTGCATTATAATTGCGTTCTGCAGCCTTTGTAGCTGTTCATGTGTTTCCCAGGCTCTGCACACGGCTGAGAGTCTCTGGGATTATAACAAAAGAGCATCGGCTCATTATTGGGTCCTCGGTTCGGTGGCAGCTGTGGGTGCTGCCCAGAGAGCTGCTGAATGTGTGTTTATCAGAGTATCTGAATGCATAAAGATCATTTCTTGATGCGACTCAGACTTCCTAGGACATCTGTCGGACAGAATTAAGTAAAGCATGTAGTCCTCTCTGGTCCAGAATCACGTTTGATACGGATTTGAAATATTCATCAGAGGAGACGCATGTCCCCTGAAACCCCATCGTTGTGCTGCTGTGGTTTTAATCCTGTTGTTTATGAGCATCTACTGGCTGTTAGGACGAATCATCGTTGGTTGTTTAAGGTTCATATCTGCTATGTTGGAGGTCTCTGCCTCGACCCATGTGGCGATGCTAAAACAATTATTGTATAAGCATAAAAAAGCACACAGGGCTTCACTGATGGAAATGACCTAGATATTACAAAACTATGCAAGGAAGCCATTAAAAAATGTATAAACTGCCTGTTAAAACAGAGCGTTGAAGTCTCACTGGAGCAGGGCAGCAGCGTTGCTGAAACTTTGACAGGTCTTGTAGACAACTTTACAACAAAGGTGTCAACCGAAAATGGGAGGAAAAACTTTATCTGAACTTTAGAAAACCTGGAAGAAAGTCCAGGAAATAAAATGTTAGCTCAGCAGTCGCTGAAGTAGCTTAATGCTAATTTTACACAACATTAATTTCCTTATTTCAAGTTTTCATGACTGAGAACTTGGAGATTCACTGATTCACTTCCAATTATTTTATTTATTTATTTTTATTAAGTTTATTTGAGAGGAATAGACACAGTTACACAGAAAAGTGAATAAAACAGCAGTCCTGTACCTGTACTATGGTGCTTGTAGCATGAGCTTTAACAGACAGTGTATCTAAGATGCTACTAACTAAAGCAATGGAAAAAGAGTAAAATAATTAAAGTGACACTAACAACATAAACAGAGTCCTATTTATGAATTAGAGGGATTAAAACAGCAACAACCAGAGTTTTGTTTATTGTTTAAACATATTGAATTTAATTTCATACTGATTTTTGACCATTAACCAAAAATCTTTAAGATATTAAATGTTCATAAAAGAATAAGAAAATACAGATTTTTATCTCTAAAACAGCTCAAAGTTTCAGAGCAGACTCTCTGCATAACTGAAAATAAACTAAAACAGTAAAACTTTACAGGGCTGAGCTTTCTTCAGAGACAATGGCATAAGAAATTAAAACTTATTTCCTTAATGAGAGAAATATTTTTTTTTCATCAAGATCCTTTCAGAATAAATAACAGCTGTGGTTTACTTAATATTCATCAGCTCAGATTTACCGCAAGCTTTGTTGGATGTTAAATTATTAATTCATTTGCTGTGTCTATAAAGGAGCTGTTTTGTGGTGAACGGTTATTAATTAATTAGGACATCATATGAGAGGCGGCTGCATGTAGGAGAGAGACGTCAGAGAAAATTCAGCTCTGTAGTTAAAAGAATTTCACTAACATACCAAAACTTTTCACACTTTATCAAGTCTCTGCCATGTGTTAGTAGATATTAGCATCAACCCTACCGTATCATCGTTCTATAGATCTGCAGGGGAAGGAGGTACAGGAGTGATGCTGGACGGCTCAGTTGTATTAAAACAGCGTGAAGAATCGCACTGGCAGGTTTAAACGAGAAAAAAGATTTTTTTAGCTTACAGAGGCACAGAAAGCAAACAGTCATGTGGAAGATAGAAACCAGGACTGGAGATAAATAACATTTTATTGATTAAAGGTGACCTATTATGCTTCCTTGAACAGGTTAGGATAGGTCTATCGGCTATCTAATACACAAAAATCATTCTTAAATAATGAGATTTTAGTCTGATCAGTTCTGTCTATTTTAATCTCCTTTCTGAATGAGCTGGTTTAAGGCGTCTTGTCACTTTAAATCCAAATGAGCTGTTCCTGGCCACGCCCCAATTCAACGTTTACACTCAAAGGTGAAAATGGCTGCAAACAAATGCACTGTTATACAACTGTACATCTTTGAAAAGCAGAGGTGGAGCCGCCTGCACAACCAATAACAAAGCAGCAAGTGGTTTCTGGGTGGAAAGTGAACAACAAAATGCTTTTCTTTTCCAGCAGCCATTGTACAACAAATACAACAGTAAAATCAGCTAATCAAAGGAGCTTGAGCTCAGCTTAGGTTGGTAGGTGACAGGCTGGGATTGCTAGGTAACAACGCAGTCCCCAGTGATTGTAGCAGAATACCAAACAGAAGTGTAAAAATAAATAAAATCCCGTTTTTGAAAATATTTTCTGTCATTTGTTATTTCTTTCTAAGAAAGCAAACTGGTTTGAAAAAAGATAGTTTTTAACCCATATCACCCAGCAGAAACAATTCAAACATTCTCTGCAAGCAGTTCATCAATTACTCCCAAAATAAAATAAATTCCTGCTTACATTTAATGTTTTTATTACTAATTTAAGGCCTTTTCTTTCTAAGATAAATTTCTGCCAAATGTAGACTGAAAATAGTTATGCTAATTTCTTCCCTAAAATTAATTGATGCTGTTTTAATGATGCAACTTGTTGTTTTCGTAAAGCCAAAAATATCTCAAGGAGAGTGTAATTATGCTTCAGTTCAGATATTTCAGATGAACCTGAATGTTTGACATTGAAACTGCTCTGAGGAGTGAAAGTATTTCCCTAAAGGTCCATATTGTTGTGTCTGTCCTCTCTTACCGCAGCAACACGTTGCTTTCTTCATTAACACTAACAGGTCTGACTTTGATGCAAAGCGGCAGCATTTCACCTACTAGAAAATATCAAATCCACTCTATTCTCTGGGAGAAAATCGCAACTGACTGTTGCTTTTCACTTTAAAGTCCTCTGCAGCTTTAAATAAAAAAGCTAAACATATGTATTTAAAGCCGTGCAGCCTGCGCAGAGAACAGTGTTTGTGAGGGAAGATGTCATTTAGCCCTAATTACAGCTTGCAGTCATAATCACAACCTCTGCGTTCAGCCATATCTCGATGTCCCTCAGTTTGGATATTTTTCCCAGTGGCTCACCACAGAGTGCCCACGTTTAAAGTCATGTTAGGAGATTTTGTTTAGGCTGAGGATTATTATCAGAGCAGGAAGTGTCTGTCAGCTTCGCGCGATGCTCGGCTCAACCTTTTGGAGTCTCGGTGGATCTGCAGCGGGGCGTCGGTCTGTTCCTGCAACACAGACAGAAGAGTCGGGTCAGTGAAGGTGAAGCAGAACTGCTTTGTTGGTTACAAAACACTTTTTGTTCTTGATTTCAATTCAATTTCTCTTTATAAGCTGAATTTATCATTGTGCTTTTCGTGTTTTGAGCGATCATTTACAGAGCGGCAACTAACCATTATTTAATTTAATCTATAAATTAATCATTTATAGATTAATCAGTTAATCTATAAATGATTCTGACGATTAATCAGTTAATCAGATTAAAATATTCTGCAGATTTTTCATTTATCACTTAATCCTTTTTTTTTATCAAATATTATAAATGTAATAAAAGATGCAAATGAACAATCAAGTTAGTTTTTGAAATAAGAAAATAAACATTTTATTGTCTAACAACATTTCTTGACCAGATGCATCTGCAGCTAAAAACAGTAACGTCAACCTTTTATATTTTTTTATTAACCGCTCAAAACATCTATTGTGAGTATGTTATTCTTTCAGAAAATTGCTTTCCTTCTCAGTCTCTCATAGATTGAACAGAAAACCTGGGAGGTTTTCTGCTAAGCAGGCGAATCGTGTCCTTGGTTGCCTGGCAACTCACTCACTCTGTGGTTACCTAGCAACGGGCTGTTGAGTAACTGGCGCAGTAGCAGTTTCAAGTTGTGCCTCACAACTACTTAAAAGTAAAAACAACAGCGTGGAGTGAAAAACTGTGGATAAAATAACACGAGTTTGGCAGTATGTCAGATATTTAAAACAAACAAACAAACAGCCTAATCAATAATTACTGTTATGTGCTTGATATGCTTTTCAGCCATTTTGCGCAGACCTGGCGCCGGCTAGTAGCTCTTAGGTGATCAGAAAAATTAAAATATAACACGCCGCAGAGATTTGTAGCTGCACGTTTGCTCTCTGTGTGATTTACTGGCAGGCCTCAGTGTGGTAATAGCTTTGGGGTAAAAATAGTTTCAGACTGGTGGTTCTTGCTTTCATGGACCTGTGTCGTTTAACCCGACGGTTAAGCAGCATGGCGGAAGAGGCTCTGGGCAGCAGACACAGAGATTAGCCGGAGTGTGTTTGTGGGTTTTTGTTTCTCCCCGTTTCCAGCGAGTCACATTAGTCTCTATGGAGCAGCGGCAGAAAAACGCTGCTTGCTGCAGTCACAAGATGACTTTCTTACAGCCTCTCAAAAAGTATAGAAACTGTAGTTTTTTAAAATTTCACACAAAATGCACAGCTGGAGTTTTAATGTGGCTGTCCAATCCAGTCTGACAGTTACAGGGTTTTACAAAATTGCTAATTAAGAGCAAACTGTTTGCTAATTTTAGCAATGAACAAAGATGTGATAAGAAAAAGAAAAAATAAGAAAAACGTCCGCTAAGACTTCAGAAACATGTTGAGTCATCTGTTACAGTTTGTCCGGAATTAACTTTTTTATTAGGAGAATGACAAAGTTCAGTGGTAGACTTTTTGTAAAGACTTCCCATTTTCAGAGTGAAACACAACCAGCAGGCAAAATGTGATGCAAATCTGACTTTTTCACCACAGTCTGAACGGCCCAGTTCTGATCTTTTCACCCACAAAGATATCCATTTGTCAGTCAGAACGGTCATGTCCCATTTTATCTGACTTTTAAGTCATCAGCACAAGACATTCGTCATAATTCTGCACCAGAAAAAGCCAGATGCGGTAAATTCAGACATAAACAAAGGGTTTCCTTTTTTATAAGTTGCTTTTGTCTTTTTCTGATCTTGTGACAAGACTGTCTTTTAAATCGATCCATATTCGGCGGCGGCCATTACTGCTTGCAAACAGTGCGCTGCTGGGTGACGTCTTCTTCTGCACGTGAGTCGCTTTGAGGTCGTAAACCGTTCAGTCTGATTGTGGTCACATTTAATTAGCAGTATGAACAACCACACACACAAAAAATATGATTTCTGCAAAAAATCTGAACTGAACATCAAGACCTGCTGTCTGAACATAGCCAGAGATGCAGAAAAACCCACTATTTCAGACAGTTCATAAATATGTAAATGACTATTAAAAATATAGTATAGTGGACAATTATTTTGTCCACTTTGCTAAGATGGATGTTTATCTGCTTCCAGTGGAACAGCAGGTCAGAAGTTTCATTGTTTCAGGAAGGATTTGTGCATCAGGAAAACATGGGAACGCTGCATAATATTAATAAACCAGGATGTCATCAAGATCCCCCGACTGTGTGGGTTGGAGTGTCAGGCTAAGCAACAATGTTAGGTACTGTGTGTCTCTATTTGTGTGTACACAGTTGCAAATTTATGTTTGCCTTCACCTCCAGCCCTCTGGCTGCAGCTGAGTAAGCCTTGATCAGCCGGTTTCACTGTACAGAAAAGACATTATATATACATTTGTCTGTTTGTCTAATAGACGTGGGACTAATCAGTAATTAATTAATTCCATTTTATAGTAATCTAAAACTATATTGACAAACTAAGCAACATTTGGAGTCAAAAATCCCTTTTCTGCTAATTATTGAATAAATAAACAAATGAGCTCAACTACAGAGATACTTATTGTTTATTCAACCTATTGCTATTATTCCCATTCATCTTTCAAGTGTTTCAGGAAGCCCTGGTCAAAGATACAGAACATCAGTTTCACATATTTGAATCATTTCAATTACAATGAGTTATCATAAAGTATTTTTGAGCTTGAATTTTGAACCTGAAAACCATCTGAAAGGTTTGGAGGTCATTTCTAACATATCTAACATTTCCCTGAATTATCCAGGGATGTCAAACTCCAGTCCTCAAGGTGTCCTGCAATGTTTAGATGTGCCTCTGCTGCACCACACCTGAATAGAATAATTAGGTCATTAACAAGGCTCTGGAGGACATATCTACACAAGGAGGAGGTAATTAAGCTAGTTCATTCCAGCGTTTTGTACCTGTGGCACATCTAAAAACTGCAGGACAGCAACACTTGAGGACTGGAGTTTGACATCCCTGGAAAAACTGATAAAAAAGGTTGTTGCTCTTTGTTAAATGTATATCTACGCTTTGAAATATTGCAACACTTGGTGTTTTAGCTGCTTTCTGCACAGATTTTCCAGGATGCTTGGGCTTCCCGGCACAGTGTGCAGAGCAGGTCACATGACGCAGAGAGACAGGAAGATGAAGTAGCCTCTCTTTTATCATCAGCAACTTTGTAGGGAAGAGTAAATTTGTTTAGTAACATGATACAAAAGAATCTGAACATCCTAAAATACAAGTTTTACAAGCTGTGTGCAAAGAAACCTCATTGAGTTTTAGGAAGTTATACAAAAAAGGGCTGAGCTTTTTGCTGTGGGTGTGGCTGACAGTGTAACCTACAATTGCCAACATCCATTGGAGAAGCTCAGCATGTTCTGCATTGTTTCTCACTGATTCACTGGAAGAACCTTTTTATCAGAGAGTCTTAAATAATGCAGACACATTGGGTGGTAACTGAAATCAAAAGTTACAATGTGTACCTTCTAAAATCCCATTGCTGCACTTTGCATCGGCTCTTCTGGCTTTTTGCTAATTGATCCGAGTTCAGTTTGTGCTCAGATGTGACTGCAGCCGATACCAGAGAATCGATGCCATTTCTTTTGCAGATTTTAGGGAGGAAAGGTTAATAAGACAAGAGGGGAAACTGTTTCTTTATCTTCTGCAATGAGATTCAGGGCAGAAGATGAAAATTACTCAGCAAAAACACAAAATCTGAAGTATTTTTAGTCTAGTTTTGAGTTAAAATATCTTAGTACATTTGAAACAAGACAAAAGTAACTCAAAAGCAAGATCTGGGAACTTGTTTTGGCAGATGACTTCACTTATTTTTCCTGTCATAAGTAAAATAATCTGCCAGTGAAACTAGCACTTTGTCATTAATATTAAGAAATAATCGACTTAAAATAAGCTTTTATATCTTCCTGGAAAGTTACCATAAGTTACTTTTTGTTTTATTTAATAAGATAGCTGCACTAGATGTAGGCCAGATCTTAAAACGGTAAGATTTTCTGTTTTTGCTGTGTACATCGGAAAATAACAAATCCTTCGTAGGTAACTACAGCCTCTGGTTCGTGTTGACTGAGGAAAACTGCCAAGACTTTGCATTTGTTTTGAGATGCAAATCCTGACTTTTTCTTACACTGAAACTTTCTGCTGCTTCAGCTGCAGCTGCTACCTACCCAGGTTTTGTCTACTTATCAAAACAATTTTAAGTTACTGTTCCACATACAATTCCTATCATGCCATTCCTGTGATTTAAAACCATTAATGACAGTTTTATCTGTCATTATGATTTTTAGGAATCATTCTTCCAGATAATTGTCTGGAAATATTTGCAGACAATTGTCTTTCACACCTGTTAGGGTTTGAAACTACAGTCAAAGAGTGTAGTTTCTGTTAGCAACAGGCTTGCTAAGCAGCAGACTTCATACTGGCTACCTGAGCTGATAGCCTGACTAATTAATCCAGGTAATATGATATGAAGAAGCACTGATTTGAAGTCTAGAGTTTGAACAAATCTATTTTTGGATCCATTTTTTTTTGTTTTTCTTACATGAACCCATTGTGGTTCAATTAACAGATCTGAAGCTGTTGCACAAATACCTTCATAGTTACTAAATATAAATATATTTATATTTAATGTAATTCCAGTCATTTCCGAACTAAGTGGGAATCATGTTTCATTATATATTAATTTCTTTAGAGCCTAAAAACACTGAAAAAGTTCTAATGTTCTGCTCTCTCAAATTATTCAACCTCAGATCCATGGGACAAAGTGCATTTAGTTAGTTACTTAGCTTCAATTTAATCTGCATTTTGGTCGACGCCTCATTAAGGATGCAGATCAACTTTCCTTCCTTCTGCGGTTCCTTAATCTAGGAACTGAAAGGAGAGGAGATTAAAAGTGTAGCGCCCCACGCGTCTACTCTTACGTTGGATCTCAAACCTTTTGTGTCTCACATTGCAATGGACCCATTACCACACACACAACACACACACACACACACACACACACACACCACAGAGGGTTTAATGTGGCTGAAACATGAGGAGGTTGACCTATGAGAAAACAACCCCTGACCTGTTATGTGATGAAGTTTTGGGAGTGGGCAGCGATGCCAGGGGAAGAACACGACTGCTCTGAATCACTTCTCTTCTTCTTCTGCTCCTGTTTTTCACAGAGAGGCAGAATCACGCCCGGGAGCTGGTGAAAGACGTTGACCTGTCGCAGTGGGACGCTTTAGTCATCATGTCAGGAGACGGACTGCTCCACGAGGTACAGACAGACAAATCCGTCCCTGCAGCTGGAGGGAGAAAGAGCCCAGCGACCAATGAGTTCAGAAAAATACTGAAGGTTAATTTTAGGGCCACTGTAGATGGGAAAAGAAAAAGGAGGAAGAAGCTTCCGCTAAATACTTGAAATTTTTGAGAATTATCTCAGAAATTTTCTAGAAAAAAAAAACAAGGACATTTCTGAGCTCCAAAAATCAAAAATTGCTAGAAAAAGCTTTTGTTTTTTTTTTCTAGAAATCTTGGAAACTCAGAAAATTTCCAAAAAGTAAAAAAAAATATTATTTTTTTAGAAACTTTCTGATTAATCTTAAAATGTGTGAGCTTTTTTCTAGCAAATTTCTTAGTTTAATACTCTGAAATTTTTAAAAAGTAAACAATTTTTGAAAGCTTTTTTTAACATTATATTTATTGAATTTTATAACATAAAGCAAGTGACAGTGATACATTTGACACAAGATTCCCATTAATTAACTTGGTCCCAAAAGCAAACAATCATAAATAACAAAGAAACCACAAAAAACAACTCAACAGTACGTATATTAGAAAACAAAAACAGAGAAATAAAGAGGAAAGAAAAAAAAAACACAGTGACTTTTGAAAGTTTTTTGGACAAAATTAACTCGGTTTTTTCTACAATTTCTCTAATAAGACATCATAGGGTAAAAAATAGAGAAGGATATAAATATTTTATAATATAATGGAGAATTCTTAAGGGGGAAATTAAAGAAATGATTAAGTGTCAGCTGTAGGAACAGGATTTGGTTCACTGTTTGGATCATATTTGCTGCATTTAGTCACGTTTAATAAATTAAACCCGTTTAATGAAAGTCTGCTTTTGTGTAAAAGTCGCTAAACAGACGTCTTCCTATATACTATGACGTCAAATGGTCATTAACAGATGACGACTTTCTGCTTCGTCAAGCATTTTCCAATATGAAAAGATTTTGATTTGTTTATAATAATTTAGCATTAATTAAAAATGAGAACTCTCCATCTGTTTCAACCACCTGCTGTCATTTTTTTATTGTTGTTGAAGGCCACAGAAAAATAAATGAAGGGGCCACATATGGCCCTCGGACCACACTTTGGAACCCCATGTGTTATTAAACAAACTGAGCAAACACTGGAACCTAAATGTAACAGAAAACAGAATTTAAAATTATATTTAATGGAGTAAAGGTTTTAGAAGAAAGTACTTTCATGAGTAGTTTTACTACAACATGACTTTTATTTAAATAATATTATTATGTAGGACTGTTACTGTAACTTCAGTCAAATTTACAATTCTAAGTCGTGAAGTTTGCATCACTTACATCCAATGATGTAATTTTATTCCTTCTAAGTACAAAAAAAATTCCACACCTTTTTTAGCACATTTAAATAAATTTATGTTTAATTATATTACCAGAATGTTTTCATATTTATTTAAATAGATGTAATGGGATTAAATGGTAACTAATCATTAAATCAACTTGGTTTTACTGTCCTGCATGCTTTAGATGTTTCTCTGCTGCACCTCACATAGTTTCAGATAAAGTCTTGACACATTTCCACACATCATGATGGTGCAATGTTGACCTAATTCATTTCCTGGAATCAAGTGTTTGAGCAGAGAAATATCTCAAATACGCAGGAATATAAACCTGAAGCTGCACTCCAGCAGACAAACATAAATCCTGATGTTATATCGTTTACTTGCTTTCATTCCTCTGCTCTTAGTCTATGATGAAAACTGTTATGGTCTTAACATGTACTCGTTTGTGAGCAGCACAGAGGCCTGTGCTGCAGACAGTCCACTAATCCAAGCTGCGTTTTGTGTGATTCAGGTGATAAACGGTCTGCTGGAAAGGCCAGACTGGGAGGAGGCCGTCCGCACGCCGCTGGGTATCCTTCCTGGAGGTTCAGGCAACGCCTTGGCTGCATCTGTGCATTACTACTCTGGGTGAGCCGAAAGATGCCGGACATTTAGGTTCACATCTTTCACTTTGATCTGAACTAATATATCGAAAACATTCTTTGTTTATTCAGTTCAAAGCCTCATTTTGATAGTTTTTTAAATGTTTTCATTGTTGTGTTGTACCACTTTGACATACTTATTCAAAATATATTATTATTTCTATGACAATCTGCACCACTTTTGCATCTAAAATCAAATCTTTGTGTATTTCCGCCACCATCGTCACTTATTGCATGTTCAGTGGTTCTTTTTGCACAGGTAGAACTCCTTATTTGGAAACATTTGAGATCAGTCCGCCACTGCAGAGTCCAATAGGAACCAGTCAAACCAGACAGGCAGCATAGCAGCGTGGATCACACACTTATACGGTATGCAGTTAGAGCATGCTACAGCAGACTGAAACCACTCTGTGCTGAGTAAATTAAGAACCATTTAGCTAAATGTATCATCCCAAACTGCATCAGGATGAGTCAGTCTTCATTTGTAGCTTCTTCAGGTGGCGTTTGGTTATTTTTAATGCGGTTAAAGCAGCTACACCTCCACAGATAACCTGGAGTCTTTTGGTGCTTCGCCGCGGTTGGAGGTGTGTTTGACCAGCTGAGGCTCCTGGCCCTCCGTCAAACTAAAACGCTTTTCTCTAATGGCTTTTAATTATTAATGGTTTATTCAGCTAGAACAAAGAGAAAAGATCAAGGACAAATACAAAGTTTTCAAAAAGATGAAAAATACGATTTAAACTCTGCATCCCTCTCTCCGTAGAGGCAGCGCAGTCGACAGCAGGTTGTTGTTTTAGCACCAAGAATGAGAGAGGAGCTGCAGGAAAAGCTGTACAATGAGGCAGGAAGTGGAGGCTGCTGGAATTGCGCCACCTGGTGGTGGTTTAGGGTTACAGCAACTCAGTTTTAACAATTTTACACAAGAATATGCAAAGAACTTTGCATTTTTATAATACTGTCAGTTGTAGAACCAATATAATAAAAGAGAAAATAATCATAAAACATATTTACCTGAATGTGTGGTAGTTACCAATCATGTACCACTGCAGCACAGCTTCCTAAGACGGGAAGTTAGAAGATTAAACTTCTCTCCAAGCTCTGGCAACTGCTACTGCTTGTTAATTATTACAGTGTGTTTATTGGCTGATTTTAGTTTTAGTTAACTTGGTGCTGTGTCCATGGTTACTATAATTAGCTAAAACTAATGAAATAACAAAAAAATGAAATAAATAAATTAATTAGTAAAGACTGTAGCTATCTGGAGCTATATTGTGCATTTTTATAACTAACTAAGACATATAAAAATTATAGATATAACATCCCTTGTTTTCATGTCCATAAAGCATTGCTAATGCTAACTGCTAATGCTAACAGCATGTAGCACCAAGTAAATAGCAAATCCTACATTTGTCCAACTTGCAAACAGAATAAAATAGAAATGTCCGTTATTGTCCTTAAGTGGGAAAATTAAAGGTAAAGATAGAGACAATCATATATTTTGAAATTAAGTTTTAAAAATATGTAGAGACTACAGGAACTACAGGGAAATTTCCAACACAGGAAAAATAAAATAAATGAAAAATAAAACTGCTGCAGTTTTTAAAAACAGCAGCAGATATGTATTTAATATTTAGATAATATTAATGTATAATATATTTAATATTTAAGTAATATTAAATATTTTCACCTTCCTAAAATAATGACCCTAGTCTTTTTTTGCCAAGGTGATTTTGGAAAAAAGAAAAGACCTGACTTTTGGCAAAAATTGACATAAGACATTATTTTAGTAAGGTGATTACATTTGATACATTTTATATTCTTTTTTAATTCTTTATTGATAGGATTATGTAAAGCTCCTTTCAGCTTTTTTAGGTAAAATCCTTCTTCCTCTGGAGTCTTTCTGGGCTGAGTTTTGGTTACAGACTGCAACACAAGTTATTTTTTTCACCCCGTTTGAAAGTTTTATTTAATTTCCTTCATAAATCTGGCCCTCAGATAAACTTTATTCCATTCTCTGCATCTTCTATGAAAAGGTTTGATATGTTTCTGCTGTCAGGAAACAAGCTAACGACAGTAAACAGAGATATAAGTAACAACAGAATCTCCTCTTTCTGCATCACCTGAATGTTGGTGCCAGTCAGCGTCTCATCAAACAAAGCGCCTCTGTCCAGAACCGAAGGGTCCAGACTGGGCATTGTTCGCTGTCCTCTGACTGTCCAGAGAACCTGTGTGCGCTGCGGCCGGACCCGGGTTTCATCCTGCGGCTCTGAGAACTAACTGAGCGACAGCTACAACGTGTCTGCTGCTACGCAATGAGCCGTTCTCGGCCTTTCATGTGTTTCTGTGAGCAAACAGAACAAGCAGGGCGGATGGAGTCGCCCGCTGACGCTTGGAGCGCATGTGCCAAACTCGAGGCCCGCGGGCCAAATCCTGGCCCACCACAGCTTTTTATGTGGTCCTTCAGGTTCTAAACACTAAATGTGCTTAAGTGTTATGTTATCAATCAAATCAATACAGCTTTTATCTGTTTGCTGGCAAATAATATCAATTGGTCCTTCCACTTTCTTGATAATTATTGGAAATCCAGGCAAAAATCAACAAAACCATGCACTTTGTTGCTCTTACAGTTGGGAGTTTACAGCAGATTTTTCTCAAAAATTGTCAAAAACGTTTTTACTTGAACTAAACAGCCACTTCAGCTTTAATTGATGCCAGATTATAATCCTTGATCTATACTGTCAGTAATAGAAAGTCACAGTTACCCTCATAAGCGCAAATATTTCTAAAATAGCACCACAAATAGAACACAAAATCCTGGGGGGACTGAAAAGATGTTCAATAATATATTTAATTGTAAGACTTTATTGATATTTTAACAGTTTGTGATCAGGTTTTATCAATACATTCTGGCACAACCAGCCTTTTAAGAACATTCACAATCTTTATCTGTCCCAAATCAAATATTTGTTAGACACTTGGAGTGTTTATTCTGGACTCAATAAATCCTGTAAATAAAAGTGTGTGTGTATTTTTTTTTTTATTAGAATGCATCATTGAAAAATCACTATGAAATATGTTCTGTTTTAGTTGCAGGTTAAGTTAGAATCGCAGGCAGCAGCTTGTTAGCAGGAAGTCAGGACAGAGGCGAGTTTCACCGCGTTGCATCACCTCCGTCCTCTGGACCAAATGCTGCACCTTTAAAATTACACAAAGAGTAATCCTGTTTGATTTAGGAGATTATCAAAAGACGTGGCTCATTTTGACACATTCCAGGCCGAATCAAAACTACTGGCAGACTACAAACCTAAAAAAAAATCAACGTCACTTCTGTTCTCTGATTGGCTCCGTTGGAATTTTATCGCAGGAATCCAAGTGAATGGGAGAAATCTCAAACTGAGTGTGGAGTGAGATTTGAACAGGAAGCCAAAGGCCAGGCGTCAGTGAAAACTACCGAATATTCAGTGATCAAATAAAGTGGAGTTTTTTCTGTCTCTCCTTCAGCGTCTCTCAGGTCAGAGGCGAGGAGCTGCTGGTCAGCTGTGGTTTCCTGCTCTGCAGAGGACCGGTGTCTCCCATGGACCTGGTCTCCCTCCATCTTTCCTCCGGCCAGCGGCTCTTCTCCTTCCTCTCCCTGGCCTGGGGCTTCGTGGCCGACGTCGACGTGGAGAGCGAGAAGTATCGCCACGCCGGAGCCGCCCGGTTCACCGTCGGCACGCTGGTGAGGCTGGCGTCTCTCCGCATCTACAAGGGTAAGCTGGCTTACCTCCCCGCCAGCAGGGGGCGCACCCGGGCAAGAGTCTGCAGAACGGAGCAGCGGCATGCTGCAGAAATCCCGCCTCCTGTTTGACTCAAACTTTGGAAGATGACTTCCCAAATAACACCTGCCACTCCAACAACTCCCTGAAGCTGCGGAGGTCAGAGGGCAGATCGCCTAGAAGTGCCGCCAAAGCCGTCCCCGGGCCTCCCGACGCCCTGCTGCCGCCTCTGGATCAGCCGCCGCCGCCGTCCGACTGGGTGCTGGTGCCGGAGGAGGACTTTGTCCTCATGCTGGCCATGCACCAGTCCCACCTGGCCGAGGACCTCCTGGCGGCGCCCGACGCCCGCCTGGCCGACGGCGTCATCCACCTCTTCTACGTCACGGCGGGGATTTCTCGCAGCGCGTTGCTCCGACTGTTTCTGGCCATGGAGAAGGGCGCACATCTGGACACCAGCTGCCAGCATCTGGTGCACGCCAAGGTGCGGGCGCTCAGGCTGGAGCCGGGCGCCGGGAAAGGGATCATAACGGTGGACGGGGAGGTGGTGGAGTACGGTCCGATTCAGGCCGAGGTGCACACAGGCCTGGGGAGGGTGATCAGCGGATGAGAGGAACCCAAACTACAAGTCTTACCAGTTTTGCTTTGTTAAATCTAGTTTTGAGTGCAAATATCTTAGGCTACGTTTACAAGAGACAACTGCCGGTATTTTCAGATGTTAATTGTGTCGCCAAAAGGCCTTTGGTCAGCAGCTGCAGTTGTCATGTCAGGCCACTAGATGGCGCCATGATGTTAGCATGTTGTCAACACGCTTGGCTGCTTAGCTTCCACCTCTTTATCTGAACTTATGTTAAGTTGAACAGATTCAGTAGTAAAACAGCACAAGGTTGTCCGCCATTGCTCTGGGTTTTATCTGCAGCACAGAATAATACAACGGTACAGCAGAGTCATTGTAGATCGAACTAATTCATACATTCTACTAATTTCAGAAATGTACTAGAAAACACTGAGCAAAATTGAAATTTATAAGTTTTTCTTTCTCAAAAATTTGAGATTAATCTTAAAATGTTTGTTTTTTTTCTAGAAAAGTTTCAACTATTTGAACTCAGAAACTTTGGAGAAGAAAAAACATAAAAATTGTGTCAAAAATGAAAATTTTTCGACTTAAAACTAAGAATTGTCCATGTTTCGTTCTAGAACATTTCTGAGATTGATCTCAAAATTTCTACATGCTTTGTAACAAATATCTTTTAACTTTTAAAGGTCAGATATGTGATATATCTCAGAAATATTCTACAAAAAAAACATGGGCATTTCTGAGTTTCAAAAGTCAAAAATCAACTTTTCACTCTTAAAGATGTTCATGTTTCTTCTAAATAATTTCTGAGATGTTTCTCAAAATTTTATAATTTTTCTAGCAAATCCACAAAAATTTCCAAGTTTTTTCTAGATAATTTCTGAGTTTTTGGTGAAAATTTAATTCCTTTATTCTAGCTACAATGACTCCATCATAGAATAAACGCCACAGCTGCGTGTTCTGCGCTTACAGGCTTTCACACCTGCAGAAAACTTCACAGCTCAGCGGGATGTTAAAGTGAAATTTCACTGGTTACTGCTGGTATAAACGCGACTGGATTGAAACAAATGCGCTACATTTAACCGAGGAGCTACTCTGTGCTTGAAATAAGACAAAGTTAACTTATGAGTAAATTATCAACAAGATCTAGGTGCTTGCTTTAAGTGAATCATTCCTTAATATTGACTTAAATTAAATTTGGTTCAACTGCCGAATTATTTCACTTGAAACTGGACGTCTTTTCCTTAAATGAAATAATCTGTCAGTGGATCTAAAACGTTTTGGGGTTAATTGTAGTCAACGATTTTACAGAAGAGCAAATAATTCAACATGTTCGAATGATTCACAAGTTTTTATGAACTGTGTGATGAAGAAAGCTCTACACATTGTCCAAAATGTGAATATATTTTGGACAACATCATCCTCCTGCAACTTCCTGTCTCTTCTTCTGCGTAGTTTTCGCCAGTAGTAACGTCCGGCTGTTGATCACATGACTCGTGTTTAAAATCTAAAGATGTTTTTTACCAGGCAAGCCGCTGTAATGCCAGACTGTTAGCGGGACTAAACAGCCCTTCGTTAATCTACGCGCATCCATCATCCGGCCTCGCTGTTCTGAGCCAAGCTTTATGAATTATTAATGAGTCTATTTATTTAATATTAAACACTCGGTCTGGCGGCGCCACCGGAGCTAAAACCCAAACAGACGCAGGCGAATCGCGTCCGCCGCTTCTCTGCAGTGGCTCCGTTCAAGATTACGCAACAGCAGCGGATTAGTTTGGTGCGTATCGGTGCTGCGGGACGATGGCGGCCGCCTGTGTGTGAATCTGCCTCCAACACTCAGTCAAACCCACAAGATTCTGGTTTAACCGGACGAATCGCTGCTCCGCGTCGCGGTTTGGTCTCCAGACAGGAAACAGCGGCTCCGGAGTATTGAACCAAACTCCTGCCCTGTCCTGATGGATTGTTTTTGGTTTTTAAGTGGTTTATGTTGTGCTGCTGCGTCTTCCCTCCCTCCCTCCTTCCATCTTTCCAGCACCAATATGTTCGTCTCTGCTGGACGCCACACACTCTCCATCTTTACCAACGTGTCTTTAACATTAAACTGTGAAAGTTAGAGATGCTTAAACACTATTATTTTGATCCATGTGGAAACACTGAGGAGCCTTAAACAGGGGATGTTAAAATAGGCACTGATTGTAGCAGGCTGGGCAAGATGGCGACGATTTCTTTTATCAACTAAATCTGATTTTAATTACAATTTTCCTTGTTTACTTTTCTAAAAAAATGAAGTCATTCCGTCTGTGTTTTTATACTACTGAGTGTTAGGACTAGGCTTTGATAATGTGCTTAATTATGAGAATAAAGTCATTCACTGAATAAAGCCTCAATTTTACCTGAAAATACCAGAAACAACTTCAATATGACGTGACCAGTCTGCAGATTTCTTCAAAATAAGACACGATTCTTTCAAAGTCCTGATAATAATTTGATTCTGATGTGTTAAAAACTGAAGCACTTCCTCATCTGTAAAACCAAAGTATAACTTCAAAAGATGAACAGCATTCCTACATTTTATTTTCTGTAGGGGAGTTCTCAAAAAAATTATGACTTTATTCTCCTAATATTATGACTTTCTCGTAACTGAAAAATAAAAACTTAGTCCCAATAAATAGAAGCTGTAAAACAAGATGGCGGCCGTAGCTGAGCTGACGTCGCTCCGAAATACGGAAACCCAGAGAACTTCTTGATGGGGGGGGGGGGGGAATCCAGATTTTCCAAAAATTAAATCTTCAAAAACCAAAAATGTGATTCATCTCCCAGGCCCAGACTGCAAGTACGGACTTCCTGGTTTGTAAAGATTTAAGGTGCCTCTAGAAACAAAACTCACATATTGTCATGTTTTGTGTTTATTCAGATCCACTGACTGTTTAAGACCAAACTTTATCTGTAGAGACCTTGTTGCCATCTTTGGTGGGACATTAAGGTGATCAGGAAATGACGTCAGCGCCTGAAGGACTCAAATGATAATCTGTTTCTTACCTCAGTTAAGTTAAAACGTCATGATTCAGAAAGAGCTCCACCTTTATTTAGCTGCGGCTTGTTTTGTTTGTACTGGTCCTTTAACTTGTTTGCCGTGCCTTGAATCTGCTGCCGCCTGGTGGTTGAAATGCGCTGCTGCATCTTCTTTGTGCTGCCTGCTGAATCCAGAAGAAAAAAAATAAGTTTCTTCTTTGATTAGAGAATAAAAATGAAACATGATTTTAATTTGAAGGCATTTTTGCAGAGAGGATGTTAGAAACCTCAACAGGCTGTTAAATCATCGAGTCCAGCTGCTCTCTGAAAAAAGGAAGGAGGTTTTAAAGTCGGAGCCGCTTTATCTAGGCTATTGTGCGTTTAGATCAGAGCTTCAACTCTGGTGTCCTGCGACTTTTAGATACATTTGTCTGAGTAAAAAACAAGAAATGTGGGTTGTTGGATCTAAAAGCTGCAGGTCGCCGAACTTCGCGGACTGGAGTCGGTTTAGATGTTTACGGTGAAGGGAAAGCAGCTGAATCTTTCTCTGCAACACTGACAAATGAATGATTCATATTTTTATTCAAAGAGATATATTTTTTATTTTAGACCAATGTCTATGTTTTCTATTAAATTAAAGAATAAAAATCTGCACGGGTGTTTTTGATTATGACTTAAATAAAATAAAAGACAAACCTATATGTGGTGTGACTCGTTTGTTTTTGCTCTTTACTGAAACGGGTGATGCAGAAATCACCAAAAACAGCAACATTTTTCTGCATCCAAGTGAGATGGACGATGCTATTTAAAGGGGATCTAATATGAAAAATTCATATTTTGTATGTTTTTGTACTTGCATATGGGTTTACTTCTAAAAACAGCTCAAACTCCTAAAAAAAATTATGTTTTTAGCAATAAATTTGTTTTATTTTTCCATTTCAAAGACCTTCTGAATGTAACATTACCTAGCAACCCCAAAGGAGAAGTAGCACATTTGGTCAGCTGGTTTTACTGCTGTATGTGCAGTACAATGGCTGCTGGAAAAGACAAGTGTTTCGTTGTTGACCTACCAAGCACAAACCACTTAATGCATTCTTGTTGGATGTGCAGGAGGCTCCATTTGTGCTTTTCAAAGATGTACGGTTGTATAATTTCACATGGAGTGTAAACGTTGAGAAAGGGGGCGTGGCCAGTAGCAGCTTATTTGGATTTAAAGAGGCAAGAGCAGATTTAAAATCTTATCCGAGAATGATTTTGTGTGTGGTAATGTTTCGTATAGGCCATAAACCAAGGAAGTATAATTGGTCACTTTTAAAGAAAGGTGGCAACACTGTAGGGCAGAAACAATCGTTAACTGGAGGGTTTTGACTAAAAAACAAAAAACAGCAATAATTAAGACAAAACTGTACAGAATATATATATATATATATATATATAATTTATATTTAAAATAATAAAAAAAAGTAAATATGTTCTGCCTGAAACTCGCGTTTGATATATTTAGCTAAATTTGGCTCAAATTTTGTATAAAAATAAATAAAAAAATCTCCTGTTTAGTACCTTTATCTAAGCAGTTAATAGTCAACAGTTGTGTCCAAACTTTTCGTTCCTTCGGCTAAATTTAAATAATCTTTGAGCCACAATATTCATTAAACATGCAAAAATTAGTTCTTTTTAAGCTTCACCTGCTTGAAAAGGTACATTTTAATGAAATCCATAAATCCTTAACTATCAATTTGAAAATTTTGGGGGCAACTGATGATTTCTGGTTTAATCGACCCAATTTTCATCCTTCTTGACTTGTAGTTGGTGGGCCGATGAAAATCATTTCAGGGACCACAAATGGCCCCCGGGCCACACTTTAGACACCTCCGCCGTACTGGTATTGATGCCAACTCAAGTTTGTTAAACAAAAACGACGTGAAGTCGGTGTGAGGATGAGAAACGTCGACGCAAACGAAGAAAAGCCGAAACGTCGTCATGGTACTGCTTGCAAAGTTTAATACATCACTATACAGTCGTCTTAAAGCAACAAATTAATCCATTAAAAAAAGAAAAAAAAAGGAAAACAAGAAATGTTTAGTACAGTTCACTCAGCATTATGTACATAAACGCCCCAAGCATCCAGGTGATTCAACCCAAGTTGGTGTTAAATATATACTGTAAGTACCTGTATGTATTTCAATAGTCATGATGTCTGTACAGAGAATCAGGCTACAAATTATACTTTTATTAGCTCTTTTTTTTTTAAATATATCAACAACAGGCCACTGTGGAAATGCAGACATCGTACAGTCAAGTTCTTTGTGGAGCCAAAAGAGGCTTAAAGCAACAAGTTACATGCTTTGGCTGGAAATCAAACTGCTTGCAGTAAAAAATAAGAAGAATGGATTAAATTGGGAACGATTTACACACACAGGAAACTTTACAGGCTCGACATCCTGCCGGACTTTAACTTCACATTTTCTGTTTGTTCATGAGGAGAGAAAAAAAAACTCAAAGTGTGCATCTAGAGTGTTAGCTTTTCTTCGAAGTGATCGGCGTCGCCTCTTGGCGTTAAAGGCGAACAAAATGAAACGCAGAAGAGAGAGAGAGAAAGAAATGATGGGGGGGAAAAAAAACACGGAAGACGACGCAAAAAACACTCATTCATCTTTTTATTCATTTTAAAATGCAGCAGCTCTTGGCTCGTAGTTCTTCTCCGAGGTCCGAAGTGGCACAGTGTGCTCTTTATCAAAAACGTCTCAGCATCAAAGTTCAAGTACAACATGGGAGAACCGGCGCTCCGGATCAGAGCGAGTCGCTAGACGCCGGGGAGGAGGGAGTCATGATGTGTAAAACGTTAGACGAATCTAAAAAGATGTAAACAAAGACGGCTGATTCGCCCCAGGAAGCACCCAGAGGTCATTTCACAACACATTCTGCAGCAAAGCAATGAAAGGAAAACAAAATGGGTTCACATCGGGTCACCTCTGAAGCCCCGCCCCCTTCGCTTGTGTCGTGACGATTCACCTGCATGTGCAAAACAGCCAGAAGAACGACGGGAAACCACTTTACATGTCGGTGTTTTTTTTTTCTTTTTCTTGGTTTTAGTGCGAGTCAGTGATCGACGTCTGAGATTCAAGTAAGGCAACATGTTGACGTGAGACCATCATGGGGTGGGTGGGAGCTGCTGACGCAACGTTTTACTCTGAAAACTAGGAGAGGAAAAGAAACTAAACAAACAGCATGATCTGTTGCATCAAAGCACAAAGTTGCAGCTCATCTAACGTGTAAACGTTGCCGGCCGGGTGGGAACCGGCAGATCGGTGGCGGAGAGTTTCTGGGAGTTTTGGCAGGAAGCTTCCAGCCGGGGAACGCTCACAGTTTGTGCTCGCCATGTTTCCCCCCAGCGGGTCGGACCGCGGCGGCGGCGGCCATCAGGTGCAGCTGTGATGTCAGGAGTGCTACAGACAGCTGCGGTTCCCCCAGCGGCCTGCAGGGGGCAACCCAGTGACGCCCCACCCAGTCAGTGGAACCAGTTAGAGGCGACAGAGAGGAACTGGCTGGTTTCTACCTGCTCTCACAGGAGGGTGTGTGCAAGTGTGTGTGTGTGTGTGTGTGTGTGTGTGTTAGCCATCACACTCATCTGAGGGGTAACTAAAGGAGAGAAAAACACAAAAAATGAGGGGATGTTGGAGAAACACAAAACCTTACCAAGTATTTTTTATCTCGTTTCTCGTGAAAATAACTTGACACACAAGAAACAAGGCAAAATTACCTCACAAGTAAGTTTTTAGGAGCTGTTTTAAGTAAATTAGTCCTTTAATGCTGATGAAAAAGTGTTAGTTCCACTAGATTATGTCACTGATGTTTTCTTGAGAATAATAATAATTTTTCGTCAAAAATATTCAAAATTCCAATTTTAGGCATTTTCATCTTTCCATTTGGGTCTCAACTCCTTAAAATGGCCTAAAACGCATGAAAAAAACAAAACAAGAAATTTTTTGACAATAAGTTAAAGTTTTTTGTTTTCTTTTTCAATGATCAGATAATGACGCCAACATTTTGCATAGCAAACCTCACAGACAAAACGTGTTGGTAGAACCAAAGCTATGACAAGTCACCATGGGTCATTTTCAAGTCTACGTGGTTTTACACAAGATCATTTCCTTCTGTCTCTATCCAGGTTTTGTTTGTAAATACAGAAGAGAATAAAAAGACCAAACTAACACGGTCAGTGTAGCTATAACAATACATGAAACTGTAAATCCACAAAACATTACATTGAATCTATGAGTTTTGTTTATAAAGTGCAAACTAAAGTCATGTGGCATCATTTCATATTGAATTATTTGTTTCTCTCAAAAAAATACAAAAAAATAGTTAACGTATTTTCCGCACTATAAGGCTCACCTAAAAACCTTAAATTTCCTCAAAAGCCGACAGTGAGCCTTATAACCCGGTGCGCCTAATATATGGACCAATATTGAGCCACAACAGGTCTAGCAACTACGGTAGCAGCTGCCGACTTCATTTTCCCCGTAGAAGAAGCGGGCAGTGCATGCTGGGATAGTTGTCAAAAAACTGGTTTGTTAATAAAGTTTGACTGACCTATCTACCCATAGACATGTCTATGTATCTACCTACCCACCTAATAATCAGGTCGTCTGCAGGTCATCTAGCATCACGTTCTCCACCAACATGCTGTGCGCGAACGGAGACGGGTGACCATCGTCCAGACGCCCATTCCAGTCGCTCTCCAGGTTCTCCTGCACCGGAATCGACTGTTTTGTTGACTTTCTTTATGTCAACAAAGTACTTTAGACATTTATCTGGGAGCTTCGGCTAGAGTTACCAAGGGACCAGCACTATACATTTAAAGCCGTGGGGGGAAGAGAGACAGAGGCTGCGGCGGCAGCGTGTCGGTTGGTCTGTGCTGACCAGAAAGCAGTTGGGCACAATATGGCAACACCAAAACCGTGAGTGAAACAATGACTAGGTGCAGATGCTATATAAAGAACTCAGGACCAATTTTTATTATTAGACATCCATATTTGAGTGAATGGAACAAATCATGTCCCGTTCAATACCAGACGGGTGGCAACAGAACTGTGGCGTCTAATCTATGCGCCTTATGATGCGGTGGAGCCTATAGTGGGAAAATACGGTGTTTTAAAAAAAAATCCTAGATTATTTCTGGCATATATTGTTTGAGATATTTTTTCCCAATTTTTAAAAAATAAGTCTATTTTTACATTAACTGTGAAGGTTATTTTTTCCATTTTGTAAAAATCTGCCACTATTTGAGTCCTTTCTCTAGCAGTAGGTTCTTTCTGTAGCACCCATTTTTCTGCCTTTTTTCCAGACACTACAAGAATATTCCACAGGTATCAGAAGTTAAAGTTCGTTAATGTCTGGAAAATGAGCCGTTTCAAAAACCTCAGATTATCAAGTCAACATTACATGGGCAATGCCCGTTACCTAGCAACCCCAGAAGAGTTCCAGCCCGTTACCTAGCAACCCCAGAAGAGTTCCAGCCCGTTACCTAGCAACCCCAGAAGAGTTCCAGCCCGTTACCTAGCAACCCCAGAAGAGTTCCAGCTCGTTACCTAGCAACCCCAGAAGAGTTCCAGCTCGTTACCTAGCAACCCCAGAAGAGTTCCAGCCTGTCTGGGTCCAGCTTATAAGGATTTAAAGTGACAAGACGCCCTAAAACAGCTCAATCTGAAAGGAGCTAAAATTAGAAATGACTGAGAAGACTAAAGTCTCATTATCTAAGAACTATTTTGTGCTGAAAAGTTACCAGTTTTGTCTTACTTTAAAACGCAATAAGACATTTGCACTGGAAACGAGACCAAAACTACTTGGTAAGATGTTGTGTCGTTGCAGTGAAGCCCCCAGTGAGTCCAGACCAGGCGGCTTTCAGAGAGAGGAAATGTTTTAGAGGTGCGGGCAGCGGGAGCAGAGAGGCGGAGGGTGACAGGAGGAGGGCGGCGGCGGCGCCCGGTGCAGCTCAGGAGGCCGACGGCGGGAGGCAGCGACTATCCTCCTCTGAGACTTGAGGAAGGTGAAAGAGAGGAAGAGAGCGGGGAGCAGGTGTGAGTCGGGGAGGCACTTACTTGTCCTCTGTGTGCTCAGGGACGGCGGCGGCGGCCAGCGCGGCGCGGTACTGCTGCAGCACGCCGCGGACGCTCTTCACGAAGCCCTTGGAGAGCGGGAAGAGCGGGAAGCCGATGTCCGGGTAGCCGCTGCCCTCTGGGAGGAAACTCCGGTAGCTCTTCCTCCGCTTCTTTGGTCGCACCACCGGCTGGCTGGGACCGGACTCCGGCGCCGCGCCGCGCGCCGCAGAGCCGGCTCTGTCCCCGCCCAGGCAGGCGCCGCCCTGAGCGCCGTCGCAGTCCGAGTTGAGGCCGAGGTCCTGCGGCGGCGCGGCGGCTGTGGTGGACGGGCTCAGCCCCGAGTCCTCCAGCTCCTCCTCCAGGATGCTGCGGACGCCCGGGACGCCGTCCTCGCCGGGGCTGCTGTGGGCCACCGGCGCCTCGTCCTTGGAGTGGAGCCCCCTGGCGGCCGGGTGCGGCGCGTGGCCGCGCTCGGCGCCGTCGTTCAGCTCCAGCCACGCCTCCAGGCGGTGGACGAGCCGCCAGCCGCTGCAGGCGAAATGCTCCTGGATCTCCTGCTTGAAGACGTCCACGGGGTTCTGCAGCAGCTGCGTCATGGACTGCACCATCTTGATCAGCGCCATCTCGTTGTAGCAGCGGCTGTTCTCGTAGCCCTCCTGCAGGCCGCGGTCGCTGTCGAAGCCCGCCTCGTTGTAGTACGGCTCGTTGACCAGGATCAGGCCTGCAGACACACGATCCACATCGGTCACCGCCTCTGGCTGAGCCGCCTGAAGTTCACTCAGATCAGTGATTGTCAAAGGTTTTCAGGCTGAGGATCATTTAACAAACACTCAGCAAACCTGAAACTGACCCACAATAACATCTTAATATAAACAACCTGAAATGAAAACATGATAAACGAACCAAATAAATCAGACAGTAGAAATAAATAACGCTCCAGCTGACCTTGAATGGAGATGAGAACCTGCAACAGACTCGACTTGCTGGTCCATCTCTCGGTTCCCTGCGAATAGAATAGAATTCAACTTTATTGTCATTGCACCGTCACAAGTACAAGCAACGAAATGTAGTTTGCATCTATGCAGAAGTGCTATACAGGGTATAAATATGTATTTACAGGTGTACGAAGGTTGTTATAAAAATAAAATGTTCAGTATAAAAATAATATAAATAAAAAAATATGGGAGCTATGTGCACATATACAGATTATACAGAAATGTTAGGAATGAATTGTATGTGTATTAGAAGATTTACAGTACTAATAGATAATGGCACGATTTTCAGATTATATACAGATCCTGTATGAATGTGAGGACAGTCCGTATGTTATTGTTGACCGTGGGATCGGGGGGGTTCAGCTCTTATAGTTGTGTCAGGAGGCGTTCAGGAGCCGGACAGCTGTGGGAAAGTGTGAATCACAGCAGAACCGGAACCATCGGGCATCGAGAGCGGCGTTGCCGTGGCAGCGGCTGCGAGCCGTTGCCGTGGCAGCGGCGCAGGGCGGAGCTCACCTTGCCGATCCAGGTGCCCAGCAGGCTGACGCACACCTTGCCGTTGTCGTACAGGTTGGGGTTGAGGCGGCCGCTGCACTGCGACAGGTAGCGGAAGAGCGGCGGCACGGCAGGGTAGATGTTGGGCAGCTGCATGTCGAACAGGAAGAGCCCGTCCTCGTAGGGGGTCCGAGTCGGGCCTTTGATCAGCGCCGAAAACAGATCCTGGGTCGCAGCGGAGGGAAGGCGTTTTGAAACGTCACCAGGTTTACATAGAGAAATCGCAAAATGTTACCAAACAAGTCCAGTTTCTAGGTCAGCGGTTCTTAACCTCAGGGGTCCGGTGAGTCGGTCTCAGGGGTTCGGCGGAGCCTCTGCCACCGACGTAAAGACACACTTGTGTAAAGTCGTCACTTGCTGCAGAGGATCAGCTTACATTGCTCAGCCAATCAGAGCTGCGGAGGAGCCCTGATTGGAGGAGCTCCACTCTCAGCATGGATTTTAATTTGTGTCTTTATTTACTTCCCAAAGCTCAGTTTTTACCAGATTCTATAGTCTAAATCTGCTCCTTAGTCGCATCTTGTCAGGGTTAGTACTGCCTCTAGTGGTGTGGCGGTGGTAACACAACTCATATAATTACTAAATTATAATACCACAAAGTATTTTATGTGTGTGTGCGTGTGTGTTGGTGTGTGGGGGGGGGGATAAGAAGGGTTCGGTGAAGGCGCATATGCAACTGGGGGTTCGGTACCTCTAAAAAGGTTAAGAACCACTGATCTAGTGCAAATATTTCAGTTCACTTGAAATAAGACAAAACTAACGAGCAACTTTTTTAAGATGTAGAAAAGTTACTCATTATGATGAAAACGTTCAACTTCCACTGGCAGATTATTTCACTTTTTCCCATGGTGAAATAATCCGCTTGTACTTTTTTTTAATCAATATAAAATAATTAAACTTGCAGAAACATTTATTTTACGTTAGTTTAGTTTTATTTCATGATATTTGCATTAGAAATTGGACCAAAACTACTTGGCAATATTTAGTGTTTTTGCAGTGAAGGACCAAACGAGTGGAAGTAAAACTCACCATCCGGTCCTCAAATGTTTTCACCATGATCCCATCAGGCAGCGATGTGGCCAGCAGAGCCATCTCCTTCCTCACAGTGCTGAAGAACTTCTTCGCCTCTGCTGGCTGGAACTCCATCTTCTTAAACGAATGAGTGTCTGTGGGAGAAAAAGATGATCGATCAGGAAGAGACAAGAAGTTCCTTCTAGAAATCCTCAATGCATTTAGCAGAGAGTTCATCAGAGTTTAAAGCTTTTCTTTGAGAACGTGTTCTAGCATCTCGTTTATATTACTTAAAAATGGTCTCAAAACAGGAATATTGTTGTTTATATGTTGCAATAATGTACTCTGTCATTTCATGCAGCGTATTGAATGCTGAAAGTCTGTAAGGCAGGAGAGTCAAACTCATTTTCATTTTGGGCCAAATCAAAAATCTGAATGTTCTTAAAGGGCCGGTTGAGCCAGAATGTACTGACAAAACCAAGTGAACTGTTAAAATGTCACTAAACGGCTGTTCCTCCATGATTTTGTGATGGTTTTAGTGCTTTTTGCAATTAAAATCACAGATTTTGTTGTGATAATTTGGTAATTTTTCAAAGGAATTTTTACAAAATTTGTGCGAATGTATGATGTTGAATGGCTTTTTTAATACTCTCTGTATCATGTAAGGCTGAGGCAGCAGTAATTAAACTCAATTTTTTTGACCAATTGTGAGAAGATTGGCAGTAAAATCTGATAAAAATGTGGGCATCTGTTGATTTTGTGTGAATTTTGCAAATTTGTGAAAAACCGGAGGGACTTGTGGATGCAACTCGGAGTCTAGAGGGCCGCATAAAAAGCTACGGCGGGCCGTACTTGGCCCCCCGGCCTCGAGTTTGACCCCTGTGGTGTAAGGTTTGTCTGTGTACGTTTATATCTTGTGAGATTTCTCAAGTTTTATATATTTTTTTCTTTAGGATACAAACAAACCACAAACCTATCTGGAAAATGAAAAAGGAAAGCATATTTTTCCATTACTTGAAAGACAGAAGAAAAGAAAGAAAGAAAGAAAAGAAAGAAAGAAAAACATCTATTCAAAAACAAGCTCTCAAGATCTCTCACCTGGTGCCCACTCCAGCACTGAGAACACTTCTCCCTTGGCGCTGGTGAACGTCACGCCGGGCTTCCCTCCGCTCTGCTGGCACAGGACCGGAGTGTCGCTCAGGAACTCGCTGGGCCACTCCTGCCCCCCCACCGGCGTCTGCGGCTCCTGCTGCGGCTTCTCTTCTCCGCTCCTCTCGGCCTGAGGAGCAGCAGACGCTGAAAACACCTCCACACATCCGGCGGCGTTCGCAGCGACGGCGACGCTCACCTCCGGCCCGGCGCCTGCGCTCCCCACCGCCTCCATCTTCTTCTCCTCCTCCACGATGGCGACGTTGTCCAGCGTCTTCCTCAGGTTCTCGTGGAGCTTCTTGATGTCGTCCAGGAAGCGTTTCTCCTTGGTGGGTTTCTCAGGCGCCGCCGGCGACGGAGAGCTCGCCACGTCGGCGGCCGGCTCGGCCGAGGTCGGGGAGGTGGGCGAGCCGCCGGTCCACAGCTGCTCCACCGTCATGTTCTTCAGGCTCTCCAGGATCTTCAGCGCTTCCTTCAGCTCTCTGAAGCCTCGGGAGGCGCCGTCCTTGTTGGGCTTCTCCGCTCCGTTTACGGTTCCTCCTGGAGTCGTTACTGCAGGACGAATGTTACAGAAAAACAAAAGAAAAATGATACAACCAGCAGAGATCTAGCCACCACACAGGTTCCAGTTCTTATTATACTTCCTTGAACAGGTTAGGACAGATCAATGGGCTGAAACAAAACATTTTCATCACGTTTTTTGCATGACGTCATTCTTAGATAATGAGATTTTGAGCTCCTTCCTGTTTCAGGGCATCACGGCGATTAAAATCATTACATTTCTGCTGGCCACGCCCCCAACTCCACATTTTCACTCGCACGTGAAAACGGCTGCAAACAGATGCGCAATTGTATAACCGTGCGTCGCTGAAAAGCAGAAGTGGAGCCTCCTGCACAACCAACAAAGGCTAAATCAATTTGATTAATTGTTTTAACCTTTGATGTGATGGCAAAACATATGACACCTAACATTCTCCACAGATCGACAGTTGTAACAGAAATCTAATCTGATCCAGCAGACTAGAACAGCACAATCAGAAACATGGCCGCCGCTCCCCACCTCCTCCGGACGTGGGACTGCCCACAGACGCCTCCCCTTCCTCTCCCTTGGTGGGACTCGTCACCTCGGCCTTGCTGCCCTCTTGTGGTGGGATGATGAACAGCGCGGACCCGGTTGGCGTCGTGGTGGGCGTCACCGTGTAGGCGGCGTTGGAGTTGTTGGCGTGGCTGTCGTCCTCGGTGGTGACGCCGTTGTCCGTCTCCCAGCTGTCGCTCTCGTCCTCCCACTCCTCCGTGGACAGGACGCTGCTCGTCTCCTCCACGGAGTCGTAGTCCGTCTCCTCGATCTCAGACTCCACGTTGTAGAGGTGCTGAGAGGGAAAACGTCAGACTGTGAAGTGAAGCAGATCTTGCTGAATGAATCCAGGTTTAAAATGTGAATCTTTACTTGTGGCAGGACGATGGTTTTGGAGTTGTCGGCCCAAACGACCTCCACTTTACTGCTCACATCAACCCGGGACACCTGACCCACTGACGTCTGCAGACAGAGCAATTTGTGCGTAAAGATTGGAATTAAACTGAAATAAATAAAACTTAATTTTCTAACTTACTGAGGTTCACCTGAACAGAGATCTAGTGTTAGACCTGTTAGCATCATGCTAACACTGACATGAACCTCACTGTCTGAATAACACAGTTGGATGATTTTACTTCCACACAACATGGATTGGTCTAGTCCAAGTAGAAACGTTTTTACCTCGTTCTCGCAGTCGTTCTGTCCGTTCTCAGAGTTCCATATCCTGATGACGATGTCCGCCGTGCGGAAGTGGAAATCCGGATGATCTGCGATGTCGTACACACTGACATCCTCCTCCACACCAATCACCTAAAACAAGAGGAAAAGATTATTTGCTTCTGTTTCCATTAGAAGTGTGTTGTATGATGCACTAGTGTCCACTTCAGGGGTCTGTGTGCATTTATAACTTAAAGGTCCATCAGAAACACAAGAAAATGGCTTTTAGATGGCTGCTGTCTGCACTGCATGCAGGAAAGGGTTAATTGAAAAACCTGGTGTTTTTTCTAAATTGTTGTGTTTCCATTAAGTGAATTTATTTCTGTGCTTTCACTTTGTGCAGTTTATGGTGGACAGAAATGCAGCTAGAGTCGTTAGCTCTGACTTACCTCGACGTCGTCACCTGTGGAGTTCAGTTTGATCCACCTGACGACGCAGGTTCTGCCTTTATGGTCACCGGACTGGATCACGCCGTACACACCCAGATCCTGCAGCGCTTGGGCTGAAAAAACAAAACCACACACACACACACACACACACCACACACACACACACACACAGTTCAAATAAAACACAGAAACAATAATAATAATACATGGGGGGAAAAAACTTTACTAAACTGTATTGTTACATGCAAAACATTATATTTTGTAATGATGGCATCATGTAGATAAAATGACCCAGAATGTTCATAAATTCGGCAGCAATAATGAGTTGTTTAGTTTGTTAAAACTAAATCCGGAAAAAAAAAACCCACAAGCACAACAGCAACATTTCCTACTACTCAACAATAGATGAACTATTATTTCATCAGTCAAATCAAATCAGGATTTATTTGTATCGTGCCAAATTACTTCAATATTAAATAGTCTTTGTTTTCAGCAGGACAAATTGAGAATTGTCCTGCTTTTGGCTAATTCTGGCACACTTGCAGAAACGTTAACTATTGTGCAACATCCACAGCAAATAAAATGTATTTATTTTTCATCGAACGCAGAGAAATCTGTAACGTTTTGACAGTTTCATAACGGGTAGTTTTATTAACATCAAGGCCCATTAGGACATTCGTGATGCCAGAAATGAAAATGAGTTTGACATCCCGGCTTGTACTTCAGCAGCTTCTACAGAGCATTCGGGGCAGTTAAAAGAAAAAAAGTAATGTAAAAACAATAAGGTGAACTCGGGACAACAGGATGCAGACAAAATCGACTCACGGCGTTTGTCAACCACAAAATCTCCGGGGCAAAACTCGTGGCTGTCCAGGTGCTGGATGGGGATGAGGTCGTTGGACCTGATGCCCCTCTCCACCCGTCCATCCTTCCACATCACGTCAGCGGTCGTCTTCGTTGATACAACTTCCACTGCCACCCTGACGGCAAAAAACACACACAGAAAAAAACTTTGCTTTAGAAATGTTGAGAACGGTTTAATTTTCATATTCCATGTTGGGAAGCAGCGAGGAAGGATTTTAAAATTTCAAATTAAAATGTTAAATGCTTTATTGTGTTGTAACTTATATAATTGAAACTTTGTTTTAAGTCTGTTTCTGAGGACCAATTAACCCATGAAGCAAACATTCATGGACCACCTAACCTGAAATTGCCCCACAATGTTCACATATGCAACCCGAAATGAAAATATTAGTCTCTTAACGCACTTATTGTTGCTTTATTTGTTTATCCAAGCTGCTTATGACATCATGAACAAGTCTACGCAGGGCTTTTTCAGTTATTTGCAGATTAAAAAATGAGTGTTCTTTAATAGCAAGTGTTGTGTGCATTAATGATATTTTAGTTATATTTATAATGTAGGAGCACAATTAAAGAAAAATAGAGTCGTTTTGCCAAAAACAAAAAAAAAATCCTCTTCTACACCATTAAATAAAAATATCCACCAATCTTTATCAATTCTACTTATTTATAGTATTTAATTAATGTTAATCGGTTTTAATAAAATAAAAATACCTGGAGTCCTACCGTTCACAGCTTAAAGCTGTTCAAAAGACTCAAATCAAAGACTCAAGAATGACTTGCGTTCCTCCGATCATATAATTAATCATGACGTGGTTTTCTTTCCACCGCCATCTTCAGATTATCTTTCGAGTGACTCGGTTTTTAGCACCATTATTATTTGGTAACCGTTTGCTAAGCTAGCTGTAGCGTCTGACGTCACTGCAATTACACGGTCGTTTGCATGCAGTACCTTGGGGACAACTAGGGGGCGATACTGGTTTTGTAAGACGTCTAAAATGCACTGTCATCTCCACAGGTTCCACGTTAGCATCAAGTGCTAACGAAACGCACGAAACTCATCCCCAGAACAACAATTGTACGATGACAAACTGTGTAAATACACCATTTAGAGTTCCATCTTTATGTTTCAGTGAGAACTTTGACATTTTGTGCAATTTTTTAGTTCGGCATCCTTTGGCTCTCCCTCCTCACCTCTTTCTCGCCCGGTGGCGAATCAGAAGCTGCAGCGAGCGTTGCCTTGGCGACTGGCGTGAAGCTATCGATAGTGTTACTCGGCTTTACAAATGTGCGATTTATTAGCAATGTGGACACGGAGAGAAATGCGTCTCCTCTGCTCTATTGGTGAAGGTTGGTGTTGAACGGATGACTGTGTCAGACTGGCTGCAGTGCTGAGTTAGCAGGAGAAGCTAAGCGGACAGACCGTTTCCCCGACGCTGTCGCCATAAAACTCTCCAGTAACAGAAAATAAGTCCCTAGATTTATTGTTTTTTAAAGTCACAGTAAACCTATAAGTATAGCAACAAAATGAACATCAGTGCTTCTTTCATCCTGATCACAGTCCCACACTCAGCAGTCTCTCTTGGCTCCGCCCACTTTGCTGCCATTTCCCCCCCAAATATCCCCAGGGACTTGGCTTAGCTTTCAGAGGTTAGCTACACGTTGAGATTATATGCTGCAGTATAATTTTAGAAAATAAAAATGCAGGTTTGGACATTCATATAAATCTATTGTTACAGTCAATAAGATTTCCACCTTCATGTTGGGGTTTATAAATACTCTCATTTCCAAACAAGCATGCAACAAATCCTTGTGTTTCTGCGGTTTGTAACGTTGATCCTTCATGTTTATCTGGCGATGAAACGTGAACCACCCAACAGAAACAAAACTCCCGACACCTTAGCTCAGCCAAAAACACCTGATCACTAAAACGAAGCAGGAAAACGTCCACTTTCAGAGAGGGTGAGGCGATAAAGATCCGTGCTAACCCACCGGTCTCCACGCTTAAACTCTCGGGAGAACTTGGTCCTCTTCTTTTTGTGCTTCCTCTTCAGGTTGCGGATGGAGAGCGGGATGCTCTTCTTGCGGTTGGTTCCCAGGCCGCCGCTCTGAGACGAGGCGGTGGAGCTGGCTGACGATGTGAGAGAGCTGCACACAGGAAGCACTAGTTTGTTCATTAACTCACAACCTTTAGCTCATGAATAAATAAAAAAAAAACAAATGTTAAAGTACTAATAACGGAAGGTAAAAATGTTCTCAGAGTTTAATTACTTGATTAAGTTCACATAACAGAAATGAAGTGGGATGGATGTAAAAAAAATTAAAGTTCTTGTTTCTCTTAAACTAAATATTACAATATGTGTCCATTTTGACTTTGACATCTATTAAAAATTTTTTTTGAATTAACTACAATTTCAACTTAATTTGTTCTTTTAATTTATTCCAACTGAAATCCCTTTAAATGTCTTGTTTAATAGTTTCCATTGGGTGAAGCTGTTTTTCATCTCCTGTAAATTTTGGATTATGACTCAACATCAAGTTTCTCTGGTTTAGGGAGAAACTAAGAAAGCCACAATAATGAGAGAAATAATTTCTGGTGATTTTAACTGAGCTAAGATAAAAATAAGAGCATTTCTGTTTTCACCTGTTAATAAATTCAACTCAACCCTTAAAATGACCATCAGAGCCACCAAATGTTGGTAAAGAAACCTGGTGTCGTCAGTGTCCTCCGCGCCTTCGTCATCTGCGTCCTGCTCTCCGTGTTCAGCCGCGTTGTCGTTGGCGCTCGTTGGATCCGCCGGGTTCTGGTCCGGCGTCACCGGGCCGTTGTTGAGATGGGTCGGGTCGGTCTGCTCCGACTTGTGGTCACCTGGTGGACAGCAGAGGGTAATGACCCGATCAGAGAACACGGCGTCTTTGTGACTCATCTGCGGATGTTCGATGATACCTTGAAGGTCGGCATGTTCCGTTTTCCTTCCAGACTCCTTTTTGAAAACTCTTTTTAGCTGCAGGACAATAAACCGAGAGTTTGCATTATAAAACCACTTTTGATTTTCACTATAAAAGCATTCACTATTCAGATTTTCTTTATGGTTTATTTAAAAAAAAAAGAGAGATTCACAGGTATTATGTTGCATCTTATCAGCATTAAGTGTTTATATTTCAATCGCAATATTGAAACAAATGTACAGTCTTTACATAATCTAGAACTAAAACAACTCTTTACCGTTTATCTGTTAAATTGGGCCAGACTAAACGATGCACATCCACTCAGTGAAAGTTCATTTAGTCAGATGTGACTTGGTTTCCTAATTTAACAATTTGAAATTATAATTGGTGTTTTTTGTTTTTAGGGCTGTCAATGTTAATGCAAGCGACTAATCTAAAATATTTAATGCATTAATATTACAGATTAATCACACTACTTTGATCTAAAAGCCTTTCTCCGGTGGAGGGTTGAAAGCAGCGCGATACGCCGTCTTGTGCTGCGGTCAACAATGCAGCGTCGCAAACATGAGAGGAAACATGATGGAGGAACATAACTGGATCATTTCACTCTAAATGAACACAGTGACGGGAGTCCTGATAAAACCAAGGTAGTGTGTAAATAGTGCAACAATAAATTATCCTGCCGCAGTCAGTTTACAGTCCACATTTCTAAATTAGTGTTTAAAACAAAATCCCTTTTTTAAAAACCTTCCTCAATATGAAAACCTGTAAAACAAACATTTTTATACACAAATTTGCATGTTTATAAGAATGTTTTTTCAAACTTACAAAGTTGAACATAGCAATTAATTCAAGCTAAAAAATACTTGATTGATCTTAAAGAAAATTAAATGTTCCTATAAGTCATATCAATAGAAATTCTTCAGTTATTGTAGATAGTAATGGCTATTGGCAGGAAATACCTCCTGTAGCAGTCTGTAATACAGCAAATTTGAAGAAGCCTCTGACTGAAGACATTAAGATAATCTAATGAGGAGGATTAAGAAGATTGTGATTAATCAAAGCCAGAGGTGGGAAGAGTAACTAAACCTTCAACTCAAATAAAAGTAGAAAGTAGCCATCTAAGAAATTACTAAAGTAAGAGTAAAAAAGTATTAATTGATCATTTGATAAACTGGTCAAAGTATCAATCATTTAATATTTAACAATTACGCCATAAGACGGACCAGGGCATGAAGTTGATTGGAAATTTTGGTTATTTATAGATAAAAATGACAATAATTCATATAAGTATAGAAAATAATAAAAAAAAAAAAATCAGGCAAATGAAAATTTTCCAAATCAGTTGCTTTCAATAAAAAAACTTTAAAAAACTTTAACAAAAACTGCAGGTGGGTCTGGATAATTTTTAGTTACATTTTTAGTTAAAACATGTTTGTTCTTAATTCAGTGGGTAGAAAATCCAGAAGTATTGCAAAAGTAATAGTAGAAATACTTTGTAGTAAAAGTAGAAAGTACAGTGTAGTAAAAATACTCCTAAAAGTAAATTTTTCCAAAAGTTACTGAAGTGAATGTAACTGAATAAATGCAACTGCTTACAAGCCAACTCTGATCACAGATGATCAATGTGTTTTAATCAGCATTTGATGCTTTTAAGCTACATTTACAGCCGTTGAACACAGGCAAAAAGCTTAACTGCACCTTTCTGGCAATCGGGTCCTCTGGTAGGAAATGGGCCCCTTCGGGTCCGTCACAGGTCATGCATGTGGCGCTGCCTTTGGCAGGGATGATGTGCAGGGCTCTTTCTCCCAGCTCCCTCTGGGTGTGGTCATAGTAACCCAGACGCCTCACCCTGCAACCAATCACAGGACGGCTTTGCTCAAACGCGACACAATCACGCATGAGAAATGGCCGTTCAATTAAACGATGTTCACACACAAGTTCTTTTAAATCACCTGTTTAGAGTTGATTTTGAAACATAAACCAACATTCTGATGTGTAACGATGTTTACACTTGACAAAATGTAGAGCTTCAATTGTTCCCTTTGTGTTCTATGACTTTATATTTTTGTGTTTTTATGACGTGAAGCACTTTGAAATGCCTTTTTGCTGAAATGTGCTATACAGATAAACTTGACTTAAATACACTAAAAATTCATCCCTCAAATCATTAACGCTGTTGTCTTGTGTCACTTGGTCCATTTAGGGCTCGAATTATTCGAATACATCGATTATTAAAATTCCTTGCGGAAAATGTACCTGCCTCCAAAATAGTGTTTTATTATTTAGCGCACCGCGTTCTGGCCGCATCGTTATTTGTGTTGGGCGGCGCTCTCACTCCTGCCTGTGAGTTGCTGCTAAGTGTTAGCAGCATAATGTCAAATTTTCTGAGTTTTTTGGGGGACAAATATGCATCTTTAAACCCGCATGGCGACCGGTTCAAAGTGAACGGTGGGAAGAGCGCTGCCGGTGTATTACAGAGAGAGGAGAAGAGAGAGAAGGAAAGAAACGGTGGGAGGAAAAGAAAGAGAGAGAGAGAGAAAAGGAGAGAGAGGCTTCCGATTATTCCATTAATTGTAAAACCAATCGGTAGAAAACCCCAATACTAAAATATTCTTTGACAACATCCCTACATTTGATCAAACTACAATTAGTCCAAAGTTGTTCCGCTCGTCTTGCTTTGCATTGTTACAAATATTATCAGATGAAGTATTGGGCTGGTTAAAAATAAGGCACAAATTGTCATTTTACACATTTTTAGAAACATTGTACAATATAATCAACTGTTTCATATAATCAGCTTTTATTTAGCTAAATTTGACAATTTTAATATGAGATATGCTTTAAAAGGCTGTTTTACTCTTTTCCTTCATGTAACATGAATGCTGGACAAACGCTGCACTCCAACATTTATTGTTGAGCATTTATTACAAATGTTAAGCATTTGTAATAAATGCAACAAATGCTCAACATTTTAAAAGAGCCTTGCTCAATTATTTTATTACACAGTGTTATAATCATGAAAATGTGTCAATATAACTTAATTAGCTAATTATATAAATCAATCACATTAATTTGCAAAGCACATTTCAGCAACAAGGCAGTTCAAAGTGCATTATATCATAAAAACACAGAAAAAATACAAAGTTGAATAAAGTGTGATAATTACGCATTTATTAATGAATGTGCTCTGTCTCTAATATTAAGTGTGTGTAACTGGTTTTGTGATAAATGTTTTTATGATGTGGAACCAGGAAGAGCAGCCATTGTTACGCCAACGGCGAATGTTGATCCAAACAAACTCATAAAGCCCACGTCTCCTCAAAGCTGATCAAATCTGACAGGAAGTTCAGCAGGAAGCGAAAGCCGTCCAGACGTCCCATGAAGGAGCGAGGTGGCGGACGCAGACGCTGTGTGAGGAGAAGGACCGACTGACCTGTGAAGATTGTCCTGTGTGATGGTGGAGGGAGGTGGATAGACGCTGTCGGAGCCTTTCGGAGAGTAGCTCTTGGTGATCCACGTCACTTTCAGCTCCACGACTTTCACCTGACAGAAGGACATTTAAAACAAATCCTGTGTGCAGAAACCCATGGAGATGCATTTAAGATGTCTGCTGATCTCTGGCCACCCCTCTCACCTCTTCCACCACCACTCTGAACTTGCACTTCCTGCTTAGGACAGGTTTGACCCCTGACAACCACTGTACGTTAGAGAAGACCTTAGCGGGTCCGATCAGAACCTGGCCCGGGTAGAAACCGTACGCCTCGTCGAAAAACAAACCCTGAAGAAGAAGAAACAGCAATAACATGAACAAATGTCGAACATCCACCATCCATCCATCCATTTTCTTGACACCCTTGTCCCTTGGTGGGGTCGGGAGGGTTGCTGGTGCCTCTCCAGCTAACGTTCCGGGCGAGAGGCGGGGTTCACTCTGGACAGGTCGCCAGTCTGTCGCAGGAACATCCACCATGTTACAGTAAATTTTATTAGGTTTACAAAACAGTATTTTTCAATTTGTCAACATTTTCAGGAAATGTGAGACAACAACAAAAGAAAATCTAAATTTTAAGACAAAAGAGGCAAGGAAATAAAGCCGTTTGTCTTTTTATTCTCAAACTTATTAAATAAATCAGACCAGTGGATTTCATTTTGGCGCATTGGATTAATTACTAATCCAGCAAAATTTATTATGGGGGAAAAAAATTGCTTTTTTGTTTTTGTCTCATGTTAAAATATAGAATTGTTTCAGTTCTTTTTTCCTTTTGCTTCACTTTCCTGAAAATGCTGATAAACTGATTACAGTTTCTGCAGTTCTTACCGACCAACAGCAGAAAAAGCTCTGTCTGATTTAATGTCAGACAGTGAGAATAAAAGGTCTGCCTCCAGCTGTTCATTGACGACATAAACCAAGATGAACTTAAAAGGAAAAGTCGTAAATCTCAGTGCATGTGAGCAGCTATTTTTAATCAGAGTTTCCAGACAGGTTAAATTTCTGACCCTTATTTTAAATTAATTATCCATATTATGACACAAATAATTTCAAATAAGCAGATAAATAGATAGTTGAAAATACTGCTCAGAAAATACAACTATAGAAACAGCACTCTTCTTATTTTCTACTTTAGGAACATTAATAAAAATAGAGCTGCTTGCATCACTGATTTAAAGCTCCTTTTAGCAACGACTTTAGCTCAGGAAAACTGAATCCACGTGTTTATAAACATCCAAAACAAAATAAAGTAAACAAAGGTGACAGAAAAGCTCAGGGCTGCATACCGAGTCGCTGACATGCGGACAGACGTCGTAAAGCTTGGCGCCGTCTTCGACGCTCATGGAGCATCTGCAGGGAAGCAGAGAGACGGAGCTGAAGCTCAGCTGATGTGGCACTCGTGAATCCGACTTAATTTGCTCACACGTTCCGAGAGACAGAGGCGCGGTCGCACTGCGCTCCCACGTCACGCTCATGCAGGCGCAGGCGGCCTACCTGGCTCCGTTGGAGAGCTTGAGGAGGATGTGATTGGTCAGGTCGTAGACTTTACCCAGCCAGAAGTCATAAGCGATGTAGTCGCCGTACATAAAAGACTGAAAGAAACAAACGCAGTCGGTTTTTCATGAGGTGTCAAACTCATTTTCATTCTGGGTCATATCAAGACCAAAGGGACGGTTGTTCCAGAAAGTATTAATAAAATAAACTGATAAAATATTAATAAAACACTTCTGAAAATTAAATGAACATCTTTTACACTGATGAGTCTCCAAGGATTGTTTTGGTGATTTTCTTCCTATTAAAATTGCATAATTTATGTTAATTTACAAATATTTGCAAGGAATTTTGTGATATTTGCACACCAAAATTTCCAACAAAAATCAAGGAAACCTAAGATTTCTGACCTTGAAAAGTAAAAAAAAAAGAAATTGGAGATTGAAATGTGCTAGAAAAATAATCTGGAAATTTCTGTTTTTCTCTAGAATGTTTTGGCTTTTAAATTTCCTATTTTTTTCCTAAACATTTTTTTAAATTAATCTCAAATTTTCTGTTTTTTTTTCTAGTAAATATTTGACACTCAGACATTTTTGTTCTTTATTTATGAAATTCTTGACTTTAGAATTTCATAAATGTCCTCTTTTTTAATTAATCTAGAATAATTCAGATTTTTGTAGATTTTAGATTTTTTTAATAATTATTATCCACTTCCCCCCACAAATTTCTGAGATTCATCTAAAATTTTTTGTTTTTTCTTCATCATTTTTTTTGACTTGTCCTTGTTTTTTACAGAACATTTCTGAGATTCTTTGGCAGAAATTTACTCCTTCAATTTTTCCCATAGAGCAGCCCTAATACGCCGTTTTTGTTACTCTAAAACTAAATCATCTTTCTTAATCCATTTTAAATATAATATTTTGATGCACATAAATGCAAGGTTTTTCTATAAAAACTACTGCTTGTTTTTTCACCTGGTTTTATTAATCTAAATTGACCAGAACAATAATAAAAAAAGAACAAAAGTATTAGAATAACAAAGTAAGTATGAATGCGATTTAAGTATTAAGGAGAAGTTAATACTCTCTTACCCAGATGTGCTGCAGGTCTTTGCTGTTTACTGGGTAAAGAACACAATTTGTTCCCACAAACTTCACAGCACACTCAATATCAATGTTGGTCACAATACCACACTGGTTGTCCTGAAATAAAACAAAACAGAAACATGTTGATGGTATGAAATGATTCCCAATTCTGCTACAAACTGGCTTTGAGGTTTTGTTGTACCTAAAAGGAGATAAAATATCTCAGATAGTCCATAAATGCTACAGATTAGAAAAATAAAACTCACAATAATGTGCATTAATTGGGGGACAGAAAATTTGATTCCATTTTTGAACTAAAAGGTAATTTCACAGCTTAATGCAGCGCTAATGCTCAGGCTGTTGAATAAAACAAAGAAAGACCCTCTGCTCTCCTGGAAGCGGCTTGTCCCAATAATATTCCAGTCATGTTCAGCAAATGGAGCTCTGAACTGTGTCATGACTCATAAATAGAGGGAGCTAATTGGAAAAAAGCGCTAAAATGACGGAAAGGAAAAAGTGCAGGAAGTACGCAATAAAAAAAACTAAAGAATTTCACTTACAGCAGAATTGTTCCTACGCACGATGTCTCTAATGACAATAGATCGGTCTTCAAGTTTCAGCTGGAGAAGAGAGAAAACGAAAGACTGTTAGCAAAGCAGCTTCAGAAAGAAACTGCAGAGTCTCAGTGCAAAACCGGATCAGTACCATCCCATAGAAACGACATAAGAGCTAAAATTATCAGTGGAGAAGATTTCACTGTAGTTTCTGCAGAAATATTTCCTTTATAGCAGAATCCATATGCCACATTTAGTGAGCAGCTCAACAATTTCCTCTGCAGGAAACACATTTTGATGACCCAAAAATCAGAGAAGTGAAAACATATGTATTAATTTAACAATCTTACCGTTTTTTAATGTACTTTTACACATTTTGAAGAGTTAAAACATGAAATAACAACCAGGTTCTTAGCGGGAGATTGTGCAAACTTTCCTCATATATGAAGTTGCACTCCAGACAGAAGGGGGCGATATTTTCTGCATTAGCTGGGGCATGTGTTGGTATTTAAATATTATATTTACAGTTTACCCTTCCCTTTGGTTCAGCTGATATGCTGCATAACATTTAGGTCTCTGCAGGACAATGTAACTTATCACTTATGGTTCCACACATCTCAACGATAAATTGTTAAATAAATAAATAAAGAGCAAAACTAAAATGGTAAACGGTAACTATATTGCTCCTAAATAGTCTTTTGTTTAACAAGAAGCTCCCAACCATCTACTTCCATTTACGGTGCAATGGAGGCCTTTTTCCGCATTAGGGCCTGCAGATATTTTTTATTTTGCGCCTTTTCCCCAGATTTGTGCCTTGAGAGAATCCCGTCCTTTTGACGTCAGGCTTGGTTTGCTCTTTGACACGCACCGTCCGCTGAGGGAGATTATTTAGACAGGTGTGTGCCTTTCTAGATCCTGTCCAATCTACCGAATTCACCACAGTTTGATGAAAACGAATCTGTAGAAACATCTGAGTGGAACATCTCAGTGGAAACGTGATTCAACTGAACTCAATTTTGAGCCTCATACTCGCTTTTATTTATGAAATTTTCAGAAAACAAGCTTTAAATGATCAATGTGATTGTTTCTAAAATAAGGTGTGGGCATCTACCATATTGTTTATCATTTATTGTGATAAATTTTTATGGTAAGAACGATAATTAATGATGTTTAAACCCCATTAAACCTGTCCATATTGTCGGGACTGTTATGTTTACCATTTCTCCATTGTTTGTTCACTGAAAGCATTAAGGAATACCAATAAATGTGAAAATGCAGCTACTGTGTGAAGCTTAATTACACCAATCATTTTTCATTATGTGTCCGAAAGAACCACATTATAAATGTTTTACAAGAGCATTATTTGTGTTTGTGAGGCTAAAAAAAGATGTTGTAAATACTTCCTATTAGAGATGCACGATATATCGGCAACAACATCGGTATCGGCAGATATTAGTCATATTTTAACACATCGGTGTCCGCTCGATAAATAAAACTGGGCCGATATAAACAACTGATATTTATTTTTATCAGTTTCTGGTGGAGGAGTGAGGTGGGGGGGTTTCCCCACAGATGTCAAAATAGTAATGAAACATGCAATATTGGTAAATAAAAATTAATAGATATTAATATCAGCCCTTCTTATCACTTTTATTGTCATCACAATATCACTGCAAAGTATCATCATTAAACTTTAAGTTAATATCGCCATAATGATATTATAAAACATTAACTCTGTTGGTTTTAGGATTTTTTAAAAACTTGTCAGTAAAATGTTTGCATTAGTGAACCAACGTGGGTTTGATTTTAAAACAAAACGTAAAATAATTAAGCAGCTAATTATGTATTTAAAGAAACTGAGCTGGCTTAATAAACAAATTTGCTTTTCTTTTGGGGATGGTGATGTCTCCATCTCCTCCTGGGCAAAAGTGAGCCAGTAAAATTGAATCTAGTACAAAAATTAGAGGTGTACCGATCGATTGGTAACCGATCATAATCGGCCGATTTCCGTGAAATCGGTGATGATCGGGATCGGCCGATCATTGACTCTTGAATACCGATACCGATCACCTGCATCTCATTTCCCAGCCTGTCTGTCCAGCTGGTCTCGTCTTTCCTTCACTGCGCAAACGCGCAGCAACAAATCCTAAGCGATGTGTAACTATAACGCACTGAGTGAATGAGGACGTTTGCGTGTTGCAGCGGAAAATAGAAGCAGGTCAAAATGCATCAGCACAACGAAGCTAATAGACATAAAAACAATGAGAGTTTGGCTACATCGAGGCTCATGCAGTAAAAAGACATGGAGGATCAGACAGCAGGTAAAGCAGCACAGCTACAAACACTCACCGGATTAGCATGACGGTCAGAAAGATAAACTAATAACCTGTAAAATGATTTAAGTCTTGGAGCTGCGATGTAAGACGCTGGTTCTGCTGTTGAACCGCTGCTACACTACAGGTAGTAATATTTAATATTTAGTAATATTTGACACAGAGCCGCTTCTGCTCCACCTGGTAGAGACTCTCACACCGAATCTGTTTAAAGCTGCAGCATCTAACCTAAAAAATACATTTTACATACGTATTAAAACTTTCTTTGACCTAACATGAGACAGATAATCTCTAAAAAATAATCGATCTCCTCCCTGTTACTCCGCTTAATCAGAAACAGCCAATCAGAACTAGCAGTAACCAGCTAGCCGCTATGCTAACAGGAAGTTTTTATTCAGTAACTCTGGAATGTTTATTATAATGGATCCTGTTTTTGCCTTTGAATGTTAAGTTTTATACTTGAATTTTTTGGCAATGTTGAGGTTTTATTTTGGCTCTTTGCATTATTTAGCCTCTTCAGAGCCTCATATGTTATCAGTCTGTTAAAGATAGTATTACTGATAGCAGTTCAATTTGCACAATGCCTGTTTTGTTCAGTTTTCTTCTTGGAAAAAGTTATTAAAAACAAGTTTTTGTCTAAATTAAGGTGAATTCATGGTTCCTTTTTCCACATAATGTAACTGTAGTGTTTATGATAAAAAATAAATAAATCATAACTATGTGATCGTATCGTATCGGCAGAAAAAACCTGATCGACACATCCCTGACAAAAATTTAAATAAAGTAAAAATAGGGGATTCCTGACATTATTCATATTGAAGAGCTGGAAACAAAGCATTTATTGTTCTATAGCTGAACTTCCACTTATAGAAAGGGACGACCACAACACAGGAACTAACTGCACTAATCGCAGAAATGCCTGATACTAGCGGCTAACTAATAAAAGAGGCTGCAGACGGTTTTAATTGTGGGCTCTGTAATCATGTTGCCTTTGTTCTGAATCATCAGTGAAGTCCTGTTTAACTGTACAGCTGTGCAGCACCAGCTGGTCTGAGACGCTCAATGTGACGCCGCTTCTTCGCTTCAAACAAAGACGGCCGATCACGGCAGAACGGCTGCTGCAAAATTACATAAACTAAACAGCAGCAGCTTTTTCCAGTTTCACACAATACATTTGACACATTTTGGTAAACAATAAATATCTTGTGATATAATGCTGATTAAATTTCAGGTGATAAAAAAGTCATTGGGCATTAATTTATCTTGTAAAGGAGTTGATGAGATGCATCTTTTTTTGGTTTATTTGTTGATTTCACTTCATTTGTACATTTTCATTGATGCAGGGAAGACAGAGCTCTGCAACCCTGAGCCGTTTTAAAGACATCATTTTATTTCACTTTGAAACATATTAATCTTGACGATTCAATTCTTAATTCATCAAGAATATAGAAACAAAGAAAATGATTGTTTACTGTTCTTTAAAGTAAACCTGAATTGGATCAAATCTGTACCTTTTGGACAGTTTTAAAAAACAGATTAAAGTCTCAGTGATCAGTGAACCTCAAACTGACTCACATAAATCTAAGTGTTTCCTACCTGGAGCTGGTAAGTATGGCTTAAAAATAAAATCTCAGATTTTTACACAGCAAATTGGATCTCTGTATATAAAAAATGTCTCCCTTATTTTCCTAAATGGGACACATCATGAAAAATTTGATTTAGACTAAAAAGTTGGATTTTTAGTCTCTTCTGGTGCTGCCAAGGTGTATTTAGATTCTGTTTGGGTCATATTTTTCAATATTTACTTCTCTATATTTCAAATCCATTTTATTTTATTAATAAGCAGCAGAACTGTTAGAAAAGATCTTTAAATTCTGGCTAACCAATTTTGCAACTCCACCATTTTTATTTCTTGCAACAATTGTTTTTAGTCCAAATTCAAAGCAGCAGAAATTACCAGTGAATAAGTCAAAAGTGTTGGATGTGTTAAGCCACATAATCTTTTACACTATTAACCAGCAGGATTTTACTGAACAAAGATGACTTTTCCCACTGATGTGGGAACATTTATAAGAAAAATAAAATGCATTCAGGCACTTTGAAGAGGTTCTCCTCCATCATCAAAAAGGATTTACTGAAACTAGTAACAAAAATGTCAAAAATTAAATCTTCTTGAACAGTGTTGAGGAAACATAATCGTTTTTAGCATTTAGAAAATATAACCATCTTTTAGTGTTTAGTTAGCTGAATCTTTTACTTAAATTTTGAAGAAGTTTGTGTGGGTGAGTTCAATTGGCAGGAAGAGCCATGGCTGGGTTCAAAATATCAAAGAACAAGTGATGGATTGACAAAACCTTTTAAGACGTTGTAAAACAATACATCTGTGGAGGTATAGGCTCCTATCTTTTCAGACATCTTGGGAGGACAGGAGATACTCAGGTCTCAGGAAATAAAGAGCCTTCAGCAAACAACTGGCATGTTAAACTATTGAATTGTAAACTTATGAACTTTTACTGCATGCTCTCACTGAAATATTGTATTAAGTAGTTCGAGAATTAACTTAGTCGATAAAGAATGTATTTGAAAATGCTTTGTTTTATATTAGAAAACAAGAATTGTATCTGATTATATTCTGTAGACATTAGAGTTATTGTATTAGTTTAATATCAAAGAGGACTTTGGAGGGAATAACAGAGAAAAAGCATATTAATTTCTGGAGATAACCGTATAGTGGATTAAAATAAAGAGATAAAATGTGGTTCTGGAAGAGCTGGAGAAACCAGAGTTTCACAGATATTTGTGAAATGCTTTGAAGTGGTTCTCCTTGCTCAGAAGGCATGAAGCCAGATGGTGGAAGGAAATAAATTAAAACTAAAGGGAACTTCAGGTTATAGGAGGTAACCTGATTTAGTGTAGTGGCCTGAGTATAGTTGAATTTATAACCTATTCTGGCACATTGACCTGTAGTTTACCCGAAAAGTATTTGTTTAAAAGCTTACAAATGCGCCTTTATCTGTTTGGGTGGATTAACAGGGAATTCCAACTATGTTTCCTAAGACATCTAAAAGTCATAAAACTCAGCAGGACTTGAGGGATCTGTTTAACTTCACTAAAGAAAGAAAAAGAAACTTCTCTTTGATCGTTCAAACAGAATTGAAGGGAGGTACTATTTTTGAAAACGGTCAGAGACAACTTCTAATTGGTCGAGACAAGGGACGCCTTGTTTGAATATGCTAAAAACAAGAACACTCCCACAGGAATATAATTTGATGCACGGGAGAAATAATTCAGAAAATAGCCGATCTTTGTTGCTTTTGCTCTGGCTCTTTTCCCAAAGATGTCTTTGACTTTTATACTAGTCTTCTCACTCAGGTAACAAATGTATGTCTCTGTGTTTCTGTATTACTCTGTACTGTCTTTTAGTTTCTTCTGATTGGATTAAATTCTGTACTTCTGTGACGTCATCGCGCATTGTTGTGTTTCTGTCCACACACGTGGCCGCGAGAGAGAAAAAGAATCCAGGACGGGAAGAGAATCGAGCCTAATTGTTTTTCTAAATTAAGCCAGATAAATATTTTCTTCCCAACAACAGTAAAACTGATTGATAGAATAATTTATCTCCCAGCCCAAATAACACTCAATAAGTCACCTGGCCTTCTTAAAGACAGGAGTTACAACAGAAATATCCTAGACAATATAATGATCATACTGTATTATAAATGAAATAATAAAAAAAAACCTGATAAAGAAGCCTGGTTCTGTTCTGGGGGACAACTGTGGAGAGATGGCGATGCAAAGAATGATTCTTCATAAAATCAAGACAATTATGGACAACCCTGACCACAGACAAACTCAGTCCTCTGTTCAGTCAGAGGCTTCTTCAAATTTGTTGCAGCACAGACAGCTACAAGAGATCTTTCCTGCCAACAGCCATCACTGTCTACAGTAACTCTTTGAAGAATTTAAATTAAATCGAGTTACAACATTTAATTTCCCTTTGGGTTCAATATTTTCAAATACACCAAAAGCAAGTTTCTGTGAACCGCGACAAGCGAGAACTATCACCTCAGCTTATTCAGATAGCACAACGTGAACAATATTCGAGTAAATTGGGTCACTAAGGAGCACTGCGGCAGACGCAGAACAGTTAATCTAAAATAAACGAATGAATCAAAGGTGATGCGTCTTTTCTACCTGTGAGAAACGCTTCAGAGCCAGATGCTCTGCTTCCATGAACAAGCAAACACAGACAAGGAGGAAGCAGAGGAGGAGGCTGTGATGAAGAGGAGCTGCTGAATGTTAAATATTCAAAGGCAGGGTGAGGCTGTTTTCCATGAATTTCACCAGACTGAGGAAACAGGATCATAATATTAGGAGAGCGGAGAGGAAGGCGGCTGAATAAACCAGAGAAGCGCAATGAAAAATGAGGAATCAAGGAAGCAATTACAACTGAAGTTATTACCAACTAAGAAAGATACGACTACATGATGAATCAATAACTGGAGGACAAAATTTAATTTATTGAACGTTGCTTGTACTTTAAAAATAGGAAATGGGTTGTAATTTTAGAAAAATGTGAAAATTTTAAGTGTTTAGTTCTAATTAAAAGAAGTGGGCCCGTCACAATGATACATTTTACTGGGTGACAGATTGTCCCAGAAGTTATTGCAATAAACATGAACGTTGTTTTGAGACCATTTTGCATTTATAAACAGCATAATAATGCAAAAACACATTTTCAAAGATAAACTTTAAATTCTAATGATCTAGAAGATATTTTAAATATCCAAAATAAATAAAACAGAAACAACAAATAAAATTAATAATGAAGTCTTTAAAAAAAACTGTCCTTCAAAAAAGGGCTATATGAGAAAGCACCAACCAGACTGAAGTTCAGTTTTGGTCAAAAAAGAGGAAAAAAAAAAAAGAGAAAAACCATCAATCATGCAAATGGAAATTATTGAGGCTGTTTTAATTTACCATACAATTAATAGATTTATTGTTTATTGTGACAGGCAAAGACTTGGATGCAATTAGCATGTATTGGTTCAGGCATAGCATTTGTTGGTGGATGCGGTGCAGTCGATGCCAGGAGTGTTTGGGTCGGGATGACCGGACCTTCAAAGTGTTTAGAAATGCCAACACTTCTGTAAGGCAACGCTCCCGCTGTTACGCCGTGAAAACACAGAACCGCAAACATGCCTCAGTTCTTGGCAGTAACTCTGATTTGTCATTGTAACCCAATAGCACTGACTTCTGGGAGCAGAGGACTCTGTGTACGTGTGTGTGTGTGTGTTACAGAGGATCCAATCGATCAGTCGCCATGTTCTCTTGTAATCTGTTGAACAACAGATGACCTTTCTCTCAGGTCTCCACTGCTTGATGCTTCAACACACACACACACACACACACACACACACACACACACACACACACACACACACACACACACACACACACACACACACACACACACACACACACACACACACACACACACACACACACACACACACACACACACACACTGTCTAAACCTTTTAGCTGAGAGAAGCACCAACACTTGGAGCTCTTCTTCATTAATATTCTTTCAATGCATCATGCTGCATTGCGCTACTATAGTAACACATTTCCTCACCTTCAGACAGGCACTGTTGAAATCGGCTGCATTTAGCCTCTCTCTGAAAGTCAAGAACAGTCTGATAGAGCAAACATTTGGCCTTTGAGCAACGTGAACAACAGAAATGTCCTATTAAACCGTTACTATAAAGAGAAAGAGCCAGTTGGAAATAACCAAAGCCTAGAAACTGTAACTTTAGGCCTTTGATAATTTAATGTTTACAACCTGCTCTTTCACTCTGTTCACAGTACTTTATAACTAGATTTTATTAAGGGACTGCATTAGTTTGCTTGAATCACCTCATGTAACTAGCACTACAAAAGGTTTCAAGGTTATAAACAAATCAGTCATCACACACAAATCAAACCAATATAATTTCTGGTTCTTCCAGAGCAATAAGATTTATTTAGGATCAACATTAAATGGCTAAAAACGGCAGTTAAAAATTCCTACGTTCCTGTATGAGTGAGTATTCATACATGGAAGGACCTTTGGTCCTCTTCTTTGGTTCAGACCAAAAGTGGAAAACAGCAGCAAACTGTTTAGTAATGGACGCCGCCGTCTATGGACTGACTTTAAAATAATGGGAGCCGACAGTGTTGTCACCAGTTCGTAATAAGACAAAAAGAAAGCACAACTAGTGATGGCGTTTTGTGGAGAATTAACTGCTATGTCGTTTATGTCCAGATTAACCATGTTTGGCTTCTTCTGGTGCAGAATTATGATGCATGTCTCACATTAAGGATGTAAAAGTCAGATAAAATGTGACACGACCTGGCTACCTGGTTCTGTTCTGACTGAAGATACTTTGAAAACAATTGGATACGCAACTGGTTTTGTAGCATACAGGACTGGATAATAAATCAATAACAATATAACTTGTGACAGACATGTGAATACATAATACGTCTGACAGAGTATTCACCAATTTCACTGAACTCACTGGAGCTAATGAAGGTTGGTGGAATAAACCAACTCACTCACTCTTTGGTTACCTAGCAACTCATTCATTCTTTGGTTACCTAGCAACTCATTCATTCTTTGGTTACCTAGCAATAACCTGTTTAGTAAGTTGTGCAGCAACAGTTTCAGATTTCGCCACCAAGCCTCATAACTACTTAAAAATAAAAAATAACAATGCAGAGTGGAAAACTGTGGCTAAATCAGCAAAGCTCAACGACTAGTTTGGGAGTATTTCAGATACTAAAAAGAACCAATAATTATAACGATTGATATGAAACATTTGTCAATGATATTGTCCATCTATACATTTAAGCAGCACTAATCGGATTTACGGTGGGTGAATGGATCAGAATTGGGCCGTACCAACTCCTGTGAAAAAGTTGAATATGGACAAAATATACGCAGAAAAAGAAAAACTGAATTTGGGTCACATTTGTCTGATGTGTAAAGACAGACAGAGGATCAATTTTATGGGAACTTCCGACACTCATTGCACCACAGGAGCATGAGCTTCAGGGAGAGGAGTCATCACATGGCACTGAACAACCAATTAGAGGGGAACTAAGGGTAAAACGAATGGCATGTCACACTGGGCTTCTATATTTAAAAAGTAAACTGATCTTTTAGCCAGAATATCCTTTAATAACCCAAAATGTCATGTTTAACATTAATACTTCTCCAAAACACTTACAAAACTCATTACAAATAAAGTTGCTCATCAATATCCATCACTTGCTTGTTTATAAAGATGGCACTGACACAATGTCAAACTCTTTAGTAACTGGGGAAGTAAAGTGAACTGAGAGAAACCTAAAAAAAACGAAGAATAAACAGAGTTTGGCTGCTCATGTCAAGGAGAGGATGATGAAGTAAACACAACGGACATCTAACACCTGGAACCCATTACTGTGTAATAATGAAACAAACCGAGCCTTGATGAGGAAGAAGGTGGGCAGCCATGATGTTGTGGCCTCTGACATGTAAAAGCAGGAGAATGTTTGGCATTTGGTTCGAGATGAAAACTTGCACGTCTGCTTTTCCAACCCAGCTGATACCGTAGAAGGAACCAGATTGATCACAAGAACTGAGACCAGGATTTTGTATTCGTCTTCCAATCTAATTTACATGAGTCGTTATTCAGGAGCAGCACAATGAGGAAGGAGAAAGCGACTGCAGCAAACTGCAGCTTGAGGCCACGCCTGCCTGTTGGCTCAGGCGGTTTTCCACTCATGGCTCACTTGTCATTCACTCTCATCTTGAAGAAATCCGAACCATGGAAGTAAAAAGCAGCACAGACTAAGACAGTATTACAAAGGGAAGAAGCTGCATTGCTCTGCACACACATTTAAACATCCTTGGTGTGTTTCTCTACTAGGAATGTCCCACTTAGGATATTTTAATATGTTGTCCCTGATACTGATCCAGGTCGTTTAAGATTAGTCATCTGCTGATGGAGAGTCCCAGTCTGACACTGCAGTCTCTCTCTCATATGTTCCTCCAGAACAGAACAGATATTTCATCCTGACCAGAGTTTGTCCAGGACCAAAAAGCTGCTCCAACATGGGGTAGACAGGGCTAGGAAAACCACCAACTCTCTCACACACACACACACACACACACACACACACACACACACACACACACACACACACACACACACACACACACACACACACACACACACACACACACACACACACACACACACACACACACACACACACACACACACACACACACACACACACACACACACACACACACACACACACACCTCTTGTCTGCTCTGAGCTGCATATAAATATTTCCTTTTGCACTTCGAACAGAATACAAAAAACTTTAAACATATGTAAAAACAGACGAGATCAATTCTCATGTATTAAATTGCTAGGCCTGAACAGCAAAGCGCTGCGATGGCCTATTGTAATCATAGTGTTTCTTCTTTTTATTTTTATTATGCTTCTGCCAAATGAATTGGCCTTTTGGGGCTTTATCATATTCAAAAATTCACCAAACCTGTTCACCTCCTCGCCTGTGGGGGCGCTACACAAGGAACTACTCAAGGAAACGGCATGAAAACCTCTAAAGACGTCACTGAGTGCAACTTCCCTTTTTCACTAAATGTAATCCAAGAGTGGTGTCAGATTTCAACGGTTGTAGGATTTTACTTTGGTCTTTGGCAGATGACCATGAGGCATTTCTCCCTCTAGCGCTGGACTCACACATTTGTTTCGTTTGTTTTTTCCCAGAATGCCCCACGATATAGACCATTTCCGGCTTTTGGAGCGGTCTCCAGCCCACTTTACATTCACATGTTTCAAATCTTGCTAGAGTACACTTTAACCAAACCGTGAGTTTGCCGTTTTGGTCCGCATCAGAGTCCAATTGTGCATTCACACCTCCCCAAACAAACCGGACCTTCAAGACAAACGAACCAGTTTGATTAAAACAGACCAAACAGGGCTGGTCTGAATGCACCCTTATTGTCTGTATGGTTTAAACTTTTACTTCTTAAAATAACTCTGAACCTCAGGATAGTCAAAGCTGGCTTGATCAGACCAAAACAGGAAACTGAACAGTTGTTGATTGTCACCAATTATAGATGTACTATGACTAGCATCAAGTTTCTCAGCTTAACAGCCCATTGATTCAGCTCCATGCTGAACCAGGAGCACATCAGCTAATGCAGGGCGGCAGAGATGCTTAAAACGTGTTAGCACTCATGTGTTTGGACAGTTTAATTTCCCTTCGCTGCACTATGATGTGTGCTGGAAAATGCTGACTCAGACGACAGCAAGAGAGACGAGCTGATTGACTAAACGGGAATCAGGAGCAGCTCGGCGTTTCTTTACGATTCCCTACAATGCAATAAGGCCGAAAAGAAGTCTTCTCTTTCAGCTTCGGTCAATAACAGACCAACTGACCAAGCACCGCTGCAATCAAACCGCTGAGAGTGAAGCAGGAAAATAAGAGCAGGACTTGCTGTTGACATCTATATATATATCTGGCAAAGTACCAGGGGTGCAACTAATGATTATTTTAGTTATCACGTATTCTGATGATTAATTGGATAAAAAAAAGCAAATTTTTGTGAATATTTTTTATACAATGTTAGAAATACACAGTCCAGTCACATTAATGTGACCATCTGTCAAAAGCCAGAATAACCACCTTTCGCAGAGCGAACTGCTACGAGACGTGCAGGAAGAGAGTCACTTAGGTCCCTGAAGGTCTTCTCTGGGATGTTGAGCCATGCCGACTCTAATGCCGTGGCCAGCTGCGCTAGATTACGCGGTTGAGGATCCATGGCGCGAACAACTCGATCGAGATGGTCCCACAGATGCTCGATTGGGTTTAAGTCAGGTGAGTTTGCTGGCCAGGGGAGGACGGTAAACTCATCCTGGTGCTCTTCGAACCACGCACGTACACTGGCAGCTGTATGGCACCTCGCATTGTCCTGCTGGAAGATGCCATCATCCTGAGGAAAAACAATGCGCATGTAGGGGTGGACATGGTCCGCAAGGACAGATGCGTACTTGTATTGATCCATCGTGCCTTCCACAATAATCAGTGAACCCAGAGAATGCCAGGAAAACATTCCCCAGACCATAATGCTCCCGCCTCCAGCTTGGACCGTTCCTGCAATGGTTGCAGGGTGGTTCCTTTCAGAGGTTTCACGCCTTATACGCCAACGTCCATCTGTCCGATGGAGCATAAAACGCGATTCATCTGAAAACGCTACCTGTCGCCACTCAGTGGACGTCCAGCTGCTGTACTGGCGTGCAAATTCTAGCCTTCGTCGTCGATGAACACCAGTCAGCATAGGTGCACGAACCAGGCGTCCGCTTCGGAGGCCCAGACGCAGCAATGTTCGCTGAATAGTGGTTTGGGAGACACTTGTGGTAGCCCCTTGGTTCATTTTAGTGGTCAGTTGCTCAACGGTAGCCCGTCTATCTGCCCGAACGCATCTCCGCAACCGTCGTTCGCCTCTGTCATCTATGGCCCGTGGTGCACCACATTTGCCACGTCGTTGATTTTGGACAGTCCCATTTTGCCATGCACGGTACACTTTTACCACGGCGGCACGCGAACAGTTCACAAACTCAGCCGTTTCGGAAATGCTTCCACCCTTGGCCCGAAAGCCAATGATCATGCCCTTTTGGACGTCGGATAAATCGCTTCGTTTCTGCATTACGCCAACGATTGAAATGTTTTCCGAAGCCCACACACACCCTTTATATACGCTCAACTGCACTGTGCTGCCACCTGCCTTCTGTGATTGGTTATTTAACTCTGAAGTGGAAAGTACGTGGTGGTCACATTAATGTGACTGGACTGTGTATATGAAAAGATGCAAATAATGCAGTAACATGCTTGAGTGCATGTTTGGTTATTTGTAATGAAGGACGTGTCTGCAAAGAAAGGACAAATACTTCTAACATTAACGTGAAAAACTCAGCTCTTTTTGCTCGACTTAACATCAATACAGTGTTGGGGTGATCTTTTGATTAATTTCTGGATTTACCAATTAATAATTGGATTTTACTGAGAAGTCGACTGATTTATTTATTTTTTAAGTTGAGTTATTAAACTTAGCAAGCATTTTCAAAGAAAGTGACCTAAATCTTGTTTTTATAACTGAAAATAAATTTGAAAAAGAATGAAAATTAGATTATTTTCTTATAGAATATAAAATGGCCATGTCCTAGTCAAATGTTAGGTCTACAATGAATAACATCCTTTCCTACAAAGAGATATAAACAAATCCGGCTACTTTATCTGCTTTAATTTTGACCTTATGATTCTGGAACACGGGACTAAAAGTTTGGACACCCCTGAGACAGGAGGTAAACAAGTAAGCATGGAAATGGAAAAAACTGAGCTCATTTTAATTTGTCATGTCATATCATATTGCGATAGGTTTAGCTCTCCCTATTTCACATTTACTCACACACTGCTTTCTGTCTTCCTCTGGTCCCGACACATTTACACCTCAAGCCTTGAATGAACATTTTTCTGAAAAGGGCTTTTGGTTTATTTTTTTTACAACAGAACAAACATCATGCAATCCCCCCTGCTGCTTTGTCACCTTATTCCAATCAAAGCCAAATTATTTCTGCCTGTGGTTATGTGTCCATAAATGTGAATCAGAAATCTCAGAGGAATGCCTCTCAGCCTCCTGCAGTCTGACTGAAGCCTATTGATTGGACCACACAGGAAGGATGCAAAGCTCTATTAAAGAGAGAGCAACACAAGGCCTTTTATCCAGAAAGTCCAAAGGGAAATGACGAGAGGACTAATGGCACAGACTGTCTATTACTGAGCAATCTCCTGACTCTGTAATATGAACCAATAGAAGATCTCTCATCAAAAATAGGAGAAATGTGCCACAATAGGTGGCAGAAAAAAGAATGACACAAAAAATAAGGTGGATTAATGATCAATTTCTTTAATTGTGATTAATCAATTATTGAAATAATTGTCAACTAATTTAGTAATCAATTAATTATTAACTGGAATATAAAGACTTTTGTTGTAACAACACACTCAGAGATGTAATTAACAAAAAATATACAGATTTAAAATGAGAAACCTTCTTTATCTGTAAATATACCAAGAACTCATCAAGTGGCACTCGGTTCACCTTCTGTATAAATAAAATTTCCTAAACACCCTTTTCTGTCCAATTACTACTCTGTTAATTAAAAAATAAGCAACAGATCAGTTAAACACTGTATTGATGCCAAGTCAAACAGAAAGGTCTGAGCTTTTCACATGTTGCTGCAAAAAGTAACGTTTTTGGCTCCTGATGCATCATTTCCTATAAAGAATCAAGCGTATGTAGGCCTGTCGCAACAAGTCCTAATTTAATTAATTAAATGATCATTTCTATTTGCATGATTTTGCATTTTTCTCTTTTCCTCCCCATTTCTACCAAGAGTTGGATGATAAAAGTCTTCAGTTTGGTGCTTTGGTCTCAAATAGCCCTTACTTTGAAGGACAATTTTGTTTACAGACTTAAACAATTCATTTTATTTTTTTGCTTCTGTTATTGCATACATTTATTTTGGATACGTCTCTCAATGTTTTTTTTTTTTGTTCAAGTCTTAAATGTTAATTAGAAATTAAAGTTTATTGATCTTTGAGAACGTGTTCTTGCTTTTTTATGCAATTACCATTTTATTACTTAAAAATAGTCCAAAAACAGAAAATTATAAATCACCGCAATAACTTATGGGACAATTTATTGATCGATAACGATTGTTATTGTGACATGCTTATGTGTACGCTAATGGAATAATATGTTATTACATTTCTGTTTATTTTCTTATTTAAAAAACAAATTAAATGAATTTGTTTGCAACTTTTAATATTGATTTTAAACAGGCAAATACTCATCAACCAACAAACATTTAAATCTCCAAATACCAGATGAACTTAAATTATTTCCACATTTTATAACACTTCAATCTCACATTCTCATTCTTAAAATGTGCATTACAACTGAAAACTAGAGACCAGGCCCGAAACCTGGGAGTAGTGATGGACTCCGACTTCAACCTTCAGAGCCACATAAAGACTAGGGCTGTAGTGATACAATAATCTCAAGATATGACACGATACGCGATATTCTGCCCACGATACGATGTATATTGTGATATTCAGCAAACGATACAATTCAATACACTTTTGCAATTTTCTGAAAGATTTTAGAGGGACAGTGATTTTGGTGATATTTTGTGACTGTTATAAAGTTGGATTGAATTAATTTAACTGAAAACTGATTAAAAGCACCAACTACACAACACCTGGCTCTGGTTGGACACAGACTTAAAGTTGACAGCTGGACAAAATGAATCAAAGAAGTGGTGAGAAAACATGTTTCTTTTAATTGAAACAGTACAAACTGTAGCTGACATGCATTAGTAAAGTAAATAAAGTGAACCAAGTTCCTGCTCTGAATAGTTTGATACCTTTTAAACCTGAACATCTGAAGGAATCACTCTAAGCCTGATGACCTGGTGAAGCAAGCAGTGAGTGAACAAGGTGACAGTTGGATGTTACGATACTTGCAGATGAATATCAATTTTTTTCTAGTAAAGAAAATATCGATATATATTGTGATGGACATTATTATACAGCCGTAATAAAGAATGTCACAAAGTCGGCCTTCCATCACCTGAAGAACATCTCCAGGATTAGAGGACTGATGTCTCAGCGAGATCTAGAGAAACTCATCCATGCGTTTATCTTTAGCTGCATTGATTAATGCAACAGCGTCTTCACAGGTCTGACTAACAAATCAAACATCTGCAGCTGATCCAGAAGCTGCTGCTGCTGTTCTCACTAAAACCAGGAAGATAGAGACGTAACACCAGCTTTAAAGTCTCTACACTGGCTCCCTGCAGCTCAAAGAATAGACTTTAAAATACTGTTGTTAGTTTATAAATCACTGAACGGTTTAAAGATCTGTTATTGCCGTACCAACCGTCTAGACCCCTCAGATCTTCTGATTCTGCTCTGCATCCCCAGAACCAGAACGAGACGAAGAGAAGCAGCATTCAGCTTCTATGCACCACAAATTTGGAACAAACTTCCAGAAAACTGTAAAACAGCTGAAACACTGAGTGTCTTTAAATCTCAACTTAAAACCCACCTGTTTAGAGTTGCTTATGGATAAATTAGGGTTAGAGTCGGGTTTTGATGTCTTTGATGTTTTTACCTTTACTTTTCATCTATTTATTAACTTTTTATTTCTCTTTCACACCGTCTATGTAAAGCCCACCCCCCAGAAAACGTGCCAGTTAAATGAATCGATATCTAGGGGTGAGAGAATACTTGTTAAATGGCCTTTTAACTAAAACTCTGAGGTGTAAGACGTTTAACTGAAGTCCTACAAGGTGCAGGTTTTAATGTTTATCTTTTTTTTTTCTTTTAAAAAAATTTCTTTGTCTTTCTAACTGTTTATTCACTGTCACATGCCGTTTCTATTTTAATTGTGTAAAGCACTTTGAAATGCCTTGCTGCTGAAATGTGCTATACAAATAAAATTTGATTGATTTATACATTTTTAATATCAGTAGCATTTTTGGTCTTTGAGGCACCCATATTAGCTCCTTTTTAAACAGTTTAAGCAAGTTTATATTTATACTTTTTTTACTCAATCTACTCCACATTCTGATAAATACTCCACATTTTTTTATAAATGTATTTCTGATATTGTATAAAAGAGGCTTAAATGAAGATTTTTCAGAATCCAACAAATGGTCAGAATAACTGTTGAAGGCTTTATCTTCTGCTTTGCAAAAAGGTAAAGCCAAGAAAGAGTCATGAAAATGGAAAGAGAAGATGGCGACATGGTGCAAGGGAGGGGTCAGAGAAAAGCACAGAAGAAAGTAAAGAAGAGGGAGCTGCCTGTCCAACAAGTAGGAGATCAAGACAGATCCCAGGAGGAAGATGGAGAGCGGAGAAACAAGAAAAGCAAGAGCCAGAAATAGACAAGAGTGCAGTAGATGGTAGTGACAGAAAGAGAGGTTTGGGAGGGGTGCGCCTGGGTAGTCAGAGAGTGCACCGTCTCCCAAATGGGCAGGACCGATACTGCAGAGGAAGAAAAGGGAGGATGAGACGATGGAGGACGGAGAGAAACAGGAATGAGGGCAAGTCATTGCAGAATCTATAATAATTTCCCTGTATGTGTGCCGGTGTGGTGTGAGCAGCGGGAGGAGGATCCATTATCGAAGGAGCTGGACAACTGGCCAGTCAGCAGCACATTACATCAGCGCTGGCCTGCTGGAGCGCTGAGAGGTGAGGAAGGTGCTGAATATGGGCTGGGAGGGAGGGCGGCGGGTTAGGAAGCAGGGCAGAGTGGGGAAGGTAATAAATAAGGAAGCAGGGCAAAATGGAGACGCAACAGAAGGCGTAGAAAGAGAAGGAAGACGATGGAAGATTCTGGCCAAAAGAAAGCAGAACTAGAAGGATAAAAGTGTTTAAATGTGAAACTGTAATGGAATAATGTCACAGTAAATTTCACTGGATGATAAACTGACTCAGAGGTTATTACGATAAACTATAATATTGTTGTTTTGAGACAATTTTCAAATAATAAAATGGTAATGGAATAATAATGCATGAACATCTTCCCAAAGACAGATGAACTTTAAATTCTAACTACACTGGAACTGGAAGACATTTAAAATATTTAATATACACGAAACAACGGAAAAAAAAAAAAAAAGAGTTATGAAGTTTCTGTAAACAAAATTGCCCTTCAAAATAATAGCTAGTTGAGACCAAAACACCAGATAGATGGATTATCATCCAGTTTTTGGTAGAAAGAGAAAAACAATAGAGCTCATTTTAATTTATCAGGTCTACTTGGCATGATGATAAATTTCCCTGATCTTATTGCGATAAACAATAATATTGTCGTTTTGAGACTATTTTCAAGTAATTTAATGGCAACTGAATAATAATGCCATCCTGTCATCAAAGATCAATAAACTTTAAATTCTAATGAACATTTAACACTGGAGCTGGAAGACATTCTAAATACACAAAATAAATAAACAAACCACTAATAAAATTAATTAGACTTTGTAAACAAAACTGTCTTTCAAAAAAAGATGGGCCAGTTGAGATCTAAACACCAAACTGAAGACTTTTATCATCCAGTTTTTAGTAGAAAGAGAAAACAAATGGTAAATCATGTAAGTGGAAATGATTAAATCAATTAATCGTGAATTAATTGATTTATTGCGACAGACTTAGTGACATCATTTCAGATTCATAGAAAACAGGAGTTGCCAAATCCTGGCTCTAACCAGCTGAGTTTATCGGAGGGCTTCAATTTATCCCACATAACACAGCAGAAGAAGAAGATCTGTGAAAGAAAATCTGATTTTTACTGGAACTCAACAATATGGGATCTCACAATAACAAAGCACAGCAGCAGAGAAGTTGGTTTCCCAAAGCGCTATCCGTTTACTGTCAGAATGTAATTATATCTGGTGAAGTAAGTATGAGCTGTTACTGTATTATTGGACCCAATTGTGAATGTGTCATTATAGCTGCAGCTCCACTCACCAACCACTTTAATATACACCTTGTACTGCTTTAGGATTGGAACCCATTGTTCCCTCAAAGCTGCTTTAATTCTATGTATTTGATTCAACAATGTGTCAGAAACATTCCTGAGAGATTTTGGTCCAAATCACAATGTTAATGTGAATCTGATGCTACTCTGGAGTCCAGAGAACTCATCGTCATGTAGGGCTGCAAATTTGGCACATTCTGCACATTTTTCATTTGACTACCAATACAAGAAATGCATTAAATGTACAAGTAAGCAATTCAATTTAGATTATTTTTTTAAATTATTTTTGCCTAAAATCCAAAAACATTACATTCCTTCAGTGTATGTAGGCTGATACATCTGGAGATTAAAAAAATACTTCGAACATCAAAATGTGAAAAGCTCAACCCTTCCTGTATGATTATTTTTCAATAATAATAAGTGGTGCTGAAATAATTGAGTAATTGATTTGAACTTAATATTTGCTGAAAATTAGGAATGGTTAAAATAACAAAAAGATGCAGTGCTTTCAGAAATCAAATAATCCAAAGAAAGCAAGTTCATATTCATTTAGAATCAACAATATTAATGTTTCAACTCAGGGTGAGTTTAGAAATCAATGTTTGGTGGAAAAACTAGTAGATTTTCAATGGGTTTCAGGGCAGTGGGCTCTTCATTTTTACAGAGCTGTATATAGTAAAACAATCAGCAATCTTTAGCAGAAATTATCCATTAAAAAAAACATACAAAACCTACAGAAATACCAGTTTTATTTAGAGCACCACTATCTGTGTTTCATGTTTTATTTAGCTAATTTTCTGGGGAAACAAAAACTTCAACTCAAGACACAATAAGTGTTAAGAGAGATAAAATTCATTAAAAATGAGAATTTGCTCATTCTGTCATATTACATAATGTTTTAAGACACTGAGAGCATTCAGAGACATAAATCTACACATTTCTCGAAATGTAAACATGCATGAAAGTTGTATTTTTCATAACAATGCACACATTATTCAAACAATGAGTCAGAGTGACTCTGTTTGATGGAAATGGATGTAATAAAAGCTGGAGATGGATCAAACATCACAGTGGTGTAGGATGACTACATCTGTAATGTGATTACAGTGGATGATGATACTATTCTCTGTAACAGCAAAAATGAGAATAAACACCGCTGTGAATAAAAACTTCACCCTTGCAGATTTCTACAAAAAGTAGTGTTAAATAAAAATGTAATTTATCTTGGTGACAGCTATTCAAACCACTAATGCATAATTACTGCCTGGTCTGTGGAATAATCACTTGTATAGAACCTGTTCATAAGGTTCTATACAGGTTAAAAAATGTTAAATAGGTTATATAGGTTAAAAAAATGTTAAATAGGTTATATAGGTTAAAAAATGTTTAAAGTTGACAAGAAATTTTAAAATTTCACTTGATAATCAAGTGTTATTGAAAGACTGGAAACCAACTATAAAGTCTTTTTTTAAAAAGTAAACATTTTAAAAAGACTTGATGAAATAAGCAATGCTTAGCCTGGTGGGGCACAAGTAAAGCCTGGTGGCCCGCCAGGCTTATAATACACAGGGGGAAACCCTGCTGCTTGACAACATGCAGTAGGCTGAAATTGTCCCAAAGAATCGCATCATACCCCAATTAAAGAATTTCAAGAACAGATGAGAAACAAAATCATTCTCAGTTTTATGTATGGAAAAGGCAACATAGCCATCTATAGGACTCTGTATTTGTGGAGCTCCAAATTATGCACAATTACAGAAAACATGGAAGAGTGGTGAACCTTCTGAGGAAAGTCCAGGCCTACCATATTTACTCCGACTCATAAAAGGATCAACATCTACAGCGCTGCAGGCCGCAATTAAGTTAGAGTTCATGTTAACGAAAGGGAACAAAGTGGTAATGACATTCATCCATATAAAATCCTGAATTTTCTCTAAACATAAATGGATATCCTGATTTTGAATGGAGTCAACATTACTCACAGCTGTTCATAACAGTGTATATCAATGTTTAAGTAAATGTTATAAAAAAGGAAATAAATAAATGTTAAATAGTCCAAATGGCAAAACAGCACAGGTTACAGGAAAACTGTGCTGGGTTTCAGGGCACAGTTTTCCATAACTCATAATTGGTGAGTTATGGAAAACTTCTGTTTATTTAGGGAAGACATGAGTCTGAGCCGATTCTTTTCTGGGTAATTTATCCAAATGATGGGATCTGGTCACACATGTTAGCAGAGAAAAGGCGCTGAAGGCTCAGTGAGATTTAAACAAAATAATGAGTCACGGAAATCCCAATGGTTTGCTAGTCCATATGATGACATAACTAGTTCCTGTCCTGAATAAATAGATACCCTATTGACTCACTGCACTGTTAATTAAGAGTGTCTGGATGCTGCTCTGAACAGGTTTCTCATTTTCTCTGGTACATGTGTAGATAATCCAGCCATAGCATCCCATCAGCTGAAAGCTCTTCCACTCAGGTTTGTTGAATTTTTTAAAAAGCTGGGTCTCACCTGTCTGCTCTGATGCCTCAAACTGGTGCCCAGAAATGTATTCATACCATCGCATATGCATCCACAAATACGTGTTTACAGACAGTGCTAAATTCACAACAACACGGTGTCTCAAAGAAGACGTCTTTCAACTCCTGTGGGTCACTTCTTCACCTTGTGTACAACTTCCTCACCTCCAACAAATCCTGCGTCATCCCGACTCAGTGTCTGATGACAAGGACAAGACTACAGCAGACGGAGGGCGCAGCGCTTCTGTGTAATGAGGGACAAGACAACAGGAGGACAAAACTGGTGCAACAAAGTCAAAAAAAGACTTTCGTTTGTCCTTCATGTTGCACTAGTTTGTTTTACTCCAAGGTTTCCCCCAAAAAACTTGCTAAGCTCGGTGTTTGGGTGGCATAGCAGTCATTCATCCAGCGACCCGTCGTGTTTTTGAGTTAAAAAATGTTTAAAGTTGACACGAAATTTGAAAATATCACTTGATAATTATGTGTTATTGAAGGATTGCAAGACCAACTATAAAGTCTTATAAGATGCAAAGATTTTTAAAAGACTTGAATAAATAAGCAGTGCTTAGTCTGGTGGCGACACAAGTGAAGTCTGGTGGACCGCCAGGCTTATAATACACTGGGGGAAACCCTGTACTCTAATGCCACAAAGAGTGATCAAGATCACAGATGTTGGTCAGTGTTTGACACGTTCAGGAAGGTGAGACCTTAGGTTTGTTCGTGTGGTTTTATTTCTAGATGCAACAGAGAAATGAGATTCTAGATTACTGAAACAATACCTCTATCATTACAGAAATGTACAAAATAAAATCGGATTTTCCATAAAGTAACAGTGTCTCAACATTTCTTAGTTTTTTCAAGCAAATGTTCGATGTTTTAAACTCGGAAATTTCCACGTTTTTTTCTAGAAAGCGTCTAAGTTTTTCCAGCAAATTTATGACTTTGGAAATTCAGAAATTCACATTTTTTCCTTCTGGAAAATTTTAGCTTAATCTAAAAGTTTCTTTGTTATTCGGAGGACATTTACGCCTTTGGTTTTTCTATCTACAACAGCCCTGTCATACACTGTCTTAATTACTGCTAATTTAAAGAAAGTTGTAACAGAATATAATAAAATAGGAGTAAGCCCGGGATTTTATTAAAACCAACAAACTGAATTTTAAATGATTCATAGAACAGAAGGTGGGATGAAACCATTTCAAAAAGCAAAACCCTGCACATTACCATAACAGCCATCTGGTACCAAACACAGCCTGTCTGATTCAGCCAGGATTTTTTCATTTTTATTCTATTACATTGCATTTCTCCAGACAGTTTAGAGACGTTGGTTGCTTCTTCCATCAGTAATGAAGTCTAAGTTGTTCCCTCTCCCATTTGTCCCACCCATATTTCTCAACCACAATTGCATTCACTTTCAGCCCATTTCTGTCAGCAGCAGTCAGACCCACTGCGACCTTCCTGTTATCTTCATTACCACACTCGCCTCCTCCTTCCTCCACCTGCTCCACCCATAGAAAAGCTGCTGCTGCCACACAGGAGATTCTGCTTTGGTCTCAACTCACTTGAACTCACAACCATCTACACAAGCAGAGCAAAGTAGCGACTTTGGACTGGGAAATGGATCGACTGATCAAATGTTCTGTTTTTCAAGATTTAATTGTTGGAAAATCTGGATTTTTTTTCACCAGTGCAATAAATATTGGGTCTCCATATTTCAGACACCAAAGTGATGTCAGACTTGCCATCTTGTTTGACAAACATTTTCTGCAGCTTCTACTTATTTGGACATTGAATTCAGTCACATTTTTTAAATAAAACCCTGTGTTTCAAAATATATGCAATTTCTCTTCAAGAAAATGAAAAAAAAAAAGCTATTAAAACCAGAAATCAAATTTATTCTTAATCCACATGGCCCAGCCATTCAGTGAACTGACATGTGAGCAACCTGCACCAACCATCTTGTTTCAAAACCATCAACAAGGGCACAGATGTTATAACAAGTTATGTGTCAATATGAAAAGGAGGCATTTCCTATTTTAACTAGGGCTGTAGTGATACAATAATTTCATGATACGATACACAATATTCTGCCCATGATACGATATATATTGCGATATTCAGCAAACTATACAATTCAATACACTTTTGCGATTTTCTGAAAAATTTTAGAGGGACCGAGTGATTTTGGTGACATTTGTGACTGTATAAAGTTGGACTGAATTAATTTAACTGAAAACTGATTAAAAGCACCAACTACACAATACCTGGCTCTGATTGGACACAGACTTAAAGTGGACAGCTGGACAAAATGAATCAAAGAAGTGGAGAGAAAACATGTTTCTTTTAATTGAAACAGTCCAAACTGTAGCTGACATGCATTAGTAAAGTAAATCAAGTGAACCAAGTTCCTGCTCTGAATAGTTTGATACCTTTTTAACCTGAACATCTGAAGGAATCACTCTAAGCCTGATGACCTGGTGTGAAGCAAGCAGTGAGTGAGAAAGGCGACAGTTGGATGTTACGATACTTGCAGATGAAAATAAATTTTTTTCTAGGAAAGAAAATATCGATAAATATCACGATATTGATATTATTATACAACCCTTTGTTAAAGTTACCACTAAGATATCTAAATGAGCAAAGCAGATTTCTCTGTGAAAAGCTTTTCTTTTCCCTCCAGTGCAGTTTAAATCCCAGGTGATGTGAAAGATCATCCAGCACAATAACAGCAAATCCTTTCATGACATTAGTAAGTCAGTGCACCTTTTAGGTGTCCTAATTTATAACCACACACACCAACTCATCTTACATAACTGACTGTTGAAGCATCAGTTGTTGGTTGCATGATATCCATACACCAGCTAATTAAAGCATGCTAGCAGTCAGGAGTTATTAGGAGGAAACAATCCTCATATTTAATCATTTAGAAACAGTTTCACATCCACAGAATTTGCAACAACTAAAAAAAATATCTCAAATTTTAAAGTAACAGAATCAAAACAAGACAACAGACAAACTGAAACACATAAATTGAGAAACATTTCTTATATAATTAAACTGCTGCAAATGTTGTGCAATAACTTGTTATTTTAATGCCACTTATTGGCTCAGCTAATTGTAGAGCTTCAAGTTAAACCAGACTGTCCAGCGCAAAATTGTGCAGAACTACACGGCTCAAAATAATGTCACGAACTTTCTCAAACGTGCCACACAGTTAATCATGCCTCCATAGAGGGACTCTCCTGTAATACTAGCTTCATCTATAAATCCCAGTGAATTATTGGAAGGGTTAGGACAACCCATTAGACTGCAATTACACATTAGAGATACACAGCAACAGACTTTTTAAATATCTTTATACCTATTCTGGGCATTGTGTTTATTAAAGTTCAGCCTAAATAGTGGAGCAGCAAACTTTACATTAAATAAATATTTTTCTCTTCAATCCAACTAAATAAAACTTGTTCAAAGCCACAAATGTTCTGTGAACCTTTGAGATTTTGGGGTCAAAGCAAACAGGAAGTCGCTGTGTAAAAAGTAAAAGTGAGTTCTGGATGCTCACAAATGGACAGTAAAGGCTTCGATGGCCGCCTCTGCAGGACATATTGTGTCCAAATGGCATTGTTGGAGTAGCACTGATAAACCTTTGTTATGACAGGTTGAATGACCAACCAGAACTTTACTCATTCATAAAAAAAAACACACACAACTGCAAAAACAGAACGAGAGTTTCAACAGGCTTCTTCTGGTGCCGTCCAGAAAAAGAAAACGGGCTGTTCAGCTTTTCCAGACTCATTTTTCTTTGAACCTGTTGACTCTTCCACTGGTGAAGGGAAGTCCTGACTATTGCACACAAACTAAAACAAAAGCTTCACCGTTTCTTAATTAGCAACAAGGAAAACACAAACTAAAACATGTCAATCAGGAACCGAGCAGAGGTTTTAAAAGGATTGTCCATTATTTGAATAATGGACGACAGATTTGCTCAGGCAACACAATCAGAACTAGAACAAGTAGTAAATAATTACATTTAATTGGGTAACTTTAGTGAAAAATTACTTTTAAAGGAGAATAGTTTTACTACACCATACTTTTACTCGAGTATTATCATTATGAAGCTTCACTTTCATGAGTAACATTTCTGGATACTTTACCCACTGAATGAAACAAACACGTTTCAACTAAAAATGACAGGGTTAGGGTTAGGGGTTAGGGTAGGGTTTAGGGGTTAGGGTTAACCCTTTTGTATAAACTTACAGTTTATACAAAAACTTTATGTTATTTCATATCTGCTGATCCATTTGGAGGTCAAAATACATAAAACATCATATATTGAAACTTGAAGTACTTCACCCTGTTCTAACATTTAAATATTCACTTTGTATTTTGTGTTATTTATTTTGCATTATTGATTTTACTTTAGTTTTTAAAATACTAACCAGAACCAGATGGATACTTTGTATCCATCTTTGACAATAAACCAGTAAGCCAAGATCAATAGATTGGTGCATTATTTTCCAGATTCATCCAGAGACCATAGTCATGCTTAGCTACCAAGGAATCTACAGATATGTCAACAACCAAATCACTTCATAACAAAACACCACTAACAAGCATTTCTTTTCACGTCAACTCTAATTCTGATGTTGACCGTCTTCTGCGTGATGTTGGTTCAGGACTGTCAGTCCGTTCAACCAAACAGTTAGCGGTTGATTAGTAACTGCTCATCTCTTGCTCGAATAGCCCTGGTCACACCCAGCTGAGGAACTCCAGAATCAGGATGAAATAACCAATAGGTGTGATTTTACACCTGCTGAAACACGGACACCCGCACAAAGTCGACTGTTGACTGAATACCTTTAGCTTAGCAACATGAAAACCGTGAGATACAACAGTAGCTGAGAGCTATGCAGCTAGCCTGCTAGCTAGCGTGTGTGCTCAGATGCTAGCCAATTAGCGAGCTCGGTTTGTACTTCCAGGCAGATTAGAGGGGGTGGGGGGGGGGAGGGACCCAGGGACCCCATCCCTGACCGACCTCTGTGCAGATTTATCTCCGGCAAAAAAAACTCAGAAACAAACGCGTTAGTGTTGAGCAGCGTCGTAGTCGGGGGTGTCAGTGTAAGCATTTAAAACAAAAGCCGGCGGTACCTTTGTCTCTCTGATGTCCTGCTTGGCTCCTTCCGGGTACCACTGCACGCGGACGAACCCCCGTCCGAGGGGCCGACTCGGGGTGTCCACGGCACTCTCCGTATCCGAACCACACGGGACTCGTCCTCCTCCTCGTCCTCCTCCTCCTCCTCCTCCTGCGCCGCCACCACCACCACCGCCGCCGCCGCCGCCTCCTCCTCTCCCTCCGCCGTCGTCGAGGTCCGAATCCGAGTTAAAATCCTCCTCCCCGTGAATCATCCGAACGATGCCGTACCGGACTGAGCCGCGATACCGTCCGGAGACCAGGTCGTGGGAGAACAGCAGCCGCTGCGAGCCGTCTGCCGTGGGGGACAGAGCCATGGAGGGAGGCTCCGAGCCCGGGCTCGGTGCGGGAGAGAGGCCGGGTGTCGGGGACGCAGCCGTGCGCGTTTCGTCCGTTGGTGCTGTCGCCGCATCCGACGCTACGGGCTCCGCCATCGCTGCTGTTGTCAAGGAGTGACGCAAGTGGCGCGAGGATGACGGTGAAGTGAAAGGGGCTGAAAGCTGGAAAGCGGCGAGGCGCACGTGTTTACGTAGCGACGGAGGGGACACGTGGTACGTGGCGTCATCGCGCAGTACCACTTGCCGCCACTAGGAGGCGCCCTCAAACCCAAATTTTGAGGACGGTAATTTTGAAAGTCAACGTCGCAGAACGGACACTCCCCAATACATTTACAGGAGAGTCAATTATATTTTTAATATTTAAATATATATGTACATAAAGTAAACTATAACTGTTTCTATGTGTCAAAAACTTATGAAACACAGCACTGGCTAAATGATTTAAATTGGAAAGTAGTTGCATGGAATTATTTCAATATTCATTTAAAATGTGGCAAAGATACAACAAAAGTAGCCTGCAGAAACTTTATGTGGCCTACAATGATGGCATGAGGCTCCTACTCAGAGAGCCTAGATGGAGCAGCACCAGCCATATGTTTGACATAATGATGTTCCCACATGTGCAGCTGTGCTCAGGAATCTCATGTATAGATGTATGTGTAGATTTTCTGTGTCATGCAATAATATAATTGCAATTTTAGTAAATCCTGTTTTTAGTACAGTGAGATTTTTCTCAAGATTGTGGAAACATTGGTGTCATCATTTATTTGTGACTCAGTGAATGTCATGTTTTTTTATTTATTTTTATTATTTTTCTCTTATTTTGTTTTTACCTTTTTTTATTATGGACCTTTTTGGTCTGGAATAAAGATTGATTGAAAACTTTAAAGGTTATTAAGCACTAATGCTGACACATTAAACATTCATTTGATTATTTAATTTATTGCACTTTTGGGCCCCACTTGTTCACAAATTCGTTGATTTACATTATTTAGTGGGAAATAAAAACAAGCTGAGGATCATTCTTATCTATCTATCATCTATCTATCTATCTATCTATCTATTATCTATCTATCAGGGCTGTATAATAATATTGATATCGCGATATATATCAATATTTTCTTTTCTAGAAAAAAATCGATTTTCATCTGCAAGTATCGTAACATCCAACTGTCAAATTGTTCACTCACTGCTTGCTTCGCACCAGGTCATCAGGCTTAGAGTGATTCCTTCAGATGTTTAGGTTTAAAAGGTATCAAACTATTCAGAGCAGGTACTTGGTTCACTTTATTTACTTTACTAATGCATGTCAGCTACAGTTTGGACTGTTTCAGTTAAAAGAAACATGTTTTCTCATCACTTCTTTGATTCATTTTGTCCAGCTGTCGACTTTAAGTCTGTGCCCAATCAGAGCCAGGTATTGTGTAGTTGGTGCTTTTAATCAGTTTTCAGTTAAATTAATTCAATCCAACTTTATAACAGTCACAAAATGTCACCAAAATCACTCTGTCCCTCTAAAATCTTTCAGAAAATCGCAAAAGTGTATAGAATTGTATCGTTTGCTGAATATCGCAATATATATCGTATTGTGGGCAGAATATCACGTATTGTTTCGTGAAATTATTGTATCACTACAGCCCTACTATCTATCTATCTATCTATCTATCTATCTATCTATCTATCTATCTATCTTATCTATCTATCTATCTATCTATCTATCTATCTATCTATCTATCTATCTATCTATCTATCTATCTATCTATCAGCAGTCAAGTTCCTTGTGCACAAAATGTTGACAAATAATTTCAGATTCTTTAACATGAAGTAAAAGAAGTTCAGCCACTTGATGTATTTATTTCGTTATATGCTTCTTGCATTTATTCCTTTTTCTCCTTTGAATTTCTCAATATGCATTGTATATTTTTACACATTTTATTGTACTTGAAAATATATAGAAGAATGCATGTGCTCAGACAATTAAGAAACCTATTTTATTTTTTAAATAATATTACAGTTATTCAAAATTATGTAGAATAATAATTATTCAATGTTAAAATTATTCGAAAATAACTACTACTTCAACATTTCACAAATTATTCAGTAAATGATTCAAATTGACGATTTTTCTCTGAAGGAAAAGATATTTAAAAAGTAGCTGTAAAATGAACTCTATTAAAAAAGGGCTACATTGTCTCATAGTTTGAAGCAACAATAGGTGTTTGATAGAATATAATTAAACTTCCAGGAGCATAGTGAAGCATCAGCTACAGTGATGAAATATTCTCTTTTATATACATAATTATTATTATTTTAGATCTTAGCTTGCATAATGACCCACTTTACTTCTCTTTTGACCTCTTTTTTTGAATGAACCTATCAGGGCCCCCAGTGTAAAGTTCGGGATTTGCCACATCTTACATAAATAATGTTTGTCCAAAAAGATCAGTGCATTTAATGCTGATGAGGTGACAAACAAACTCCTACACATCCTGTAATCCTCTTACAGAACTGGAAAATAAAGCAGGGAATTTAACATAAACTGAGCTTAAAGGAGCAACATTCAGCTGACTGAAAGTCTCCTACAGAAAAATAAGATCATGTCATTAAGTCCTGCAGAGCTCCCAATTAGGCAAGACCAGCAGAGATGAAATCAGAGGGTGTAGTGTCACGAAATTGATGGGAAAAATACACCTGATCCCTCTGAAGGATTAATGCACATATCTGCTGTCCTGCTGTGACCCAGGGTCACATCTTTAATAGATAAAAAAGCTTAATTAGATACTGCAACTCATGATCCAGGAATCTAACTCTGACGCATAAGGATCATTGTAAACACACGATTGGCCCCGTTTACCCCGGGTAAATATGTTTATTGTTCAAAGCCAGGAAAGGAGGCTTTGGGCTTCCAGCTCACCCCGGGATTAGAAACCGCCGCCCCTGCGCACCAATATAAATCCTCCCGCCGTCCAGCTCAGTCTTTACGCACGAGTCCGGCGGCGCGTGGAGGAAACTATCCGCGAAGCTGCTGTCCACGAGTGGACGCGAATAAAACGGTTATAAGTGGTATTATCAGTGTCTTTAACCCGCCTGCTTCTGGAGACAAACGGGACCGGAGGGATGTCCGTGCTGGGCGCACTGCCGTTCATGAAGCCGCTGCACCATATGCGCTCCCCGGTGCCGCAGGGCCGCCGCCACACGCTGCCGGCCAGCGAGTTCCGCTCCCTGAGTCCGGAGGACGCAATCAGCGTGTTCGAGATAGAGAGAGAAGGTAAAACGCGCTTTTGACTTGGAGAGTCTCAGCGCTGAGGTTGTTGCTGTCTAATTCGACCAGTAGATCACAATTACGCGCACTCCAACTATATGCTTTCATACATGTAGTCAAAAAGAGGCATTCTTAAACGTAATAAATGTTAGTCATTTAAATTTGGAGTGGATCGTGGTTGATTGTAATACCTTTTACTCTTGCAAAATGTATTTGTACAACGGCATATTGCAGATATAAAAAGATGATTTAATTTCAGCCACAAAAAAAAAATCAAGCACATGCTGCTCAATGTGCTAATGGCACAACTTATTGTTACAGAAAATCTGTTTATCCTAAGCTGATCCTAAGGCTAAATTATGAGGAAGAAATTTTAATATAACAGAAAGCAAGGGGAAGGGCGTGAGCAGCATATACACTAGGGCTGTATAATAATATCGATATCACAATATACATCGATATTTTCTTTCCTAGAAAGAAAATACATTTTCTTTCTAGGAAATAATAATAGGTATCAAACTATTCAGAGCAGGTACTTGGTGCATTTTATTTACTTTACAAATGCATGTAAGCTACAGTTTGTACTGTTTCAATTAAAAGAAACATGTTTTCTCCCCACTTCTTTGATTCATTTTGTCCAGCTGTCGACTTTAAGTCTGTGTCCAACTAGAGCCAGGTATTGTGTAGTTGGTCCTTTTAATCAGTTTTCAGTTAAATTAATTCAATCCAACTTTATAGCAGCACAAAATATCACCAAAATAACTCTGTCCCTCTAAAATCTTTCAGAAAATTGCAAAAGTGTATTGAATTGTTTGCTGAATATCGCAATATATATCGCATAATGGGCAGAATATCGTGTATCGTGTCGTGAGATTATTGTACGACTACAATAGTCCTAATATACACAAAAGTGATTGACAATTCTAAGACCCCCTTCCTGTCTCTGATTGGTTTCTAAGCAGTGTATTTCCGCAGGTGGCGGTAGGACCACAGGGAGGAGGTAAAGGCACTTGATTTTTCACAGAATGTCGCTCTCATATTAAACCGTCAATTCAGTAAACATATTATAAAAGTTATATACACTGCAGCTTTTTAAAAAATATATCAGACATTCGGACTTTAATCATGACATCTAAGCTCAGTAAAAGTTCAGAAATATCCTAAGATTTGTGGTTGAAAAAGTTTCTGAGTCGTCAGAGAAAAACTTTTTAACTTCATCTCCAGCTTTAGCCACAGCGCTAATGCTAGAGTCACGCTTGCTAGCAAGCTAAGCTTCTTAAACTAAAGTGAGTGGTTGCCAAGGAACGGCGCGCGAGGAAGTGGTTGCTAAGGAACGGCACATTCAAGGTGGAATAGATTTAACGTTCAAAAACTCACCCAAGATTCTGTTTTCCACCTGACAGCCTTCATCTCGGTGTCCGGAGAATGCCCGCTCCACCTGGACGAGGTGCGTCACTTCCTCACGCTGTGTCCCGAGCTTTCTCTCGGCTGGTTCGAGGAGGGGCGGCTGGTGGCGTTCATCATCGGCTCTCTGTGGGACCAGGAGAGGCTCACCATGGTGAGCCGGAGCCGGGAGCGGCTACCTGACCGGGAGAACGACTAACACATTTATTTATGGAGGGCGTTTATAGAGATTATGAACTGAAATATTTCTGGAGGCACAGACTGAAAGATTTTTTTTTTATTGTGGCGGATACAATGTAGGGCTGTAGTGATACAATAATCTCACAATATGATACATGATATTCTGCCCGCGATACGATATATATTGCGATATTCAGCAAACGATACAATTCACTACACTTTTGCGATTTTCTGAAAAATCGCAAAAGTGATTTTAGAGGGTGATTTTGGTAATATTTTGTGACTGTTATAAAGTTGGATTGAATTAATTTAACTGAAAACTGATTAAAAACACCAACTACACAATACCTGGCTCTGGTTGGACACAGACTTAAAGTGGACAGCTGGACAAAATGAATCAAAGAAGTGGTGAGAAAACATGTTTCATTTAATTGAAACAGTACAAACTGTAGCTGACATGCATTTGTAAAGTAAATAAAATGCACCAAGTACCTGCTCTGAATAGTTTGATAACTTTTAAACCTTGACACTTAACATCTGAAGGAATCACTCTAAGCCCCATGACCTGGTGCGAAACAAGCAATGAGTGAGAAAGGTGATAGTTGAATGTTATGATACTTGCAGATGAATATTGATTTTTTTTTTGGAAAGAAAATATCAATATATATCGCGATATCGATATTATTATACAACCCTAATACAATGTATATATTTCACAAAGAATGTATGCTTTCATTTTGAAGGAGAGAAGGTGAGATGTGAAGTCACCAACGATTGTTATTCCTTCAATTTTTGGTTTTTGTTGGAAGACATTGAGAATTAAACAAGACTCAAATCTTTTTCGTCTTTTTCTGCTGACTTCCACATTATTATTTAAATACATATATATATATATATATATATATATATATATATATATATATATATATATATATATATTATTCACCATTTTGTTCATACAAAACAACCATTATTCACTACCAAAGAGAAGTTTTGATCTACAAAATATCCAATTAAATTAGGAAAAAGAACAAACATCACAAAAAGAACAATGTGAGAGAAAAAAAAAGCTAATTAAATTGGATAGATTAAAGACAAACACAAATCACAGAAGATAACCAAGTAATGTTATAACAAAAAATGCAGTTATTTAACATGTGGGTCAGACTTTTTTTTTCTTGGTAGTAGTTTCTGATTTTTCTCACCTCATTCTTATCTAACTTACAATATAAGTACACTACAACTATTAGCATTTTTGAAAACTCTGCGTAATACTATGATAAGTATCAGTGGTATTTATACTTACTACTGAACTAGCAAAATTAGCTCAGCAAATGTAGGTTTTATCTGCTAGCTAAGACTGGCATGTACTGACTACATGTACTGACTTTGCCAGTCGCTAGAGCCTTGTTATTCACATGAAGAATTCATACGTCCTTTACAAAACCGTTGAAACACTGATTATATGCGTCCATGGATTTCAGGACGTGAAGCTCCTCCATGGTGTAAACACTCTTCTTGTTCACTAGTGAACAATATCAGTGTAGATCAGAAGTAGCTTGTCCACATCGTTTGACATGTTTCCATTATCCGATTCGTTTGGGGTGATTCCAACAACACAGATTTTGTTGATATGTTGATATCCTGCACATTGGGCAAGAGTGTCAATATGGTCTTTCTATTGCTGTCGAAGCCATGGTCCATCTATGCTTTGAGCTTGCCTACCAAGATGGCGGTTCTGGCTCAGACTTGTTGGAACTATGTATTCATCACCAGTAATCTGATCAATCATTCCAGTCCTAGTAGTAATATTTGCTCTGATTAGTACAAATAAAAAGACAGCAGAAGGAGATGTTTTAAGTTTCATCGGTAGTAACCAAAGCAGACAGAGTTAAAAAGGAGTGGAAGGGTAACTCATGTTAGCAGTTTGGAGGGAGGCTGACTCTCTCTTACTTACATAATCCTACATGCCTCCTGTTGTCTCACTGTTCTCCAGGATGCTTTGACTCTCCATAAGCCTCATGGAGCCACGGTCCATATCCACGTCCTCGCTGTCCACCGGACCTTCAGGCAGCAGGGGAAGGGCTCTATTCTGATGTGGCGCTACCTGCAGTACCTCCGCTGTCTGCCCTACGTGCGACGCGCTGTCCTGATGTGCGAGGACTTTCTGGTTCCCTTCTACCAGAAGTCAGGGTTCAAGGCTTTGGGCCCCGCTGAGATCACCGTGGGACCCCTCAACTTCATCGAGATGTTCTACCCAGTCAGGGGCCACGCCTTTATGCGGCGCAACAGTGGATGCTGAAGGACGGGACTTTGGTTTAACGTTTCCAAAAACAGGATGCATTGACACTCCTTAAGCCTGGTGTAGTGGAGGCATGTGAGTGGAGCAGGGATTTGTCTAATCTCTGAGTGAAAAATGTTCAGCAGCCGGTGAGAAGAGAGCCAAGCTGTAAACAAAGAGCTGCCCTCCAGCTTTCAGCAACTGTTGGATATGTCGGCAATTGTTGGATAAGTTCTTGTTGACTGGAAACCGTAAAAATTTGTGCTGAAGAGAGAAGAGAAGTTGCCATTGGAGCCAAAAGTGCGAGCGGCAACTTCATGAAACTTTGAAAAACTAAACATTGTGTGTTTCGAGAGAAAATGCCGGACACTGAACGAACTGCAAGCTGCCTTTTCTTTCATCCAGTCCTTGTTCTAAATGGTTTGTTATAGTTCAAACTATGACTGGGCAGAACAACAGTAAAAATAGATATGATAGACAAGTGATCAATATCAATGGATGATACATCCAGTTGAGTTTTTGCACAGCATTCTGGGGGGATGTAGGCAGAGGAAAGTTTTTAGCCACTCAACCTCTAACGACTAGCTGAGCAAAGTTGGTAGAATCAACTCACTAGCTCTTTGGTTGCCTAGCAACTCACTCTGGTTACCTAGCAACAACTTGTGGAGAAAGCATTAACAGTTCAAGGTTTCTCCACTGCGCCTCACAACTGCTTACAAAAAATGGCATGCAGTGAAAACTGGATAAAACAGGAAAGGTCACGTCATCAGTTTGGCAGTATTTAAGATATTTAAAACAAACACTAAGCAATTATTGATATTATTGATATTATTATTGATAGAAAGATATGAAACAGTTACATCACCCAGACTTTGTAAACTAAAACATAAATGCGGGATGCTGGGTGTTTGAAGCCAAATTAAGGGGTTTATACTTTTATAGATGAGAACAAATTTACTGGCACTTGTGAAAAAGACGTGGAAAAAGCCTTGCAGTAAAAGCCTCGCTCATTGGAACCAACCACCCAATGTGGAGTTGGTTAAAAACTATTTTACTGTTAACTTTTCCCCACAGAATAAATAAACTCAAAAGTTATGTCAAACTCTTAAATTACATAATCTTTTATATCGGTTGTAATATTTCAGATAAAACACTTAACAAATCTGTAACAGAGAAGCTGTTAGATTGGATACCGTAACAGCATCCAGTTGCCATAGTAGTGAAGTTAAATTGGATGATGAATGTAATTATGGACGAGTGATATCAGCTATGAATGTGTTGTTACGGATCTGATTGTATTTTGCATCAGCTGTGAACACTGTGTATAAAAACGGGTCTCAAATCTTATAAACAAGAATTATATATTCACAGAACAGCAAAAATTGAAGAAAATTATATTTTTCCTTGTAAGATGTCACCCAGTTTGCCTCCTAAATCCTCAGGGGTTGAATGTTTTTGTTGTACAATTTTATTTTTAAAGTATAAAGGCTTTATTTTCTGACTTTTCTGAATTTGTTTTCTTGTGGAAATGTTTCTATATGAAAATCTCAATTTGTCAAAGTTTTTATCAGAACTTCCATTAGCATGCCGCTTTGGGTGAAAATTAGTTTGATATTGTGAAACATGCAAGTGTAGCAAAATTGGAAGACATCTGCAAAAGAAGAATATTTTTCACAATAATGTGGATTTAAATAGTAAGATCTGAACAGTTCTGAACCTCCACGGAAGCAGATTTTCAGTAAAGGTGTGGATTATGTTGATATGAGAAATTATTTTAGTAATCTATTGATTATTCTGACTGCAAAAATTGGAAAACTTATCTATACAGTGTAAGGCTGATTGTATTTTTTGATTAACTGATTAATTGAATATCAAAAGGTACCAGATTTTTTTTAAAGAATTGTTTTAGTTAAGTAATCAAGGATTAAATTGGCAATTATTTTAATCAGTTTATCATGATTAATTGGATTGTTTCAGCCATAATTGATCGTGAAGAGGATATAAGAAAAAAACAGAGTCAAGTATATCTAAGTGTTGTTTATTTTAACATGGCTTCTTTAAAACGAACATTTTTTACAGATTTATCAAAAGTGAAGCAAAACAGAACAGTTTCAAGGCCATCACCTTAGGTTTAATCAAAACATTCCTTTTTCCCCTCAAATAAATAGAAAAAAAACAGTAAATGATTTGGTCCTGACATAAAACAGCAGAGGAAGTGCAGCTTGCATTCATCATGGTTGACATGCTCATATATCCAAAGGCACAGTAAGGAGACTTCCTAAACAACAAAAAAATCCTTTTTAACCAGGTTTATGACTCGTTTTCTCATAAATACCAGCTGATCAGTGAGCCAGTGTCACCGACTACTGTAATCTAACTAAATCCACATAATCCTCCTCAACATTACTGCAGCTTTTCAAGTAGCTGCAGGCTGACACTTTATAGCCAAATACTTAAAATACAGTCAGATGCTGTTAGAAATGTTTCACTTGTCAGGGATTTTACCCAGACCTTGCTCACATTGTCAGGGAGCCGATAAAACAGCAACATGGATTGATCAGGGCAAGAAGCTGGGACGGAAAAAACACTAAATACCACCAAGGATCTTTAGTCCAGCTTCAGGGAAAATATCTTGGTACACTTGAAATGAGACAGAACTAATTTACAAGTAACTTTAACAAGTAACAGTTAGTTACTTTAATAAGTAACAGTTAGAAATAATTCCTTAATATTGATGAAATTCACAATATAGGAATATTCCGAGTTAAAATATCTAGCTGTGGTGGCAGATTACTTCACTTATTGGTAGTAATTTTTCATTAATGTTGAAAAATGATTAACTTGAAAAACTCATATTGGGAATTTACTGTATTGTTTATTATTTATAGGGAAAAAAATGATTTATTGCCTATTGATTTCAATTAATGTTAAAAACAAAACTGACACTTATTGGAAATTATTTTTACAAGAGCACCACTAAATATCAGTAAATTTAAAAATATGATTTAAAGTTGCTATGTGCAGTTTAAATCACACTTCATTAAGTGGCCCCCTAAAGACTATTAAAAATTGGATTTTTTAAGAGTATATTGGTGATATTAATGATTTGCCATGCACTCATAGCCATACAGTTACCTGAAGAAAAAAAAACAGTAGTTTTTAGCATTACCACAAAATATCCCAATATTGGTGTTAATTTTGTATTTCAAGTGTGCTAAAATATTTGTACTATAAACCAGACTAAAAACACTTGGTAAAACTTTGTATTTTGGAGTGTAAAGAAGACGACACAGACCAACCATCTTACCTCAAAAAATACTTTGATTAGACAAAAAAGAAAAGCTATGCAGAGTCTAATCCTGAAATAAATATAATCATGAGGCGTTTGTGGCCATTTTATGGGGCCAAAATATTTGTGGCAGCATAAAAAAGCAGCAGGTGAAGTCACTTTGGTAAGGGAGCCACAGTTTGCCTTTAAGATGAATAAATCCACGATTAGTGAGGCTTCTCTGTTGGTTTAAGGCAGGAAGAGGTTTCAGACCAACTATTCCAGCTGCATATTTAGAGTAATACATGGAGCATAGCGTTAGGAAGGTTTACGATGATGAAGTCTGCATTCAATAAATGAGCTGTTTCAGATCCAGCAGGTGGAAAAAAGGGCCATTTCAGAGTTTCTCCAGTTTTATTCACCCCTGAATGGCTGCCAGGAGATTGAAGGGAAAAACAAATCAAAGAAACACTACAGGTACTTTCTCCTGGTTGGTAACATTATGACATGATATAAAGTTAAAAAAAAACAACAACAAAAACTCCCCCGTAATTTCAAATTATACTTCCTGTTTTAATTAAATGAACTCTGCAGAAAAATTTCTTTTTATTTGTGGGCACAGAGTAAAGGGATCTAAAAACAACTGCTTCTTGGATGTCTATAAACAATATTAAAACTACACATTTTCTCCATTGTTCTGAATTAAATGCTACGTAGTGTTGAATGGTGGAATAAAATGCTGTTGGTGGCAGACTCTGAATACTCTTGCAGAGCAGAGGACCACTTTTAAGGTGGTATAAGTGGTGAAAACCTGTAAATTTACCCTTTTTGAAACAATAGGAGATATTTAATAAAGGGTTCAAGGATCCCCCAATACATGTAAAAAAACAAGATGGATAGATTTATGAACCAAATCTGGCCCAGCATAATTTTTTTAGCATGTAAAAAGAACCTCCAATAGTTGTGTGCTTAAATATGACGTAGGGATGCTCCAATCGGCTTTTCTGCGATAACGATCACCAACGAGGCCGATCTCTGCCGATCACCAATTTTTGCCGATCACCTGGATTGATTGTTTAGTTTTTGCTTTAGGTATAAATGCCACTATGTGATCTGACAAAAATTACAAAATAATCTGGCAATAAATTTACCTAATTTAGGCATAAAACATGCAAAATACTTGCAGGCACAATACAGCAGCTACTCAGTCAAAAGGACAACTGAAACACCTGCAATCAGTAAAATAAAATTTAATAGTAAGGCTATCAGTACCATAAATTATAACGGAGTCAAATAAATCTGCCTATATCAAATAATGTCAAGTAAAAAAAGGAAACATTCACTCAAAGTCAAAGGCAGGCTGCATCAAAATAAACAATCCTTCCTGATAGCATGGCTAGCTGATTAATGCTGGTTCTGATTGGTCGTTTCTCATTGACTAGCTGATTAATGCTGGTTCTGATTGGTGGTTTCTCATTGGCTAGCTGATTAATGTTGGTTCTGATTGGTGGTTTCTCATTGGCTAGCTGATTAATGTTGGTTCTGATTGGTTGTTTCTGACCAAGTGGAGTAATTCTGTAGAACACAGGAGGAGGCAGTGGTACGAAGAGGATTAGGGCCACCGAAAAAAAAACAGAAGAATAATAATTCTGACTTTAAAGTCAGAATTCTGAGATTAAAGTCAGAATTCCTTTTTTTTTTTTTTCGGTGGCCCTAATCCTCTTCCGTACAGTGGAGATCGATTATTTTTCAGAGATTATCTGCCTTGTTTTAGGGCAGCGAAAATTTTAATACCTGTCTAAAATCTTTTTTAAGTTACGTGCTGCAGCTTTAAGCAGAGGTTTGGTGTGAGAGTCACTACCAGGTGGAGCAGAAACGGCGCTACGTCTGAAATATTACTACCAACAGCGCATAGCAGCGGTTCAACAACGAGAACAGAACCAGCGTCTTACATCGCAAACGCGAAAACTTAAATGATCTTTCAGGTAATTTTGTTTAGCTTTCTGACCGTGATGCTGATCTGGGTGAGTGTTGTTAGCTGTGCGCTGCTTCATCGGCCGCTCCGGATGTCAATTTTCCTGCATTGAGCCTCGATTTAGCCAAACTCTGTCAATTTTTTTGTTTTTTAAATGCCACGTCAGATTCGTTGAGTTGATGCATTTTGACGTGCTTCAGCACCGAGGTAAATTTCCACCGCAACACGCAAACTTCCCCGTTATGGTTCCACACCACTTTGCTTAGGATTTGTTGCCGTGCGCCTGCGCAGTGCGAAGGAAAGAGGAGATAAAACTGCACACGCAGGTTGCAAAGTGAGGTACAGATGATCAGCAACAAGAGACCGTGACCGGCGATCACCGAACATACACTTTTCCACGGAAATCGGCCGATTATGATCGGTGGCCAATCGATCGGCACACCTCTAATATGACTTCATCCATCTAATCAAAGATGTGAAAAGACGTTCAACGTTATTTAAATCTAAGTACTAATTTAATACAAGTTTTATATTAATATTTTAAGTTTGTTGGGTTGTTTTATCAATGCATTCTGACACTACTGACGCTTTCATCTTCATATGGTTTTGAAATGAGTTTCAAAAGAAATGAAAAAATCCTCCCAAAAATGTGTACTAGCCCTTTACCCCTGGACGCCATCGGAGCTTTCTCCATTCTGTATTCATACAATGGGCAAAAAGAACACTTTAAACTTTTTTTTTACTTTAAGAGGAAAAGCAGAACCACTGACTGCTTCTGTAGTGTTGAAACCTGATGAATATTCTAGGCAGACTTAAAGGGACGCTGCAGAACAGAGACGCTCCCATCTTCTCTGTTGACTCAAACCTTCATCAAACTGTATTTTCTTGATTCTGATGAGTTATTTGCTTGTGAGCAAATGAAAAACCCGGAACGGGTTGTGTCAAACCTGCCTGAGGACTGGAGTGAGTTCAAAGAGGGTCAAGCAGATTGGCAAGATGGGAAGCTTCCAGTTTTCAGATAAAAACTCTTTGATTGTCAAAAAACAAAAACAAAACAGGAGACCTGGAAGCAAACTACCTCAAAGCAGAGAGAAGGCCTGAAGATTAGTGCTCCACATCGTTGATATTGTGGTCTATGTCATACTTTTCACAAAACTTGCTTGTGAAGGGGATGCAGGTGAGATGCTCCAGCCAGTGGAGGTTGATGGGGTAAACGTAGAACCAAACCACGAGGGAGGAGAAGAGCCCAATGTAGAAAACCAGCGACACGACGATCAGGATCCGCTTGCGGTATTTGTCGAAGGTGCCGAAGGTGACGTAGGGCAGGATGGCGAAGGAGAGCAGCAGGCCGCCTATGAAGCCGAAGATGTGGGCGATGTTGTCGATCCACGGCAGGAGGCCACACAGGAAGAGGAATAACATGACGCCCAGGAGCTTGAGGAAGGCCTTCCACGGTTTTTCCAGCATCTGCCAGCCTTGGAAAAGCTCGACGAAGAGGCAGGCAAGGAGTCCAAACTGGGAGCCTGCTGGACCCACCTGGAGGGAGAGAGAAATAACGAAAAGTTCAGTCCAGTTTTAGCTCAACATGTTTTAATTGGTGGAAAATCTTTTTTTTTTTTATGGGTAAAAACACACATAGCATCAGTAGAACCTGCAGCTGTACGGCTGTGAGACCCGAGTTAAAGAAATAATCCACAAGTTAAGCTGGATCAGAGCTTCTTGCTTTTTTATTTAACTTCTTAAGACAGTATCTTAAGACACCTTCAATCATTAAATACTGTGCATCATTGTGCTTTAAGGTTTGTAACCCGTAGCAGAGTCTCACACATCATTGTGAGCTGTATGCAAAAGCTAAATGGCCTCCATTAACTGTACGGAGAAACACTCACCCGATGATCCTGATTTATAAATCTCTACTCGGTTTGGCTCCAGCATATTTAAACTCTCTTTTACAAAGATCTGTTAATTCCCATTCTTTATGTTCCAACAAATTTTTTCTTTTGCATGTTCCACGTTGCCGAACTGAAAAAGGAAAACAGGCTTTCAGTGTGATGCTCCTTCAGCCTGGAATCAGCTCCAGTCTGAAATCAACACGTCAGAACTGATCTCATTGGACTTATTTCGAGCGATTCTTAAAAACAGGCAACAAGATTCTTTTAAACAGTGTCACTGTTTTTAAGTTGTTTTATATTTGTGCATATGTATTAATTAATTTTGTTTTGTAACCACGTTGCTGTTCACTGCAGATTTCTGACCAGGTCCCCCTTGAAAATGAGATCTGGATCTCAATGGGGTTTACCTGGTTAAATAAAGGAAATAAAAAAAAAATAAAATAAAAAATCTTAAGTAAATTAAGCAAACTGAACTTGGAGAAAAGTTGCTAGTATCAGGTGTTATCTGTAACTTAAAAAAAATCATTCTTTTTTTTCCTGAAATTTGTTGCAGCAGTCAAACAGGAACTGTTTCCAAAGACTTTTCTTTTCTGGCCAAGAATAGCGACATAAAATAAATGCATCTTAAAAATGATGCTGATCGTAGTTCTCTTTGCCACATTGCAGTGTGTGCCTGAGTTATAGATGCAGTTCTGGGATCGAGCTGCAGAATGGGTCAGGCAGGAACGCTGAGCAGATTAACGTGACGTCGGTGCTGAGTTTGGCCTGGTCAGCTGGCTAATCAGATGGGTGATCTGTGAACACATTAAACACACCAGCAGCCTAAAAAAGGACGCGGCACTCCACCCACACGTCGCAGACACATGGAAAGACATGATCCACTCACAGAGGGCAAAGGTCATTCACAGTCAGCGGCCAGAATGGAGTCGCTGTTGATAAAATGCTAGCTAAGCTACTGCTTCAGAGTTAAGTTTTGGCTGAAACTTAATTTTCCTTAAACTAAATCACTTCACAGGATGTTTTTATGCTTGGGAAGAAATAATATTTTTCTTGCTTAAATGTCAAAGTGAGATTTCTGCAAGTCTTGGATAAAAACTTTTTAAACCAATCTGGATAATAAGTTGAGATTAATTACCTGTTTAATAACTAGAATTAATTGGAATATGTGTGTGATTGAATTGAAATTCTTATTTTTTTTAGGTGCTTCAAGAGGACATTAGCTGTGAATTGATGCTCTGAAAATAAACTTAGTTGAACTGAATCACCTTTTAATGTTATTCCACAAAGACAGCCAAAAAGCTGAGTTACATGATTAAAGGTGACTTAACATGTTAGGATCAATTGATGGGCTTTACAAAACATCTTTGTCACATTTTCTGCACAAAATTATTCTTAAATAATGAGATTTTAGTCTGGTCAGTTCTGCCTATTAGCCGTTTTAGGGAGTCATGCCACTTTAAATCCAAATAAGCAGCTGCTGGCCACGCCCCCAAACTATGCATTTACACTAGCAGATGAAAATGGCTGCAAAAAGTCGTTGTACATCTTTGAAAAGCATTACTAGAGCCTCCTGCACAACCGATGAGTACGCAGCAAGTGGTTTCTGAATGGGACGTCAACAACAAAACGGTTGTCCTTTTCCAGCAGCCATTGTACAGGGCCTACAGCAGTAAAAACCAGCTGACCAAATGTCTCAGCCTGGGTTGCTAGGTAACGGGCAGAGTTCCGCTGGGGTTGCTAGGTAACAGTGCATTGCCTGTTGAATGCGACTAAACAATCAGGAGGTTTTTGAAGCGGCTCATTTACCAGACGCCAAAAAACAGGTTTCGGAGAAAAAATTTCAACTTGAGTCAAAGATGCAGCTCAACCCAACAGGACAAAAGACAAAATTTGCTCAAATTGTTAACCAGACTTTAACTCTGAGGTGCGAGTACCCTTGTTAGACGGCGTTTTAACTAAAACTCTGAGGTTTTAATGTTTTTATCTTTATTGTTTTTATTTGTTTTAATCTTTTTCTCTCTCACTGTCACATGCTGTATTTATTTTAATTATGTAAAGCAATCTGAAATGCCTTGCTGCTGAAATGTGCTATACAAATAAAATCTGAGTGATTGATTGATTGTTGCCACTTTGAGGATGAATCCTGTTTCTGGAGCCGAGTCGAGGCGCTGCAGAGAATAACTAACCAACCAGGTGAACAGAACGTCCTCCTCTTTCTAATTCCTCCTGGCCAGAGACAACAACTATAATCTCCTCTTCCGGGTGACTGTTTCCACACAGCGTTGCTCAACGTGTTTTCACTACACATCAAACTGGAACACTGACTGAATAAGAACTCGCTTTGGTAAACAGAAGCAGGATTAGGTGCAAAATGGGCCATTTTTCAAATGCATGCTTCCATGTTTTAAATGTTATTAATAAACTCTGGGAATTAAAAGAGCTTAAGCATCAGTTATTTACACAAAAATGAAACTACTTTTATGACTTTCTGCAGTAGGAGTCAAGGAATTATGCAGCAATAAAGAGTTGTGCACCTAAAATACTTCGATTATTGCATTATTTTTTAAAAAAAAATCCTACATCCATATTTCTTTAATGTCTTATTTTATTGTAGTTTAATGTTAAAAAATTCCACATTAGCAAAAAAAAATCAAAGGATTAAGCACCGGAATCACAGGGACCCTCATAATTAAATACATAAACTATAAAATGCTAATACTTGTATTTTGCCAGTCAAAAATGCTTAAGAATCAAGACTGGAGTTCAACCTTTGAACCTAAAGCTTGTCAGGAAAATCTTCTCTTGCGTTTCTGCATGTATCCAACCTGCAGGCAACTTTCTCTCCTTTGACCGTGCAGCCAGACATTCAGTCATCTGTTTCCGTTTCCAACTGAGGTTATGTTACAATTTATTTGCTGTAATCTGATATTTTTGTGTGTTGTTCATGACACTAATTCGATGCAACTGCAATCAGACTTTTGTGAACAATTTATAACCCTAAAGTGGTCAGTATGCAGGAGAAGGACGTTGACGTTTAAAGACATTGGTTTATGTTAAAGCTATTCAGCGATGAGAGTCAACTAACAGCAACAGTGTTTTGTGGAGCATCAGCTGTAATTTATATAGATAAACAGTTTTGAATCTGGTGGAGTGGTAAAATTATACACTGTAAAACAATTTGAAGTTGGTTTAACTTGAAAATGAAAGTACCTGCTGCCTGGGGAATGTAATTTAATTCGACAAGAAAACTGTTTTGGTTTAAATTCAGAAATTAAAGTTTATGAAGTTGATTTAACAACAAGAGTCAAGTTGTCATTGTTTTAAGTTCATTAATCTTGAATTGAGAGTTGTAACTTAATGCTGCAATTTCTCCAAATAATTATTTAACAATATGCAAGAAAAAAAAAAACGGTCCTCACCTGGTTAAAGAGCCACATTTCTCCAACTTTAAAATAAAAATTTACCTTAATAAAACCAGAGTCAGATCAATGTAACGTCTTCTATCTAAGGATACAGAAACATGCCGCTGAGCATTCTGGGAAATAGTTCCCACTGCTGTCTTTTTCCTCTTTCAGTTTTTTAAGTGCTAACCTAAAAACTCTAGTTGATTAAACTCTTGGAGGTTTGAATAAATTAATACAAATTAACACAACTTTCTGCTGTAAGTTTATCTTTCACAAACTCACATTTAGGTTCAAAATCTAAAACTCACTAAATTTATTTGACTTAAAAGGGTAGAAGATAGAAAACAAAATACAACTCAAATGTTTTACAGTGTGATGTGATGCTCTATATGTTTAGATTTTTCAATATTATAATTTTTTCCCATTATTTACATTCTGATTTAACGCATTTGGTTTCTGCTGATGCAGAATTGTGACGCTTTTTTCACATCGATGATGTAAAAGTTGGATAAAATGCGTCACGACTGTTCAGACTGTGACACCGAAAACAATCGGATACATGGCTGAATTAGTTCCACATACATAAGTAGCAAATGTTTGATAGTTTTGGGGTGAAAAGGTCAGAATTGGTTCGTTCGGACTTCAATGTGAATGTAGCCACAAATGGAGGGCATCCAGTTTAGCATTATTACTGTAATAATTAAAACACAGATAACTGCACAGATGCTTCTCTATCTCTAGTTTAAAACAAGAATGGAGCAATGTTTCCATCCATTTCAGGTTTCTATCCTTGACAAATCTAAACTCTCTCTCCTTCCAACCCAAGTGTTGCTGTTTGCGTTATTTTTCCATAAGGCTCCATGACTTAACGCTGACAGTATAATCCACTTAAAGCGCCTCTTTAAGTGGATTGACCGGCATGTGTTGTGTGTTGCATGTGCTTCCTCGGGTCGCTGCTGGTATTTAAAGACCTGCTGCGGGACGGTCAGGGATGAGGAGAGTTGGGTGCCAAGGTTTCCGGCTCTCGTGTCACTGATCGTCACACGCCACCATCTTACAGAATCAATAAAATAACATGTTTTTGTTCTTAATTTAAGCCATGTTTAAGTTGAACAGCATCAGAGAGAGAACGAGTCTCAGGATTAACTTCTTCTCCATCGACACGTGTGGAGCTGATGGAGCCCAGACAAGGCCGGACTTTGCTACAATTGTTTTTATTTAAACTGAAAAAGTAATCCCATACACCAAGCACTGAGGCAGTGGCCTTTGTTAGCCCACGCAAAGGCATTAGGCTAATCTCCTAATAAGAAAAGTGGGATTTCCATCCTCACATGTGGGTAAAATCCCCGTAATCAAGACTGCTATTTCTCTACATAACAATTTTATTAATATTTTATGTTTTTTTCACCTTTTATGGGACAATAACTGATGTTACTAATGAGAAAATCTACTTATCCAGAGACGTAGCCGTGGCTGACTGACACTTTCTCTCACGTTTTAATCTTGTGAACTAACAGAACGGCTTCTCCTTTCCTTCAGCTCACCTGACCAGACACTCTGAAAGGGGAAATCTCATGTAGTTTCATCATGAAATGAGTTAATCCAAGTTATTACAGGATGTAACTAACAAACCTTTTGACACCAAACAGCATAAGCAAATCTCTCAGAATATCTCAAAAGTGATTTTGCAAAAAACATAAGAAACGGAGCAAATGTGACCGTTTAACGTTAAATTTCTTCAATTTGCATTCTTCAAGAGACGTCGTGAAACAGGAAGTTAAATTATAATTGATCTGATTTTTTTTTTTTTTTACATTTTGCCACTAGGATGAGATGGTTTCAACAAAATTGGTTTATTTTGCAAAGAAAACACTTTTTATGCGTCACAAGTCACATGACCAGCAGCCAAATGTTGCCACTGCGGCAAACCACGAAGAAGAAGCTGACAGGAAGTAGTGGGAGACTGATGGCGCTGCATGTTTTTTAACTAATTATCATGTAAACAAACTTATTCACACTTGATTTTAATTGCGCTTCTTTTTCATTGAAAAACGCCACAATTGTGCACAGTGGTGCAGTTGGTAGAGCTGCTGCCTTGCAGCAAGAAGGTTCTGGGTTCGATTCCCGGCCCCGGTCTTTCTGCATGGAGTTTGCATGTTCTCCCTGTGCATGGTGGGTTTTCTCCGGGTACTCCGGTTTCCTCCCACAGTCCAAAAACATGACTGTCAGGTTAATTGGCCTCTCCAAATTGTCCCAGGTGTTTCATGGTTGTTTGTCCTGTGTGTCTCTGTGTTGCCCTGCGACAGACTGGCGACCTGTCCAGGGTGACCCCGCCTCTCGCCCGGAACGTTAGCTGGAGAGTAACCAGCAACCCTCCCGACCCCACTGAGGGACAAAGGGTGTTAGAAAATGGATGGACGACAACATTAGTGGAACATCAACAAAGTTTTGCACACGTTTGTAATGGAAACGCAGCTGCTGGCGCGTTGTCACCATCAGGTTTGTGTGACCACATGAATTCACACGAAGGGCTCACCTCGGCTGTGTAGGGGAGGAACAAGGCAGAGGCCAGGTTTCCGGTGATACCACTGAAGATGTAGATGATGGAGATGCGGGCCCAACCTGCCAGCTTCTCCAGGTCTCTGAGTACGGTCATCTGGAACACCACGGACACGACACAGTGAAAGAGCCTGAACACACACACACACACAGAGGAATCTGTTAGAAAGAAAGAGTGCTATGCTCTCTCAAATCACTAAGCTCTTTTGCTCTGCTTGTTCAAATTAAAAGGGGTAAACGTGAGCGTGAGGGATTTCCCTTGTGCTCTGAGTATTAAGGAGCTCATGTGAGTGAACTGCTCACCTCTTTAATTAGGCCAGAGTCCAAAAATATCCTCAATATTTTAGTAGAAGGATTCTGTAGGAAATGACTCAAAAGTCTCTTATTGTTTGTAAAACACACATAAGGTGAGACGATTTATTCCAAGTTCTTTAAAAGTTGACATATTATGGTTCCTTTAATAGATTAGGATCACTACATGGGCTTCACAAAACATGTTCAGCTAATAGGATTTTAGTTTGATCAGTTCTGCCCATTTTGAGCCTCTTGTCACCTTAACTTCAATTAGCTGATGCGCACCACGCCTCCAACTCAACGTTTACACTTGCATGTGAAAATGGCTGCAAATAAATGCGCACATATGCAACTGTACATCTTTGAAAAGCACAAGTGGTGCCTCCTGCACAACCAACAAGAATGCAGCAAGTAGTTTCTGGATGGAAAGTGAACAACAAAACACTCGTCTTTTTCCAGCAGCCATTGTACAGCGCATACAGCGGTAAAACCAGCCCCACTTTGGGGCTGGAATTTGTTATGGTTGTAAGGTAACGGTGAACGGATGATTTGTGACTTTACATTCTGGAGGTTTTCTCTGAAGCTCATTTTCCAGTCACCAAAAATCGTTAACTTATTGCCAAAAATAAGATGGATGGTGCTGTTTTATTTGTTTTGGTTGTTTTTAAAAGCAATAGATTCACAAAAGGAAGTATAACAGACATTCAAAATGTGAATTTTGCAAAGTAGGCCCCAGTTTAGCTTCCAGCAATCAAACAAGTCATTTTATTTTACAAGAGGTCGTTGGTGGTCTGCTTGATTCGCACCCAGCATGGAGGAAGAGGGAAAGCCACAGCCGGTAGAACTGATCGGGAACGTCTGGATTCAGGAAGGGCAGCAAACCGCAGACATCAGCCAGACAGTGGACCTGCGACAGAGCACAGCGATCAGAAACTATCACACACACACACACACACACACACACACACACACAGAAAGTACCTGTGAGCAGAGCGTGGCCTCCTCATGGAAGTAACCATGCATAAAAGTGCAGTACTCTCTGGTTGTGATCTCACATCTACAGCAGGGACAGACAAAATGGAGAGGTGCACAAAAATCACAGTTTGGTATATTTTCACACATTAAAAATGGCCACCAAAGACTGGAGATCTGTTTTGATTTTATTTAATTAACAAACAATAAGCAATGAAATAAATGGATGTATGGATGAAACCATCTAATGCAATCAATGCTGTTAATTATTTTTATAAGACTGTTTTGAACGATTAATCGGGATTGATCAATTATTCAAATAATTGTCAACTAACTTAGTAATCGATTAGTCATTAACTGGAGCACACAGACCTAAAAGAAGGTAATTTGCTGAAAGAACAACACAGTCAGAGCAATAATCAAGCCAAAATTCCCACCTGCCCTTAGTGCTTATGCAGCAGGGTCGACCTTTAATGGTGCAGTCCATGTGTTTGAGGCCTGTGTTGTTGAACTTTCTGGGATGGGTGCAAACCTGCCAAAGGAAATTATCAGACGTTTAATATTTCCTCTGAAACCCTTAAAGAACTTTACTTTAAATTAAACACGGTGAGGCCATTTCATAACCATGTTTTGCTCACCGGCCACCTGGTGATGTCCTCTGGCCATACGTGAGGAAAAGACGAGGCCGGCTCCTCGCACAATCTTATCAACGCAACAGATGAGCGTTTCAGTCAACCAGCATTTCGTGCTTTTACACGTCAGTCGCAGCGGAAACATTTCCTGCCCTCACCTGGGATCCTGATGGCAGACGGCTCCAGAAGACCGATCCGTAGTGCCGTTATTCCGCTTTGTGAAGGTGGCCAGTGTCTCCTGCAAGAAATTATTCAAACGTTTAACTGCTACAGAGTTTTCAACTCTTCACAGGATAAAACTCTATAAAATGTACACACTGTGACAAACACCAACTTTGATGGTAGGCCTGTTGGCTTTATCTTGTATGACAGAGCAGCATAACGTGATGCTCGTATTGCTTTTGAGATTTTGTACAAGAAAATCTAAAAATATTACATTAGGTTTAAGAATCTTCAACTATGACACCCCAAAATAAAATCGAGAGCAGGGGTGGGCAATCCTGGTCCTGGAGGGCCGGTGTCCTGCAACTCTTAGATGTCTCTCTGGTCCAACACACTTAAATCTAACAGCTTAATCAACTCCTAAATGCAGTCAAGTTCTCCAGAGTCCTGCTAACGACCTCATTATTTGACTCAGGTGTGTTGAAGTAGAGACACACTAAAAGTTGCAGGAGACCGGCCCTCCAGGCCTGGAGTTGCCCACCCCTGATCTAGAGCGATTAATTTCCTTCAAATATATTTGACTGCACCTTGTGATTATTATTGGAGTAAAAAGAAAACTACAAAAATAAAAAATTAACTGGACCACATTGAAAACTTCCTAATTTTAACCAATTGCTGATTTCGGAATTCTTCTCAAGTTAAAACATTAATATTGTTGTTTAAAAATGAATATAAACTTGTTTTCTTTGCATTATTCTAGGTCTGAAAGTTCTGCATCTTCTTCGTTATTTTGACCATTTCTCATTTTCTGCAAATAAATACAAATTTTTTTGCTTGAAGTTTCAGAGACATGTTGTCAGCAGTTCATAGAATAAAAACAACAAAGTTCATGTTACTTAAACATAAACCTATACAAAAGTAAAATCAGAGAAACCGATCATACTGAGTGGTCTCTTAATTTTTTTTCCAGATCTGTATACGTAATACAGAATACCATAAACTACAACTGTCCAGTAATTTACCATCTGAAATACAATTATTCCTGTTAGTTGCAGCTCCTGATCTACCACACGTGGTAATCTGATGTTTCAGGACAGAGAAAGAAACTGTGTGGAAAATGTTGAATAAAATACCGAGCAGTCGGCCCTGAGCGTCTGCACGCATCCAGAGTTATCATTCTGAATCAACATCCAGATTCCCTTTCCAGATCTTTGTCTTTCTGGATCATCCGGACTATCTGCTTGTCCTGCCGCATGCAGGGCGAGAACTTTGCCCCCAGGTGGATTAGATCGTCCTGGAAGACAAAACGAAACATCGTAAAGTTCAGCAAATGAAGAAACTCAGATTTACTGAGTCTACACAGAAAATGTTTTGTTGAAATCTAATTTATTTGTGTGTGTGTGGCTGTTCATAACTTTCAATTAAATGCGATCACAATCAGATTTCTGTGTGAGCGGTTTACATCCCCGAAGCGTTCAGGAGAAAAACTTCACACAGAACCAAACTGTTTACTAAAGTAATAATGGATGAAGCCATTTATGGATCAGTATCAACATTTATTCAGCTGAGGGGGCCGAGAGTGTCGTCACAGAACATAAGAAGAAAGATAATAAAAAGAAAGAAAGCACAACTACTACAGCAATGATCTTTCATGGAAAATTGATAAGAATTAATTATAATTTACGTCTACAGTTAGAACGAACTATGATGCATGTTTCACCCCAACACAAAAGTTCAGACTGCAGATGCTTTGAAAAAAGTCAGATGTGTATCCAATTTAATCCAAATTATAAGCAACACAAACAGATATTAGTTTGGGGGAAAAGATGGAAATTATGCTTTCAGACTGTCGTGAAAAGTAGGATTTGGGCTGCATTTGCCAGTGTGAAGATAAAAAACATCCCCAGCGGCTTTAACAATAAACAAATATTCTTAGCAACATCACTAGTTTTTAGCAGAACATTAGAAAAATGCAGAACTCGGGAGACAAAACCAAACCACTGTTTTTAATTAAAAAAAGTGGTCAGAAGTGATCATGTGGAAACCTGCGCTAGTTGCATAACAGTGACTACATCATACTGAGTTTCTCTGGACAGGACATTTATATCAGGCAGCGGATGCTAGTATTTTAATAACTGTAAATATCAAATGCATCCTGGTGTGGAGTGAAAACCAGGCACAGTAAAGCAGCAGACTCACGGAGCTCGGTCCGATCCAGAAGTTCTCCTGTTGGATAAACTTCACGCTTTCATAAATGCCTTTGTTCTTCAGCACCTGTAGAGGGCGACAGAGTTCCACAATTAGCCAGAATAAACGCCTTTATTGCACTGAATAATGTTTTAAAGCACAGCTTACTTCCAGTGGTTTGGAGAAAAACAAAATTCACTCACTAGTTCAGTTTTGGAGCGCTGTGAAAACCCCACAGGGGCAAAACCATACGTGCAGCAGGCCAGCAGAGTGATAATAACATGGACAAATGTTATCCAGTAGGTAAAGTAGGGCCTGAAAATACATGACAGCAAGTCTCAAATCACTTAAAGGCAACAGGAAGAGATTGAAACAGTGAAAAATGTAGTTTCAGTCATTTTAAATGTCACAATACAGAAGGAAATTACAACAAACCAGCAAAGAACTAATGTTATTTAATAATCTCTCTGCAAAATTCAGATTTCATCAACTTAGGTTTCTCTCTCTAAGCTCTAAAAATGTTGATTAATTACTTGGAAGATATGGAAAAGAAATAAAGATATATAATTATAGTGCCATAATTTACATAATTATGATGTGACACAAGAATTTGTTATTTTGTAACCATTTCCAGTGAATCAGATTTTGAGGAAGCTGAAATAGACGGTGCGCCAAATAGAAAAAACCATCTTTTTCTAAGGCCTCAACTTTATTTGTGTGTTTTTTTTTAAAACAAATAGCTTAAAATGTTTCTACCTTTTCAGTATCAGATTCTGCTGCTGCTGTAAAATCAAATTTATTTTACTAGCATTGCTAACAAAACAGTCCAAGTTTGTGCCAGTGAACTGATTCGCGTGTGCAGATAATCATTTGGTTTGCAGTAACTCTGCGTGTTTCTGACCTGTGGCTGTGGAAGTCCTCCAGCTGCTTCTGGACGTTGCTGCTAATGCTACGTCGGTAGTTTCTGTTCAACCATTTGCCCACCACGCCCATGCCGTAGTCACGCTTCTTTTTGTCAAACGCAAAATGCTTCACCTGGGAAGCGATGCGGCGACCGCGAGGCGGGAGACCCTTTTCAGGCGCCGCGATGGGGGTCTTCACAGAGACGTCCTTACTGCAGACAGACAGCGAAAACACTCAGATTAAAACACTGAAGGACTTGGCTTTTATTTGTGTAAAAGCTCAAAAACGGAACTGCATGGTTTTTGCACGTTAAACTGCAACCGCCTTTAAAAATTACCAGAGGTGTAATTTGTATCCATCTCTCTAGTCTTTAGCTCAAGGAAGTGACTGAGTTGTCACCTCTCTGATCTCTTTTCAATCAGGTTACGTCAACATTTAGACGCCAGAACTCATTTTCAGTGAAAGCTTCTCACAATTGGAATAAAATACCAGACAGTGTAAAAACATACAAGTCTTTAAAAATAAAAATAATTTTCTACAACGCTGCAAATACCCTAGTAGCACACTGGACTCTTTTCCTATTTCTCTCTTTTTTCTCTCAGTTACTGTCTTTCTTTCTTTTGGACCCATTTCTGACACCTGCATTTGTTATATATCACAATAATAAAAAATATATTAATAATGTCTACTATCTTAAAAGTATTGGCTCCTAGATAATGAAATATGCAGGAACTGGTCGTATGAGTCTTAATTTTATTTTGTTTTTTTATGTATTGTGGTGAACTTTTGTGACTTTTGAAACTTGATACGTTTCTTTTAAATAAAAAAAGCTTTTAATTTATCATTATTATTCCTCCTTTCTTTAAGAAGCTTGTCAAGTTGTCCGTAATATTTTGTAAGCTTAGAATCCAAACAACTCAAAACAAATTGTTCATGATTTTATTGAGGCCAGTCACCTTTACAAAACAGCCCCATCCTTCTTCTTAGGAGAGGAACAAAGACAGTGAGACTCAGATTTTAATTTCAGCTCGTGTCCATTAAGACGTTGTGTTTTTAAGGTGGTAATTTCAGGTAAGTCGTCCTCGACCTGAGGAGGTTTGGTTTAGATTTCGTCGGATTTGGCTGCTAACTCACAGGCTGGGGAACTTCTTTGTGGATGCGGGAGAGGCCGACATGGGAGGTGATTCAAACACGTCATCCGGCATGGAGTACATCTCAGCATCAACCTGCAGGGCGGGAAAAGATCTGATAAGAAGCTACGAAGCCGACTCCAGAAACTGATGGCAAACGCAGAGTTTGGGACGGTCGCTGCTGACCTTGCTGAAGAAAAGCGATGCGGAGGTGGTGTCTGCCGAATCCACAGTGTCCTCGTCCATCCAGTTGTTCTGGATGAAGCTCCTCCTGGGGAAGCCGCGCGTGCCGTGCGAATCCGCCAAGCCGCTGCGACCCTGGAGAGGAAAAACGCCACGAAACAAGTCGGATGACGCACAACAGGCTGGTGCAAACTTTTCCAGAGGATAAAGTGACCCAGAAATTAATGCGATAAATAATAATATTGTCATTTTGAGACCATTTCAAGTAAAATAATGTTAAAGGCAAAACAGCACACACAAAAAATCTACTATTTGTACTAATAACTAGTGTTTCTCGTTAAGTTAAGGGGAAAAAAACAGTTATGCACTGAAAAAGAGAATGGAAATTCAACTTTTAAAAAATGTGTTAATTTGGTACATGTAATCACATTATTATTTAATCATATATTTACTTGGATAAACAAATTTAATTACTTGCAATAAATGTACTTTTTTTTAAATACAAGTTGGATCACCTGTTTTCTTTTTTTAGTGTGCAAATTAAAATTATCATGCTCCTTTTAAGTTATTAGCTCAATAAAGTATGATTGATTTTTCCCAGCCGTTTATTATGCAATTTTAAAAGTCATGTGAGAAACTAGTTTAGAAGTCAAGTAAAAACAAAGAAAACAAAGACAAATGATGAACGTTTTTATTTTTGTTGTTGTTTTGAGTTTTTTCTGGTGCACACCCTGCAAGGATTTTTGTTCCACTTCCTAGTCAAATGTCTTAGAAAACTTGAAATACGACAAAACTGACACATACAAGTAAAATTTCAGCAAGACATAGAGGCTTGTTTTAAGTCAATAATTAATTAATATTGATTTTTAAAAGTTGTAGTTCCATTGGGAGATTATTTAACTTGTAACAAGACATTTTTTCCACGTAATAATTTAATTTAAATGCCAACAGAACTAGAACTTCTTCGTCAATATTAAGGAATTATTTACTTAAAACAAGCCCCTATATCTTGTGAAACATTACACTTCAGTCAGTTTGTCCTTTTCCAAAAGTAATAAAATATTTGCACTAGAATTTAGACCAGAATCAGTTGGTAGGATGTTGTGTGGCTCACCCTCAGCAGGTTGGATGCGGCTCGGATGCTCATGCGGGCGACGGACTCCCTCTTGCGCCTGGGCAGGCGGCTGAACCCGGAGCGCTGGCTGGTGAAGGAGCTCAGAGAGGTGAGTCCCGGCGTGAAGGGGCCGCCGTGGACCGTGTGGGGCGTTTTGGGTAAACTGTCCATCTCGTCTGGGTACCGGAAAGCTCTGCCTCGGGCCAGGGGGTCCACGATCTGATTTACACACAAATTAAGAAGTAAGGCTGCAGCTAATGATCATTTTATTTTATTAGATTAAGAAAAATGGCACATTCTGCAGATTTTTCACTTAAACTAATTTTATACAATTTTAGGAACACATTAAAAAGTGCAAATAAATTATTCATTTCTTCTTAAAAAAGAAAATGAACATTTTATTGGCTAAAATGTTATACAATAGTATTTCTCTAGTGAACATTTGATCGTTTGTAGGTAAAGAAATAAAAATACTTCTAAAATCAATTAACATCAACATTTGTTGGGCTAATCTGTTGATTATCATTTTGAATTATTAAATTATTATTGGACAGCAAAAAGTGCTCAGAAAGAGATTATTTTTTATTAAATTTGACTTTTTAATTTGAGGAATCTTGGGTAAAACATGCAGAATAAGAAGGTTTATTCCTTTATTTTAAATGCAAAATGTGATTTTTCTTCTTCACAGTTTTCACAAAATTACTGCTTAAATAGGATTTTGTTTTGCAATTATTTGGTGAATTATTTCAAAAATAGATTCACTATTATTAATCAGATTGAATGTTTCATCCCTATAGAGAAGGGAGTCTTTAGTGTAAACTCTCATCCCATTTGAGTTTTTGTGAATGCTGGCACTCCACTTCAGAATGTGTTGAATCGAGGTTACGCCGAGTCACACAGCGACGGCAGTAGCCTACCTTCGGCAGCCTGCTGGTGGCTGGTGAGTCTGGGTTCTGGTCCAAGGTGGACGCCGTCTCTGGTTCCCGATACTGGGCCTTTAGCTTGCCGTAGCGCTGGCTGCAGTGGCGCAGGCTCTTCCTGTGCCACAGCTGCTGCTTCGTCTCACAGTCTTCACCAACGCCGAACCACTCGGCCGCATTTCTGAAGGTCACAGGTGCGATAAATACAGACACTCAATAATGGCGTATGCCTGCTTGACATTTTAAAACCTTACAGTGGATTAAGCAATCTTTAAAATATTGACCCTTTGCGTCACGCTCTCCAGAACTCCGCCCACTCCGCCATGACGGATGTCAAAACAGCCAATACGCTTCTTTAGAGCTAGTCTGAAAACAGACGTCTGTAACTTAATATTGCTTTTATTTAGTTGATTTCACTTCAAAAATGGTCGCAGGTGTGCTGCGCGGTCGGCTGGACAAACAGAGGATAGAAACCAAACCTGTTATTTTACTTTATAAAATAACATCTTTCCTCTAACGAGGAAAGATGGCAGCCGTTAATTATGACTGGCAGTAAAAGCTTTTTACAAGGCAAGAAAATTTACTTTCATATACTTCATAAGTAAGCCTGATTATAAAGTTATCAAACATCGCATTATGGAGAAGGTACACATCTAATGTCTGATGCAGGATTGTAACCATGGAGACAGTGCGGTACCTAGCCTAGCATGTATGGAAAAAAAAACTGGTTAGCATCTGGTCTTTTGCACGTTTTTAATGCTGCTCCGGTATAAAGGGAAACACTGTTTATGACATAGTGATAAAGATCATGTGGTGTGAATTCAGATAAAGTCGGTAATTTGATCAACACATCAGGAGGGAGGAGGTATGGGTCGGTTTCTAAGCTAGCCGTTTTGTAAACGCCGCCATCTATGAGCCCCAGCCAGGAGTGTTACATTCACAGACAGATTAGTTCAACTCGAACAAGAAGAAGACACAAATTAACTGGCAAAAACAACTAGGGAAAACATTTTCCAGTTGCTCAGTTCAATACTCCCAACGTCCGACATGGTACCTCAAATGATTTAGTGACGTAGTTGCAAAGGGTCAATAACGGCTGCGTTTTGTTTCAGCAAAATTTGTAAAAACATTAAGCATCACACAACACCCAGCTTTTTAAGCATTTACCACCACCAGCAGCAGCAGCAGCAGGAGGAGCAGCAGCAGCAGCAGGAGCAGCAGCAGCAGCAGCAGCAGCAGGAGCAGCAGCACCAGCAGCAGGAGCAGCAGGAGCAGCAGCACCAGCAGCAGGAGCAGCAGCAGCAGCAGCAGCAGCAGCAGCAGGAGGAGCAGCAGCAGGAGGAGCAGCAGCAGCAGCAGAGCAGCAGGAGCAGCAGCACCAGCAGCAGGAGCAGCAGCAGCAGCAGCAGCAAGCAGCACCCAGTGCAGCAGCTAGCAGCACGCGAGGGAGCAGCAGCAGCAGCAGGAGCAAGCAGCAGCAGCAGCAGGAGCAGCAGCACCAGCAGCAGGAGCAGCAGAGCAGCAGCACCAGAGCAGCAGCAGCAGCGAGCAGCAGCAGCAGCAGCAGCAGCAGGAGAGCAGCAGCAGGAGCAGCAGCAGCAGCAGCAGCAGCAGGAGCAGCAGCACCAGCAGCAGGAGCAGCAGAGCAGCAGCACGCAGCAGCAGGAGCAGCAGCAGCAGCGAGCAGCAGCGGAGGGAGCCAGCAGCAGGAGCAGCGAGCAGCAGCAGGCAGCGCAGCAGAGCTGTTTACCTTCGGATGCTTTGTGAAAGGGACGTCTGTCTTCCAAACTTCGACCTTCTGTCTCTGGCTGAGAAGTCGCCATCGTCGCCTCCAGCGAAGCTGTCGGACGTCGAAGCAGGACCCCGGTTGCTCACGCTCTTTTTCAGCGACGGTCTGAGAGGCTGAGCAAAACAAAGCAGAAATGAGGCAATGACAGGTCATCACAGGTTGAATGTTTCCTTCCTAAAAATACACAAGAGGCTGAGCTGAGTCAAGGGAAATTAACAAAACAAAAGTTTAACGCACCAGACCGTAGAACAAATTGAAAATTGTAATTTTTACAAAAGCAGATGATATATTTGACCTGGTCATTATTAACTAAAATTAAGCTAAAATATAAAAGTAAAAACATTAAACATTGGGCATCATTCCTTTCTATGATATTGAAACACAAAAATGGATGAACACATGAATCAAGAGCTAACATACAGTAACAGGGTGAAGTTAAATCTTCTATGTAATGTTGTAACTCAGAGTTATTGCAGATGCAGTTGGCAGGAAAGATCTCCTGTAGCAGTCTGCAGTACAGTGACTCTGAAGACGCCTCTGACTGAAGATGCTCCGTCTTCCCATGACAGTGTCATGAAGAGGATGTTCAGGGTTGTAAATAATTTTCTGTGTCCGGTCCACACAGAGGCTTTTAGTCCAATCGGTTTCTTGAAAACGAACCACAATAGATGCTACGCAGATCGACAAGCTGGTGGGAGTTGAGGGTGGAGTGGGTGGATGAGCAACAGTTTGAGGCTCATGCATGAGTTCACACTACATTTACATCTTAATTGCTCTACTTTAGGAAGTAGTTAAACTGCAGCTTCCTCGACTGAAGCCTGATCCACTGCTGCTCATTGTGTGTGTGTGTGGAGCCCAGAGGGGAAAACAAACCGTTTTGGGCTCATTAACTGCCAGACGGCTTTAAAATATGTCACTTTGGCTGAGCACAACACAAATGAAGGTAGAAGAAGCATAAAATGTGAGTGGATTAAGTTTTAAACCTTCTTTCTGGTCTGCTGAACCAGCAGGGTCCCAAGCTGGCGTCCAATGAGACTTTTATGCAGGTAAAAATAGCGACATTGTTTTGTTTCTTTCGTCCGGAGCCACAGGACGTTTGGTACCGACCGTGCTTCAGTTCATGTTTGATAACTGATTGATTGGATGATTACCCGACTGGGGAACATTTTGTACTTGTAAAGTTTTTCTTTATTTTAGACTAAAATAAAAAGGTTAACGTTTCTGCTGCAGAGTATAGGAAGAACTTTATTTCTCAAACATAGATTTGTGCCTCTGGTTTGCTCAGAATTAATATTTATCCAATTCATTGTTAATTAAACTAATTATTTAGTTTCAGAAAGGTCATTTTGTTCCAATTTTTAAATTGTAAAAAGCCAAGTCTTTGGTTCTGTGTTGATCCAGCAGATCCGAGCCACAAATGGCTTTTTGGACTTCTGACTAAAAATGATAAGCAACCAACTAATGCTTTAAAAAGTTAGATATAACAACAAATGCAGCTTGGCAGTTTTTCCAGCTATACACTTGAATAATTTTATCAAAATTTCACAACAAAATGTCAATAAAAGTATCAATATTTATTTATTCTCATTTCAAAAACAATGTGGATTTTTCCTCACAAATATCAACATCCCTTAGAAGAAAATGTATCCATCCTCTTGCAAGTTTTATGTTTTTCTTTATTTTATGGCTCAACAACAAATCAATAACGATATCTATCGTGATAAATGTGATCAATATTAATAGAAAATATGTTTGATAGAATATTCAATATGGAATATATACTCAGATCAAGAACCACAAGCATTCTGGGGGATGTAGGCAGAGGAAAGCCTTTAGCCGCTCAACCTCTCAAGGCTAGCTAAATCCAGCTGATGGAATCAACTAACTCACTCACTTTTCGGTTACCTAGCAACTCACTCACGCTCCGGTTACCTAGCAACTCACTCACGCTCCGGTTACCTAGCAACAATGTTTCTCCACCGGGCCTCATAACTGCTTGAAAAAAATCATCAACAGCATGGAGTGAAAACTGTGGAAATATCACACCACTAGTTTTACAGCATTTAAGATATTTAAAACAAATATCAAAAAATATCTATAATTAATGATATCGACCGATATGAAACATTTATGTTGTGTTTTTTTTTTCAGCCATATTGTCCAGCCTTACTTAAAACTGAAATAAAATGGTTCTTTAAAAACAGACTTCCTATAGTAGATATAATTTTTTTAAAAGGTTATGAAACACTTGTGGCTCTAAACAAGTTTTATTTAGCTGAGCAGGGGGGAAAATATAACTTTTTGGATAGAAAAGGTTGCAGAACCTTGACCCGGCGTATATTAGTCAAGGTTCTTGATATTCTCACTTTCTCCCATAATTTAAACACATGGTGCAGGTCGAGTTTGTGGTTCTGTATAAACTGGTGGGATTTCCAGGCTGGAACCACTGGATTAACCCAACTAAGCAACAGAATTTCCTCTGTCTTCAATATGGTGAGTCTCAAACATTAACAAAACAGTAGAGACTAGAGAGAGCGTGCGATGATGAATTAATGCTTCTGCATACCTGTCTGACAGAATCAGCGGACATGGAGTCGCTGGGCGGAGGAATGGCTATCGTAAGGCTGGGAGGCTTCTTGCTCTTCAGACGACTGTCTCCTTGTCCTCCGTATGGAGGCGGCTCACCCCCTACCTGAGAATCCATGCTGTCAAAGTGCTGAAAATAGAGAAACAGTAAAGAAAGTTAACCTTTTTTTTACTGCAAGACATAGCAAGGCCAGACAATATAGAAAACATTGCTAAAAGGAACCAAAATTAGTAAAGAAGCACCATGTGAACGTGTGTTACAAAAAAAGAGTACCGTAAATATCTCAGATTACTCAGATTTGATACAACCTATTTATATATATTTTACAGTGCATTTAATGACAAGAGACAAAGATGAAACAGTAAAAGCAATAAAATGAGGGGAAAGATACCAAACTACTGAATCAAAACAAATACAATATTTAAAAATTGGTACAATTCTGGTTCATCCTCTTAAGCCTTGAAACGAATATTTTAATTCCAGTTATGGTCTTAAAATATATATATAAATCAAGACAGAAAAACAGAAATGAGGCAAACTGAGTTCACACAGGAGTCAGAAGGGAAAATGTTAAAAAATAAATAAAAACAGAGCAATATTGTGGCAATATTGTGGAGGATAAACTATGGAACAGTAAGGCTGCGTTCACACTGCAGCCTGAAGTGACTCAATTCCGATTTTTTGGCAATTCCGATTTTTTTTTGCCGGCCGTTCACACTGCCAGTAAATGCGACCTGTATGTGTTCTGCAGTGTGAACGGGCAAACGACCTGAAAGTGTCCCGCATGCGCAGTAGAGGGCGCTATAGCGTCAGTGTTCTCAGTGATCTGCTAACTGCATAAAAGAAGAAGAAAAAGAGCTACTAGTGTTTGTGGAAGTAAACATGGAGGCTAATAGTGGAGCTTAGCTTACATATTTGAAGTTGTTGTCCGGCTGGAGCAACATATTAACAACTTAATCCTCATATAGTCCATCATTGTTGTTTTTCTTCCCGCTTGTGCGTATCAGGACTCAGAATAGTGACATTTGTTGAGAATCAGTAACGTTCAGTTTGGATGAATGAGACCTGGACGTTATGGTCGCATTTGAATCGGATACGTATCGGATATGGGTCACAATCTAAAAAGAATCCGACCTGAGCTGTTCACACTGCCATGAAAAGATCGGATACAGGTCACATTATGTCAAAAAAAATCTGAATTTGGTCACTTCAGGCTGCAGTGTGAACGCAGCCTAAGTGACTTAAAGAGAATGCAGACTTTATTTGGTCTTAGAAGTACAACTCGAAATTAAGCTGAATTATGTAGCAATGAAATTTGCTTGAACAGATGTTAAACTGTGTGGAAGTCAAATAGCAGAAATTTATATTTTTCTACATTAAATGTTTTTATACTGCAAGCAGTCGTCTTATGCCTGTAATAATTATTCATTAGTCAAAGTTTATTTTTCCAGATCCATAACACAGCAGAGACCCTCAGGATCAACAACCAGTCAGGCTTTCCTGGATGATACCATACACCAGTTTTCTCTGGAGTCTGAATTCAAATCTTAATCTTAAGTTATTTAATTTTTTTATTCCAAGGACAATAACATAAAAGTGAAGAAATTGGTGCAGTTTGTTTGAAAGCAAGTTCAGAATCCAACAGAAAATGAATAATATACAAGATTAACTCCACTTACGCATCACAGCTAAATATTTATCAGACTTTTTATTGAACCATAAGAGTCTATTCTCTGGATTGAGATTTTAGTTTTTATGCATTTAATAAGCTTTAAAAGTCAAAGTATCATAAAAAATGAAGACAAAAATTTAATTTAGGGTGCACCGATTAATTGGCCTTTATTCCCGATTTTGGTTGATCGGTGATCAGCTGACACACGTGAAACCGACGCTCTACGTCTGCAAACATCTGAAAATCAGCTGCTGTCCCCTTTTGCTTTGCTGTGAGAGACGAATGCTGAGTCGGCAGGTCGGGCTTTTTAAAGATCAGCAATCGGCCTGAAAACGGCAATCGGTGAACTGTAGATTAAATGGGTGTAAATAACCAGTTTCCTGCTGGATATTTCCTGTTGAAGCCACTGTTGATGATTAATCAGCAGAGGTTTTGACAGGAAATATCCAAATGTACCGAATTGAGTAACAAAATCCTACAGAAGGAAGTACCACACCAAAAAGATCCCTTACTCAGCTTCAGCTGCTTTAGCAATTTAAGACGAATTGCTTCGACGGCTCAAGTGCAGAATCAAAACAAACTTACATATTTCAGCAAGTGAATCACCAGCCAGTCTATTCCTGCAGCTCAGATTGCCTCGTCATGGTAACATATAAAATATTTTAAGTGAAAGCAAAGCCGACGTGAACCCACCAAATCACAAGCCTTGCTAAGAAGCCCATTGTGGTCCCGAGCCGACGGCCTTCAGAGCTGCGGTTTCAGAAATCAATGCGCCGGCCTGCAGGCCTGCATGCGACAGGAACGACAGCAGCGCAGAAACCTGAGCCCGGCTCGGATCGCCTGGCTGCCATTACAGAGCGGAGGAATGGCTACACGCCTGACATTTACTATGACCCATGACTCAAAAACTACAGTTCACACAGGGGCAGTCGGGCACATTTCTATTCTCGCAACCATTTTTTAATTTATTTTTTCCAGTGTTAAATAATTTAAGGTTTAGGCCGAGCTGATTGAGTCCTCTTCAGCCAGACAAGGAGGATACGGGAAATTCAGCCTGTGTGGTTTGGGGGGAGGCAGCAACCCACCCACTTAGATAATGAAATAGAAGGAATCTGGCTAATGGACAGAGCGCTGGAGTGTCGGAGAGAGACTGCTGCTGCTGCTGAGCGCAATTTATCAATGCAGACGCTAGACAGGCTGCTGGTAGCATCCATGGAGGAAAGTTTATGCTTCTGTAATGCGGACGGTGTTCTCCCAGGGCAATACGGCAAAAAATAACAGAGGACCAAAGATCTGAAGCTGAAGATGTTTTCTGCATCTTTAAGAGTGTAAACAGAATCATTACACATAAGTGCTTTATTTAAGAAATCAATACAATAAAATTGATTGACTGAAAATGTTGGGTTTTAAAATGGAAGTAAAATTGATCAAGTAAAATTGATCTTTGAACATTTTTACAGAAATTGCTTTTTTACAACTGTGCCTTTGTACAGTTTAACCAGCAAAACCAATCCAGAAACTTTTATTATCCATGTGGCTCAATTAAATGTTGAAATATTTAATTGATCCCCTCCATTGGCTCTTCTCTTCTGATTATACATGCAAGAAAATACATGTCATTTTAGGAGTTTTTTTTCCATATTATTTCTTTTTACAAAGTCATCTAATATCTACACTGGCTTTTAAAAGTCACTGGCATCAAACTCGGCTTCCCATCTTCATTTTCCAAGTTGACAGAAAAGGATCAACTTATTCTACAACACTTTTTTCTTCATTTTTTAAAAAAGCATTCATTTTATTCTAAAAACCTAAAAATAGAAATTGATTTGAGTTTTTTTAGCTTTCATGAAAAACACTATTTTATGTGGTTGTAGGTAAGTTTCATTTTGCAGCAGAAGGGGGCAAAGGTGGCTCATTGAATGGAAAAGGTTGGTGACCTCTCGTTAAGATAAACTCGTAACTTTTAGCCATTCAAATATTTACAGTGAGCATATTTTGTCTGAAACCAAAACACTCTAATTCGTCTCCCTCTTGCCCTAAAGAAACAATATAATTATAGGAAAAAGACTATAAATAAGGTCATATTTGATGACCATTTAGTGAAGTCTCAGAAAAGTTTATTCGTTTTCTACATCTACATTTTTCAGTTCTGTCATTGCCGTTTCAGGAACTGTGACTTTGTTTCTCTTCCAGAAAGAGTTTTGCAACTGGCAGACCGAAGAGGCTAAAAGGTCAGACCCAAACGGGAACTTGGTCTCAGTTTCTGTGCAGAAACCATTGAAATGACGAATTCATGAGTGAACAAACCTAAAATCACCACATACTTCTTTTCTGATATTTGTATGAAAGCAATGAGATGTTAATCTTTTAGCTGTAAACATTCAAATGGTGCTGAGTGACATTAAAGCCTGCCAACATTTAACTTAAATTGGCTAACTATGGAAAAACAAAACTACAAACATGAGCTAAATAATGCAAAATTTAACTATAGTCTACCAATCCAACAACTACTGACCAAAATTATGACTTAGATGAACAAAAACACACAAAAAACCTAATAGTAGAGTGATTAAAGAGTAGCGATTCGTTCTGAAACTGGAGACAGTGTAACGTTAGGCCTGAAGGTAAGTAGACATTCTCCTGGAAGAATGTCGTCAAGGTGGTTGATCATTTTTCTTTGCATTTCCAGGAACCTGTTCAGATTTAAAATTAGGTCTCAAGCCTTTTCTGTAAAGTCCAGAGGCCAGAAGTCTTCAATCGTCTTAAATCCTGAATATTTCTCGTGGCTTTCAAGTGCTATCTTGATGTTGTGATGTTTTTTTTTTGTTTTTTTTTTTTCGGTTATTAGCGATTGGACTGATTATAGAGTGAATTATTGATTCAATTAGAAATGAAAACAAACTGTTTATTTGAACTGTTAATGTTATTCACTATTAAATATTATTTGATGAAATAAGTCTAGAGTGACATGGTGGAATCAACCAACTCACTCACTCTTGGTTACCTAGCAACCCACTCATTCTCTGGTTACCTAGCAACAAACTGTTGAGTAACTGCCACAGCAGCAGTTTCAGGTTTCACCACTGTTCCTCACAACTGCTTAAAGTTAAACGACGGCGTAATGAAAACTCTGGATAAGAGAAGAAAGGTCACGCAACCAGTTTGGCAGAACCTCAGATATTTAAAAACAAAAAAAAAAACAAATCAATTATCGAAAACGACTCATACGAACGGCTTATATCGTTCAGCCCTAAAATGAAACAACAATCTTCAAATTGAAGAATTCATCCTCAAGGACTCATTTTGTTTAGTTTTTTTTCTAGCATTTCTGAGGCTGATTTGATTACACCAAACTATCTCCGCTAAAACAGAAACACCTATTTGAACAATTCAAACTTTTAGCATTTTTAATACGATAAACAAATGAAACCAAAATATGTCCTCTGACCACATCTATTTTTCAATTTTAAAGGGTGGATGCTGACTCATCCTTCTCTAGCGGTGACGTCACACAGACCCATGACTGCGTGAAACCAGGTTTCAGTCTCTCCCCGCTGGGACGGGAAGGACCGACCATGGAAATGAGTCACTGCGTTTCTGTTTATTCCCATCCTCAAGCCAGTATAATCCCCTATAAAACCTAAAGGAGGACTGGTGATGATTCAGTCAGAGGTAAGCAGCGCGACCTAAATTAGCACTATAAAACCTAGAGCCACAACCATGCTACAATTTTCTACATTACTAAAGACACCACTACTAATAAAAAATGGAGATATTGACAAGGGCTTTTTGTTCAGAAAACAACTCTCTTCCACTCACTGTGTATTTTTAGGATTCTTCACACCTCTGAACCAAGGGAATAGATGAGAATGAACACTATCCGCCTTCAAAGCGATGAGGAGCACACTGTTGCTGCTTTCTACAAGGAGGAAAATCAGCAATCCTTTCTGAAGCGCAGCGCTGCGACTGCCAAATTCAGACTTTTGTCCTCCTTTTTGGCCTTTACTTGGCAGAGAAACTAGATGTAGTCAATCTGAGCTCACAAATTACATAGGTGAAAACAAGCAGTACTGACATTTGTACGCTTACTACAGTGGCTATAGCTGTTCCCGTGAACAAAAGCTGAGGACAAAAGATGATGCATTAAACAATCAGCAGGCAGACTGTTATGAATATTCATAATCAACAGTCAGACTCGTTTGTTCACCATTTACCTTGATTTCTCAAGCCTGAGCTTTGTGATCAGTTTATCACTAAATCTTTAAATCCGTTCCACAGCATATTGTACTTCCAACAAAGAAGAGAAAAGAGGGAAAGAATAGGAGGAGGAGTAGACCGTTTGTTGATACTCTTCCCTGTTAGGACATTTTTGTGCAGTGCAATGATGACTGCATGTGCTTCTTTAGAGATAACCATAGTTCACAGAAGAGAAACAATGATGCCAAGCACCAGCCTCTTTTTAAAGTGTCCAGTGGTGTCATTCTTACTTAATCATGACAGATCGATCTCCAGCCCTGTGCTCATCAACACCCACACCTGTGTTAATGGAGCAATCACTGAAACGATGCTAGCTGGTCCTGAAGTTGAAATGTGTTTTGGGGGATAAAGTTCATTTTCTAGGCAAATATTGACTTTGCAATTAATTGCTGTTAAGCTGATCACTCTTTATAACATTCTGGAATATATGCAAATTGCCATTTTAAAAACCGAAGCAGTACACTTTGTAAAAATTAACATTTGAATCATTCTCAAAACGTTTTGGCCATGACTGTATGCTAAACATATATATCAGATGAATGCATCAATGCTTTCCAAGATGCTAATTGTCAAATAATCGAAACTGAGAATGCTATACAGTTTGATGTACTGCAACCCTCAGGTGTGTCAAGTGTCATCACTTAGGAACCAAGCATAAGTGCTCAAACGTCTAAAAAAAAAAAGTGCCACATTTACCAGAAGCTGATTGATGCATTCACAATCTGTCATATTGATTTTCTGATCTCAATATTAACAATGCATCTCGACTTATTTAGCAACTCCTGTACATTCTACTCAGTCCTCTTCTGTTTGCGTTCATATACCGACTGCCGTCACATACCTGTTTTAGTTACTCATCACATTCCAAAAGCATACAGCTCTGTGTAAGACTGTGCAAGTTTTAGCAATAATATTTAGCTAAAAAGCTCGCACTGGAATGTGTGAAGCAACCTCACAAGTTTGGAAAGATTTGCTTTTGACATTATCAAGAATATCAATGCCATATGAATAACTTAAATCCAATTTTACTGTAAACTGTCCTGACACATATGCATACATGCAGCAACACCGCCTGCACTCATAATATGAATAATTAATGACAATTCACCACAGAATGGCTTTTTAAAGGCTTGGATCAGATGTTCAGGGGAAGAATAGTGAGGAGAAGAGCAAGACGACGGTCTAGTGGTACCAGGAGAAAGTTTCATTATTGTTTTTGTTTTTACTGTTAAAAAAAGAAAATGGATGTGGATACATTACAAGCCAACAAAGTGATTTGCTTCAGCCAAGCAAATCACTTTCAATATTTGGTAATGGGGAGTGTTATAAATGTGTGGCTCAAAATACGACTAAAAATTATGTTTTGACCTACTTGCCTTTATAGAATAAAGTCCAAAGTTTGAGTCATTTTATTTCTTTTAATTTATAGATCTGCCACTTTCTTCAGCCAAAATAAACCTCTTGGCTAGAAATTTGATTGTTGCTGTGGGAAAACATGCATCATTACTGAGACTTTTATGGATTTGGAGAAATAACAGTCTGTCGCACAACCTAAGAGTTTAATCAAGAAAGAGCAGCTCTTCAGTTCAGAAAACAGCAATCAACTGAAAACTGGTGACAGAGAAAATGATTAATGTGACTAATGAAGCATTAATTAGGTGCAATTTAACCTTTGCAGTTTGATAAAACGGGATCGATCCAAAAACTCTTAGCAGCACTCTGAGACTTTAGTTTTATGCAGAATCAAATGACATCTGTCTGCTACAGGTATGTGAAATGTTTAAAATAACTTCACAGAACCTTAGTTTGAAAAACCCAAAGTATCCTTTTAACTTCTTACAATAAATAAACGATTTAACAATCATAAAATACATACATGTGCCTGGCAAAATAAATCAATTAATTGCAATAAGCGCAATAATTTTTATTTGCATGGTTTATTAATTTTCTTTTTTTCTATCTTTCTACCAAAGACTGTGACAAAAGTTTTCGTTTTGGTGCTTTGGTCTCAATTAGACATTTTATTTGTCGTTTCTGTTTTATTTATTTTGGATATTTAAAATGCCTTCCAGTTCTAGTGTTAAATGTTCATTAGAATTTAAAACAACAGATTTTTGAGAATGCGTCTCAAAACATTATCTTTTACCGTAATATCTTCTGGACCAATTTATCAGCCAGCAATATTTGTTATCATTACAAGCCTAGAAACACATAATTGTAAATTAGAACTTGTTCCACACAAATATTAAGTTGGACACAATGGATTTATGCTAGATAAATATAGCAGAATATATATTTAATTATATGCAAAATAGAAAGTTTACAGAAAAAGTTATGGATTATTATAATTTGTGTTAGTGGTGCTTCATCTGTTCAAGTATTTCTGTCTAATAAGTTGAAAGATTTCACTGCATCTGTGAGTAAAAACAGTAAATATTCTGAAAATAGTCAAAGTTTCAAGCTGCGTTTCCTGTCTCCACTTTCCACCACAGCGGCAGTCACTGACACAAAATGACTCTGACGGAATACAAGTATTTGTCTATTTGTTCATCTTTTTCTTCTTCAAAAATTCAAATAATCCCAATAAAAAACCCTCTTGTCTAACAATCGGAGCTTTCAGCGGGATCCCAAGCTGTTAACGGACGGCCAGCAGGGACAGAGTGAGAGAGACGGTCTGCAGGCCGGCAGCCAAGAAGAAACACGACCGTTTGACTCAAACGGCCAACCGCGTCAACATTGTTGTTGCTCATCTTTTCTGACTTTTGTTATTCCAAATAAAAGTCCTGCTCGAGCAGAAAGAGGGCAGAACGCTCTGTGAACGACTCGGAGGAGCCGTTTGCTGAGTTTGGTCATACAATTCATATACGTTGTCTGTGGCTCTTTTAATGAAGATTCGAAAGGAAAAATACCTATCAGCTGGTAATCTAGGAGCTTTATGCTTGTTGCATTCATCTTGAGCCGATCAGCTGTTCGATCAACCAACCAAACAGCAAATATCACCTTAGTATCCAAGTGGACAAGGACAAAATGACAACATTGAATAATGTGTGGAATAATGATGTTGAATAACATGTGAAATAAGCAGCTGCAAGTTGTAAAATGAGGAAGAGTTTATTTTATATCTCCATGTTTCGTATTTTAGTTTTACACAAAGAAGCCGTGGCATTTCGCCGTTGAAACTCCATTATTAAACCAGCCTGTGACAAGTTATGACATCCCACCGTAGAGGAAACGCACCAGCGTTTTGTCACCTGCAAAACTACTCTGGAAACTCATTAGTCACCGCTTGATGAATGAATCATAAGGACAACAAGCTTCCAAGCAAAGACTGACGGCAAGTTTTAACAAAGAGCAACTCAATTCCTGCTTAAAGCTCAACTCAAACAAAACTGGGAGTGCAGATTAATTCACACTGTGCTTACATTCCCAGTGTTTAAAGGGTGAAATTCTGTTATGTATATTTAGGGATGACATGATAAGTTGTCCCAGTAATCAATAGTTATAGTCAGAGGCTTCTTCAAGTTTGTTGTAACACAGACTGATAGAGGAGATCTTCCCTGCCCACTGCCATCGCAATCTTTTGTTGCAACAAATTTTAATTTCCTTTTGGATCAATTAAGTACTTTCTAATTTAATTTGAATTTAATTATTGTGGTAAACAATAATATTGTTGTTTTAAGACAAATTTAAAGTAATATAATAGTAGCCTCACTATCAATATAGACCAATAAACTTTAATTTGGTGAAAACATTTAACACTGAAACTGGAAGATATTTTAAATATTGAAAAAAAAAAAAACCCTGCAATAACCAAAAATGATAAACAGAAAAACCACAACTATAACTATTAATATAATAGTTCATGATGTCTCTATAAACAAATTCCTCCTCAAAAAATATCAATAACCAGAATGGAAGTCGAGTTAATTTAACTTATCATGAGATTAATTGATTCATTGCAACAGATTTATCTATAATACCAACTTTTCTTGGGTATTTTAACTCATTATAGTTGAACAACTTCTATTTTAGGAGAAACTAAACTTCAGCTTAATCTTTTTTCACAGTTACTGACCGAATATTTTCAATTTTTCTCTTTATTTCAGCCTATAGTGACACTATAGCATTCAAGCCCTTGATGACCCAGATAAGATTGCAGGTTGTAGAAACAAGTTCTGACTCAGCTGACCCGACTGAGTTTGGTGCCAGCCTGTTTGTGTGCTCGGAGACGGAGCAGCAGAGGAAACCGCCTCCTCACACTCCAGTATTTTTAGGCGATGCCTTTAAACAACCAATGTTGCAGATTTAAAACTGAACCGTCTCTCAGTTCAAGCAAAACGGATCCATGTGTTGCACAAAGTCAGAATTCAGGTCCAAAAAGAAACCTACAATCCAGTAAATGAGGGAAGCTGCACCTTCTTCCACGAATCTGCGTGCCCAAACAGGCGTCGCTGCATAACGGCCTTGATCCCAAGCCAAGAGCTCCTCTCAGTCCTTCACATCCAACCTAGATAAGTACAGACAGCACCAACAGACACACGCATCATGCATGTATGTCGCAATGTGTCACCCAAACTGCTAATCTGAGACATTCATGGCAGAAAGCCTCGTTAGCTAGCCCAGCTTGCATTGCGTTTCTCACTCACAGTCAGATACTGACAGCAGCGCCAGACAGAACTCGAGTAAAGACATTCTGTCCTCCAGGAACCGACGAGGAAAGAACAACTCTGCACCGGCTCCCTGCAGACTTTAAGCTACTGCCGGCAGTTTATAAATCACTGAGCGGCTCTGCAACACAACACATTAAAGATCTGTTGCATCAACCGTCCAGAACCTTCTGGTTCTGCTCTGCATCCCCCAGAACCAGAACCAAACATGGAGAAGCAGCATTCAGCTTCCAGAAACAAACTTCTTTAAAAATCCACCTGTTCTGAGTTGCTTTTGAAACATAATCAATGAAACTTTAAACAACAAGCTGATGTGTAACGACGGCAAAATGTAATGTTTGTTTAATGATTTTGTATTTTTATGCTGTAAAGCACTTTGAAATGTCTTGTTGCTGAAATGTGCTACACAAATAAAATGTGATTGACTGAACACTTTTTCTAACAGTCTATACCACATGTGTCAAACTCAGGTCCGTGGGCCAAATCTGGCCTGCAGTAGCTTCTTATGTGGCTCTCTAGACTACATCAAGAATTCTAAAAAATAAAAATCACAAAATCTATATTTGTTCTGATTCTACTGCAATTTTTTCTCAAAATGAAACATTGGGTTTAAGTGAGAGCTGCCTCAGCTTTACTTGATGTTAAGTTCTAGTCTGTGATTGAAGCAGCAAGTAATAAAAATACACTTTTAATATCATACAGTAGCACAAATGATAATTTTTTTTACATTTCTAAATTGGCTCCATAAAATCTGTAATTTTGGAAGCAAAAATTACAAAAAAACATTCATGAAATCCTGGAGAGACTGACTAGAGTGGAAAGATGTTCAATATTATTTAATTTTAAGAAACACTTCTTGAATCCAGAAACAACTATTTTAATGTATTTTAAAGTTCAATGGGTTTTATCAATATATTCTGGCGTAATCGGCCTTTTAAAAAACTCAGATTTTTGAGTTTAACACCTCAAACTGACAAATGTCAGAGGCCAGAGAAGGACTGAAGAGCTGCACACCGAGACCCTAAAGCAGTTCTCTAATTTTCCCAGCATGCAAGGGGTGGAAAGATGCTTTCAAAGCCATCAGAGAGACATAATGTAATATATGGTGTGATTAAAGATGAAGTATTATGTGTTTTCCAGGCACTTGGTGCCATTTTATAGCACAATCAAGTGACTGTGTTACTGTCAGTCGTGCTCAGATAAATCTGCCCAAATTTCCTTAAAATTGAGAGATGGATGATCGGCCAGATAATTTTATCTTTTTATGATTTAAATTAAAATAGTCAAATATTAGCAATTTGATGCTTTTCTTCCCTTTTGCTATACAAGTCAGTTTTTCCACTGCCAGGTTGTTGCTCCATAGTTTGATCCATTCATTTATCTTTGGTCTTTCTGATTGGTCGATGCTTACATGTAAAAAAGTCTAAAAATCAACCACTTTTACTCTGCAGAGAGAGATTTGACACCAGGTCATGTCTGCATGTTTCAGTTAGCAACAGCCAACCCCTTACTACCAACTCAGCAACTTTCTTGACATATTCAGCAACATGTTGGAGGAAAAAAATTGTATCTGTCAAAATGTAATTGGTGATTGTCCAGAAAATTGGAATCGGTGAACCCTTACTATCAAATATTACTTAAAAGAAATGAGTTTGAAATTGGGTCTCTGTCTCTTCAGGAAGTCATCACAACATGGCTCCTCTATTACCCCTTTAAGAACATTTTTTTACCAGTGTTTCCCTGAGTGGCAGCTCCTATAATGAGCTCAGTAGTTCCACCTGGTGTTTGCTAATTGCTGCTGGCTAGTCTGAAGGAGCTCACTGCTGTGTGAGGAGGAAGCTCAGAAGTTTGGAAACTGTAGATCCAAGGAGGAGCTGCGCCCCGAAGTCCACCCAGGTGTTTTGAATGGCTTAAGGAAGGAAACTAGAGGATGTTTTTCAAACATGTATGAAAGAATCAAAGCAGCACTCCAGGTGTTGCTCAGAAAGCTCAAAAAGTCGATTGTACATAATACTGCCCCTTTAATGGAAAATAAATATTCTGTGTAAACTGTAGAGGTAAAAGTAAAACAGACTGGAAAGAACATAATGCAAGAGGACGGTGAAATTACTAAGAGCGAGCTGCCATTTTATTTACGATTATTAAACTGAAGTGTGTGTTATGATGCTGCAGATTGCTGAGTGCTGCTCTACTTATTTCAGATCCATTAACTTAAACACCAAAGTCACTTTGGATAAATTGATAAAACATTTGCATGTTATACACAATGAATGTTTCCTTTCCTAAAGGTCCAACCAATAAAAATAACTACATTTTTTCTAGGACAGACACCGACACATTAAGTGTGTCATTTCTTTCTCAATGCGGTTGTCCTTCAAGTCTTTTTAGATTGTAGATATTTTTCTGACATAATGTTTCAGGTTAAGACAGGTCCAGGGCTTTAAATAACAACCACATGACCACCTCTGTAAAAACAGGTTCAACCACAAAAAACATGCAGTTTCTGTCCAAACCCAAAGCCTTGCTGGGAACAATGAACAGTCAACATCACAGGCGCAGCTCAACGCATCACAACATCACACAAAAGTTAAATACTTTCTTTGAAATATGATATGAATATTACTTGAGACCAAATAAATAAAAGTTCATGAAGAGGTGCATGAAAGCACATTGTCAGAAAGTTAAGTGGAAGGATAAAGTGTGATACAAGGTTATTGCTTTTAGAGCAATAATTAGTCAATTCAAGGCATGGATGTTGTTCTCTACACCTTGTGATCAACGTAAAAGTCCCAACGTGGGGAGACAAGTTGAGGTCAAACACCAATGTTACCCTCTGATCCCTGAGGGAGGTAAACCAGTGACCTCTGTGAACTCCACAGGAAATATTGGATTGCTGAATGAGTGTGATGTAGTAATTTGATGCAAAGCGAACACAGCGGCTGCAACACAAAGGAAAACAGCTGCATGATCAGAGTGACGCATTGTTCAACAATCTGATTCTGACAGCAGGGTGACGATGTTGCACAACGGTTGACTGTTTTTAAAATGTACTGAATGAATTTGGACAGCATGCATGAGGAAAATGAAGTTTAACCTCATGTGGAGCATAGACTCAAGGAAAAAGTATAAAGTCATGCACAACAAGAACAAGAAATGCATAAGACACATATACAAGATATACGTTTAAGCCACGGCCTTTTGGATCCGCCATCCCAGCTGAAGCACACAAGTCAGGAGATTACAGTAAATCAGCCTGAATAATGAGGAGTGGGCATAAATCATTTATCATGATAAACCTTCATCGTTATCACAATACTGCCACAAAATATTGTGATAAAACTTTAAGTCCACACGTGGAAGGACGTGGTGATTTGTAAATACTGTAAATCTGTGATCAGAAAGACACGAGTGCCTGGCTTTAGATAATCTTCCAGTTCGACACGCCCGACTCAAACAAAGGGTTCGTTACCAGCCATTATGAAGTTGTGTTGAAGCAGGAGCGTATGTAAACTTCTGACTTTTCAGGAAAGGAACCATTGTGACGATTTACCATAAAATTCCTTTACGCTTCCCTGTGCTGACAGAATTTATGGAGATGTTGATTATGTTTCCAGGCAGGACTTGGCACCTGCTTGTATTGCCAAAGGTACTAATTCCTACTTTAATGACCTTAGTATCACTGTGAAACATTGGCAGAAAATTGGCATAAACAAAGCCTGATAGAGTTGTTGTAAAAGAGGAAGTTGACACACCAAACACAAAATGTTGAAGGCTATTAAAGGACTGTTAATATTATGCGTTTTAAAGGCCCAATGTGCCACTTTACAGCACAATCAAGTTAAAGTTTATTTTTGTAAAATGGGGCAACAATTACATGTAAAGATATGAGATTATAGCCAGGTGGCTAATTTCAATCTCTACTCCCACTGGTTAAATTCTAATGAACATTTAAAACTGGAACCGGAAGGCATTTTAAATATCCAAAATAAATTAACAAACCAGCAGAAACAACAAATAAAATGGATACTGAAGTCTGCCCTTCAAAATAAAAGCCTGTTGAGACCAAAGCACCAAATTGAAGACTTTTGCCATCCATTTTTTGTAGAAAATGAGAAATGATAAATCATGCAAATTGAAATGATTGAGTTTAATTCCTCCTGTGATTAACTGACTTATTTGTAAAGACAATTTGACACCTTGAAATTGTGTCTCTGTCTCTTTAAGAAGCTTTTCAACATTCACAGCAATGCTTCTCATTATTCTGTTTACAACGTTGGACTGGGAAGTAGATCCAATGATGAGCTCAGCAGATGTGCAGGTCCACCAGGTGTTTAACTGCTGCTGCTGCTGCTAGTCTGAAGGAGCAGAGTTGGGTTCACCACACTGAGGTTTCTGGATACTTATCATTTGTCCACAGCAGCTGGATTTCCACTAGCTGTGTAACATAATCATCAAAATAATCAATAAACACTTGAAGTCACCACATCAGTCTTATGTCGCTCTGCTAAAACTCAGTTCAAGGACAGAGTCCTCACATGGATCAATGTTTTTATTGTTACTTTTAATAATGTTTTAATCTTTTTTAATCTTTTTAAAAATCTCTCTCACCGTTTTTATTATGTAAAGCACTTTGAAATGCCTTGCTGCTGAAATGTGCTATACAAATAAAATTTTTTTGATTGATCGATTGATTTAGCTAATATGAGTTCACTTTGCTTAATTTACATATTGTGTCCCAGGCCCATACCTGTTCACAAAGTTAAACAGACAAAATTTGTATGTGGATACAATGAAGCTTTCATTTTTCATATAACTACTTCCAACACCTGCAGAATATCAGTAGATGTAGCAAAATGTTGACGTATGGATGTAAAGCAGATATACTCTATGTAAAAGTAGGTTACTAAAACAAATGCTCTTATTCACCGTTTGTATGAAGATTCAGCCTGATCAACACTTATCAAAACAACAGCTACAGAAACATTTGCAAACAATAACAAGCCAGTTATGGTTATTTTGCAAAGCATACATGAATAGTGAACTTAAAGTTTCTCTCAGAATAAAAAACTGAAATGCTTTAAGAGTATATGGTGTCTGACATAACAAAAAAATAACCCCAGTGAAAACATTCGCTTCAGTTCTTCACAGCTCTGAAGCAAATGTTTGTACTACTTTAACTAAAAAGTACAAACAAAAGCAAAAGCATTGTTCTACACCAGTAGGAGGTGATAACTTTCAGCTCTGCCAGAAGATTATAACACTAGAAAGATAAAGTCTCTCTCCTTCACTTAAACCAGACCAGCCAAAATGTTTGGCTTGTTGTACAACTTCATTATGAAGAAAACAAACATATTATGATGTTAATGTTCCCAAACTTGGAGATCTGTTGGTCAAACTCAACAGATCTGAAAACGCTAAACACAATAACCGTAACTTTATGGCTAAAATGTCACTCAATGAGGAAGAAGCCATATTTCCAAAGCAAAATTCAAACTACTGTTTGAAAATGCAAATGTCAGCTGATTAAAATTAATTTAAATACCAAAGCATGGGGTTTCTCATGCTACGAAACCTGAGAAACACCAACCCAACTGTGAAGTACGGTGGTGGCAGCATGATGCTGTGGACATGTTTTACAGCAGTGGAGAGCTGGTGCACTTCACAAAATACCAGAGAACACGAAAAAAAGAAAATAATGCAGGAACATTGAAGCAAGATCTCAAAACGTTAGGTAGAAGGTCAAAGCCTAGGTATTAATGGACACTAATACTAAGCATATTACCACAGTATTTGTAAATTAGCAAAAGATTAGCATAAAAGGTATGATCGAAGAGGCCACCACAAAGTCTTGACCTCAAGCCCATAAAAATAGCAGCAGAGATAGGACATATGTGACCAACTTAGTCTACTAACTTCATTCAGCTGCACTAGTTTGACAGAAACTGGGCCAAAGTTTCTGCAAATTATTGAGAGGAAATTGTGGAAGAATTGTGTCAAATCATTCCATATAAAAGGCAATATTACTGATAAGAACCAGCCCTTTGTAACGATACTTTGCTTCATATATTCTCTGCCATTGAGAAATGATTTTTTTACTTGAAGTTTTTAATTTTACCAAATCACTATTGTTTGTCCGTAATGTATATAATGCAATAGTTCGACACAATAAAGCTTCCTGGAAACTGCCTGCACTGTAAACATCCATCCTCCACTGCGAAGAGAGAAGTGAAGAGTCGAAAAAGATGGAGTTTAATCTTAGATATTTGGACTGAACGGCTTTGTTTTCTTCTTCCGCTGCCATCGCTAAAACTACAGACTATAAATCTAAAAATCAACATTATTGTTCACAACTTCTTCTGTTCACAGATTGGCCTGGTTGAAATTATACCAAATGAATCCAAGTCAATGAGAGGAATCCCAGACGGAGCAGAGCAGGGAGATGAAATTACAGTGAGTGAAATTACAAAGAATGGCAAAGGCTGGGCTAAAACACTAAGAAATGGTTATGAAAACTAATATATACACTAATAATTTTCATAACATGCACCGCAATAAAGCTTCAAAGAGTCAGGCAGTGAAGAAAAGATGTATTGAGGTTTCAAATGTAAGCTATAAACTCACTTGCACAAATAGAGACAACATAACCCTCCCCCCCCCACTTATTTTCATTCTATTCTAAATATCAAAAGAAATTATCTCAGTTGCAAAAAGTACAAAGTTACATACAACATGTTTGTATCCAGTCCTGATGCAGAAGTTGTGCTCTAATTTATAAAAACGTTCATGGTCCGAACTGATCCAGGTCTGCTTTGTGGTTAAGTGAAACTAAAAAATAAAACTTTAAGATGTTTAATGCAGCTCTTATCACGGATAATCTGAAACCAAAGGTTCTTCTTTGACAAGTCATTTCAAGGTTTGCAACAGGCTGTTGTGCTGTGCTTTTCTCAGCCTGGACGGTTTTCTTTTAGTTAACATTTAGTCTTAAAGGAAGTCATCTCACATTGTTAGTTTTTGTGATGACTGCACATCAGTGTTTGCGGTGAGATGCACACAAGGGAAGGTCTTTCCTGATTGATATCACCATAAGACTCCACCCTGAACTATCAGAGAGCCTCAGCTTCACACCAAAAACACAGTTTTTCACTAACCTTCATGGCAGTTATCACACCCGAAGCTCAAGTTCTGCTGCTACTTCTTTTTGACGTCTACCTTGATGTTGCGCTGCATTCTTACAGGACATATGCATGAACCTGCAAAGATCTGAGAGGCTGTAGCATCACTTCTCACCGTCATTCTGACAATGCAGTTTCCATAACACCTTTTTCTGCTCTGTGTCTTTGGACAAATGCGTAAGAAAGAAACTGACCTCGGATAAACAACGTTTACCTAAGTATCTGTCACTTTCATCCGTTTTCTCAGCACTAATATTTCTATTTTAATTGTTATGCTCTTTTGAAGCAGTTTTTACTTTTATGTCTGGAAGGTGATGGGTATTATTACTTACTACATTAAAACATAACACAACTACCACAGTAATGCCGCAGCAGAAACAGCAGCCATCGTTTTGACAATACCACCCACTTTCAGCCACAAATGTTAATAAAACAAACAGATGCCACTGTGGGAGGAAAAGGAAAGTACACAATTCCTCTGTGAACACTGAGATAAAGGAGTTTTATCTTTTTATACTTATATCCATACGTAGCAAACAAGTAAAACTGCACACAAATTAATCCTCACTAGAAATTGTTTAATTTAGTTAATGCTTTTAAAATGCACTGCCAAAACACAAAGAGGAACATCTGACATTCCCTTTAACAAACCTGTAAGGAAGTACTGATATGCACCTCTGAATTTTACAATTAATAAAATTTCAAACAGCACACTGACCACAAGAACCAAACCAATTGAGGGTTTTTTTATTACCTGAAAGCTTTAAATATTTTCTCACCTGATAGTCTGGTAGATTTGGGTCAACTGGGAACCAAAATTGCAACATTTGCTACATTTTCAGCTGCTGTGGTTCACTTTCACACGGCACTGTCAAACAATTTAAACCCTTTAAAAAACCTGTTCCCCTCCAGGCCTGTGGTGGCGCTGCACCGAGAACAACTGGCGAAACACGAAAACCTCCAAACAAAACCTTCCTACTTCACAAAATGTGGAATGGTGACAAATTTTAGTGATTGTATTCATTGTCTTTTGCAAAAGACCACGAGTCATTTCGTCCACTAGTGCTAGACACACAGGTTTGTTTTGGTTGCATTTACCCAGAATGCCTTGCGCTGTAGTCCCAGTAAGTAATATGCGTAACCTGTTGGATGGCAGTTCACTGCCTGTGATTGGCTGTGATGTTTAAAAAGAGTAGTGGGTACATTATGATAAAGGAAAAGAACAGAAAAAAGTCAAGGAAATGTGTTTCTATCACACAAACAGTGTCTCGATTAACGACCTGGAACGTCTGGACCCGGTAGGTTTCCAGCAAAAGTTGCAGCGGCCGATCTGGATAAGACGTGAACCGGGTTTGTGAAACTGAAAATCCAACGCCAAGTCTGAAGTCACTTCAATAAACAACTATTCCAGCTAGCATTAGCAAACACCTAGACTTCTGACATATTACTTCAAAGATCTGAACAAATAAAAGTCAGTTTCAAATGACAGAAACAACTAGAGAACAGGCTTGATGGACTCAGACCTGAACCTTCAGGGCCACATAAAGGCGATTACAAAGTCAAACTTCTACCACCTGATAAACATTTATAGGATTAAATGTCTCAGCAAACTAGGGGCTTTTTATCCCCTCATTTACAGCTCATAATTTTAAGGAATTTTCTGTTAGTACACTGTAAGAAAATGTAGTCATGTGTCACTCAGACTCATTTTGGTTCAATTAAAAAAAAAGGCAAAAGACCAAAAAGGAACTCAAGATATGTTAATATGTTTTATAAAATCATAGAGAAACTGTTTATATGATACTTCATTTATGATTATCTCCAGAATTAATTGAGATATTTAACTAGCAAGAGAAATAAAAGAAAAAGGTTTTAATAATACAGATTTTAAATGGAAGCAGGAGGGGCTGAAATTTAAAAACAAGCTAGAAAATATTTTTCTTCACACTCATTTCCAAAGTTTTTCTTTTTTTTAGAATATTTATGAGACAAATCTCAAAATTTCAAATGACTGACGTTTTTCTCCAGCAAGTTTTATACTTTTAAACTCAGCAATTTCCTTCTATGTGTGCAATGTCTGTTTTTGTTTTGTTTCTTTTTTTAGAAAATGTCAGATTTCTCTTCTAAAATTTTAGCCTTTTCGAACTCAGAAATTTCCAAGATTTTCTCTAGGGGATTTCAGAGATTAATCTTGAAATAGCTGAGCTTCCTATAGAAAATGTTCGACTTTAAAACTGCACAATTTTTTTTTTATTTCTGAGATCATTCTCAAAGCTTCTGATTACATTTTTTAACACATTTTTGACTCCACCTTGTACAATTTGTTTGTACATGATGGATTTCTGAACTGACCTGTAGATAAAAAAATATATACATACAAAGATCAGTTGCCTTTTGTGACGTCATCCCACACCAGACAAGTGGGCGTGTCCAACTTGTTTTCAGGAAGGCACTTTTTTTAATTCAACACATTGTAAGAAAATAGCAAAACAAGTAGAAGTTTTTACCATTACATCACATTGTAAAAGTGACAACCTACATTTAAATCAAGTTTGATTGATTAACAAAGACCAGGCTGAGTAGGTGCTTTAAAAAACAACAAAACTGCTGTATAATTAGATGACTTCACAGTAATGAGCCGTTCAGGGGAATCACACGAAGCAAAAAGCAGCTATTTTTACTCTGTTGCGACTCACCAGCTTGTACGCTGACATACAACCATTCCAGGATCCACCAAGTCACAGAAAACATTCACGTCCAACTTTAATTTGTGTCTCCACTCAGCAGAAAGTCTCAGTTTCAGTTAGTGTCGTGAATGTAAACATGACCTCCTACAGCCATTGGGAACAGACGGAGGGCTGTAAGGTGGGCAGCGCAGGAATATGACTTTAAATAAATTTAAGTAACTTTAAATGGGGCAGCAGACGGAAAACTCAACTGAATAACTGGACTAGTTTGGGTTTGGACGGGCGGGTAGAGCAACAAAGGGCTTGCCGAGGCTTGCTGACAGCTAGTTTCAGAGCGGTGGGGCGAGAACCGAACGTTTCCACCTTTGGCTTGGTTTTACTTTAATTAACAGAGGTAAAACAAGAGGTAGCACACGATGAACCTGGTTACTCAACACCGTCTACCCCAAAACAACACTAGCCAATCTCACTTAAAAAAAAAAAAACACGACGAGGGGCCAGTCAGTTGTTAAATACACCAAACGTCTTTAAATGTTTTACTCACCTCCAAGCAAAAGTAGTTGGCTTTTTATTCATGAGCAGGTGCTAAACGTCCGAAAAACTACAGTTAGATTGTGACAAGTGGTGTGTCACACACTTCCCTCTTTCTCTCCTCCGACATCCTTGTTTTTTTTAATGCAGCTTCAGAAAGCAGAGCTCCGAGGAGGAGGAGCCACGTCTTATCTTCAGAGGGGGAGAGTCTCTGCCTGGGTCGGTTCCAAACACCTCCGACACCCCGGAGCTGCGTGTGGAAACTACCCGCCGTAGTCACTCCTACACAAATATGCACCGAGCTGCTGCCAGGCCAGGCCAGGCCGGGCTGAGCTCACTTCCCACGGCGGGGACGGACGGCCAGGGGCGATCCCAGAACAAATTCACCAGGGGGCTCTGAGGGGGGACACACAGCAATACCACAGCGGGGGGTTTGGGGGTCATTACATATAGGAAAAAAAAAAAAAAAAAAAAAAGAGTACATTTCCCCCAAAAATGTCTGAAATTCTTAGATTATTCTCAGAAATTTTCTAGAAAAACATCTAGGAAATTTCAGAGTTCAAAAAATAAAAAAAAGTTAGGGGAAAAAAAATCATAAGTTTTGACATTCATCTAAAGAAAACATACTGAACTTAAAAATTAAAAAAAATTCTGGGAGGAATTTTTTAAAAATTTTTTTAAAGAAAAATATCTTAGGAATTTCTGAATTTGAAAAGTCAAAAATATTTTAGAAATGAGCAAAATTTTTGAGATTCATCTCAAATTTATTAGAAAAAAAACATGGAAATTTCTGACATTTTAAAATCAAACATTAGCTTGAAAAAAATAATAATTTTTCAAGATTAACCTCAGAAATCTTATGAAAAAGAATCTTGGAAATTTCTGAATTTGAAAAGTCTATTTCTATTTGTTAGAAATAAAAGTCAAAAGTTTTGAGGTTCATCTCAGAAATTTGTTAGAAAAAAAAAAATCTTGGAAATTTCTGAATTTGAATAGAAAATTTTCTAGAAAAAAAAAATCAGAAATTTTTAGGTTATTCTCAGAAATTTTCTAGAAAAATATCTGGGAAATTTCAGAGTTCAAAAAATAAAAAAAATTTTGGAAATTTTTTTTTGACATTCATCTAAAGAAAACATACTAAGCTTAAAAATTTAAAAAAATTCTGTGGAGGAATTTTTTTTTTAAAATTTTCAAGAAAAATATCTTAGGAATTTCAGTTTGAAAAGTCATAAATTTGTTAGAAATAATAAGCAAAAGTTTTGAGATTCATCTCAAATTTATTAGAAAAAAACATGGAATTTTCTGACTTTTTAAAATCAAACATTTGCTTGAAAAAAAAATATAATTTTTCAAGATTAACTTCAGAAATCTTATGAAAAAAAATCTTGGAAATTTTTTAATTTTTAAAGTCTAAAATATTTGTTAGAAATAAAAGTCAAAAGTTTTGAGGTTCATCTCAGAAATTTGTTAGAAAAAAAATCTTGGAAATTTCTGAATTTGAATAGAAAATTTTCTAGAAAAAGAAAATCAGAAATTTTTAGGTTATTCTCAGAAAAATTCTAAAAAAATGGAAATATCTGTTAAATTTAGTAGAACAAATTCATTTTGAGATTTGTCAGACATTTTCTAGAACAAATTTACTAGATTGTACTATAAAGTAGCACTATGTGACTGGAGACACATAATACTGCCCCTTTAAAAGGTGGCAATTAGACAGAAAACTGCAATCAGTGCAGTCCTAGACTCTAATCAGAAATATTTATTTAAAAAAATTGCAGATTAAAATATGTACATTGTTACACAATTTTTATTGATTCAATTCTAACAGTATTACCAGTGTAAATCAAACTTCATCCAAAAAATCTACAAGTGTCAGGAAAAACAATGCAATCGGTTCTTTCTTTTATTACATTCTTTGTTAAATTACTACATTTTAGATTAGCACAAAATAATTTCATCCTCACAAAAATAAAAACCCATGAGATTAACGTAATTGTTGTCAGTCCATGACAATAGACGTCGTTGAAATCACAGGTTTCACCACTTGTGAAAATACAGCAACTATTGTGCAAAAACACCCTCCTTCCGTTAGGTAATGAAAATAACAATTCATCAGGCACGTATTAGTACACAAATCAGCTTTAAAAGTTATAGTGAGGCTTTAGAGCAAGTTATCAATACAATCCTAAAATTGTACAAAAATACCAAAGTCTTACAGCTACTTTCCATTCAGCGCCAATCTGACTGCTGGTTAAAATTAATTTAATTAGATTTACTTTGATATAGCTAATTAGTCTGGAATTGGTAAAGTAAAACTTAGCAAAGTGAAAGTATTTTTTAAAGTTCTGAAATGTGTCCTGTAAAAAGCAACAGCTTTAAAAACGATGCTACCCAGATGTGCAACCTTTTAATGCGTCAGCCCCACATGGTAGGGAGGGATAATACTAATGCACAGGAAGTGGATTCTGTCACCTTTTGCTGTTGCCAGGAGTTTTCCTAAAATATTGTTTTTGTACAGGACATATTTTACCTGCCAATCAAAGCAAACTGTGATTTTCAAACACACAAGATCATTCATAATTTAAATAAAAATGCAAAAAAGGGGAACTAAAACTACAATCCCAAAGTGCATAATTTAATCCCAGCATCAAACTGTTCTCCTGTTATCTTCTGGTGAATCTGCTATTTGTGCATTGATCTCAACTTTCATTAACTGGAATGTTGGAGGGAAGCCAAAAAATTCAAGCTGATCAAAGTTCAAAGAGGAAAGGAGGAGAAGTTCAGAGCGGGAGAAAGGTTGGATCAACTCCTTCAGTCAGGTTTGATGGCGCTTGTGACTCACTAGATTATTGGGAGTATTTATACGCAGTGTGCAATATTTCTAATGAAAATCTGTTAGATGGAAAAAAAGCTTCCATATTTTCTGTCCCAAACACGATGCTTTCATGAGCTATTTATTATAGAAATCATATCAGCAGAATTTAAATGAAAAACAGTAACTATACGACTGTTTCTCATGCACTCTTAATGGCTATTTCTTCTTTGTTGGTTTTAAAAATGTCTGTTTCTGGTGACGAAAGCCATTTTCGGTCTATTTCCCCGTCACCACCATGACGCTCCAGTTATCTGCTGTCTACCAGGAATTTAGTCGCGTTTGTTGAGTTAAACTGACATGGATGGAGAGCTAAAACTGCGGCAAACACCAGCAGAGAAATCCATGTCAGGGCCGATTTAACGAGTTACTACAGAGGAGGTTTGTGCAGCTAAAGATTCCCAGCTGTTGGTGGAGGTCCGTTTCATCAGCTTACAGTTTGGACCGCAGCGGCTTCAGGTACTTCTGGAAGGATTCATGGACCTGGAGGAAGGAGGGGAAAACCCACAAATATCAAAAGCAAACATGGACGTAATCAGACAAAAATGTTTTAATTTCTATATTCTTCCTGCGATCTGAGCATTGAGATCAACGTTAACTAAGAGTTTTCCCTCAGTTCTGAGAATAAAAATCTGAATTCTGGGAATTCTTTGAAATTTCCTAAGAATTCTGAAAAAAGAAAGAAATCTGGGTAAAACAAAAGTCAGAATTCTGGGATTAAATCAGAATTACATCTTTTTAACCCAGAATTCTGACATTTTTTTCCCTCAGAATTAACCCATCTTGACTGGAACCTGTCGGCACCGACGCATCTAAGTTTGCAGTACCGTAATTCTACCACACGGAGCGCTATCTGAAAAAATTCTGAAAGGGGAGATGTTGCACCTTCCAGCAAGTATCGGGTTAATACGGCAACGTCGCAGCTGCAGCTGCAGAGAGTGTAATTAATCCGAGGGGCACTCGATTAATAGACGGTTTATTGCAAAATAACTTGATGGATATTGTTGTTATGGATACATGGGTAAGTATATAATCTCACAGGACATTTAAAAAACTACTTACAGTTATAATAAGGAAGATTTATTTAGGTAGACGCTCAAAACTCCAGCGGAAAAGGGTTCAGGAAAGATTCTGCAAATTCTGACTTTAATCTCAGAATTCTGACTTTTTTTTCCTCAGAATTCAGAGAATATTCAGGTAATTCTCAGAAATGTCAAAGAATTCTGTAAAAAAAACCTCAGAATTTTGATATTTTCTCCAACAATTGTGACTTTAGATCTCCTAATTCTGAGATTAAAGTCTACAGAGTGTGATCTCTTTTTTTTTTTTACCTCTGCGGCATTAAGAGGTGAGCGGCGCGCCCACTCGAACATGTTCTCGTAGACGTTTCCGTCGTACCGGCCCAGAACCGAATTCAGCTTCTTGTCGTGGATGTCGAAGGCATCGACCAGCGCCACAGCGTTGGGTCGCAGCTGGGACAGAAGCTCTTTGATGCGAACTGAAATCTGCAGAACCTGGGGCACGCTCACCAGTCCAGCCTGCAAGACAGAGAAATGCTTACCAGAAACAGAATCAGCTTTATTAGCTACGTTTGTGCACAAAAACAAAAAATTTACTTTTCACTTTGCTCTCGATGTACAAACACTTCAAATGTTTGACACCTCCAAAATTTGGAGGAAGATTTTTTTTCTCTCTTGCAAATATGTATATATACAGAATGTTTTAACAAGACAAGACAAAGTTAAATTAGTGCAAATAGCGCTGTGTAGAACTAAAACAATGTCTTAACATTTTGTGTCCAGGATGTGTGGGGTCTGCAGATATGCTAGCTACCCTAGAACTGTAGAAATCTCACAGAACTGATTGTTTGTTACAGTTGTTACTAGTAGTGTCCAGATGCAACTTTTTACTTACAATACCACAGTGATATTTGCAGCCTTGAGCAACAATATCGATGCGATATGACATCAGCACAAATCAGATGAACTTTTATTACTTATTTTGTAGTGTGGAATATTAGAAAAGGTTAACAATAGTCACCCAACTGTTGCCAAATTAGCAAAAGTGGCAATAATTAGCAACTTTTCAGACATAGAAACAATCAGAGCTGGAAGGTCAGGGTTTTTAAGGATCTGTGATCGGTCAGAAAACTGGAATCGGTTCGCCGCTCCTCAACGTACCTGCAGGAAGTCTCCAGAGTTCTTTGTGATTCCATGCATGGCGTAGAGGAGAGCCAGTGTTGACAGCACAGAGTGTATTGCTGTGTCCCCAACGCCTTTTAGCTTGTCATTAAAGACTTTCACCACAACATAGTGACAGTGGGCCTAAAGAGAGACGATATCAGGGAAAATAATCAATAACAGGGAGCAATAAATGAAGTCAAATCAGAAAAATCAGACTGTAAAGGAAAATTAAAGGAATTATAATCAGTCAATACAGGCTCCTCCCACCAAAACAATTATAGCAAAATATCTGGACACAACAGATTGGTTAAAAATTTAAATAGAGGAATATGGAAAATGTAATTTACATATTAAATTATGTTTGTAAAAGCAGCTGACTGATGTGTTTTCAAATTAATTCACTTTAACCAGTTAGGTTTATTTGTATAGCACATTTCATACACAATTCAGTGCCTTTACATCATAAAAACGCAAAAATACAAAGTCATAGAAACACAATCAATTTAAGAAACATTACATTTTATCAAGTTCCATCGTTAAAAATCACCATTACATGTCAAAATGTTGGATGATGTTTGTTTCACTGATTATGTTTCAACAGCCTCTCTACACAGCTGGCTTTCAATCTGGACTTAAAGGAGCTATGACAACAGCAGATCTTTAATGTGTTGTGGTGCTGAACCGTTCAGTGATTTATAAACTAACACCAGGATTTTAAAGTCTTTTCTCTCAGTGTAGCGACTGCAGAACTGGGTTGATGAGCTCCAACTTCCTGGTTTTAGTCAGAACTCCAGCAGCAGCAGGATTGATTCTTTAGATTTCTTTAAACTACAAACTGACAGACAGGAACTTACGTCCGAGGCTCTGACCAGGTCGATAGCGCTGTTGTTCCAGGCGTCCTCCTGTGACTTCCTGCGCTGCAGCTCCTGCTGGATGCTTTTCGCCGCCATCTCAACCAAACTACAAACATAAACCTCCATTAGTAAACGTGTCGTTCACTAAACTTCGTAGAGTTTTCTCCTAAATACATGGACATGATTTAATCACAGTATGTTTAGGAACAGTTCAGAGGCTTGTTGGAAAACATCAGAGAGCAAACTGGAGACCAAGCTTAAAATCGAAAGCGTGTGGGAGGATTTTGACGGTTTCCCAGACGATGGCTGCCTGGCCTAAGCTGAGCACAAGACAACCGAATGGTCTGGATTCATGTGTAAAATGATCCAGACCTGATTCTCCATCCAATCTGTCTGAGCTTGAACTACTTTGCAAAGAAGAACGGACCAAACTTTCAGTTTCTAAATTCAAAATGATGGTAGACAATTTCAGTAAAATGTTGGTTTTACAAACCGTTATTACCTCAGGAAGCTGCATACAAGACATGTAAAATATAACAAACTATTAAAACTTTGTTTATTCAGCTTAATCTAATTTCTTTCTACAATTAATTGTGTTCAATGTACTTATATATGGCTTGTATTGCTTTATAGCTTTTATTTCCAGTTGTCCTTGAGTGCTTTTAAAGTTGCCTTCAAATAAGATTGAATATTATTATTATTATTATTGCTAATCCTTTTTTATCCACTTTATAACCAAGAACTACTTTGAGTTGGTCGAATAAAACCCCAACAGAAAATGAAGCATCCAAGTTTGACCTTTGTGCCCACGCAGCGTTCTGACATGTTTTCAAATGTCACATTTCAAGCAGTTTTACATTATTTTTTGCACCATAAAAATACCTCAACACCATCAAATATTGGATTAATCAAAGTTTAAAACAGCTGTCATGATATGGCTGTTTGCATGTGAACAAATACGTAACAGACATAAGCAGGACGAATGTGTTTAGTTGGGTTTAGTTGGTCTGATATCTGGAAGTGGAGCACCAGGTTTGGTCTCCCTCCGACAGGCTGACAGAGACTCTTTGTGCTCAGCACAGCTGATACTCGCAGCAAATGGATTTAGACATGACTAAAGTGAGCAGCATGCAGTGATGTAATCGGATATCATCTTACTCTGAGAAAACAATAGAGGCAGAACTACGGGTGCAACGGATTGAGGCGAATTAAACACCATCGCGTGGAAAAATGTTATTCCACTACAAATGACCAACTTGCTACTCGTTGGGAGGAAATAAGGATCTTTTGAGTGACGCATTATAATGAAATCCAGGTCAGATGTGCCTTTTGATGCATGCAGAAAAAATATGATTTTTTTATCAATTAAAAAACAAATATTATATTCTAACAAACAGAGGTATTGAGCTACAAAATAATACCCAATTAAAGAGGAGAAAAAACAACAAAAATAAAACAAACCCTGATGAAACAGAGCATAACAAAGAGGTAAAATGAAATTGTTTAACATTTGTGGGTTAGGATTTATTTTTCTTTTAACCTTGGCAGTTATTTTCTGATTTGCATTGTTATTTTCATTTTCTCTTATATTTCTCGTTTTGATTAATCTAGGGTCACAGATATTTTGAGAAGAAGTGGGAAAGACAAGAATAAACAAAAATTAAAAGTATATGCCAAAACAACAAATAAATTATTAAATAAATTCATAAATTATTTATTTATTATTCTGAACGTCAAAATTTGAAATATCTCAAAGTAAGATTTCAGATATTAAAGTCAAAATTCTGAAGAAAAGAACAATCCTTAGTTTTTGATCTTTAATATCAAAACATGTCAAAAAAAATTAAATTATTTAATCTTTATTTTTGGATATATTGTTATTTTTGTTTTGTTTGAGTAACTAAATAATAATTAGATAAATCATTTATTCTTTTGGGATTTTACCGGTAGGTTTTCTCATTTACTCTTTGAGGATAATAAAAGTTAAAATTTACTTTTGCTCTCAACTTTTTCAGTCAACAGGAAGTTGGCGCCCCCTGGTGTTGAGCATTAAAAGGAAAAGTATATTTCTGAATCTTTGCGTTGCACTGATGCAGGGTAATTCTGCTCAGTGGAGGTTGTGTCTTACGTGGCGGCTCTCTGCTGGTAGACCTCCACCAGGCTGCTCAGGTCATTGATGTCCAGCAGGGGGCGCCTGGAGGCCACGGCCTGCGGCTGCACCCTCCGGCTCTGGGACGCGTTCAGGTACGAGACGATGCCGCTCAGCTGCTGCCCCTTTTCCGCCTGCCGGTAGCTCTTCACCAGATACCTGCAACCAACAATATTGCAGATATTCATATTGAAATTAAATTGAGGAGCTACTGAAGCGAGATTGTCTAAACAGAAATGGTTTTGGGTGAAAAATATTTATTGTGTCTAACAGGAGCTTGGATGAGGTTGGAAAATGATTATGACCACTGAACAAAAGTATTCTAAATTTAATCAATGAATTCTGAGAATAAAGTTAATTTTAAGTATTAAAGTCAGAATTCTGAGAAAAATAACTCTACTTTTAAAATTCCAACTTTCATCTCAAAATTCTGAAAAAAGTCAGAATTCAGACTTAATTTTTCCTGAATTTTAAACTTTAATCTCAAGATTCTGATATTAAATTTAGAGCGCAGATTTTTTTTGAACCAGAGATCAGAATTTGGCGATTAAACATTTTTGGAAAAGTCTAAAGTATGAACTTAGAAACTTTTTTTTCAGAGATTAAAGTTAAAATTTCGAGAAAAAAATTAAACAAGATTTTTTTAAGAATTCTTATTAAACTTTAATTTCAAAATTCTGAAAAATTGTTTTCTGAATTTTATCTTTAATCTCAAAATTGTGATATTAAATTTAGAACACAGATTTTTTTTAAAAAAATGAGATTGAAGTCATAATTTTGAAATGTCGACAATTTTGAAAAAGTCTAAACTATGAAATTATACTCAGAAAGGTGATTTAAGGGTTAAAGTTAAAATTTTGAGAAAAAAAATGAAATTTGACTTATTTATTTTTCCCCCCAAATTCCCTTTAAAGTTAAAATTCTGGAAAAAATTCCCCAAACTCAAAATTAAAGTTCAGATTTAATTGAGACTTTGAATTCAGAAAAAAGTCTGACTTTTTTTGCTGAAAAAGTCAAAATTCTGTTTTGAGAATTTTAACAAAGAAAAGCCAGATTTTTTTTTTCTTTTTCTTAGAATTCTGAGATTAAAATCAGAATTCTGACTGTTTTTTTGCAGTGATCCTAATCTTTTTCCGTACTTGGACTATAAAAGAAGCATTTATGTGTTTTAATCAGTGTAGCATGTCTGGATCTGTGCACTGTGTTAAAAGGGAAGGTTTAGTATTTCAACGTAAAACGCTGATTGTCAGCACCAAACCCAGTTCATGTTGTTGACACTTCTTATGTTTACATTAGAAGGAATGTCGAGTTTCATTGAAACAGCAGGGCTAATTGGTGAAACCCAACAGAGCCGAAAGCCACAAGTATCAACATGAAAACTGCATTATTTCCAAATCATTCGTTCCTTTGCAGAGCTCACTGCAAACCGAGTCTCCCGTTTCATTCCCTCCAGCTTTGTTCTGCCAGGTATGAACTTCCTGTGAGGGGGACATTTCTGGAACGGACCGTTTCCGTGTCCAGCTCCCTTTGCGTTAAACTCGACCCAGGCAGGCTGGGCGCCGTACCTTGCAGTCTGCAGCATCATGACCGTGTTCTCGCCCTCGTAGGTGCAGGTTGGGGTAAACTCAACGTAAATGTCGGGCAAGGCACTGCTGCGGGAGTAACCGTGGCCGCCGCACGACATGCGGCACACTTCGATAGCGGAGTTGGTTTCCCAGGTGGTGAAGGCCTTCAGGCCCGCAGAGAGGGCATGGAGCTGCAGGACAGAGGGAGAACCAGGTCAGAGGCTCGGCTCAGGGTGGATATGATTCAATACGGCCACATGAATCAGTGACACGATTCACGGTTCGCACACATTTTTCCCCATAGTAAAATTCAAGCATTCTCAAGGTATGTTTTCAGGTTTTTCCACCTCCACACTTTGGAGATAAAAACAGGAGAAAATAACTAATGAAGACAGTTTTAACTCATTATTAAACATAATTTATTACTGTTATTAATTATGTCTTGTAAAAGTATTCTACGTACCAGCGACAAGGGAAATTTAAATACAACAAAATTGTACATTTAGAAAATTCTCACATACACACTGCGGGTAAAAAGACCCCTCAATTTCAATAACAGCAACAAATAAAGACCGGACAATATATCATGATATGTTTTTAAGCCATAAGCATTTCAATAATGATAATTAGTGATTCGTTTTTTGCTTTAAATATCTGAAAAAACCTGACAAACCGAAGGTGTGACGTTCCTGTTTTATCCTTAGTTTCATCTCGAGCTGCTGTGCTCATTTTCTCTGTTCACTCCATGCAATCGTTTTTTATTTTTAAGCAGTTATGAGGCTTGGTTTTGAAACCTGAAACTGCAGCTGGGCAAGTTACTCAACAGGTTGTTGCTAGGTAACCAAAGAATGAATGAGTTGCTAGGTAACCAAAGAGCAAGTCAGTTGGTTGATTCCACCAACAGCTCTTAGCTGAGAGGTTGAGCGTTTCTCATTGCATTGAACAAATTCTTTTAAGTTAAGATACATGACCTTAAACACAACATAAACGATCACTTGACTTTCTGTAAGAATTTTTCTCTCCTAAACGCTTATTATGCCTTTTTTACAAAACTGCACAGTTTGAACATCAAGCACTTTCAAGGCTTTTATACACAAATCAAGCACTTTCCAAACACCTAATTGAAATTCAAGCATTTTTAAAGATTTCAAGTATGAACCCTGTTGATTAAATCTCTAATGCAGCTCACATTGACAATGGAACTTGAACAAAAATACCCACATTTATTACACTGAAACTCTTTATATTTTATTCTCTTCACCACTGCGGAGTTCTGGAAACTTTCCCACCCTTTCTTGTGCGATTCTTGAAAAGCCATAAAAAGTTATGTGTTGTATGTTGAAATAAAAAAAGCGCCCCTAACTATTGCACCACCAACCAAACGTAGATCAGTAATTTCTTTTGACACAAGCCTCAAATTTAAAGGCCAGTGATCCGACAGGTCCGTACCTCGGGCAGCTGGCTGAAGTCTCCCTGGTTGATGTCTTCAGAGATCCGGTGGTATATCTCCGTCATGTACTGGCCGACAAACGTGAACGCGTAAGCCATGGAGAGCAGAGGGAAGAGCTTGTACTGCTGCGTCTGGTAGTCCAGGATCTGAGGCTCTGGCTCTCTGCAGATTGGAAACGCAGAGGTTAGACTGTCCTCTGCAGGAGGATGTGGCAACAAATCAGATATCTACAGAGACACAAACACACTGAACAATTTCCATTTCCTGCTGCATGCTGAGGATTCCTGAACCAGTTTGGGGAAAGAAAAACGCTAAGAACTGTGCTCCAGGTGGAGATTCAGCAAACAAACTTAAAATAATTCATATTTAAAGCCAAACAAATAATAATGTTGTTAAAGAAGTGGTGTTACGTGTTTTCCAAGCACAAAGCCCCATTTTGCAGCATGATCAAGTAGCTATGTTACCTTCATTGCTATAAAAATGCTGACGCCTTGAAATTGGGCCTCTGTGTCTTTAAGACATCACAACACCATTATGCTGGTTGGACTGAGAAGTTGCATTTATAATGAGCTTAGCAGGTTCGCAGTTCCATCAGGCTTTTGCTACTTGCTGCTGGCTAGTCTGAAGGAGCTGAGGAAATGCTGTGGGAAAATAAGCAGCGCTTTGTGACAGCAAGCCTTTGGGATTCCTCAGCCAATGAGTCCCCAAACATGCATGAAGGGATCCAAGTAACTCCAGGTGTGTTTTTGACGAGGAAATGACATTATAACCTGATGTAAAGCTAAAAAAAGTTGATTTTATGTAATACTTTTCAAGCTCAACCCAGACTTATTTTTTGAAAAACCAGTTTTGCTCAGATATGAACTTTAAGTCACTTCACTGTCTTTTCTTCACATCATTGCAAGTCTTGCTAAATCAGATTCATGATAGATTAAAAGGTTCAATTAGGCAAATAAAAGCCAAACAATACAATTAAGTACCACTGCATTTAATACGTATAATTAGTCAAAGATTAGATAAAAATGTAGAAAATCATAGAATCTTTCCATCTTCAGATTTCTTTTTTGCCCTTAATGTTTTTCAAGATTGGAATATAATCAAAGCAGATTCCCAGTTGTGTGTGAATTATAATTTAAATGCACGTAAAGTGCTGCAGTGTGCGACTCCTGACCCCGGCCGGATCTCAGACTGGTGGCGCACGGCGCTGTAGCGGATGGCGATGGTGCAGGACTTGGACAGGGCGCGAGCCGACTCGCCTACAATCATGGAGCGAACGAACACCATGGTGCCGTAGGTCAGCTTGGAACTGGGCGGCTTCACGTACGTCCCGTCCGGCTCCACCTGGTGGAGGAAGAATCCCCAGTTTAAACGATAATCCATCCTCAGGATCACTGCCACTTACTGGAATCAGCAATTTAAGGATTTACCTAAACAGCAGGTGGCAACCATGTTCATATTTTACATTTGGTTTCAATCTGAAGACAAATATTTGATACTCGATACTGCCATGGTGACAGACTGCCTGGCTTCATGTACCGGAAGAGAGGGTGAAAACATCCAGTCACGATGAGCACCTTCTGTTTGGTTACTTCTTGCTTGCTGCTCCTTGGTCAGTGTTCATAGTTGACAGTCGGAGCATTACCTCAATCGCTATGTTTAATGGTGCAGACACTGGAGGTTTCTGACATGAGCAACATGTCAACCTAAAAAGATAACTCAGGGCGTCATCTTTTTAGGGATGACCTCGGATCGTAGCACAGAGACCCCTCGGATTTATAAGTATTTATCAAATACTTAATAAAGTTAATATTTGTAAAATTTAATAAGTATTTAATATCTAGGTGTTTTTATGGGAATATGGATCTTTTAGATCAATTTGAGAAGTAATTTTGATCATATTTCACATTTTAACGTATCATGTAGCGTCTCAGACTCTAAAAGTCTTGGTCTTGTCTCAGTCTCGATACACTCTGGTCTTGGTCTCTGGTTAGGTGGTCTTGACAACAACACTGATTATTAGATCATTTATTTGTGACTCAATAAACATCTTATTTGCTGTTTTTTCTTTTTTAGTTTTTAGATCCTATTTTATCATTTGTTTTATCTCTTTGCTCTGAACCTTTTATGTGTCTGAAATAAATATGATGATGTTATTTCCCTCATTAAATATGAATATTTTGTTATAAATGTACCCCTTAGTTTCCAGTCTCTTATTCTGTTATATATTTTGTACTCTAGTCTGAAGTTTGCATTCATCTTGATGTTGCTGCTGGTACATCTAAACTCGGAACATTAAAGAATATTTCTATCCTACTGTAAAATCCTCTATTTTCCATTGTCTCCCAAGCGTCAGTAAAGAATAACCAAAAGCGTTGTGAATTGGAAAATCTCCGTCAGATCTGGCAACCCTGTTTTCAACTGAGCAGCATTTTAATGTTTTCAAGATCTCTATAAATATTATCTTTTCAGGAAGACAATCAAATCACCTTGGAGTATTTCATCATCATGTTCTCTCGAGGAATCCTCACATTCTCCAATTTCAGAAATCCGTTATCAACTTCATTAAAGCCAAACTTGGGGCCAATATCACCGACTACGATTCCTGCAGCAGGAAAGCAGAAAAGATCATGAGAGACAGGTGGATTTTCTGCAAACGCTACGTCCAAAGAGGCCAGACAAACTGAGTTTACCCGGCAGAGGTTGGTGAGTCGTCATGTCCCGGATGGGAACGATGAACGCATGCAGACCGTGGTAGTTTCCCAAACTGTACAGCTGGGCCAAAACGATGGCATGGTTGGAGGTCTTCCCAACTGGAACAGGAGGAGACAGAGGGGGGATGATTTCTGCTCTGCCTGAAAGCCCAGACCATCGGAGTATCTGTGATTGCACTTACGTCCTCCAGGCCACCATTTGATGGAGCTGACGGTGGGACTGTTCAACACAAACTCCTGTGTGGCCGGATCGTACGTGGCTGTGGTCTCCAGGCCTCTGAGGTGTGTGCCTGCATCCAGAAAACGTTTAAATCCCCACAGAGCTTTGGTAAAATAACAGTGATAGGGAACATTAGGGATGCACGATATTGGAAAATGCCGATATACTAAAGCTCATTTGGATGATAACCAATACCAATATTTATTTGCTATATTTATTAATCGAGTATATATGGCTTTCTCTACTGTGGAATTAAACTGCTGCATTATCTTTGTCAATTTAGCCTGCTAAAAAATACTGGCCTCTTTGGACGTAGCTAAAAAATACTAAAAAGGAGGCTGAAAATGTAAAACTTTCAATTTGCATTTTATTTAATGTAAAATTCATGACAATTAATCTCTCTAAGACAACAACACTCAAACAGAGCAAATTTGACTTTGTCACTGGTTTGACACATAAAAACAAACCAGTAAGTCACTTTCATATCAGTGAGTTATTTTGACAGAATGGCCGATGTCTGATATAAAGTTTTACAGTTGATGTTTGCCAATACCGACACCATGTTAATAATATCGTGCGTCCCTATGTAACGTTTTTCACAGTTAGACAGAATAACAATCTGCTCAGGCCACTTGGGTTCAAAGTATCCCCAGAAATGTATCAGAAATTATTTAAAAAGCCAATCCAGTTTCTAGGTACAACACAAAGGAATGACGCAGCTTGTCGTGTTTGACAGATCTCAACGTAATTAACGCCATAACATGGCAGGCACAGGTAAACACAGGTCCTTAAACGGCACTTTGAGGTGAAGGAGAGGAAAGACGGTGCATCTAAATGACGCATTAGATGCAGGGATAAATTTCTAGCTGTTATTCTACAGGTACAAGAGTAAAAATTAAGGGAAGAAGCCAACATTTAGCTTCAGTTTTTAGTTGCTGTAGACGGAAGATTGTCAGATTTAGTATTCAAACTTGGATTTTTCTCATTAAAGGCAATAAACACAACCTATAACAAGCTAAAAATGAGGTTTAGCGTCAGTTTCAGAGCTAAAATATTTTATTGTCAAACAATAATCCAGAAAAATTAACCATAGATCAGGGGGTCTGCAACCTGTTTAAATCTGTCACAATGGCTCTTTATTGCTGTAGCTACAAATCATAAATAGCTAACTGATATTTTTAAACATTAACAAATGCCTGGGCTGGTAGTTTTTCCAGTTTCTTCATGGAAAAAAAACTAGAAAACCTTCTGCAAGAGAATAAGACTAAAATAAGTCGTTATATTCTTTGGATGCAACGTTGGAAACTATATGCAGATTCTTTGTTTACACAAAGTTTTGTCAACAATGTAATGCAAAAAAATATTATCCACCTTCTATTAAAGGCTGAAAATTTTAAGTTATAAATGAAATTACAGCTGATTTTCTCTGGTACATATTTATCATGAAACATTTGCTGTTCTAAAAAAATGTTATTTAGCTGCACTGAAAGCAAAAAATGTCTCTTTGAATCATCATTAAAGCTTTATAAGTGTTTTACAACTGCAGCAGCCTGAGAAGGCAAAGCTCACTATTGTTAAAATAATTTATAGTTTTATTTATTTTAATTAGAGATGCACCGGTACTGATCCAACACAGACAAAATAGTGCAGAGTTAAAACATTTCTTTTTTTAAACACAAACATAAATATAAATTTATTTTAGAACTCTGCACCACTACAGCCAATGAAAAATAAATAGTAAAGAATCAGCAAATCTTCTCTCAAATGTTTTATTTTCTTAATCTGCCAATGTAATTAATACCTTTTCATAAATATGAAGGATGTATTCACTTAAAACAAGCTCCTACATGTTGCAGAAAAGGTCCTTGTAAGTTAGTTTTATCTTATTTCAAATAAGATGTTTGAACTAAAACTAGACTAAAAATCCTTGGTAAGATTTTGTGTTTTTGTATGTAGAATGAGCCTGAATTGATTGTTGTCACCAATACCAGATCTGGAGTGTTTTTCCAATATTGGGACCGATACAGATATTAATACTGGATTGGTGCATCTCTAATTGTATTGGGAAAAGATCCTGAGAGTGGAAAACTGTAAGAAAAAAATTAAATAAAAAGTTAAAAATCCATAAATTTATTTATTTATTTTCGAAAAACCCTGATCAGACAGAAACATTTCATCAACTCTGATTTGATCAAAACTGATCACTAATTGATTGAGAATCGTCCCTTTGACAAAAACACAGCCGGTTCGGACGGGTCCGTTCTCGTTTTACCGTGGCCCATCTCGTCTGGCGAGGGTCTGAGCGCTAGGTCGGCGGCATGGAACCGTCCATAGGTTCCAGGCGGGCATGAAGAACCGGCAATGAGCGGGCGATGGCTGAGGTGAAGAGCGTGGCAGGCATCCCAAATCAGTGTCAAGGGATGCTGCGTGGTGCACAAAAAGGACTGGCCTGGTAAGCAAGGGGTGCAGAAGAAACATTGCAAAATGCATGTCAATGCTGAGGCTCCAAATGACAAGACATGATCACAAGCTCAGGTCAAAATGGAATGATTTGTGTTCAAGTGACTAAGAGGAACGCATGACAGAGATAGCCAAAATCAGCTTTTGATCATAAGCATGAATTGGAAGATTGATCAAGCTGACAGAAGATCAGTTATATTAATATATGAAATCATAATCTCCACATAACGTCGTCGATTGGCCAACCAAGCAACTAAACCGAGTATCACATGGAAACTTATTTCCTCTGATTCAGACCAAAGCAGCGCGCTGACTTCAGTATTAATACATTGCGACTCGACATCCAAACGTCGCAATGTGAGGTTATTTTTAATACAGAAAAGAGAGTATAATAAATGGAAGCTTTGAGCTGACTGATGATTGAAGCGGCTCCGAGGAAAACCGACACTATGTTCTCTACAACAGGTGCAGAAGTATTTTAGAACAGTATTTTGTTAGAGAATCATCTCTCATTAGCAGATAAAATGCCGTCCTCGACTGATTCAGATCTGTCAAACACGCACAAGAACTTCCCATCGCTCCCCATTGGTACCAAACCATTTTACATTTAAAAAATGGTTGTTTTTAATGTCAAATTAGGGCCTTATGGATTGATTCAGTGAATAATTTAGCTTCAACATCCAAGACTGACCGTGACCCATCTCAGTTTGGGCATATGTGCCCAAAACCTGGAAGGAGTCAGCCAGAGGCAGCCATTTCTTGGCCTGCTGGGGGTCGCAGAGTCTGCGCAGGCTTGGGATGAACATGACAACGTGCAGCCCGAAAGGTTCCTGCTGGTTCCCCTTAACCATACTGGATGAAGAGGGGTTGAAGTTCAGGTTCAATAAATCAACAGACAACACACACATTTACTGATATTAAACAAGGTATGTGAAGGTAAAAGTGACTTATCGAACATTATTTCAGCCTGACGTAGAAAAGACGTCTCAGTGATAAATTGAGTTAAAAATTTTAAAATATCACTTGATAATTATGTGTTATTAAAAGATTGGAAGATTAATACCTGAACACCAACTATAAAGTCTTATAAAATGCAAAAATAATAAAAAAAAATTAAATAAGCGATGCTAAGCCTGATAGGGGCACAAGTAAAGCCTGGTGGGTCGCCAGGCTAATAATACACCGGGGGAAACCCTGTTTATGCATTGGCAGCATAAAGTTACCTAAAAAATAATTATTTTTTATCTTTTTTTTTGCCATCACAGTAGTTGTGATAACATTCTATATCAAAATCACCCACCTCTACTCTGTACAAATCACAACAAATTTCCTACTGTAGATATTGATAAAAAGTTATTTTTCCACAAGGCTGTGTAACTTTTGCATTTCTAAGATAGTTTTATGTACCTGATAAAAATGGCAGACCAGTAATTTGTTCCACAAAATCCCAATAAAATGGATTAGTTTCTGGTTGCAACGTGACTTAAGTGAAAAGATGGAAGCATGAATTTTTTAGCAAGGCACTGATTAAACTTCTCTACTCTCCACTGTAGAAGTGATACAAGCTGGCAGCCACTCAGCCTTTCACACACTTTTAATCTCTTCTGACCTTTGCTCAGACTTTTGTTTGCTTCAAATCCACAGAGGAGTCCACAGACATTTTTCTAGACTGTCCATTATGCTGAATGTCAAATTAAAGCAACCACTGATTGTTTTGTTATGGCGAATGCAGATCTGCAGCTAACTTTCTGTCTAAGATGATTAAACTTCCTGAAAAATGGGGCCTATTTGGAGAAAAGACGAATCCATTTTGATTCCTGATTTTAGCAGCTACGTTATTTACTGCTGGGTGGGTTTGGATAGCAGAGACTTTGACTGTAATCATAAAGTTCATTTGGTGATTTTAGAACGGCTCTGCACTGTAATTAGTTAATGACATACTCTCAACAAATAAATCAATTAACCACGTGATAAATTAAAACAAACTCAATCATTTCTATTCACATCATTAACATTTTTCTTTTCTCCACTAATAATGATCTTCAATTTGATGCATTTATCTCAATCTACTTTTTTTAAGGACAATTCTGTATAGAGAATCTCAATAAGTCATTTTATTGATTGTTTCTGTTGTTTTGTTTATTTATTTCGGATATTTAAAATGTCTTCCAGCTCCGGTGTTAAATGTTAATTTGAAACTAAAGTTTATTGATCTTTGAGAATGTATTTTTGCATTATTATGCCATTATTACTTTTATACTACTTAAAAATGGTTTCAAAACAACAATATTATCGTTTATTGCAATAACAATATTATTGTTCAGCAAAATATGCTTTCATGACAGACATACAGGTTCACTGCAGTCCTGTCAGGGAAATGTTTAGCCTGCTTGATTTGAAAATAATTTCCTTTCATAGATCAATATACAACAGCGTTTCTTTTTTGAGAGCTTCAGTTTTTGGTTAACTTTGAACTTTTCAGTGTCAGTGTATCGCAGTGATTAGACGTCAGAGAATCGTTTTCTCGCCAGCGTCGTTCTCGGTCTGCGTACCTTTTGTAGTGATAGATCTCCTCCGGGTCGGCGATGCCATACTCTCGGAGCTTCAGAATCATCTGGGCGCTTTTTCGAACGGCCTGGTCGTAGCGTTCGCTGCGAGACAGGAAGTTTGGGTCGTCCTCGTTGAAATCTGGGTCACTGAAAACCAGCGCCTCTGCAGAAGACAAACAAAACGTTAAACTACATGTCCAACAGCGGAGAGAAGGAAACTTAGGAGTATTTTTTAAGTATGGTCATACAAATCCAATGCATCACTTTTTACTTTTGTACAGTATTTCACAGTAAATACCAGAAAACTAAGGAAATTTCAATATGAGAAATAGTGTTTGAATTTAAATTTTATCTAACTGTTGACTTATTTTTATTTTCTAAAGCTGGTGTCAGTGTTTAAAAGCCTTAGAAGTCAAGAGTTGATTTGTCTCATCAATTACTTTTATTTTATTTACCTGATGATTCCCCCTGCTGTCACTTTCATTTGCCCGAGAATCAGAAACACATGAATAAAAGACAGAACTGAGACATTTTTCCGTCCTTTCGTCAGTCGCATTCAGGTCAAATGCTTCAAAATAAATCTAAACATCTTTTTTCCATTGGTAAATAATGTGATGACAATATGCCTACTCGTTTATTCCTCATCTGTGCTTCTATCACCTATAATCTTTATACTTTTAGGCATTGTAAGCTATGTCCAGTGTAAACATCTGAGACAGAAAATAATACATACATTCATATGTAAAGTAGTTGTTCATAACACTTAAAATATGCCACACAATATTTACTACATTCTAAACAGTTTATAAGGGTTCAAATATTATACACAATGATCTATTGTGCAGTCCTACAGGTTACATTTTTTTTTTTAAACAGCTTTATTTTTGTTCATTTTTATATACATGACAAACAGTTATATGTGGTACAAAAAAAAACAAAAAAAAAAAAAAACAGTGGGTGACAAAAACAAACACAATAGCAAGACTTCAAAATAACCTGGCAACTGTTCACCACAACTGGTCATGCCTATTAAAATGTCAATAAATCAGTCATTATTATTTTCCCCCTGCCTCCTCCCCCACCCACCCGTCTTAAACCCCCCACCCCCTACGTCTCTCACTTACAAGATAGTACATGTCCAATTAGCATGATTACACAACCATAGTACTGCCCGCTTATGTTTGAGCTAATCCAAAAAAGTCATTCCGAATCCCGGCCCGTCATATCCATAGATGATAACATTTCCATGAAGGGGCCCCATATTGCCCCAAATGCTGCTTGTTTCCCTCTCACATTATAAAGTATCTTTTCCGGTTTACAATAAGACACCAACTCATCCATCCATTGTCTTATTGATGGCGATTTTTCAGATTTCCAATTTTTTAAAATACATTTTTTAGCTGCTGTGCTTGCAAGAAGAATAAAGTATTTCTTATAATAATTCAATCTAATAGTTGTCAAATCTCCTAAAATCCACACCTTGGGTTCTTGTACAATCTGATATTTCACAATTTTTGATGTGATATCTATCACGTGTTTCAAAAAGTTTCCTATTATTGGGCAGTACCATAGCATATGCAGAAGGTCGCCATCAGTCACCTTGCATCTCTGGCATTTGGAAGAAATTTTTTTGTCCATTTTATTCAATCTATACGGAGTGTAATATGTCCTATGGAATATATTAAATTGAATTTGCCTATGTTTTGTAGAAATTAACATGGTTTGTGACTGTTCTAATAGTCGATTCCAATCCTCTTCCTCATATACACAACCAATTTCCATTTCCCATTTTTGCTTTTTAGCCACTTGATATATTTGTAGCGTTCCATTAAGTATGCAGTATATAGAGGACGTCAATCCTTTTGTTGAACTGTCTAGCTTGTGACATAAATATGATTCAAGGCAGGTTTCAACTGGGATTGCTGGAAATGACTCACTAGACTTCTCTTTAATCCAATCTCTGATTTGTAAAAATTTAAAAAAATTGTTTTTAGGAAGATCAAACTTCTTACTCAATTGTTGAAAGTTAGCTAGTGTATCATCAATATACAGATCGGCTACTACTTGAATTTTCCTATTTTTCCATCCCCGCAATGTTGAATCAGCAATATGTTTTGAAAGATTAGGGTTGCCCCATAAGGGTGTTCTTCTAAGGAAATTAATATTTACATCTAAAAGTGAGTGAGACTTCTGCCAGGCAGCAAATGTGTGCAGAATTATTGTGTTGTCAGTCAGTGACGCCAGGCTTTTTCTATCGCCTATAAATGGAATATCCTTTAGGGGCACATGTTTCATCTCATGTTGTTCTATTGAGATCCATCTGGCTTCGCTTTTTTCTGCATGTAACCAGATCCAAATAGGTCTGTACTGCGAGGCGATGTAATAATTACTAAAATTTGGAAGATTCAAACCACCCCTTGAGTACTGAGCCTGTAGAGAGGTTATCTTGACCCTCGGGTTCTTCTTTTGCCATATGAAGAAATTCATAATTTTGTTATACAGGTTACATTTTATGTAAGTCAAAGCATTTCTTAATAATCTGTCTGATTTTAACTAAACTGAAAAAAATGCAGAAAAGTTCATAATACTGTCTGATGAGTTTATTTTATACAACAGTTTGAGAATTTTGATGGATTTTATTAATGAGGAGGAATAATTTATTTTTCTCATTATTGATCATAGGAAAAAAAAATCTAATTACTGTGATCTCCAGTTAGTTTAAAATGTTCAGCATCAGAAATAGTAAAAAAAAATTAAAATTTAAAAATAAAAAGGAATCGAAATAGCATGAGAACAAAAATGTTAAAAGGAAATGTACCTCAGTTAAAATGCTGCTCAGTTCTTGAAAATGTCAACTTTAGCCATTTTTTCATGGCATTTTAATGTCTTTCTAAATAATATTTTAGAAAGACTCATAACATTTCCAAAAGGAATAACATTAACAGTGTAAAGAGCACACTTTTTTATTAAGCCATTTTCCTGTTTTTTTTGTTTGTTTTTAAATAAATAAATGTAACATAACATTGAAGAAAATGTACCAAACATAAAAACTTGTTCTTCAAGTTAAAAATCTAAACAAGTTTAATTTTTTTCTTCAGAGTCTTGAATCTTTAAGCACATTTGTTTTGCTGAACCGATGGTAAAATGGTTTTTATGGTAGTAAAGGTTGCTGTACCATGATAATACACGCCACTTAGCCTGCTCTTTCTTTGAGATGGCAACCAGCTTACAAGGCTTATTCAGTCTGGATACAAAAAAAACAGGATCGACGCCATGTTTAATATAACTTTAAACATGGACTTGACATGACTCAGTTGAATTATTGAGCCAGAAAGATCTTTTGACCTTGGTAATAATCATTTTTACTTCTACTAAGTGCAGCCTGACTTAATTTTTTAAGCTAATTGGTAGATAAAACCAAAGCCGAATTTAGCTGTCAAAAATGCTCAATCAAAATAATATAAAAAAAATCTTAAAATACCTATTTTTATGGGGCCTGTTGGGACATTTTTCTAAATAACACTTTAAAAAGACTCATAAACCTTAACTTGGGATCCGTTTAAAAATGTTTTGCAAGCTTTGAAGTAACAGCTGTTCAAATTTATGTAGCAGCTTCCAATTGCAGCAAATTGGATAAATGTACACAACGGCAGCTGTGAAAATTAAATTTCAAGCTCACCAATTTGTCGTCTTCTTTTGGTCTTTTCCGGGCCTCCGTCCAAAATGTACGTAAGTTTTTCGACGTCAAACGAAGCATTTTGACGTTCTCGTGTGATATCAGGATTCATGGCTCTATAAATAAAGCGAAAACCTCGTTTTTATGGGCGGAAAATGAGCTAAAAAGTGTTGAATAATAAGTAAGAGGTACTCCGGTAACCTGCAGGACCTGGTATTGCCTCTACTGCGCAGCCGCACAGAGGTGGGAACGGTTACGTATGGTGACGTGACACACATCCCGGAAGTGTTTTCCCGAGAGCTCTGTGATAGGTTGACTTCTTTACAGTTAATAAACATGTCGATGCTTCCTCCAACCGCAGTGTTTCGTCTTCCTTGGGAAGTGAACTCAATCAAAGAAGGAGAATCAGTGAGGACATTTGGCAGGTCGGGACTTAGGCATCGGTTCTGACCCAGAAAGTTATGGCTGGCTATGTCGACCCCCCAGGATGGTTGACTGATAATCAGTCCTGGCAGGGCAAATTTCCAACATTATATCTTGATATTTTTGCTTTTATTTATTTGTAACTTGAAATTGTTGCCTTTCCAGACTTGTCTGCTATCAGCCGGATGAATCCAAAGCCACCCTGACAGCCCAGCATGCTTCCCAAGAACACCGTGTGTTTGTCCAAACCCAGTTTGTTGAGCCATTTAACCCAATAATTGGAGCCCAGTACCTGGTTCTGGGTGAGACAGAAATGTATGAAGGTAAAAGACCCCCTGTGATTTCTCTTGGAGTTTTTATTTAGTTGATCTTCTCTGATGCTCTTATTAAAGAAGCTGGTCATGACCGAGAGATATAAAGTTGTTGGCACACTGAAAAATTACAATGTAGTCATTGGGATGATAATGGACTGAATTTAGCACTGTTAAAGTTATACTTGTCCTAATAAGAAAGTAATCGATTAACTGCATGATAAATTAAAATAAATTTTATAGTTTTCATTCTGATGATTAATATTTTTGAATTAACATTTTGTTTCCAGACATCATAATCCGATTTTTTATGATGTAAGTTGTAAGTCGTATTTATTTATTTATTGTTTTTGGTTGTTAAATATCCAAATACTATAACAGGAAGATATGCAAAATATCTTCCACTTAAATGTTAAGTGTTCTTTACAAAAAGGGTCTTTGATTGGGCAAACTCTCATAAAGCAATAATAATATAATTATAATTTTTAATATATTGAAAATAGTCTCAAACAATATAGTCACTTATTGGGACAATTGTTATTTGTTATTGTGACAGACCAACCAAAGTACTTTACCCGAGATCCACATAATCGCACAGTCAAACTCGCATTCATACAGATAAGCCCAAAAGTTAGCATATTTATGCATAAATTAATCTTTTTATTATACCAACAGCTTTCTTTTGACTGAAAATCCATTGTTTTGGAGACATTCTGTATTTTAATCTGTTAGATCAGTGTTTCTCCACCCTGGTCCTCACCACCCCCCTGCTCTGCATGTTTTAGATGTGCCTCTATTCCAGAACAACTGATTCAAATGATTGCATGACCATCAAGTACTGCAGATGCCTGTTAATCATCCAGAGATACAATTCAGGTGTGTGGCAGAAGGGAAACACCTAAAACATGTAGGACAGTGGGGTGTGAGGACCAGGGTGTTAGAGAGTCACATTAACTTGTGCTGAGAGGAAGCTGGAATCGAACCCACAGCTTTGGGATAACAAGATAACTACTCTGCTCTAATGCTTCTGCTAACACTGTACACATAAAATAAATAATTTTTCATAGCATCTTCCACAAATATCAACATCTCATAGAAGAAAATGTATCAGTCCACTTTATTTCAAAATGTTCCTTCTTTAAAAAGATGGTTCTTAAAATATAACAAATGTTCTTTAGTAGATATGTTTCAGATATTAGAAGACTTTTTTGTTCTTTTTTCAAAAGATCATGTAATATTTGCAGTTCTACATAAGTTTTATTTTGGTAGATCGAGGGGAAAATGGCTCTTTGAATTATAAGTGTTGAAAACTCTGACCCACCCACATCCATTGGTCTGCAGGGGTTGGTGTGATGGTTCGCGCCCGTGTCCTGAATTGCGTTGACGGCGTAAACACTGCACTTCTGCAGAAGGCCATCGCTGAGCAGAGGAGCTTCTTCGCCGAGAGGGAGAGCAAACAGGGGGAAGTTGCACAACCACAAGATGTAACTTGATAAAGGTCTTCATGCTGTAATGTTAGCGGGCCAACAGCGATGTTCAGAGACTTTTGTACCCATATTATCTTTATCAGTTACTCTGGTACAATGAAGCCAAGAATCAGTCTGGTTCCCAGAAGACAGATCGGGTCCATATGTTGTATTTTTGTCAATCTCTGAGGTTTATGATTGTTTGTAGCAGATTTTTGTGCTAATTCTGCTTAGAGTTGCCATTTCACAGCTTGTGAACAAATGTTATGCCGAAGCTCATATACAAGCAGCAGATTCACATTCCTCCATTATGTGGATGACAATGAACTAGGAATATTTTCTACTGTCAAAATCAGGTATATTTCTGTATATATTTGTAATAAAAATAATATCCTAGTTAAATGAAATGAAACATTATAATAATGGGTGATGTCTCATTCTGGAATATGCCTTTCTGGTATTGTTTAAGAAATTATTCTTGCATGGTGAACGTTGCTTCTTATGAGTTGTGGTCTTTACGTATGAAAACCAGGGCCTTAAAGGAACAGTACAACCTGATGTCATCTGCATAGACATGACAGTAGTGAACCTGCAAGGAAAAGCAAGTTTTGACAATAGATGGATGAATGGATGTATTTAACAGAACATTCATGATAAAAAGTGAAGAGCCAAATGCTTTTTAACCATCATAAGTTAATTTTAATCATATCTGATTCTTCATAAAATATCAAACAATTTAAACTTTAAGTGAAGAATTAACACAGAGTAAAATCAATCTATAATATTATGCCCAGATATCCCCAATACCAATATCACTATAAACAGTATTTGTACGGCACTGATCACTTCGTTCAATCCAAAAGGGATCAAAACAAATATTCCTATGTATGATTCTTGGTTAAACAAATACAACTCAACAGCAATCATCCTGGCAGATTGACAAACAGTTTTATAATAATATATGTCTTCTCCTGAGTTAATATAGTAGAAGCAGCAGAATCCATAATATATTTTATTACCAAGCTAAACAAACAACCTCTAAATAGTGAACATAAATTAGCTGTGTGTAGTGAAAGAAAAGAAAATAGCTTAACAGTCAACACACACCACCAAGCCAAGCAAAGGTGCAAACTGAATTTATGGCAGCCTTCAATTGTGTAAATGTTTCGGTACATTATCTCCCACAAATTATTTAAGCTTTTCACTATGCATGGAAACAATCAGTGTTTGTCGGATTCTGGTTTGACTGTGCTTCTCAGCATGCAACATCCTGCTTAGCCTGTTATAAGTAACCCAATCACTCGAACACAACCACAGGAATAAATCCACAAACAAAAGTTTCAGGACCTCCATTTCCTGAGGTTCTGAAGTTTATGTGCAAGCTCATATGAACTGGTTAATAATTCAACTGGTTAATAATCCAAATGCCAAGGGGCATCACTATTACATTGCAGATGCATTGTAAGACAATAATCTCCAACAAACATGAGTGTCACTAGCTTTTGTTATTAATCAAAATTATCTTACTCTAGTCAACTCTGGCACACTTATATAGGGTTGATTAATGAACACCGTCCCTTGAAAAATGAATACATTTGCCTTAGCCATTTTCCATTACCTTGTTTCATGAACTCACCCAGCAAACCGACAGGAACATAAACTTTACAATGCATGTTGTCATGTATTTTACGTAGTAACTATCTTCACTGTTTTTTAGGAATGGATCCTTCAGTTGTACACCTTTAATATGCTATTTTTCAAACTGACAGCAACCGCATGTCCACACAAAATAAATGCACAGATTCCTTGACCTACAGCAATCATCATGGCCTCAGATGAGTTTACTTGTTATTAACTCTAAATTCAATTCAAAACATTTTTAGGATCCTACATTAGCAATGTTGTTCACCTACTGAGTCAGGAGAGCCACTGAGTCTCCTCACAAGCCAAACATCAGGAGACTTCCCAGTTAAAAGCCTGACTTCCTGGTTTATCTATCCCCTCTTCCTCTCTTCTCCTAGTGATATCAGATATTTGTGGTGTTAACTAAAAGTCAATCTAGACATTAAAATATCTTGAAGAAAAGTATGTTGGAGAATAGATTGGTTTGGAGGAGGCGAGTAGCATAGGTAAGCCAGTTGCTGGGTCTTTCCTACACCGATTCAGAGCTTGTTTGTAGTTGATCTTCTCCTTTGTGATAGGGTCAATGATATCTCGGACAGAGTGTTCGCCAGTTTGTAGATCCTTTTTGTTGTACTGTCAATCTTTTTAGATTCAATGGCATCCAACAAGCTAACTCGGCTACCGTTGTTAGGATCTACCAGCCCCCCAGTCAGGTGTTGTGCCTCCATGTATCGAATTGCTGACTCTTTTGGCATCCAGCCTTTCTGAACAGCTTCTCCCACAGACAAACGCTCTTTGGTCATGGGGTCTTCAACTCCAGTGAAAGCTTTCTCTGCATTAAGCAGCCGTTGGACTTGGCTGTCCTCAATAAGGCCTCTTTGTGCCGCCTTGCTAACTTTGTATCTTTCTTTGTTGCTGATGTCAGTGATGCCACCTGTTGCTGCTTGAGCCTCCAGCAGTCTTTGGGCAGTGGTAGGATCGATCAGTGTGCGCAAGGTGGCATTGCGGATTGTAAAGCAGGTGCCTGTGTATGTATCCATTATTCCAGCAATTGGCTGTGTTTCGGTAGCAAAGTGAAAGTCTAGGGACAGAGATTTCACAGAGGAATTTGGTGTTTGGGTAACTGAGATGAATTTGGGTTGGTTGTTTTTGTCACCTGCAACAAGAAGGGCAAATTCTGAGATAGGAAGTTTGCCTTGTTTGTATTGTTGCAGATCATATTCTGATAGTCTTCCTTCATTGATAGCGTCTTTGATAGAGTACTGCTTCCCACTCTTGCGATCCAGCAGCACAGATGTTTCTCCATCGGGGCCCTTAGAGGTCACCTCTTCCCAGTCACATTCTAGCTCCTGCAGATGAAAGTACTGCTGGCGATCAATGAGGCCTCCAAGGTAAGCATTATAAGGAGACATGTCTTTTCCAGTTTCTGGATCCAAAATGGTAATTTTGGTCGAGACATTGGTTTCTTTGGTTCTTGTTTCTGCCTGTTCCTCTTTCTGCAAGTACATCAGAATCTCACGAATTGTGCTGTCACGTTCATGAATCTTGTCTTTCTCGTCCAAGATCTGCCTTTCCAGTCGCTGGACATCTGACTCCATCTTAATGCTCTTCTGCCTGTTCATCTGTGTTCTTTCAGTCATCAGTCGACTTCGTTGATGGAACGAAAGACTTGTGTCACGTTTCTTTGCTTGAAGAGTTCTGAGTTCCCGGGTGAGGTTGTCATTTTCCCTTACTAGAGCATCTTTGTTGAAACTAAGAGATGTCTCTTCTCTTGAATTATTAGATTTGGTGCTCCTCAAAACGCTAATCTTGTCATTGAGACGCCTGATTTCATCCTCCAAGTCTTGTCTGGCAAATCTGTTCTGAGACACCTGCTCCCTCAGACGATCCCTCTCAGCCTTAACAGCCTGATCTTTCTCCACACGAACAACCTCCTTATACACCGTCTTTTCACCTGACTTCTCTTTCTGCAGAATCTCAATGTTTAATTTGACATTACGGATTTCCCTCTTAATACGCAGGATATTAAGGGTTTCCTTGTCCATATCAAACTGCAAACCACTTGTCATCCTTTCCAGTTTTGGATCTCTTTCAACCTTCAGCACTTCCTCAACTACTATGCTCTCCTCAACAGGAGGTGGGGCATTTTCCAGTTGTGTGATGCGTAGTCGGATCTCTCTAAGTTCAGATTCAGCTTGGATCCTTTTTTGGTGCTCATCACTCTCTCTGATGATGCGCTCCTTGTCTTCCAACTGCGTTCTTAGTTGCTGTAACTCCAGATCCATCTGACGGCGACTCATTACTTCTTCATCAAGCCTCCTACTGAGTCTGTCATGTTCCAGTGTTTGCCTTGGGTCCTTCTGAAGCCGTACAACCTCCTGGACAACCAGTTTCTGTTCTGGTTTCTGTCTTTCCAAAAGAAGGTATTTGTGTTTGAGGTCAAAAACCATCTCCTCAATATTTCGTCTCAACTGTGCTTCTTCCCGCACACTCCTGCGCAAACGATCAGCTTCCTTCTCCAGCAGTGGATCAGACTCATATTTGATGAAGTCCCTGGAGACAAACTGGGTCTCTGTCTTGGACTTTTCTGCCTTCCATTCATCTCTTTCTTTTCGCAGCTGTCTAACCTGGTCTTCAAGAGAGGTGCACTGGCTGTCCAGATGGTTCACCTGGTCATTTAACCTCTGGATCTCTCGCTCGTTTTCAGGGCTTCTTTCTTCTTTCACCACCTCCTGGGTAACCTCTTTGAATTCTATTCTGGGTTTCTCTGAACGAAGGGCATTCAGATCAGTGTTGACCTGCCTGATCTCCTTTTCTATGTCAGTATTCTGCATATTTATGTCCTGTATTTCTTTGCGAAGGCGCTCAATCTCCATCTCTGTATTTGGGTCTTGTAGGAAGATCTCATTTACAACTTCTTTCACCTCAAAACTTGGCCTCTGGGCTTGAACTTCTCCGTAGCGCTTCTGCAGCTCCATCACCTCTTGAGACAAATGGCTGTTTTCAGATCTCTCTTCCTCCGGGCTCATTTGGAGCTTGTTGAATTCTGCGATAAGTTCAGGGTCTTGTTCAATCTTTTTCACATTTCTAGCGATGTCTTTAGACTGGATGTTGGGAATCAGCTTCTCAAGGGTGTTAATCTGATTTCTTGTCTGGAAGATTTCATCATTGAGGAGCTGCATTTGTTTTTCTCATCAGAAATTTCAGTCTCAAATGTTCTAAATGCTTTCAAAATCTCTTGATATTGTTCTGCTTTACCCGCTTCCTTCCTTTCCTCTCTCTTGTTCAGGGGTGGTTTAATATGCTGGAGATTTGTGATTTCTTTCTTCATTTGGGCTTGCTCTCGTTCTTTCATTCGGATGTCATGTCTCGTCCTTGAGATCTCATTTCGCATGTTGGCAGCCTCTTCTTCCAGTTGAGGATCTTTTTTAAACTCAATTGCCTCTTTGGTCACCATTTGGGGGTATGTGTGTTTAGTGGTGTCTTGCAGATTGCCGATTCTCTCGTTTACCATCTCAAGCTTTGAATGGGTGGAGCTCCGTTTCAGGACTTCAGTGTTCAGTTTGCTCCTAAGGTCAGACAAATCACCTACGTGCAGTGTGTCGTTCTCCTCCACATGCTCCACACCTCTTTGATTCTTAGCTCTACTTTTGAAGGTTTTTAGTTTGGTCTGTGCTTGAGCTGTCACTTCATTCTCGTCCACTAATTCCCCAAGCAAGCCATCTAACTCAGAGCTGCTCTTTTGCTGGTTTTCAAGCTCCGCCTGTTGCTGTGCCACCATCTGAACCTTTTCTTCATTCTGCAACAGTAAAAACATATTAAGCAGGTTTAAGTGCACATTTTAGGTGGTTTGCAGTGTAGCTTAATTTGTTTGATCGGTTATAGTATAAATAGTGCAAAACAAAGACAATATTGACAGATTTTCGACCGTAAGCCTTACTTGAAAAATGAGATTCCTAGCCAAATCGATCTGTTTCTGACGCTGAGCGTTTTCTGCTGTTGCTTCTGCGTAGCGGTTTATCAATTTTTTTTCCTGTGATGAACAGATGTAATCAAATTCTTATTTCTTTAAAAAAACATAAATATGCGGTAAAGTAATCTGAATGTTACCTCTCTCTGAATAGCATCACTGAAAGTGAGGCTTTGGGTCGTCTGTGGAAGAGTCATCCCAACGTCTTCAAGTGTACCGTTGTATTTATTAGCATTTGTCTCATAATCCTGCAGGCATAAAAATGTTACATATTTTATTCCTTCATCTTTAAACATTAAAGATGAAAAAGAACTAGTAAGGCACATCTGAGCACAAAGAGGAATGGATCGTTTCAGTCTGAACTGAAGCTAAATGTTTCAAGCATAAAAAACAGAAAAGAGGAAGAAGTTGGGTTAAAATATCCTTTGTTTTCTTGTATTTCCTATTTCAGAGATGTAACTGGTTCAGAGCTAAAAAAAAAAAAAGGTTATGAATTTTCATTTTCAATGCAAGATTTGACTAAATTGCTTTTAAAATGTGTACCTGAGTTGGGATGGAGTGTGGGGGAAACCACTTATAAACAAGGTGAGGCAACACAAACACCTGAGTTTCCAGGTAATTAACCTGCTCTAGTAAACATTATACTTTTTACTTATTAGTGAAGTACATCAGCTCCAAAGGGGGAATAGTACCTGGTCTGAGCAACTTTGTAGAATACAACTACAAATACCTGAACCATTATAGATGCTAAACTCCTTGACAACAAGGATATTAACAACATTCAAAAGTTAAAATGTACATAAGTGTGATCATGTTCCCGTTTAATGTTTTTCTTATTCTCCAATCAAAACTGCCAAATCATACTTTGAATGCAGTAGCAAACTATGGAGTTTCTATAAAGGAAAACGTGGGTATCTTTCATGATAAAAGTGATTAGTTCCTTTGTCTTGCCTAAGAGTGAACGATTATTTGAATGACACTGAAACGTTTGCAGCTCTGCTTCTGTTCTGTTCTTACGCCGAGTATGCACTGCAGATCTTGAGAGAGGTCAACCACTAAATCCATGTCGTCCTCCTTCTGCTTTAGATCCTTCAACACTCTCTGTGAGTTGAGAAAGGTTGCATTAATCCTTTAAATATTATTTAACTCAAATAAATGATGCACAAATAAATATGATTTATTTCTGTGTAGTGCGTCCAGAAAGTATTCACAGTGCTTCACTTTTTCCAAATTGTACTAATTTAATCTCTTTTCTGAAGATTCTACACACAAATACCCAATTTTGACATTGTGAAAGCTTGAGTGTTTTGCAACTTTTTAAAAATACAAAGCCTATAAATCACATTTAAATAAATATTCACAGACTTTGCAATAAGGTTCAAAACTCAGACAATGAGAAACAAGATTCTCTGGTCTGATGAGACAAAGACTGAACTCTTTGTGAATGAAAGGCGTCATATTTAGAGGAAACTAGATCCACCAATCCAATATTAATATCTGCATCAGTTCCAATGTTGAAAACAATTATAGATCTGGTATTGGTGACAATGTGACTGATTCACATGGGCAGATCTATTCAGTCTAACTCTATGCGCTTTGTGCTCTGAGCTACATGACGCTTTATTTATTTTACTTTATATTTGGAATTTCTAATTTCACCTTCTGAGCAAGAAGATTTCCTGCAGTTAATTTTTTACATGTTTGACTAAAGTATTGTTTGTTTTTGTCAGATTCAGTTTATTATTTATTTTAGATTAGCTGTTGGTGGTTCCAGGTGCTTTGCATGATAACAACACAAAATTACAAAGTTTTAAACTAAACACCATACTGTGAACAAGTGAACAAACATGATGAGTCAACACTAAATTATGCAGCATTTAATTTACTAAGGCTCAAAAGCAGCAGCTGGGTTTTTAGTCTTGATTTAAAGAAACTCAGTGTTTCAGCTGTTTTGCAGATTTTTTGGAGTTTGCTCCAGATTTATGTTGCAATTCTCCTAATTGTGCTGAACAAATTCAAGTTTTGTTGTTTTTAGATGGTTGACCAAGCTTGTGAAGTGTGTGTACTGGTGCAGAGTTGTCGAATAAATTTGTAATTAAATACATTCATGTTTGTGTTTTAAAATATAAACGTTTTAAGTCAGTTCAGCACTGTTTTCATGAATCAGCTCGATATCGGTTTATCAGCAAAGTATTAAGCAAGGATGTGAACAGTTATGTAAATGTAATTTTTTTGGTTTTGTGTTTTTAATAAATGTGGAAAAGTCTTAAAAACATTTTTTCCACATTGATGTATTTGCATGTAGAATTTTGAGGAAAGAAATTAAATTAACAATTTGCAGTTAGGTGGAAAAAGTGAAGCGCTGTGAATACTTTTCAGATGTGTACGTCTCTAAGGACTTTCATACCTGTTGGGAGATCTGCTTAGCAGTCACCTGCGACAGTCCATCGTTGATATTTATCTGAATTGTTGGCAGGCTGTCCAAGAAAGAGTTGAGATATTTGCACAGGTTCTGGAACTCCTGGTACGCTGACAAAGCCTCTTGCAAAAGGTTTTCTCTAAAGGATGTCAGGAAAAAACATTTATTAATTTTCTCCGCCTCTTTGCTGCTATCAAATATATTTCTTCTTAAGAGCATCAAGTTTTGCTTTTCCTTAAAAGACATTTAGCAATACTTAAAAGTAAACACAGAATTTATGAAATGTTCTTTCACTTTTCATTACTATCAAACTTGACTCCATACTGGGGTTAAACAAATCCCAGTACAGCTAAATTAAATGAACTGAAATCCTCTGGTTTGTCTCACCTTTCCTTCAGCTGGTTGGCGACATTTGTGTAGCGACTCTGCAGCTGTTTGACGTCGTTCCTCTGGCGCTGGATGTCAGGGCAGTACTCCTGGTGGTTCTTCTGCAGGGAGCTGCACAACCTCTCGGTCGCCTCCAAATCCTGATTCAGTTTCGTCATGTCATCCTGGATCCCTGCTACTGATTGCTGCTGACGCTAAACACAACAAAGGGGATGCCCAAAATAAAATATACACTGTACTGCCAAAGAGAAATGAGAGAAATGAATTAAAATAAAAGGTTTTGAGTTGTCCCAACTATTCTACTGTCCACAGCTGTAGGTAATTAAAGGTGACCTATCATACTTTATTAAACAGGTTAGGATGTTTCTATAGGCTAGACCAAACATGTTCATTTTTTTAACAAAATTATTCTTAGACGGTGAGGCTTTAATCTGTTCAGTTCTGACTATTTTGAGCTGATTTAGGGCATCTTGACACTTTAAATCCAACTCAACGTTTACACTCAAAAATGGCTGCAAACAGATACACAATTACGCAATTGTACATCTTTGAAAAGCAGAAGTGGAGCCTCCTGCACAACCAACAAGAATGGGGCAAGTGGTTTCTGGATGGCAAGTCATCAACAAAACACTTGTGTTTTCCAGTAGCCGTTGTACAGCACATAGTGGTATAACTAAATGTGCTGGAACTCTGCTGGGGTTAGGGCTTGGGTAAACTGTTAATAAGACTAAACAATTAGGAGGTTTTTGAAATGGTTCATTAACTTATTCCCCAAAACAGCCAGTTTTTGGGCAATTAAAAGCACCAAAAACGACACTTTTTTTAAGTGTTTGGGCTGTTTTTAGAAGCAACTGAGACCAAAATGAAAGTATAATAAAATACAAAATATGAAAATATGAATATTTTGCACAATACATCCCATTTAAACGTCAAGTCATGCAGACTACTACAAACATTTGTAAAAGATTGGATCTCTCTCAGGAGCTAAGTGAACTCAAATTTTGAGAGGATGTCATCTGTGCAAAAAGTCCAGCCTCAATATTCCACATTTAACTTTTAGCGGCATCTAAAGTGAAAATAGCAGGAAACGACGACAACTCAGACATGAAGACTCCAAAAACTGATGGAAAGTCTTATTAGAAGAAACTGTTGTAACTGCAAAGGTTTCCCTGTTAAAGTCTTTGTCTTAAAAGCAGGATGTCATTACAGCTTGTGTGTTTGTGCAGAAGCTAACAGTGATCCAACATAGTATAAGTCATGGTGAATATTTGTGCCAGTCTGTTGTAGATATCCTCACCTGAATGTCTTCAGTGTGAGTTAGAATTGCATTTGGTATGTCAGGAATTTGACCGTCTTCACTGAGGTTTCTCTCAAGCCCATAAACAAGATTGTCCACCTTCTGAATTTGACTCTCCAGGCTGAGAGACGCATTCGCTCTGAGAGAAATGAATAAAAGCAGCAAGCTGTGATCTAAAAAAGAAGCACAACGCCTAAACTTTATAAATACTACTACTGCTAATAATAACAATAATGCAAACTTACTTTTTACTGTAGAGATCCCCCAGAGCGGCTAAGCTATCATGCTTGCTGCTAGCAGCACTCAGTCTGAGCGGCAGTCCAGAGATGATGCTGCTGGACTCAGCAGGGAGGAAAGGCTGGAGGTCGGCCTCTGTGGTCTGAATCTGCTGCTCCAGAGCCTTCAGCGCCTCAGCAGCTCGCTGTACAAAACAAATATGATTTAGAAGAATCATTGTGCCTTCTCCGGGTCACGGGGGTCGTCCTGCCTCAAGTGGAGGAGTTTAAGTATCTGGGGATCTTGTTCACGAATAAGGGAGAAGGGAGCGGGAGATCGACAGGCGGATTGGGGCGGCGTCTGCCGTGAAGCGGCGCTGTACCGGTCCGTCGTGGTGAAGAGAAGCTGAGTCAAAAGGCGAAGCTCTCGATTTACCGGTCGATCTACGTTCCCACCCTCATCTATGGTCATGAGCTTTGGGTCATGACCGAAAGAACGAGATCACGGATACAAGCGGCCGAAATGGGTTTCCTCCGCAGGGTGGCTGGACCCTTAGAGAGAGAAGCTCAGTCATCAGGGAGGGACTCAAAGTCGAGCCGCTGCTCCTCCACGTCGAGAGGAGTCAATTGAGGCTCGGGCATCTGGTCAGGATGGAGCCTCCCTGGTGAGGAGTTCAGGTCCCACCGGGAGGAGGGGGAGACCCAGGACACGCTGGAGGGACTATGTCTCTCGGCTGGCCTGGGACGCCTTGGGGTTCCTGGAGGAGCTGGAAGAAGTGGCTGGTGAGAGGGAAGTCTGGGCCTCCCTTCTGAAGCTGCTGCTCCTGCGACCCGATCCCGGATAAGCGGAAGAAAATGGAAGGATGGATGGATGGATGGATGGATGGATGGATGGATGGACATTTAATGACATTTAATGGCTTATTCTTCTCGAGTAGAGCATTGGTGACGGTGCTGGTGACTGCTGTAAATTAACATAACAATTCTTCATAAAAAAACTTATTTTTTAATTTGTTTTATTATTTTTTTTGTTGAAAAGATGCACTTAAATAAATAGATCCTTCTGTATGCTTAAGGTCTTAATATTAAATTATTTTTCAGATTTTAAATTAAGTTACTTAATATCAATTCCCTTTTAAAGATATTTCAATTTAATTAGCGTACCTCTAAGTATCACAATCAGTATCAATACACAAAAAAATTAACTCTATTAAAATAAAGCTACATTTTTTCTCCCCAGGAACTAAATTTAAATATAATCAGATCCCTACTGACAGTTTATTCCCACTGAAACCATCTGTGTTTGTGTTGACTCACCTCCTGCTCTCTCAGCTTCTTGGCCAGATCTCCGGCCGGGTCGGTGCGGCTCACCGGGGCTCGCAGGCGGCTCAGCAGGCCCTGCTCCGTGTCGGCCAGGTCCGAGTCCATCTGATCCAGCTGCTGACCCACAGCTGCCAGTTTGGGGTCTGGAGGAGCTGAAGAAACTGGAACTGAGTGAAGAAACAGTAAAATTATCCTCTGATTAATTTGACCTAAAAAACAGGGACGTCTTTGTGTCAGACTGTAATTTCTCATTGGAATGGGTAGAAATCCCATATGGGGTTCCTCAAGGTTCAATCCTGGGACTCCTCTCATTTAACATAACTGTATGATGTTTTTAATGGTGTAAAGCATTTTGTTGCTGAACGGTGCCATACAAACAAAGTCTTCTTGATCTCTGAGACATTTTAATCTGTTCACAGATTAAACATCATGATTGAAAGAAGTGAAAGACAAACACCTGACTGCTGAGCGTTACAGACATCTGATCTGGGGGTCTTCAGGGACGCTGCCAGAGCTGCTCTCTTTTTCTTGATTTCTGCCAGCTCACTCTCCAAACTGAAAATACAAACACAACGAGTATATGAGTATAGTTCACGTTTTAATAGCAATACTTTAAATTTCCAATGCAGATTTCCATTACTTACGAGTCAACTTTATCAATGGCGTCTGGGTCAGGAGGTGAGATCAGGAAGCAAACTCCTAGGAAAGTTTCGGTTTCTCCATCAGCTGAGATTACGTCCCAGTTCTCGTTGTCAGAGAGGGATTTCAGGGTGAACGTTTCCCCTCTGGACAGAGAAGCCTAATGGCAGAAAAAATGAAGTCAAATTATCGTTTTAAGGAGCTCTGAAAACAATGAACGACTGAACGATTACAGGAAGAATCTCAACACTCAGTCTTTTGAGTTTTGCTTAAAGAAGATTTAATAAAAATGCATTTTGGACCTGGTCAGTCTCCCAGTCACACAGGGACTTCACTGAGACGGGAGTGTTGGAGGAAACGCGGCGCAGCTTCAGAGGGGAAATGGTTGAACTTCGTCTCCTCAGGTCGGTCAGCAGCTGCTCACAGTTCTGCACCGTCTTCTCCTCTCCCTGCAGAGAAGCAAAGTCAGTTGTCTATTGATTTTCATCAGCTGAGCGCCCATTTCTTGCTTTTAAATGTTTCTTTTCATTGTATTTTCATTTTGACTTGTGTAATTTTGTCTGTGATTCCCCCTAATTTCAAACTGAGCTTTTCTCAGTTTTCCCTCCCGCTTTACCTTCTTGTTTTCATCTTACCTCCATCTGCAGGAGTGTCTTTGAGTTACTCTTCTGACTGACAGACTCTGGGGCCACAGTGGTTTTGAGTTCAGTCAGTGTCTCTGACAGCTCCTCAGTGTCCATTTGAAACTGGAAAAAAATGGTACAAAACATGTTGGACCGCTAAAAACATTGTCCATGCATGTCCTCCTGCTACTTTTACCATCTTTTCTTACCTTTTTGAATTCATACACGTTTTCCAGATGTGTTTCCTGACAAATGCAGAGATTCAGGAACTTCTGCCATTCGCTTCTCACCATTTCCATTTGGGACTTAAAGTAAAGAATCAGACTGCATTAAATAAACATTCAATCTTAAAGTTTAACTCAGGTGAAATCTTTAAAGGGGACATATAAAGCAAAGTCTACTTCTTGCACATTTCTGTACATCCAATTGGGTGTCAATCTGGAAATAAGTTAATATTTTTTGGTGGCTGGAAAATGAGCCGATTTTAAAGTCATATTGTCACCAACTGCTATTGACCCTTTGCACGTCACTCTCCTCGAAACTCTGCTCACTCCGCCATGATGGATGTCAAAACAACCATTGCGCTCCTATAAACCGGTCAAAAAACGCACCTCAGGTAGCCTAATATGGCTGTTATTTAGTTGATTTCGCAGTAAAATGGTCATAGTGTGCTGCACAAATAGACAAGGGAGAAAACTGTCATTTTATTAACTTTTAATGAGCTAGCATTAAAAGTTAATGCTAGCTCATTAACTAGCATTAACATTTAATGCTATTAAAAGTTAATGCTAACTTTTAATAGCATTAAAAGTTAATGCTATTAAAAGCATTAACTTTTAATAGCATTAGCTCATTAAAAGTTTATGCTTTTAATGAGCATTAGCTCATTAAAAGCCGTTAATGGCAGCAGATTAAGGGCTGCGATGGATAGCAGCCGTTAATCATGACTGTCACTCCTTGGTGTAGCCGGGGATTTGCAGCGAACACTTTTTACAAAGTAAGAGGATTATTGTTCATATACTTTATAAGTAAGTATGATATCAATCATCGCATAATGGCGAAGGTACGAGTCGAACTATCAGTAACCATGGAAACAATCCCCCGCCATCATGTAGCCTAGCATGTACAAAACAAAACAAAACCCTGGTGTCCTGCAGGTCATTAATGCTGCTCCGGTGTTAAGGGAGACGCTGTTTATGACTTAATGACTTAATGTGGTGCGAATTCAGGGAAAGTCGGTAATGTGATCAACATGTCAAGCTAGCTGTAGCCGACGTCCATCATGGCGCTTCCAACGATTAAGTGACGTAGTTGCAAAGGGTCAAATTAAGCCAACACTGTTACGAGCACAGCCTCGTTACCTAGCAACCCAAACGGAACTCCGGCACATGGTAAGCTAATTTTACCTGCTAGAAAAGACAAGTGTTTTGTTGTTAACTCATCTTTTAGGAAGCACTTCTAATTTTTTGTTTGTTGTGCAGGAGGCTCTTCTTCAAAGATGTACTGTTGTACAATTGTACGTCTTTTTGTAGCCATGTTCTTATGACTGAGTGTAAACGTTGAGTTGGGGGGTTTGGACAGCAACGAATAATTTGGATTTAAAGTGACAAGAGGCTCTAAAACAGTTCATTATGAAGGGAGCAAACTGGGATGTCATTATCTGAGAATGATTCTGTGCTAAAAAAAATGTAATGAATATGTTTTTTATAGCACATATACATATTGTAACTTGTTCAAGGAAGCATAAGCCGGGTCTCCTTTTTATTCTGACTTCAGTACCTGTATTGTTTCGCTGGCTGGGTGGTTCAGTTCGATGAGTCTTCCTCCTTCATCCTGGAGTCTGTTCACTTCACTCTCATGGAACAAAAGACCGTTGTTCTTGAAGTTCTGATTGGGAATAAGTCAAACATTTTATATCTTTTGTTACTGCGAGATGCTAATTTAACTATTTTTCATTTAACTAATGCTTAACAGATTCTCTAACTTCTGTCTTAAAAGTTTAAGGTTTCTAAACCCCTCTGTTGAACTTCCTTTATTTTGCTTAAGAAGTCCTAACTAGGGTGTTATTTTTATCTGTTTTGTAGTGAACCTGCAAAGAATCTGCAGTCGAAACGTATGAACACCTTACAGGTGGGTAAAAGTTCTTATTTTATTCAATAAAACAGCGTTACAGCAGAGATTAAAACCAAATCTTGATCTGCTCTGACCTCATAGTGCCTGCGGACGTCAGGAGGATGCAGCATTTGATCGCTCCAGTCCTGCTTCTTGATCTTTTCCTGTTCTTCTCCCAGGAAGTTCAGCTCCCTGCTGCAGCCCTGCATGTAGTCGTAGAGGCTGTTCAGGTAGTGGCGCCGCCACTTGGAGTCGTCCTCAGAGACAAAACCAGCAAAACAAAATTCAATCTCAAAGGTCAGGCTGTATTTTCATTTTTATTCATGAAATACATCTAAAAACAACCACAGTGTTAAAAAAAGAAAACAAAACTCAGAAATTTTAAGATTAATCTGTGAAATATTTCAGAACAAATAAAAAGATTTCTGAGTTTAAAGAGTCAAAAAAAATGATGAAAAGAAACTCAGGAATTTTAACATTAATCTATGAAACAAAAAACAAAACAAGGAAAGTCCAAAAGATTTGCTAGAAAAAGCTTTAACATTAATATCAGAAATTTTCTAGAAAAAACTTGGACCTTTTTAGAGTTTTCAAACTCCAAAATGTATGTTTTTTGTAACATTTTAAAATTATTTAAATTCTAGCAAAGTTTTGACTTTTCAAGTTTTGACTTTTTTTGAAATTTTCTGAGATTTGTTTTTGGCTAAATTTACTCCTCCTTTTTTTAATATGCTGTTTTAAAAAGCAGGCTGACCCTAAACCTAAAATAACAACAAAAGCAACTTACCAGCAATTTGTTATATTGTTTCTTAAAGACAGCATATTTCTCCTGAAGAAAAAAAAACAGTAACACACAACGTAAATTGTCTTTACCCAGATTTTAATGATAGTGAAGAAGATGAAAAAGCTTTATTTTTATTGGCAAAGACCACTTATAATTTGTTCAGCTATAGTTGCGGCTGCTGCATAAAATATTGATTTTAGATCTATTTGTTGTAAAATAACCACATTTTCTTCACATCTTACAACTTCTGATATGAGGAGCGGCCATATTGTCTCATAAATTGTTACTGGATATTTCTAACTCAAAAGTCAGAATTTCCCATTTCCAACTATGACTAGGATGCAGCAAATGTCTTCTTACTAATTGAACTTTTCACATTTTTGTCATATTTCAGAAACTTCTCTGTATCTGGAAGGCTGGTGTTTGGTGGGAGAAGTCCACCAGTTTATGACTTAATCGCAGTCTGAATCCAGAGTTTCTGTGAAGGACAGCACATAAATCAGGAGCAAACAATTTAGGCAGATTTAAAATTAGGGTCAGGTAATATAGTCTTGGCAAGGAGAGGAATAAGACCCACAGAGTCCAGAATCAATTCTTGTGCTCCATAAATCTGTTTTTTTATGGCAGAACTGTTGTTGACAGAAAGTCATAAAAAATTTGCAGTTTGTCAGAGGTTTTGTAGTGAATATTCCTGCATTAAGAGACCTAAGTCCATTTGAATCTCTAGACTTGTTAGCATATATTCTCAGTACAATTTTATTTTTGCAAAAACAAAAATAAAATTGTTTCTCAGATTTTTGTTTGTAAAAAAACAAAAATTGTTTTATCGTTTTTTTGTGTCACCCTTCAGTTAAGCACTGTTATGAGTGGCTGTAAGGAATCAGTAATGTGAAAAGGTCCAATATGTCTGAATACTTTGCCAGTCAATGTAAATGCTATTGTTTTGAAATGGGCATGCCGACCTTGCTGCCTGCAGAGCTGACACAAAGCTGGGAGCTGTAAGCCTTTATCTCTTTATGCAGGATGCTGTGAGCAGCTATCTGCTTCTCCAGGTCGGCCATGGTGGGGCCGTAATCCTCTCTGTTCAGCTCCTTCTGAAAGCAAAAAGCACAAGAACAGCCCATTTCATGAAAATGCTCGAACCTTGTCACATTCTACTGGGTCACAGTATCTCAGAGGCAGATTCTTTAAAGCTGCAGTATGTAACGTTAATAAAAAATATGTTTTCCACATATCTGCTCACTGTGTTGTGACAGTATAAAACAAATAATCTGTGAAAAATAATCAAGCTCCTCTGCGTTTTCCCAGCGCTGACTGTCAAAATATGTCACTGGGTCAGAAGCAACCAATCAGAACCAGGAGGAGGGTCTTAGCGCTGTCAATCACCCTCCTGCATGAAGGTGGTTCAACTTGAAGATGAAATGACTGATTTTATCTATACAGCAATAATATCTTGAAGAGGAGGTGGAAGAGATCGATCTTTTCACAGATTAACTGTTTCACTATGATATAATAAATATGAAAAAAAAAACATTATTTTTGTAAAAGTCACCTACTGCAGCTTTAAAATCAGAGATCGCCACCAGTGTGAAGAGCTCTGATGCTTTTCTACACTTACTTGTTTCTGGATCAAAATGGGCTCCCAGTTAATTCTGGGCATCAGCGACACGTCGTCAATCTGGTCATAGAGGTCCCTGTAGAAGGTGCAGTCCTTCAGCCACCGCTCATGAAGGTGGCTGATACTGGAAATTCACACAAAGAACAGTGACATATCTATTAGGTTATGTCATTTATAAGCTTATGTTTTGGACTGGATGCTTTAGTTTGATCATAATGGCCCAAAATGGAGGAAATCAAATGTCTATGAATCAGTCATTAAACACCAGTATGTTCATCCAATGTTCTCACTCATTTTCAATCTCTTTGGCTTGAGGATGTTTGAGCTTCTTGGCTTTGTCGACGTCCAGAAACAGATCCTTCAGCAGGTTCTCTGCCTTGCTCAGTTTGGTCGATATCTCAGTTTGATGTTTAAATGGAAGGTCTTTCTTCTCATTTTCAACATCCTGATAATATCACAACACAGAGAAACAGATGGTTTGATGTGTATTTTGTTTATTCATCCTGGTATCACCATAATAATTTACAGTTTAAACATCCTAAAATACGTTTTCTAATGTGTTTTTTTTTTTATTGATAATGGATCAAACCATATGCATGTACTCTGATGATATGTACGCTGTATAGTTGGATTTAAAACATGTTTTGGGTACTTCATGGCAGTTATGTGGGGTGCCTGTGTGCTGGCATGAACTGAAACTGTGTAATGAAATCTAATTTTATAGGTTAGTTCAGGGATCCAGAATAAGTCTTAGTGAGAACTATAAAAACAGTAAAAACAAACTGCAAAAACACAAAATCTTACCACATCATTTAACCAGTCTAGTATTTGGTACAAATATCTTTGCATATTTGAAATAAGACAAAATTAACTAACATGTAACTTTTCAATAAGGAATAGGAGCTTGCTTTAAGGCAATAATTCATTAATATTCATTTAAAAATGTCCTCATTCCACTGTCAGATTATTTCACTTATAAAAAGACATTTTGACGTGTTTTAGTGAAAAGATCTGCCAGTGGAACTAGAACATTTTAATCAATATTAAGGAATTATCGACTTACAACAAGCTCCGATTTCTTACTGAAAACTTAACTTGCTAATTACTTTTGTCTTATTTCAAATGTACTTGGATATTTGCACCAGAAACTATACTGAAATACTCTGCAGTGAGTAGAAAAAGTCTGATTAAAAAGCGTAAAGTTCCTCAAAACATTTTATTTTTAAATGCCTTTTGTCAATGAATCAGCTACATAACTGATGCTGATGTTAAAGTTTGTTATGATCCCATGAGGCCCGTTTGTCAGATTAAAAAAACATTTGAGAATAAAAACCTATATATATTTTTTATTAAGCCCATTTTTCGTTTTAAATATAACTTTTATGAAGGGTTTGATGTAATATCCTAATGTTAAATGCTATGTTTTCATCACCTGTAAGGAGAAAACATCCATTTGGGTAATTAATCTACATGAAGTGTCTCACTTAGTGATGATAAATGTCATTTTCAGCACTGTTCCAGCTAAATGGATCTGTGTATTTGGTGGCTTTTCTCACCACAGCCAGCATCTCTTCTGACTTCAGGATTTCTTTCTCCACCTGGTCGGCGTCCGATTGCATCTTGGAGATCAGCAGAGCCAGGCTGCCTGCCTGGGTCCTGCAGGGAGCAAATCACAAGTCCAGATGAAAACTATGACATATTTGGTTCAGTCTTTTCAAAACCATTGGTCTAAATGACCAGGCTTTCTAAAATAATAACCTAAACACTGTTTTGTGAATTTTCTAGTCTGTAGGAAACAGTAAATGGAAAAGACAAAGAGCTGGTTTGGTTGGGAATAAGTTAGAAGATGTCAACATTTATTCTTTCTTACAAATATCGTTCAGTTTTTTAAATGTATGACAAAGTAGCTCGAAACATTTTTATTTTTGTTCACATTACTGTGTGAGCATTTTAGCTTTACATGAAATTGAAAAGTATGTCAAACTTTAGCAAGTTAGACCAAAAAAATCTGTTTAAAATCTCATTATTGACCAAATTCCTCTCTTAAAAACTCTTATATAAAACAGAAACTAATTTATTGGTTTTCTACTCCATTTATATTTTGGTGTTTTTACCTTTGAGTTTGAAGAAAACTATCAAAAAGAAACATGATCCAGATTCCAATGTAAAGAAAATGAAAATATAACACTACTGCATGTCCTTTTACCAAAGTAGACATTGAAAAATATTATAAATGTATGACTTTATTCATATTTAAGCCACATGAATTAAGAGAAAGTAATGGACGTGTGTTGTTTTGTGGATACAATGTAAAGACAGTTCTCTGCAAGCTGAATAAACCATCAGCTTACAGTTGCTTTATACCAAAGCAACTGTAAACCAAGTGAATCAGAGGCGGTCCCAAAACAAATAGGAAATAAAATCCCTTCAGCTGGTTTTGGGTCATCCCACTGGGACGTCCCACTGCCAAACCTCCAAGGACGAGCAATTAGATGGCATCTCGATTCAAAGCCTGAACCTCTTCAAGCGTTTCTCAGCTCTACTCAGTCTGACCCAGATTATTAGACTTAATTTAATTTATTTATCTATTTCAAACTAGTTTTTAAAAATAAGAAAACACGTAATCAGTAAGACAAGAGAAAACATGTAACCAAGAACAAAATAATTAGCTTCTTTTCTGTTTGAAAAGGAGTAGGAAGAAGTTAACACTTATTTAATCTCAATTTAATGAAATGCTTTACTTACTGACTCAAACAATTGTCAGGCATTTGTAGTTGAAATCATGTTATGGTATTCATGTGCCTGTTCAATACACTGTGCTAAAGAATAAACAAATAAATTATATTACATAAACAAAATATGGCTCTTCAAAATCCATGAAATACAATTCTGTGAGAGGAAATATTTGATACATCCTCTAAGTGAAAGCAAACACTTTCCAAAGTTCGCTGATTGGAGCTTCCTTTCCAACAATGTGGTGTCACCTTCCCTGTGAAGGCTAGCCAGGGATCTCCTTAAAGAGCTGAAGCATGTCTGTCTGTCCTGCTTTTAAAAATTGGGAAATGCGCAACTTGTCATCTGTGAGACGTTGAACCTCGCACTCCAGTCCAGCAGGTGGCAACAATATGTCTTTAAGTTGGGTTCTAAGCCCGCAACTGTCACCAGTTATTTGAAAAGAAGAAGAAGCAGCAGTAACAGCAGAAACATCAAACGGGTAAATGGAGAAAGTAGTAGAGCGTGTTATAATTTATTGTGAGAAATATAAGGTGAATAGAGAAAAATCAAATCAAGAAATAAGGAAATATGGTGTGGAGTGTTAAACATGACAAAATAAATAAAACAATTGTTTTTAAAGGAAATGGAATATAAGAATGAATTAAGAAAAATATTCCTGCACAAATAGATGGCGATAGTACATGTAAACGTTGGATGTCACCCCACCGCCATTGACTTTATTCATATTTAAGAAGAAGATGTAGCAACAGCAGCTAGCATAAGCCAGTGGTTCCCAAACTTTTTCTTCTGGACCCCCGCAGTGGTTTCCAAACTATCTCTGGGCCCCCTATGGCTTACAAATAGCTGTCTGGTTGAACGATGTGTGTGAGTGAAGGGGTTTGGGGTGGATTCTTAGAGACTCCCTGTTCTACTCAGCCCGGCTCCAGACGAACAAGGGGAGTGGAGAATCAACTTTCTGGGGGGCAAAATGAATCGTAGCTGAACGTAGACAACAGCACCAGTAGCCTACAAGCTACTTGTTACCAGGCTTAAGGTGCTGCATTGATATTAGCTAGTCATCTTTTAGCTAACTTTACCTGCATCCACCAGCTTTACTCAACTCAGTCTGTTAGTTTGGGGGGAAAACTGTGAAAAGTTCTTTACGTTTTACTGGTTTGCTGCTATGATTCTAACACACCTGTGTAGCTGCAGAGCAGCAGCAGTCCCTTCACTTCCGCGCAGGTGTAAACCCAGCGCTAGCATTGTAGCGCTCATGTTGCCTTTAAAGGCGGCTCGGAAAACCAGGTTACCACATGGTAACTAAGCAGTTTTAACTGCTGATAAAAGCGACAGAGGACACAGATATGGGAAGTGTGGAAGCCCCTACTGTATCAAATTGACATAGGGATATCAGAGAGTTGGCCATTCTAAGGTAAAAACCAAGTGCATACAATGTTCATGTTTTTTCTTTGTTGGTTTTTTTCATCCAGACGGCTTCTCGTGCCCCCTCCCCCCCCTCCCTGTAATGGCACGGCGCCCCACAGTTTGGGAACCTCTAGCATAAGCTAAGACGATTAGCATTTATGGGGAAGGCAAAGCGGGGAAATGCAGAGAAAATGGTATTACTGAGAAGGTAATAGGAAGGGGAAAAAAGTGACATTTAGAAGTTTAATTCACAATTTGACCGAAATATTCAGCAGCAGATCTCCAGCAAAAGTTTACATTGATACTAGAATGACAGAAATCAGTAAAGGTTAAAGTGTGAGCCACGTAGATGTGAAGGTAAGACGGTCATCTGTGACGATGAAGGATAGGAACTTAAGGTAAAGATAGAGTACATTTATATATAGTTGTGTGAATTGTGACAAAGAGTGGATCACTTTTTTTAACTGGTTACTCTCTTCATTGTAGGTCACTGCACTTTATTTTAATAATTAAATAAGATAAGATGTGCATGTATCCTGTAAGTCATGTGCACTGAAGATGTGCATGTATCCTGTAAGTCATGTGCACTGCATGTCACATAACAAACATATGGACCACTATGACTAGTTTTTAGTCCCAGTTCAGCTCAGTCCTATATATGCATAGGCCTGTTAATTAATCACATGATAAAACAAACTCAATCATTTCCATTTGCTTGATTTATTGTTTTTTTTCTATTCTCTCTTTCTTTCTACCAAAAACTGGATTATAAGAGTATTCAGTCTGGCGCTTTTCTCAGTTTGGACAATTTTGTATACTTCAAATTTCATTTTATTTGTCGTTTCTGTTTATTTGTTGTGGATATTTAAAATGTCTTCCAGTTCCAGTGTTAAATGTTCATTAGAATGTAAAGTTTATTGATATTTAAGAATCTATTCTTGCCCTTTTTAACCATTACCCTTATAATAATTGAAAATGGGGTCATAGCAACACTATTATTGTTTATTGCAATAAATTACAGGACAATTTATAATCTAGCAAAATTTGTTACCATGACAGTCCTATGTATAAATCCACTGTTTGTTGCGTGGCTGGCTCAGGACTATGAGATTCTTGCTACAAATAGTATATTTTGAGCTTTTATACCTAATCTGATCTAACTGATAAAACTCTGCCGTTCACACCAAGCATAGGACAGATCAGCCAGCTATCATTTAACAGGCAGTGCTAATGAGGCCTATGGAAAATGCATTCACAACATTTAAGTTTGTTTTCGCGAAGCTGTGATGAGTAGAAACAAACATCGACACACCCAGACGCCCCAGTTTGTTTGTCGATACCACCACCATTTCATCCTGACCTACCCTGAGGATGGGGGGGGGGGAGAAATAAAATATTTCAGTACAATTTTAAAATACTTGTGAATTCTGATTCACAAGTATTTTAAAAGTATTTTAAATTCACAAGTATTTTAAAATTGTAAAATACTTTGGTGCAACTTGCCTGCTAGCCAAGTTGCACCAAACCTTAAGCTTTCCCCTTACATGGAGTAACATAAGAGCAGGTAACGAACAACTCCACCTCACTGCTACCTGCTTACCCTTACAGTAATCTTAGCTGAAGTCTTTGTACCAGAGCAGCTGCTTATGTTGAAGGGAGTTTCCTGAGTGTGAAAGCAAAGGCACTGACTCACAGGATGTCCAAATAGCAGCAGCACACACACAACACAACACACAGGTCTGCACTCCACTTGTTTCCATTTAAAAAAGAGAGAAGGTGGCAAAAGGTGTGGGTAGCAATATTAGCAGGAATGGTAGTAAAATACACAGATACACACCAATAAAAACAATGTTAATAATTAATCCAAATATCAAGTTACTAAAATGATGGAAACGAGGATTGTGACAGATCAGCCAGCTATAAAATAGCAGCAAATCATGCAGTTTTTTTTTTCAAATCAGATGAGAACAAACAGTAAAACATATTTGTCCTGATTATCATGAGACTTCTTGTTGTTGGTCAACAGTGATTCAAGATTCAAGAGACTTTGTCATTCACATCACGTGTTACATGAGGTGGAACGAAATTGAGAGTCACGGCCCCAGTTACATCCAAATATAAAAACTAGCTACAAGGTCACATTATTATAAATAGGAAAAATATTTACAAATATATAAAAACAAGAAGTAGAAAAATGAAATGTATATTAATAGGAATGTACAAAATGGATGAAGTATGAATAATGTAGCAGCATGGGAAGATAAATTTAGCAGTGCAACATTTTAAAGTGTCCGAGTGTAAAGTGCAAATACAGTGTCATTGGGGGGGTTAGGGGTCGAAGTGACCAAGTTACTGTTAGGGACAGTGCAGTGAGAGAGACTGAGTGGAGTTTAAGAGTCTCGCAGCTTCTGGTATGAAGCTGTTTCTCAGTCTGGTTGTCCTGCATTTGATGCTCCGCAGCCTCCTGCCTGAGGGTGCGGGACAAAAAGTGAGTGTGCTGGGTGAGTGGGGTCCTTCATGATGCAGGAGGCCCTTTTCCTGCATCTGGAGGTGTAGATGTCTGTGGTGGTGGGGAGGTTGACTCCAACAGTCCTCTGTGCAGCCTTCACTACTCTCTGCAGAGCTTTCCTGTCTGCAGCAGAGCAGCTACCGTACCACACGTTGATGCTGGAGCACAGCACTGTCTTTATGGCAATTTAATTGGAAACACACTGTAATATCGTTTCCTGTTGAGGCAGTTCAGGATTTCACTCTTACAGTGCTGACTGTAAACATGTTTTATGTGTTTGTGTGCAGCAGCACCAAGATCTTCAGCTGACGTCTTTTTTATTTCAATGCCAAATGCAGCTTAGCCCATAACTACAGATTTACCTACAGATTTAGATTTAATTGTTTCTGATTGGAAATGACGCAAACATTTCCCAAAAGACAAAAAAGTATGTAAATTCTAGTTTTTATTTACATTTTTACAAAAGCAACTCCAACAGAAGTTTATACTGAATAATTATTGAAAGATAATTTATTGACATTACTTCAATCAAACAGCACTTTTAACAACTGACCAGCTTTTTAATTTTTATTTCTACCTGCACTGTTGATGCAGATTGCTTTAAGCTAAGCAGGGTTTCACCCAGAAAGCTTGCTGTGCCCAGTGGTCGGGGCGCTGGGGCAGTCATCCAGCGGTTCGCCGTGTTTTTGAGTTAATAAATGTTTAAAGTTGACAGAAAATTTGAAAATATCACTTGATAATTATGTGTTATTGGAAGACTGGAAGATTAATACCAAACCCTAAAAATAAAGTGTTTAAAAAAGAAAACTGTTAAAAACACCCTAAAATAAGTAAACTATGCTTAGGGGGCACAAGTAAAGCCTGGTGGCCCGTAAGGCTTATAATACGCTGGGAAAGCCTGGCTAACATTTACATCTTTTAGGTTGGAAGGCCTCCCTTCCATCACCCTTTCTGTAGGTCCCTGTACAGATTCTCTATCAGATTTAATTCCTGGCCAAGCCAATCCAAAATGGCAACATTACAGTCAGATGAAATATATTAGTAAAATTAAGCTTAACTGTTTTGGAAAGAAACATGCTTTGTTTGAACCACTTTGAGGTTCTGCAAAGCCACAAAAGCTGGATAAATCTTGAAAGATATCTTCTATTTGTGCCACTTATCCTCTAACTTAGGTACACATGATGTCAGGCTCTGATTTTCTCCATGCCTGTAGACTAACTTCACACAGAGTCGCTGGCTTTCTTTAACATTTCTGCCGGTGGCTTTAAGTAATTGGAGAAACCGAAAGAAGCTGTCTTAACACCCAGGAAACATGAAACACTCCCATTCTGGAAAACAACATGAAGGGGATGCATGACTGGAATACATGCATATCATAATTAATACAGAGCTGCATGTATTAATCATGCAGAGGAAAAACTCACTTGTTGATACTGCCTGAGCCCTTCAGCGAGCCGTCCTTGGTTTTCTTCGATTTTGACATTGCAGAGGAGGTAGAGATCCTAAGAAAGCTTCACCGTCTCAGTCGTACAGCTTCTTTGTCTCCAGCTTCCACCTTGTCTCCCTCTCTTTCTCTGTCTTTGGTTGTTCTTAAAAACACACAAACACTCTGACACATGAGCCAGTGTATCTCTAAACACTGCTGGCTCCTCCCAGACAGGGTAGCAGGTGTGTTAACTCCCAGGTATCCTCCTTGTGGAAGAAGACTAGACTGACCTGTTCTTCACACTACCCCTCTGTTTGTCCTCCTCCTTGTTTCCCTTTTCATAGGGGTCCATGACTGTCTGATCTTGGACCAGCACTTCTCAAACTACTTGGAAAGCTTTCCCTTTATAGGAAAAAACAATGGCAATAAAGTGTTATTTTGTGATATGTTTCCTATCATTCTACTATTGGCCTTCACTGAAATTACTTCAAAAAAGACACCATCCTTAAAAACAAACTACAACTTTTTAGTAAATGCCTATGCAGCTCTAGAGGTGATGACGGACTGCCCTTAAGGCCATGGAGGGTACACCAAGTTAATTTATTCAATCTTTCTAACTTACTTGTAGTCACACGAATGTAAAATAGGAATTGAAAAGAAATATCAACCAAGATAGTTCATAGTGTCATAGCCATCATCTCAGACCAAAGTATTTAACCACCTATGTGACCTTTACCTCTTTCAAACCAAACAAGTGGTAGTGGTTTGATCAGTGCTCGGGCTTTACATGCTCTTTGAGATTTTTAGGGACCATAAGGGCAATATGTTGAACTTCTGAAAATGCCTTTTGGTGGCCAGTTGAAAGCTTCCTGTAGCCTGATCTTAAAAATGTAGAGTAAGAGTTTTACTGAGACCACTGAGGAAGAATCCTTCCCCTGTTTGAGGAAGGGCCAAAAGGGCATCATTCTCTGTTTAGCTGATTAAAAAACTCCATAGTGGTAAATCTTTTTGCAAGGAATAAATATAGAGAAACACTAAAATACTCCTGTTTTTTCAATGTGATTGAAAATTATTTCTTGGTGTATCTTTGCTTGTATCTTTACTGTGACTGAATCGCTGCTTATATCCAGGCTCAGTGGAAGACAGGGTTTCCCTCAGTGTATTATAAGCCTGGCGGGCCACCAGGCTAAGCATTGCTTTTTTTTCTTTACGTCTTTTTAAAATGTTTGCATTTTTTAAGTCTTTATAGTTGGTGTTCAGGTATTAATCTCCCATCTTTCAATAGTACATAATTATTAAGTGATATTTTCAAATTTCTTGTTAACTTTAAAGATTTTTTTAACTCCAAAACATGATGGGCCGCTGGATGAATGACTGCCCTAGTGCCCAACCACAGGGCTTAGCAAATCCTCTGGGGGAAACCTTGGAAAATCTACCCAACTGACACTTAAAGTAAGAACATTAATCTTCATTCTTGTTAAATTATCCTTGGATTTATTGCCTGCTGTCCTATTTAGTCATTGGCGATGTTTTTCATTATAAAATATGTTGGCAGTACTAGTCAGAAATGTTGTACTCCAAAAATGTAATTCATCCTTTTTTCTGCTGGTTCCTCAAATTAAGGTGGAGCAACTACCGTGAAGTGAAGAAAGAAACATTGAAGGCTATATTTAGAAAGATGTTTAAGCAACTGTCATTGCTTGCATTTTTTTCCTAACAACATGGATGCTGCTGGATTCTCTGAAATGCTAAAAACAAGTGGTAGTTTAATGAGAAAACATCCAGAAGTTTCCCTCTACCACCACTCCCTATCCGTTTTTCCTTTTCAACCTGGTATGGTGATGTTTGCCCCTATGCTTAACTGTGTTGCTGGTACAAACATTGTGCTTCTTCGGAGTTCCATCATGGAGCAAAGTAGCTTCTTCATGGACAGGAATTATAAACTGGAGTTACATAACCTGATTCGGTAACTTGATCATTGTCTTTATGAATTTTGCAGTGCTGTTGTTTAGCTCTAAGGGCAACAGCAGTCCAGCCTCTACAGCTATTGCACTGTTCAGTAATTATTTTGTCCATTTTAATGTTTTGTTTGTTTGTTTGTTTGTTTTTTTTTGCTTGTTTGATTTAATGCCTGATTTGGGCATTCAACAGAGAAATGTCCATGTTTTTAAGATTCTTTCCTGCGTTTTATCACTGCCTAAGATTATGTAATTATATTATGTAAGCTGTATTTATACAGCACCTTTCACAGATAAAAGTGCAATGTGTTTGTGACTACATTTTCATCACTAGTGTGTGGATAGTTCTATTTGCTATACTTTCCTTGATTGGCCCTGAGATGGAAAGTCTCTCATACAGCAACTTTCAGAACAGATTCCAAGCTTTATTGTGAGTCTACACAATTAAGTGAAAATTGCAAATGACAGGATTAATGGCTTTTGATGTGAAATTTTGTGACAAATAAAATAAAGCAATGGAAGTGACTAGTGGTTCTCTTTAGGAAGTGTTCATATACATCAAGTTTCTCCCACTTATCACATGTTGGATTGGTGACATAAGTCCAATGAGTGAGACTATTCTAGGATACCCCAAGACCTTAATCCCAAGCTGGTCTTTCACTCTTGTCTCAAATCACTCTTCTTCCTTGTCCAAAATGTTTTCATTTCTGTCTGTGTGAAAACAGTCATGTGGGACAGAGAATCTACACCAAGTCCCCTAACAATCAATCAACAGTGACATCGTGACCCTTCAAATCGGAAAGCATTGCCAATGAACGTAGAGTGTGAGCAGCAGTTTGATATAAAGACACAAATAGTTTGGACTCACGATCAAGCTTTGAATGTCATTTAGCCATAAACCATAACAACAATGTTGAGTGGAACAATATAGTGAAGGTCAGCTAACCTTCACTATACCATCATAAATCACTGAAATCAGCATTGCTTTTATGCTATACTGACATCAAGGGCCTGACAATGATAAAAGGTACAGAGGTTTTCATCTTGCGTGAGTCAGAAAGCATTTGCACTCGACAATGAACTTATGAGCCTCAGTGTTCTAGGATGAATGTTCTTCCACACCGAGCCAGATTTATGGGTGAAGACTAGCTGTAGTATCAAGGACAGTGCCATGCAACAGACACTGTGGACACCAGAGGAGGTTTTGAAGGACTATACACACTGTGCAAGTGTGTATGGTCAATACAAAACTGCCCTACCCTTTGTGGAATGGTAGTGTGACAAACCAAAAGTACCTGAATAACCTCATTAGTCCAGTCTCCATATCTCTCCACGACCAAAACAGACTGGATTTGATTCGTATGGACGATAGCGCATCAACTCAATGTAGGAGATGATAAAGACTCATAGAGGGTTGACTGTTATGAATCGTATTGTTTATTTCAGTCTCAAATCTATCAAGATCAATCTGAAAGGTAAATTCTCTTTTTGAGTGAGCCATTTCATAAATGTTAGAAAATAGAGTTATATCTACTTTCTAGTAAATATTAGATTTGAGATATTTACTGATTGAGTGAGAAGACGTAGCATTTTTTAATCACCCTAATGTATTCTTTTATGACAGTGGATTTCTCTAATTCGCTGTTGATTATTTGGAGATTCATTTATTTGCATATTTATTCTGAAGAACATAACATCAATTAATTGCAGAAAAATCCCTTATTTATTCCTGAGAAAATGCAGCTTTGGAAGATGAAATACTGAGGTTCAATGCTACTTGATGAGCTATTCTGAAGAGGGGCAAAAGGAGGACTTTGGACATTATATTCTGTCTTTCTATTCTTTACTTTGTAGCTTAGCTGAACATTACTAGTGTAGTTGAACAGTTTGTTAAAGTATTTTAACTAGAAGTTTAAGTATTAAGTTAAAACATTATTGTTTTAGAGAGAAGTGGTTTATGATGTGAATGTGTGTGGTAATGTCTGTGGATCTTCCCATCTATTCTGTAATACCTGGATTAAGACAGGTATTCAGAAAGCAATAACTGACAGAGTGTTTGGTTATAAATTCCTTATTGTCAGGTGGTTCCTCTTATTTGGTAATTTGGATTAAGATAAAGAGTTATTCATAACACACAATATTGGTTTTGGGTCTGTCAGAATGAACAAGAAGGATGCTTGATCATTCATATTCACATTATGATGAACCACTCATACTTCCCAAATTCATCATAGTGCTTCTTTCCACTGTAGCAGGAAATCTTTACTACACAAAGGAGTTCAAATATGTTAAAATAAAAAGTTTACAAAATAAAGAATTGGTACTCTTGAACCATTATAACATAATTTTATTTATATGTAATTCTTCAAACAATCAAACCTTGTTTAAAGTTAACAGCGAGTGAAAGAAATTCATTCAATTTTAGCAAATAGTATTGCACCTTGTCCCAATATCCCAACCAAATAAAATATCAAAGAAAAACAACATTTCTCTTCTGTTAAATCATGAACATGAAACAAAGATAAACAAATACACCCACATGAGACCTTTCAGTAAATAAATGCAACTCAGCAGCAATTATTTCGTTCTGGTAAAAGACTTGGAGGTTTTACTGTCAAAATATATCTTGTAAATACAATGAACTTTCCGTGCACTTTTGGTATTTGACAGCAACATTTTTCTGTAATATGTTTCAGATCAGAAAACTTCAAACATTTCTAGAAACGTGCATATTTTGAAGAGTTGGAAGAGGCGAGTAGCATAGGTAAGCCAGTTGCTGGGTCTTTCTTACAACGATCCAGAGCTTGTTTGTAGTTGATCTTCTCATTTGTTATAGGGTCCATAATATCTTTGATATAGGCTGTCTCGGTTTGGATGTTCCTTGCAATAGAATTGTCAATCATTTTGGATCCAAGGGCATCTATGAGGGTGACTCTACGACCAGTGGCAGGATCTACCAGCCCCCCAGTCAGGTGTTGTGCCTCCATGTGACGAATAGCTGAATCTTTTGGCATCCAGCCTTTCTGAACAGCTTCTCCCACAGACAAACGCTCTTTGGTCATGGGGTCTTCAACTCCAGTGAAAGCTTTCTCTGCATTAAGCAGCCGTTGGACTTGGCTGTTCTCGATAAGGCCTCTTTGTGCCGCCTTGATAACTTTGTATCTTTCTTTGTTGCTGATGTCAGTGATGCCACCTGTTGCTGCTTGAGCCTCCAGCAGTCTTTGGGCAGTGGTAGGATCGATCAGTGTGCGCAAGGTGGCATTGCGGATTGTAAGGCAGGTGCCTGTGTATGTATCCATTATTCCAGCAATTGGTTGTGTTTCGGTGAGTTTGGGTTGGTTGTTTTTGTCACCTGCAACAAGAAGGGCAAATTCTGAGATAGGAAGTTTGCCTTGTTTGTATTGTTGCAGATCATATTCTGATAGTCTTCCTTCATTGATAGCGTCTTTGATAGAGTACTGCTTCCCACTCTTGCGATCCAGCAGCACAGATGTTTCTCCATCGGGGCCCTTAGAGGTCACCTCTTCCCAGTCACATTCTAGCTCCTGCAGATGAACATACTGTTGGCGATCAATGAGGCCTCCAAGGTAAGCATTATAAGGAGACATGTCTTTACCAGTTTCTGGATCCAAAATGGTGATTTTGGTCGAGACGTTGGTTTCTTTGGTTCTTGTTTCTGCCTGTTCCTCTCTCTGCAGGTAGATCAGAATCTCACGAATTGTGCTGTCTCGTTCATGAATCTTGTCTTTCTCGTCCAAGATCTGTCTTTCCAGTTTCTGGACATCTGACTCCATCTTAATGCTCTTCTGCCTGTTCATCTGTGTTCTTTCAGTCATCAGTCGAGTCTGTTGCTGGAAAGAAAGGCTTGTGTCTTGTTTCTTTGCTTGAAGAGTTCTGAGTTCTCGGGTGAGGTTGTCATTTTCCCTTGCTAGAGCATCTTTGTTCATGTTAAAACTTGACACGTCTCTTGAATTGTTAGATTTGGTGCTCGTCAAGAAATTGATTTTGTCATTGAGACGCTTGATTTCATCCTCCAAGTCTTGTCTGGCAAATCTGTTCTGAGACACCTGCTCCCTCAGACGATCCCTCTCAGCTTCAACAGCCTGATCTTTCTCCACACGAACAACCTCCTTATACACCGTCTTTTCACCTGACTTCTCTTTCTGCAGAATCTCAAGCTTTATAGTGAGATTACGAATGTCCCTCTGAATACGTAGGATGTCATGGGTTTCCTTGTCCATGTCAGAGCGTAAACCACTTGTCATCCTTTCCAGTTTTGGATCTCTTTCAACCTTCAGCACTTCCTCAACTACTATGCTCTCCTCAACAGGAGGTGGGGCATTTTCCAGTTGTGTGATGCGTAGTCGGATCTCTCTAAGTTCAGATTCAGCTTGGATCCTTTTTTGGTGCTCATCACTCTCTCTGATGATGCGCTCCTTGTCTTCCAACTTCGTTCTTAGTTGCTGTAACTCCAGATCCATCTGACGTCGTCTTGTTACTTCTTCATCCAGGTTTCTGCTCAGCCTGTCATGCTCCATTGCTTGCCTGGGGTCCTTCTGAAGCCGTACAATCTCCTGCACCACAACATTCACTTCAGGTTTCTGTCTCTCCAAAAGGAGGAATTTGTTTTGAAGGTCAAAAACCATCTCCTCAATGCTTCGCCTCAGCTGTGCTTCATCCCTCACTTTTTTTCGCAAGCGTTCAGCTTCCTTCTCCAGCAGTGGATCAGGCTCATACTTTATTAATTCTTTGTTGACCAGTTGGGTCTCTATCTTTGACTTTTCTGCCTTCCATTCATCTCTTTCTTTTCGCAGCTGTCTAACCTGGTCTTCAAGAGAGGTGCACTGGCTGTCTAGGTGGTTCACCTGATCATTTAACCTCTGGATCTCTCGCTCGTTTTCAGGGCTTCTTTCTTCTTTCACCACCTCCTCGATAATCTCTTTGACTTCTACTTTGGGTTTCTCTGAACGAAGGGCATTCAAATCAGTGTTGACCTGCCTGATCTCCTTTTCCAGATCGGTACGTTGTTTATTCGAATCCTGTATGTCTTTGCGGAGGCGCACAATTTCTACCTCTGTATTCGGGTCAATCCGGTAAATCTCGTTTACAATTTCTTTTATCTCAATTCTTGGCTTCCAGTCTTGAACTTCTCTGTAACGCTTGTGTAGCCCAATCACTTCTTGGGACAAAGAGCTATTTCCAACTCTCTCCTCCTCCACAACTGTTCGCAGCTTAGCTGACTCTGTAATGAGGTCAGGGTCTTCCTCAATCTTTTTAACCTCCTTAACAATGACTTTAGGCTGAATGTTGGGGATCATTCTTTCCAGCGCATTGATTTGACTTCTTGTCTGAAAGATTTCATCATTGAGGAGCTTGCACTTGTTGTTCTCATCAGAAATATCAGTCTCAAAGATTTTTAATTCTTTCAACATCTGTGGATTTTGTTCTACTTTAACCACTTCCTTCTTAACCACTCTCTCCTTGATAGTTGGCCTCTTCTGCTGGAGGATAGAAACTTCTGTCTTCATTTGGATATGCTCTCCATCTCTTACTCTGATCTCATCTCTCATCCTTGCCATCTCATCTCTTATCTTTGCAGCCTCTACATCCAGCTGTGGGTCTTTTTCAAACTCAGTCACCTCTCTAGTTAGCAGTTTAGGGGTTTTGTTGTTAATGGTTTCCTCCAGGACAGTGATTTTCTTGTTCAAGATCTCAACCTCTGCCTGGACGGTGGTCCGCTTCAGGGCCTCTTGATTGAGAATGTTACTCAGTTCAGCCAGATCAGCTTCCAGTTTAGGATCCCGGTAGTATTGCAGCACTTCTTTCTCCTCAACACGTTCCACTCCTCTGCGGCTCTTAAGTGACATCATTCTGGTTTTGTAGGTTTTAAGCTGTGTCTGAACAACGGTTGTCCTCTCCTTCTCTTCGTCTAGTTCTTTAAACAGACTGTCTAATTCAAAGGCATTTTTTTGCTGGTTTTCAAGCTGCACCTGTTGCTGTGCCACCATTTGAACTTTTTCTTCACTCTGCGATAGAAAAGGCAATTTTTTTTTATTTAAACACTTTATGATTTTATTTTCAGCTTAGCTTTAACAAGCAGTTACAGTTTCAAGTTTCAAGGGCGTAAATATATTTTTATGACTTTCTTACCTGTGAAATTAAATTCTTTGCCAAGTCTATCTGTTTTTGCCGTTGAATGTTTTCCGATGTTGCTTCGGCATAACGTTTTGTCAGATTCCTTTCCTGTAACAAAAAAGTTTTTCAATACATTTTTTTTTAAAATAAAAAAACAACCTTTGTGGTAAAACCATATATACCTCTTTGTCGACTGCGTCACAGAGTGTGAGCATTTGCGTCTTCTTGGGAACGGTTGCGCCAGCTTGCTCAAGTGTACCATTGTATTTGTCAACATCAGCCTCATACTCCTACAAAGATAAAAAAAATGGTTAACATTTTACCTTATTAATTTCTTAGCATATCAGATTATTAATAACGTAAGCACTGTATTTTCTGTTTCGTTCTTACATTGAGTAGAGTCTGCAGGTCTAGAGAGAGGTCAACCACTCTTTCCATGTCCTCTTCCTTCCGCTTCAGGTCATCCACCACTCGCTACAACATAAATCACAAATTCAGTTTAATTCAATATATACAGCACCAAGTCACGTCACATCACATCGTCCTACTGGCCTGTCTGAAAGGTTGCCTAAAAGATCTCAAAAAGGAACCAATCATGTCCCAATCTAGAGACAATCAAAATGAAAAAACAGAGTCACTAACATTGATCAGTCTGGAAAGGGTTACAAAACCATTTCTAGGAATTTGGAACAAAAGTGAATCACCATCAGAGCCTTCGTTTACAAACAAAGAAAACATGGACAGTGGTGAAGGTTCCCAGGAGCGGCCATCTTACCACTTCTAGGAGGGTAAGATGGCCCTCCCAGGAATTACTGTAAAAATACATCAGTGACTCAAACAGGAGGTCAGAACGACAATGAAGAAAAGAACAATGGTCCAAACCTTAAAGACAAATCCAGTTCTTCTGGCTCAGAAAAATTGGAGATGCGGATGTTTAATCGCCTTATTTCTCTGATGTGCGTATTAAAACAACTCCACAGAGTTGGCCAAAATTAGACTGTTGTTAGATTTAGGAGGCAATAGTTTTGGACATTGTTTTACCCTTAAATTAAATTATTATCACTTGAAACTGATTTTTTAAATTATTACTTATTTTTGGAAAGATAATAAGATTTGTATTTACATTCAGATAAATAAACAAATAGAAAGCATGACCAGGTGGCTCACTCTACTCCTGCCACCATTTCTACCCTACTTTTGCATGGTTCCCATCTTGCCTCACCTTTTGGGAGCTCTGCTTGGCAGTGAGCTGGGACAGATCATCGCCGGGGTTTGTCTGGTTTGTCGGCAGGTTGTCCAGGAAGGAGTTGAGGGATTGGCATGTGTTCTGGAAGTCCTTGTGCTTAGCTGAAGCTTCTTGTAGCACATTTTCCCTAAGAAAACACCCACAAGTGTAAGTTGTGTTAACTTGTGCAGAGTCTTTTTGTCATCTCAGGCTGTATGTCTATATTAAAGTAACTACCGTACCTTTCCTTCAGCTGGTTGGCGACATTTGTGTAGCGACTCTGCAGCTGTTTGACGTCGTCCCTCTGGCGCAGGATGTCAGGGCAGTACTCCTGGTGGTTCTTCTGCAGGGAGCTGCACAACCTCTCAGTCGCCTCCAAATCTTGATTCAGCTTTATCATGTCATCCTGGCCAGCTGCCACAGACCGCCGCTGGCGCTGAGCACAACAAAGATGGCACTCCAGTTAAAATATTTCTCAGGATAAAGATTTGTGGCTGTCAACCTGTGTTTGCATGATTTTACTCACCTGAATGTCCTCAGCTCGGGCTTGAATTGCATTTGGTATGTCAGGAACTGGACCATCTGCACTCAGGTTTCTCTCGAATCCAGACACGAGGCCGTCGACCTTCTGTATTTGATTCTCCAGGTTGAGAGACGCATTTGCTCTGATAACATACAGGACAGATGGATAAAGTCTAAGGCAACAAATCAGAACATAAACGTGGGAATCAAATGGATTTTGCTACATAAAAGCTGTCAAATTTAGCACCACCTAGCACAAATGTAAGTTTTTTAGTTCATGTGATAATCACAGATAAATTGTTTCAATGCAATTATAATAAAGTAAAATTTTTGTGATGGATCATCATAGTTTTAAATGCCAGAGTTATACGTTCATTATGCAAAACGACTGATAAATGGCGATAAAGCTGCAGATGTAACCTAATTATACCCACTTATAGCAGTTGAGTGTCTTCAAACAACTAGCAGATAGTTCTGTGAAACCAGCATGTTCCTTTGGTAACAATAAGAGAGACTTTGGAGAAATTCAATGTTGTTGCTGCTATTAGCTCACATTGCAACCTCTCCCACCTCTTGTGGGGCATCAATCCTATATTCTACATATTTCAACTTACTTATTTTACAAATGACTTCAATTTTGAACTTTATATCAAATATCATTTCTCAATCATAACGTTATTGGTCATAAGTTCACTAATAGCTATCTTATTATAGCTAATATTAGCTTAAAAACAAATTAATTTGGTTATTTATATCTATGTGTGGCTTAATAAGGGTTTAGGTTACTAAGATTTAAATAGTGTAAATCGCTGAAAAATAAAATGTTACTATCTAATTTCTTGTTCCAACAGTTTTAATGAAAATAATTACAGAAATGAGTTTCTAAACTCGAAGCAGCAGGATGAAACCTGAACCCAGCATGGTGGTGTGATCTCCTCCATCAATTTAGAGTTTCTCAAACTTTTTTTATTCTATTTCTGTGGATATGAATCACATCTGCTTGTCTTATGAGGAGTTTGTTTTTGAATTGCTGCTGCTCCAATAAGCTAAATTGGATTTATGAATGTACTTTTTGTGCAAGTGTTTCCTTGTCTTACTTCTTATTGTATAGATCCGCCAGGCTGGCCAACTTGTCGTACTTGTCATTGGCGGCGCTGAGTTTCTGCGGGAGTCCAGCAGACGTGCCGTTGGGATCTTTGGACAGCAATGGCTGCAGGTTGGCCTGGGCTGTCTGCTTCTGCTGCTCCAGAGCGTTCAGAGTCTTGGCAGCTTGCTGTAGAGAGCAGTTAGTTTGAACATAAATTAATGACAGATCACATATCATCATCTATAAAAATGTAAATTCTACAAACATTTTACAAAGAAATCAGATGTAGCTCATTGGGTGTAAATGCACGCCGTCATGATCTGCAGGTGTTTGGAGCTGTAGCTTAATCTGTGTTTTTGGTTTTCATAAACTTTTTTATATTTACAAAATCTGGTCTTAGTTGATTCCTCTTTGTGTTTACTTCTTGGATTATTAATATTAGTTAATTTCTGTTTCTTAATGCTTACTTTTAAGTTAGTTTCAGAGTTTTCTCCTTGTAGCTCACCATTTTTTTTATTTCTTTCTTCATCTGCCTGCCAGTATCCTTCCCGTTGCAGCTGTTTTATATCTCCTCTTTTCCTCTGCCTGCCCTCTTCCTCCCGCTGCAACTACTCACCTATGATTAGCTCTTCAGGTTTATTTGCACATTCTCCAGTTTAGTTAGTGGCAGCCATGCACTTACATTAATTTGTCACTTCTACCTCTCTCTTCTCATTTTCTTTTAACTCACTGCTGGATTCTCCTGGTGTCTCCACTATGTTCCCAAGTGGTTCTACTCCAATAATTTCCCAATTCTGAGATGAATAAAGTACAACTTTTCTTTTTTTTTATCATGCACTGTATACCTCCAGTGAATAGTTCTTTAGCAAAATTATTTAAACGTGACATGAATCTATATCATTTTCTATTTGACTACATTTTAAGTGTTACAATCAATAAAAACATACAATTATAATAGCGTGAATTATGATTTTTTTTTCTCCTTGCTTTTATTTTAAACCTCCAAAAAGGAAAAGAGAAACCATTGAGTGAAAGCTCTTTCATTCCCACTGAAACCATCGGTGTTTGTGTTGACTCACCTCCTGCTCTCTCAGCTTCTTGGCCAGATCTCCGGCCGGGTCGGTGCGGCTCACCGGGGCTCGCAGGCGGCTCAGCAGGCCCTGCTCCGTGTCGGCCAGGCCGGAGTCCAGCTGGTTCAGCTGCTGAGCCACAGCTGCCAGTTTGGGGTCTGGAGGAGCTGAAGAAACTGGAACTGGGTGAAGAATCAGTAAAATTATCCTCTGATCGATCTGATTTCAGTGGAAACTGAGGCGTTGTTCACAGATTAAACATCTGAATCATGATGGTAAGAAGTGAAAGACAAACACCTGACTGTAGAGCTTGAGATATTTCTGGTTTATTATTCTTCAGGGATGCTGCCAGAGCTGCTCTCCTTCTCTTGGTTTCTTCAAGCTCACTGCCCAAACTGTTGAGACAAAAGCAAAGTGGAGAGGATGAGTGTCATAGTTACCCTTTCACTCTCTTGTGACCTATTACTGAACAGGTTAGGATAGGTTTATGTGCTACACAAAACATGTTCATTACATTTTTGCACACAATCATTCTTAGATGATGAGATTTTAGTCTGCTCAGTTCTGGCTGTCTGTTTAAATCCTAATAAGCTGCTGCTATCCACACCCCTAATTCAACGCTTACACTTGAATGTGAAAATGGCTCCAAATAGATGTACAACTGTGGATATTTGAAAAGGAGAAGTGGAGGCTTCTGCACAACCAACAAGAATGCTTCAAGTGGTTTCTGAATGGCAAGTCAACAACAAAAACTGATCTTTTCCAGAAGCCATTGTGCAGCGCATACAGCGATAAAACCAGCTGGCCAAACATGGTGGAGCTATGCCTGGGTTGCTAGGTAACAGTGCAGTGCCCATCGATTGTGACTCAACATTCAGAAGGTTTTTGAAACAGCTCATTTTCCAGACGCCAAGAACCATCAACCTATCGCCACAAAATGGCTGTTTGGTTTTTACAAGCAGTTGAAACCCGAAAGGAGGCATAAAAACATTCAAAAAGTGAATTTTGCCAAGCAGATTCCCTTTAAATATAGCGCAGCTTTCCGTTACTTACAGGTCAACATTATAAATGGCATCTGGGTTGGGAGGTGGGATTGTGAAGCAAACTCCAGGGAAGGTTTTAGTTGCTCCTTTAGAAGAAATAACTTCCCAGTTGTTGTTGTCAGAGAAGGATTTCAGGGTGAATTTTTCCTCTCTTGCAATAGAGCCCTACACAACGATAATAATAGAAACGCACTGTAAAACACAGCTCATGAATTGTAAAGATGTTTCTAATCCACTGTTTAGAAACTACGGAGGGATTTGACGGCGGTCAGGGCTGCACCTCGTCAGTATCCCAGTCGCACAGGGACTCCACTGTGATGGGTTTGTTGGTGGGAGTGCGGCGCAGCTTCAGAGGAGGAACAGTTGTACTCTTTCGCCTCAGGTTGGCCAGCTGCTGCTCCGCGGTGTGGACAGTATTCTCCTCCACCTGCAGGGAAACAAAGACACATGAAAATCCAGAGGAAGAATTTCCTAACCCGATCCTAATCTGTCACGTCTGAGGTGGTCCTGTCATATGGCAGTAAGCTTGTAAGACAGATGTAAGTCATTTATTTGTGTTCATTTTGAAGCCTAATGCCAGCCTTCTCTTTGAGTGCCTTCACATTCTTTCACATTGTTCATTTTAGCTCAAATTTCTAATGAAGAAATCTCTACTGGTGCTAGAAAAGCCAAAGCATGTGCATCCATTTTCCTACACCCTTGTCCCTTGATGGGGTCGGGAGGTGCTGGTGCCTATCTCCAGGTGGCGTCCCGGGCGAGAGGCGGGTTCAGAGGTCACCCTGGACAGGTTGCCAGTCTGTCGCAGGGCAACACAGAGACACACACAGGACAAACAACCATGCACACCTAGGGGCAATTTAGACAGACCAATTAACCTGACAGTCATGTTTTTGGACTGTGGGAGGAAACCGGAGTACCCGGAGAAAACCCACGCATGCACAGGGAGAACATGCAAACTCCATGCAGGGAGGCCGGGGCCGGGAATCGAACCCAGAACCTTCTTGCTGCAAGGCAACAGCTCTACCAACTGTGCCACTGTGCAGCCATGTGCATCCCTGTTTGTGTAATAATTTAGGATTCTCAGGCATCCAGGATAGGGCTGAAACGGTTAATCGGATGAATCAATTATTAAAATAGTTGTCAACTCATTTAGTAATTGATTAACCTTTAACTGGAGTATACAAGCTAAGAAAATAGATGATTTCTGGAAGAACGCCACACTCAGAGAAGGATATAAGCCAAAACGGTATGAAAAAATAAATATATTTTGCATTTAAGATTTTAAAAACCCTTCTTGGTGCGTAAATATGTTCTACACCCAAAACTCCTCAAGTGGCATAACTTTAGTTTCATCCAATTCAAATTCTGTAAAGAAGATCTCTTTTCTTTATGTCAAGTTATTTACTTGGTTGATTGAAAAAACAACCAACAGATCATCTTACACTTTATTTATGCTAACATCAAGCAGAAACAGCTGAAGTTTTTGGCATTAGATGTAAAGGTGTATCCTTTGCTACAAATGAAAAAACGTACATTAAAGAAATGCTAAGTTGTTGCATTTTAGGTAATAGATGACTGAATGCATTTTAGTTAATAATGTGTGTTTCTCTTCAAAAAACAAGAGAAGTCCAGCTGCCTTTTATTTTGACTCCTTTTATTACCACAAATACTAATGTTGCAAATATGAGTTCCACTGGCAAAAGATACAAAAGATATTTCTCATGATATTAGTAAAGTAATCTGTCAGTGGAACTGGTACTTTTTCCCATCAGTATTAACGAATTGTTGACTTAAAACAAGTTAGTTTTGTCCTGTTTTAAGATTTTTGCACCAGAAACTAAACAAAAACATTTGGCAAGGCTTTGTGTTTTTGCAGTGGTTAGGAAGTAAATGAATGCACAGCAGTATAAAGTATTTGCACATGTAAATTCACAAAGACAAAGACAATTCCTTTGGATATTTGACATCAATGTTAGTGGCAGGTTTGCGGGAAAAACTATAATAAGCAAATCCAAAACCACTGTAGTCACATTTAGTAAGTCTCCAACCTCTTTCTTCTCTCATTGTCTCACCTGAAGCTGCAGCAGCGACTCGATGTTGCTCTTCGTCTTTAGAGACTCTGGACTCATGGAGCTGTTGAGTTGACTCAGTGTCTCTGACAGCTTCTGAGTGTCATTTTGGAACTGGGAAATGGACACTCACTTGTTATAACTTATAAAAACATGCTGGACAATTACAACATCTGTCCACGTAAACACTGTAAAACATTTGAGCCACATTTAGTTGTGTCTACTGTCTTCTATTCTTTAAGTAAATTTAACTACCAAGCTTTAGATTTTGAATCTAAATGTGAGTTTGTGAAAACTTAGTAAATTGTGTTAAACATTCATTAATTTTGTCAAACTTTCAAGAGTTGAGTAGACTAGAGTTTTTAGCAAAGCGTTTAAAAAAACTAAGAAAAAGACAGGAGTGGGAGCTATTTCCCAGAATGCTTAGCGGCATGTTTCTGTAAATATTATTTTAAAGCATGGGGATAAAGTCCTGTTCACACTGAATGTTTCTGAGCTGAATTCATTGTGATGTTTCATAAAATTCATTATCAGATCAGAAATTTTATTCATGCAATTTGAAATGAATTTAAATTATTTTAAAGTAAAAGAAGTAGATATTTTAACTTGATATTGTGAGTAAAATAACAGAGAAATGTGGCTCTTCTTTCAGTTTCTTTTCTTGCATATTGTGAAATAATTATTTGGTTTAAATTGCAGCATTAACTTAAAACTCACAAGTCAAGATTAATGAAGTTAAAAAACAATATTTAGACAACTTGTCTCTTGTTGTTAAATCAACTTAATGAACTTTAGTTTCTGAGTTAAAACCAATAAAATTTCCTTGTCAACTTAAATTGCATTTTCCAGGCAGCAGGTAGGATTTCATTTTCAAGTTAAACCCCTTCAAATGTTTTACAGTGTAGCATGCTCTCCAATATTGTGCTTTTACAAACTTTACCTACCTTATTGAATTCCTGTATATTTTGCAGATGTTCTTCTTGACATATGCAAAGATTGAGGAACTTCTGCCACTCGATTTTCACAGCTCTGTTTTGGGCCTTAAAGTAAAGAATGTATATGGATTTAATTTTCAGTCAACTTAAAAGGTTTAATTTAGATGAAGTCTTTGGTTTCAGTACCTCTATTAGGTGGCTGGCTGGGTGTTTCAGGGAAATGTACGTTTCACCCTCATCCTCGAGTCTGTTCACTTTGCCCTCGTGATCCAAAAGCTCTTTGTTCTTGAAGTTCTGATTGAAAGAATATTACAAGTTGTTCTCAACATGCAATGCCTTGAAATTAGGATGGCTGTTTGATTTATATGATACCAAATTAGGCAGCCAGGTACAGGGCCACTGGAAAAAAATAAAACAGTTCTGACTTTAATCTCAGAATTCTGAGAAAAAAAGTCAGAATTCTGACTTTAATCTCAAAAATAATAATTGTGACTTTAATCTCAGAATTCTGATTAAAGTCAGATTTTTTTCCCCCAGTGGCCCTAATGCCCTAATCCTCTTCCATAGCCAGGAATTTAAACAACAAGCAAAAAAAATTACTACAATAAATTTCTGTGCAGATCAGCAGCAGACACAGATTACTGACCCTTTGCAACTACGTCACTAAATAATTTGAGGATGTTGGAAGTGGAGCATTGAACAGAGCGACTAAAATTGTTTTCCAAAGTTGCTTTTTTCCAGTTTATTCATGGCTTCCACTTGTTCAAGTCAAGCTTATTAAGACTGTGGCTGCGTTCACACTGCAGCCCGAAGTGACCCAATTCCGATGTTTTTGACATAATGCGACCTGTATCCGATCTTTCCATGGCAGTGTGAACAGCTCAGGTCGGATTCTTTTTAGAATGTGACCCATATCCGATACGTATCTGATTCAAATGCGGCCATAACGTCCAGGAACTGAAAGTCACTGATTCTCAACAAATCTCACTATTCTGCCATACGCACAAGCGGGAGACATGCGGGTCACGTTCAGGTCGTTTGCCCGTTCACACTGCAGAACATATACAGGTCCATTTACTGGCAGTGTGAACGGCCGGAATTGTCAAAAAATCAAATTGTGTGACTTCAGGCTGCAGTGTGAACGAACCCTGTGAATGTAACACACCTGGTTGGGGCTCATAGACGTTGGAAACGGCTAACCCGACACCTCCTCCCTCCTAACATATTGATCAAATTACCAACCTTGCCTGAATAAACACCACATGATTTATGTGTGTCATAAACATGTTATAAACGCCGTTTCCCTTTACACCAGAGCAGCATTAAAAACGCACAAAAGACAAGATGCTAACCAGTTTTTCCGAACATGCTAGGCTACATGATGGTGGGGCACTGTTTCCATGGTTACTAAGGTTAGACGCGCACCTTCTCCATAATGCGATATTTGATAAATTTCTGTACTTACTTATAAAGTATATGAACATTAATCTTCTTATCTTGTATAAAGTGTTCACTGCAAATCCGTGATTACACCGAGGGCTGACAGTCACCATTAGTAACAGCTGTCAGTCGTTATGATCAAGGCTGTATCTGCCCTCATTTTTTAAAGTTCGTCTTAAAACCCATTTATTTTACTCGGCTTTAACTCCAGCAAGATCTAGTCTTAAAGTGTGTTTTTGTTTTTAAACTGTAAGAGGTTTTTACCTATTTTATTTTTATTTATTATTATTATGTTGTGTTTTAATGTACAGCACTTTGTATCAGCTGTGGTTGTTTTAAAGTGCTTTATAAATAAAGTTGGTTAGTGGTTAGTTGGTCATTAAAAGTTAGAAAATAAAATGACTAGTTTGGTTTGCACCATTCTCTGTTTGCACAGCCGATCACGCAGGACCCTATTAGCATTTTTAAATGAAATCAACTAAATAAAAGCAATATTAAGTTACAAACGTCTGTTTTTAAACTAGCTTTAAAGGAGCGCATTGGTTGCTTTGACGTCCGTCATGGCGGAGTGGGCGGAGTTCTGGATAGCGTGACGTCACGTGCAAAGGGTCAATACATGAGAGATTCAAAAACCCATTTTGTTCCCCTTAACTGAGTCCTGACCTCATACTGCAGGCGAACACTAGTAGGATCCGCCATTTGGTCGCTCCAGTCCTGCTTCTTGATCCTTTCCTGCTCTTCTCCCAGGAAGGTCATCTCCTTGTTGCAGTCTCTCATGTGCTGGTAGAGGCTGCTCAGATACTGGCTGCGTAACTTGGATTTTTCCTGAAGGAAAACGGTTTCATTTAAATACTCTCCTTTGACTTAAATGAACATTAATCCTAATCTAAACAATACAGCTGTAATCTCTTAAGCTAAGTTTTAATGTAATGGCTAAAATAAGCTCAAAACGTTATGCTCGTTTAATTTCAGAAATATCCAGCCCAATTCAGTCAGAAAAATAACTTCAATAAATAAGAATAAAATTAGAAAGCTTCTATAATCTGACTGCAAAAGTGTGCAGACTCTCAAACTAATCAAACATGTCCTGTCGACTTTAAAGTTTTCTATGGTATAAGTTAGGGCTGTATAATAATATCGATATCATGATATATATCGATATTTTCTTTCCTAGAAAAAAATCGATATTCATCTGCAAGTATCGTAACATCCAACTAACTGTCACCTTTCTCACTCACTGCTTGCTTCGCACCAGGTCATCAGGCTTAGAGTGATTCCTTCAGATGTTCAGGTTAAAAAGGTATCAAACTATTCAGAGCAGGAACTTGGTTCACTTTATTTACTTTACTAATGCATGTCAGCTACAGTTTGGACTGTTTCAATTAAAAGAAACATGTTTTCTCACCACTTCTTTGATTCATTTTGTCCAGCTGTCCACTTTAAGTCTGTGTCCAACCAGAGCCAGGTATTGTGTAGTTGGAGCTTTTAGTCAGTTTTCAGTTAAATTAATTCAATCCAACTTTATAACAGTCACAAAGTGTCACCAAAATCACTCTGTCCCTCTAAAATCTTTCAGAAAATCGCAAAAGTGTATTGAATTGTATTGATTGCTGAATATCGCAATATATATCGTATCGTGGGCAGAATATCATGTATCGTATTGTGAGATTATTGTATCACTACAGCCCTAGTATAAGTGGAACCTCTACTTTTTCATCAATATTAAGGAACTACTGTCTAAAATCAAGCTATATATTTCAAGTATGCTAAGATATTTGCACTAAAAACTACACCAAAACTAATTGACATAAATTTGTGTTTTTGCAGTTTAAACAGAAAGCAACACTTTTGCTAATTTTAACCTGAATGTGTTTGGTTTTAAAACAATCAACTCACCAGCATATTGTTATATTGCCTCTTCAGTGGCGTGAGTTTCTCCTGAAAGACAAGGCAGCAACATGCTGGGTAAACTATCCGTCTCAAAGGCTCAGCAAGACGGAGGAAAATGGAAATGCTTCCTGAAAGTGTGTTTTGGTGAGCACCTTGCTGCCAGCAGAGCTGACGCAGAGCTGTGAGTTGTAAGCCTCCAGCTCTTTATGCAAGATGTTCTGAGCAGCGATCTGCTTCTCCAGGTCCGCCAGCGTTGGGCCGTAGTCCTCTGAGCTCAGCGCTCTCTGGCAGCACAGGCAGCACAAGAGCTCAGTTAATAAATAAATGCTTATTTTAAACAGTACTATTAAATGGAGATGGATGTTTCATTTGATGTTGGAGGAAGTGGTCAGAACTTACTTCCTTCTGGGCGAAAACAGGCTCCCAGTTAATTCTGGTCATCAGAGACACGTCTTCAATTTGCTCATAGAGCCTTACATATTCAGCTGTGATTTTTAACCATCGCTTGTGTAGTTCGCTAATGCTGGAAGGAAAAACAAGGACAAAAGGAAATGCTAAAACAAACAAACAAGCAAAATAGACTGCAAAAACAAAATGTCTCAAGTACTTTTGGTCTGATTTCAAGAGCAAATATCTTAGTAAAATAAAACCAACTTACTAGTGACTTTCAGAAAGAAATTTTCTTAAAAATTTCTTACTAGTTACTAGAAACTTTCTAGTGGTCAGAATTCACTTCTGACCACTAGAATAATTCAACTTGCAAATTATTTTACTTATAAAAGGGAACAGGGAAAATGCTTTATTTTAAGTGGAACTAGCACCTTTTAATCAATATTTAAGAATTATATAGAAATATAGGAATTATACTTAAAACAAGCTGCTATATCTTGCTGAAAATTACTGTAGTTTCATTTAGTCTTATTTAAAGTGCACTAAAATATTTGCACTGGAAATTAGACCAACAAATACTTAGTAATGTTTTGTATTTTTGCAGTAAACTGATTTCTGTCTTCTTTTCAAACTGAAGCTCAACAAATTGTCTTTGTTTTTGTCTCATGCACTCACTCCTTCTCAATATCTGCAACGAGGGGTAGTTGATCTCCCTGAGTTTGCCAATGTCCAGGAAGAGTTTCTCCAGCAGGCCCTCTGCAATGCCCAATATATCATTGATCTTGGTCTCGTGCTCAAGTTTTTTCTCTTGCTTGCCATTTTCAATATCCTGGTGAGTGAAAATAATAACAAGAAAACAGAAACAGCTTGTGAAAGATGAAAAGTTTTAATTGCACAGCTTTATGTTGAAGCAGGTTTCCCTTCTCACCACTCCCAGCAGTTTTTCGCCCTGGAGGACATGTTTCACCACGTTGTCAGAGTCAACCTGCATCTTGTCAACCAGCTTCTTTGCACTGGTGGACTGAGTCCTGCAGACAAAAAGAGTCCAGTTAAACTACAAACACTCCAATTACACCAACAGTCACTGATTAAATAGTATGTTATAAATATGCTACATGTTTTCATCTGGTTTGTTCCTGTCTGTGCAATGTAACAAAGTGCATTCAAACGAACAGCATCATTTCATACAGAAAATAATTGTGAATTTCTTTGATAAAAGATTATTTTTGTCTGAAAGCATTTGTTATAAATAACTTCAGGGAAATAAATTGGACCTTTAAGAAATCCCAAAATATCCTACAGTCCATGTAGTTAAATCTTGGTCAGTCACCCAAACTCAGAATATTTAAAAGTTTCATAAATGTCTTTGCACAGACTATAAATATTTTGGATAATTGATCACTTACAGTCTGAAATAAAGAAGTTTATAAAAAGAAAAGACAGATCAAGAAAAATTTACACAAAATTACAAAACTACCATATTGGTAATGACCAAATAACATTAAGAGTAATTTGAATACCAACTTTCTTAATGATTTACTGAAAAGATATTACATAAAAACTTTAACAATGTTTACAGAAATGCACAGGAAAAATCTAATGGTGACCAGAATCTGCTGATTTTTAACTTGATTTGTACTAGTCAGCTAAATAGGCTAGCAGGTCTTTTTACAACCCTGTTTGGTGTGGATGCAATAACTGAGGGAGAAAGACTACACCCTCATAGTTAACATATAATTTACAGGAACTGCTGTTAGTGAAGCTATCTATGCTAATGGCTAATTTATCTTAGTACACAGTAAAAATGCTGGTGTTAAATTAACACCCATAAGTGTCTATATGTGTCCAAGTCAGCTGGTGTTAAATTCAACAACACAGAGTGTCACATTAACATTTACAACGGTGTTGGTGTTAAAATATATTAAAGTAACACCAGTGTAGTGTTGATAACAAAACATAATCTGGTGTTAAAAAAGTAAATAATTGACCCACAAGGTGTCAATATCAATCAAATCCAGTGGAAAATTTCCAAAACAATACACAGAAATGGAAAGTTTAAACCCATTTCAGTGTTATAGACCAATGTTAATTTAACAAAAAAATGGGTGGCAATCTTTTAACACTTTCAAAAGTGTTACTTTAACACCTGCTGACTTGGACACATATAGACACTTTGGGGTGTTAATTCAACACTGGCATTTTTACTGTGTAAAGGCAATTTAAAATGTGAACTTAGCAATCATTAAAACTTCAGTCAAGCCTTTTTACACCAACCTCACTGAAACACTATCTGTTGCAACAAGTAATAAATAAATTCATTGATCTCATGATAAATTAAAACAAGCTCAATAATTTCCATAAGGTATTGTTTATCTCAAACTGGATGACAAAAGTGTTCAATCTGGTGTTTTAGTCACTTTTTTAAAAGCACAATTTTGTTTACAGGGACTTCATAATTAATTTTATTTGTTGTTTTATTTATTCATTTTGTGTATTTAAAATGTCTTTCAGTTGCATTGTTAAATGTTCATTTGAATTTTAAGATTTTTGAGAACGTATTTGTGCATTATTACCTGAAAATTTGCCTTAAAACAACAATATTATAATGATTTCTGACTTCTGGGACAATTTAACACCCAGTAAAATCGGTTATTATGGCAATCCCAGATGCAATTCCTCTCTTAGAAAGAATTTGTATAAAATATTTGACGAATCGTTCGAAGCGTTCAAAATTTGTAAAACTCAGATTCAAACAGTGGAAAAATGACAACATTCCATAAAGCTTGAAGAAGGACGAGTTTAAGTATTTATTTGTCTCTGTGATCCAACAGTGGACAATTATGTCAATGGAGCGCGTCTCCTTAAAGTAACCATGGCAACAGGAACCACAGCCACCGGTTTCAGGAAGAAGAAAAACGAGTTTCTTCCGTTTCGAGGTTAATTCCTGCCGTTCCTTCCGGTTCCGGAGCGAGGCGCTGCTGAGCGGGCCGGTACCGGTACCGGTTCCGCTCACTCAGCAGGAAAAGCCGGTCGGTGCTGCGCTCCCGTCTCTCCCGGACCGAGCCGATTTTCTCATGATTTCAGTATGACAATGTATGTGTGTTTGTGGTTTTCACAGTTTGGAAGAAGTGATGGATAACAAAATGTAGATTTTTTTAAATGTTACATATCTGCTCTTAATTCTTAATTTTACCTTAGTTTGAATCTGCATTGTTCTGTTTACTTTCAACCTAATTTTCCCCATTGTGGGACGACACAGAATAACAGTGACGAAGCATGAATATATATTATATTTTATTCTAAACAGTGACAAAGCATAAAAGTCAGATCTTACTCTTGTTCTTATGGGAGGCATCTGCCAGATTATGTAAACCAAATGTTCATTTCTGTCTTAGCTTTTGACTGAAATGCTTTCACTCCTTTGTGTTTAATTTTAAATTTTGTTCTTTTTCTCTATGTGGCTTCATGCTCAAGAACACGGGCCGTAATAATAATGATGTGAAACAAAAAGATAAAATTAGTAAAAAAAAAAAAAAAAACAGATGCATGGAGCCAATAAAAAAAAAAATTAGTGAAATTTTATAAAAGTGTATCTTCAAGGAGGGGCAGCTGTTTGGCTGCATGGTGAATGAGGGACACAGTGACAGTTCACACCCTCAGACGTTGCTGCAGACACACACTCCACCTAAGGGTTCTTCCTGTTTTCACACAGCTTGTGTTTTTCTCAAATAAGGGTGAAAATTTTGTCTTTTTCAGGATCCCCTATGATTTCAGTGCAAAGAGTTTAATTTAAAGCATTACTGATTACAGTGAGGCCTCTATTAAGCTGCTTACACATAATTTCCCATGTTGCCATGTTTGTTAGTGTAGAGAAAAATGTGTTTTGTGTTTTTACATATGCGTAAATTATCGTTGTGTGTCACTTTTGACACGTCTTTATTCCTGCTCTCCTGTTCACAAATTCAACTTTGTTTTATAAAAAAACTTTGCATATTTGAAACACTTTTTCATTTCCTATCAGCTTTTTTATATATATTTATATTTTAAATTTCTAATTCCTTATTTTTGTGCACAAACCTGGTGAATATGCATACTTGGGATTAGATGTGTGTCTAATATTTTAATACTCTCTTTTCTTCTTTTAGACAAATTAATCAGAAAATAAACCATGCAATCTACTTTACTTTTATTTTCAAGCAGCCAGCATGCAGAGGTGAGCATCCAGCTAGCGTAACTTAAGATTCAGTGATGTTTTTATTAGGTTGTTGTGTTTTCCAGTGGCATCATGTCTTCCTACACACTGCAAAAACATAAAATCTTACCAAGTATTTCTGATCTAGTTTTAAGGATAAATATCCTAATACACATAAAATATGACAAAGCTAACTTAGAGTAGTTTTACGACAAGATAAACAAGCTAGTTTTAAGTATATAGTTCCTTAATATTCATGAAAAAGTACTACTTCTTCTGGCAGATTAATTCAGTTTTAGCATGGGGAAAATGTCTTATTATAAATTAAATTATCTACAGTGGAACTAGTACTTTTTAAAAGGAATTGTATACTTAAGACAAGCTACTGGAAAGTTAATTTAGTCTTACTTCAAGTTTACTAAGATATTTGCACTAGAAACTAGACAAAAATAAGCAACAGTGTGACGTCCATGTAAGGAGACAAGTTGTTCTCAGTTGTTTGATTTAAATCCATGATTAATTAAAGATGATTAAAATAAAACTATAAGATTTAGTTGTAGCATTCATGAATGGATGTGGGTGGGAAGTTAAAGTGCCTGAAAGTAGGAGAACAAGACGAGCCGCATAACTGAGCAGGGCTGGCCTGCATTTCTTTAGCCGTAGTAGTTGTGAGGTTAGAAAATCTGGTAGAGCAAACACTCCCTGGTTGGGTTTGGCTCACTTTCCCCTCCTCACTCACAAGGGAAGATCCTTCAATGAATCGCTACAAAAAAGTTGGTGTTTTAATTTATTTAATGTCAAAGTGACGCTTGTAGATTGTAGAAATATTTGATTTAGCTAAATCATGTTGTCAGTGGGGACTGTGATGCAACAGAGAGTTAAAACACACACGCACACATGCACGCACACACACACACACACACGACACGCACGCACCACACACACGCATGTTTGCGTGGCTATCTTTGTGGGGACTTTCCATAGTCTTCCATTCATTTCTACAGCCTAAGCCTTACATTTACCCTTTTCCTAACCCTAACCATCACATTCCTAACCCTAACCAAAACTCAATTCATACCTTAGCCCTAAATCTGACCCCTGACCCTAAAACAGGGTTTCCCCTTGTGGGGACCAGGCTCCGGTCCTCACAAGGAGCAATTGGTCCCCACAACATAGTATGTGTCAGGAAAATCGTCCCCACAAGGTATTACAAATAAACAAACGCACGCAACCACACACACACACACACACACACACACACACACACACACACACACACACACACACACACACACACACACACACACACACACACATCTGAGAGCTGATGTCCATAGATACACTACACTGCAAAAACACAAAATTTTAACAAGTATTTTTGTTTAGTTTAAAGTAATTGCACTTAAAATAAGACAAAACTAAAATAAATTTAACTTTTAAGCAACTCATACTAGCCTGTTTTAAGCCATGACTTATTAAATAATAATGAAGAAGTACTAGTACTAGTTAGCTGATTATTTCACTTGTAACATGAACTAGTGGAACTGGCACTATTTCATAAATATTGAGGAATTATTTACTTAAAACAAGCTTCTAAATCATGCAGGAAAGTTACCTGTAAGTTAGTTTTGTCTTATCTTAAGTGTAATAAGATATTTGCATTACAAACTAAACAAAAATAATCTAAGATTTTGTGTTTTTTGATTTTGGAGCTCCTTGAACCAGAACAAATTTGCTTCAATATGTGTGAAAACATCACTACTGATTGCTTAAAATTTAATCTGTCGTTATGATCCTGCTGAAATAACACAGAACTAGAATATGGAAACACCAATATATGGTTAAATGTCATCAGTGTGAAATACACAGATGTACCTGCTTTTATAGGCACAGAAATATTGACTGTATTATTAAAGGATAGAATGCTATTTTAATGATAAGGATAGAAGGTTAGTGGTTGAAGAACGATTGTTAAATGATAAAGAAGTGATTAATTATGTGATTATAGAAACCACAGCCAGCAGCTGGAGAACCAACACCCACTAAGGAGAAAGGAAAGCAGCCCAGCCCTGTTCACATCACAGCAGGTCGAAACCTTTGTGAGGTTGGAAAGCAGAATAAAAATAATAAAATATGAACATTTTGTTTCCATCAGGAAACACCATTCACACTGTTCACATGAAAAGACAATCAGTGCCAGCCACTCTCAGTAAGCTGCAGGGACACTTACACATTACTGCTCAGTTTTCCTTTCTCAAATTAATACGTTCAGTGTTTGAAACACAGCTGCCGACGTATCTAAATGTCAGATTAGATTCAGAAAGCTTTAAGTAAACGGTTGTTTTGTTTAGTCTTTCTGAGCCCCATCCCAAAATAAGCTGCAGAAGACATTCCTTAAGTGTCCATAACGACAGAAGATGAAATATACACACATTTCTGTGTTCATCAGCTATTATCCAGAGGAAAAACTCACCTGTTCATCTTGCTGGTGCTCTTCGTGTCCTTTGACTTAAACATCTTGGACATCTTGGAGGTGGAGAGGAAGCGTCTCCCTCTCAGTCGTACTCCTTCTTCACTGCTGTGTTCCTCGCTCTGCGTCTCTCCTCTTCCTCTGGTCCTCCTCAAACAGTCACAGCGGCAGTGTGACACACCAGTCCATATTCGGGGCTCGGCGCCGCTGGCTCCTCCCAGGCAGGGGAGCAGGTGAGCCGCCGCCCAGGTATCAGCCCTGCGCAGGAGGACCAGACCGACCTGTTCTTCAATCTCCTCCGTCAGGTTTCCTTTTCTCCGAGGTTCTTCAGTCCATCAGATATTAGATAGAAAACGCAGATCATTAATCCTCCAAGGCCTGATAATGATAATATAGATAATTATCAGAAAATCAAGATTTTTCTTTTAAATTAACTCACTTTGCTTTTTAAATGAGTTTGTATCGTAATTAATACATCAGACTTTTACGTTCATTGGATCATCATCACCAAAGAGATATCTTTGGTGATGACTATTATATATGTAAATCCGGATTACATTACCAAATATAATGTATATATATATATATATTAACTCAATCCAGCGTATTTTTGATTAAAACACCTTACCAAGTCAATAATTGTATCAAAGATGATACATTTGTCATTAAAGGGTTAATGTAGGAAAGCTGGATTTTGCAGAAATTGAACAAATCTATTGTTTTTGCAAGAACAAAACAAAAACAGAAGAGTCAGAGTGATTAATTATGAGTTAGGCTCATGAATGGGCAAATGCTGATCTAACCATTGATATAAATACAATTTATATCATAGTAAATAATAGTCTGAAACATCCCACTTCTCACCCAATAACCACATGGATGGATCAGCTGAAATTTTATTTAATTTAACGGCGCTTTAATTATTATTAATGTGTGGGTTTTATACAGCGCCTTCTAAAAATATTTGTCATTTTACAACTATTTTGTGGTCGACCAAAACAAGTTACTGGAAATCTGTGGCATGACTTTGCTGTTTACGGTCTCTCTCCACTGAATGTGACAGAACGGAGGTTGTTTAGCAAAAGAAAAAATGAGAGGAGTAAATCTCTGCCTCCTAATCTGGTAGAGACAAATCCTAAAAGATCTGCAGCTGAGATTAAAGCAAAACGTAACCAAGTCATTGAGATATCGTCTCAGGGGTGGGGAATACCGAATACTGAACATGCATGCCACACTTTTATGATTCTGAAAATTATACCCTTTCAAAATGACACGCTACTTTTTACACTTTTGTTAAATTAATGACAGCAAGGGCTGCACAGTGACGCAGTTGGTAGAGCTGTTGCCTTGCAGCAAGAAGGTTCTGGGTTCGATTCCTGGCCCCGGCCTTTCTGCATGGAGTTTGCATGTTCTCCTTGTGAAGGCGTGGGGTTTTCTCCTGGTACTCCAGTTTCCTCCCACAGTCCAAAAAACATGACTGTCAGGTTAATTGCCTCTCCAAATTGCCCCTAGGTGTGAGTGTGTGTGTTCATTGTTGTGTGTCTCTGTGTTGCCCTGTGACAGACTGGCGACCTGTCCAGGGTGACCCAGCCTCTCACCCAGAATGTTAGCTGGAGAGGAACCAGCACCTCCTGACCCCACCAAGGGACAAGGGTGATAGAAGATGGATGGATGGATAATTACAGCGATCAAAGTTTGTGTTTGTTCAACTTTCTGACTATCACAGGAGTGAGATTTCATTCGGTAGCGGCTCAAATAGAACAGGCTGTTTTAGCAAAAGTACTTTTCCTAAAAGAAACAATGCAATCACCCCCTACTGCACACTGCAAAAAACACAACATCTTACCAAATAATTTAGAAATAACGAAATCAGAAAATAAACCATTTTACTTTCAAGCGGCCAGCATGCTGATGTGAGCATCTAAGTAGTGCAGCTTAAGATTCAGAGAACCAATAAAATTGTCATCAAGTAAGAGAAGAACTACTTATACATATTTGTACCCAAGTAAAAGCAAAAAGGTGTTTGGTGAAAAATCTACTCAAAAACGGTGTAACTGATCAAATTATCAACCATTTAATATTTAAAATTATATCATGACAGACCAAAGAATATAGTTAAGTGGAAATTTTGATATTTTAAGGATGAAAATGACAATAACTCATACAAATAACAAAAATAATAAAATCTAAATGAGTTATTTCAATAAAAAACTCATGAAACTTTAACAGAAACTACAGGTGTCTGTCTGTGTCCGGTGAATTTTTGGTTAAAACGCTTGTTTATCAGTCAGTGGGGAGAGAAAACAGAAATTTTACTTAAGAGTAGAGATACTTCAAAATATTTTCACTCAAGTGAAAGTAAAAAGTAGCCATCCAACAAATGATTCAAGTAAGAGCAAAAAAAAAAGTATTAAAAAAATTACATAATCAGACGAATCAAAAGATACAGTCTGTCTGACTTTTAATGCCAGACGGACTTAATAAGAATTCATATAAATAACAATTCATATAAATTTAAATTCATGTTCATTTAAGTAACGAAAAATAACAAATTCAGGCAAAAGAAAAATTTGCCAAATCAGTTTCTTTCAATGAAAAACTCATGAAACTTTAACAAAAATTGCAGGTGTGTCTGGTGAATTTTTGGTTAAAGTAGTTCTTGTTTTTCATTCAGTGGGTAGAAAGTCCATAAATTTTACTCAAGAGTAGAAACATGTCATAATACAATAACTCAGTGGTTCTTAACCTGGGTTCGGTGGAACCCCAGGGGTTCGGCGGAGCCTCTGCCACGGAGGTAAAGACACACTTGTGTAAAGACGTGATGATGCGCCGCTTTGCCATCACTTGCTGCAGAGGATCACGTTACATTGATTAGCCAATCAGAGGATCACGTTACATTGATTAGCCAATCAGAGGATCACGTTACATTGATTAGCCAATCAGAGGATCACGTTACATTGCTTAGCCAATCAGAGGATCACGTTACATTGCTTAGCCAATCAGAGGATCACGTTACATTGACTAGCCAATCAGAGGATCACGTTACATTGATTAGCCAATCAGAGGATCACGTTACATTAGCCAATCAGAGCTGTGGAGTAGCTCTGATTGGAGGAGCTTCACTCTCAGCATGGATTTGAACTTGTGTCTTTAATTACTTCAGCAAAGCTCACAGTTTTTACCAAATTCTGTAGTCTAAATCTGCTCCTTAGTCACATCTTTTCGGGCCTGCTACTGCCTCTAGTGGCGTGGGGTGGTAACACAACTCATATAATTACATTACTAAATCAGAATACCGCAAAGTCTTTTGCGTGTATTTTGTATTTTTTTTTTCTCCAAAAATAGTCACTCAAGTGAATGAAACTGCGTAAATGTAACGAGTTACTCCCAGCCTCCGCTGTCCCGCTGCGCGTACGGTCAACAGGCGGTCAGCGCTGTTGCGTCATCCCGTCATCAGGAGGTTCGGGTCGCCCTGAGCGGACCGACGTCTCACACCTCCAGCTCAGACACGTCAGGCATCCAGGGCGTCTCTGCTGCCCTTCATCGGCAGAGAAACGGAGAGGAATGCGGCCGGGCCGCTGCTGACTGGTCCGGCCGCACAGCCTGGGTGTGTTCACCTGTCTGGGAAAACTTACCTTTAATGTTGCTAAGATACCGCATGTTTGGTTACTCTGAAACACAATGGAGGAAGTGGGCAGCGGAACCACATGTGGATTCACGATGGTTTCTCTGCAGGCTGCAGGTTTCAGCTCATTTAAACCTTTGCAGATCGTTTTATTTATTCCCTGGGGGGATTTTCTCCCCCCTGCATATGCGCTGTGAAATTTTCTCACTTCAAGTTCAAGTTTTTGTCTAGTTTCTCTTTAGTGCACTGAGCGCCTTCAGCCAGAGACTGAATACCAAAGAGCACCAAGTGACGTCTGCCTGCAGCCATTTGTTAATTATTTAACACTAGTAACTTGTCAACTAATAGGCAATTTCTGAGCAAAAATATAGGACCTTCAATATAGGAAAAATATAGGAATTAGTCAATAATTCCTTAATATTGAAGAGAAAGTATTGGATTCAGTGGCAAATTAATTCACTTTTAACTTGGGGAAATGTATTATGAGTGAAATTATCTGCCTGTGAAATCAGGACTTTTTAAAAACAATTTTAAGGAATTATTCACTCAAAACAACTCCTATGTCTTGCTGAAAAGTTATGTGTAATTTAGCTTTGTGAGAGTTTGCCACTGGTTTTGTTTTATTTCTAATGTACTAAAATATTTGTACTAGAAACTAGACCAAAAATACTCTAAGATTCAGTGTTTTGTACTGCGAGTCGCAGTGAGTCATCATCTATAAATGTAAAAAACAGTGGAGGACGTTCCCAGGCGTGGCTGGACAGGCAAAATGATCCAAAAACACAGTGATGATTAATCCGGGAGGAAACAACAGAATCAAAACGAACACCTAGAAAGGCAGGCCTGACCTAATTCAGCTGGGGTCAGAGGTCACGATTCAAAACTAAGAAACAGAACAAAAATATCCTCAATCATGCATTAATCTTGTTTGTGTAAATGTTTTATGTTTTTTTTAAACCCACACTAATTTTGGTCTAGTTTTTAGTGCAAATATCTTAGAACACTTGAAATAAAACTAAACTGACTTTCACTTTTCAGTAAGAAACAGGAACTTATTTTATGCCAATAATTCCTTAGTGTTGATGAAAAAGATATTTCTCCCACATTAAGAGTTAAAATGTCTCGTTCCACTGACAGATTATTTCACTTATAATTTGCACCTTTTCATCAATGTTAGCATATTATTGACTTTAAAAAGCTCATATATCTTGCTGAAAAGTTACTTGTTAGTTTTGTGCTAAGATATCTTCAATAATAACTAAACCAAAATACTTGGTACAATTTTGTGTTTTGCAGTGCAAAAACAGAAAAAGAATGGTGGTTATTTAAAAAAATACCATGCAATTCCTGTAGTAAATGTATATTAAAAATATTTGAGTCTTTTTACCAAAGGTCACAGCGTAACATAACATTTGAGTCTCTAAATGAGTTTTTTCAGTAATATTCTGAACTGAGGGAAAAACGCCTCTTTGGTTTAAGGTTGCAGATATTAACTTCACTATACATGTAACGCATTCAGATAAAGGTTCAGTTTTTATTTTAATTATTCCTCACTGTAGTTGATAAGTTGTAAAATATACATGAGGATAACTCAGCCTGACTGTATAAGAAAATCAGCGCAGAAATCACGGAGATGGTAAAGAATGCAACATGTCTGAAAACTGCCAAGCCTGATTAGAAAGGAGTTAAAACAAAAACAGAAACAAATGAAGGTGTGTCACTTCAAAATGGCTGACAAGTTCCCAGAGCTCAACTAGTGTCATATGTTTAGACAAAATCTGATAGATCTCTATGAAACAAAACAAAAAAAAAAAAAAAACATTGTGCAACAGGAACTAAAACTATGTGAATGAAAAGTGTCATTTATTTTCTCCTTAAAGATATTTCACACATTTCTGTTATCAAAAAGAGCAGAAAGAGCAGCTGGGTAAATATTCTGGGTTTTGTTTTTGAGAGGAGGTTGAAGGTAACAGAGTTGAGCAATATTTTTTTAAATGCAGGTACCAAATGTAAACCATAACACACACACACACACACCACACCCTGCTCAAGCATCCGCTCGTCCTCACACTCCCTGCATCCCCACAGAGTTTCATACTGAGACACACCTTCCCTCACAAATGAACCAGTAATGAATTAAATCATCCAAACGCCAAAGATACGGCACTGTGCAAAAGTCCTGAGTCATTTCTGAATTCTTTACATGCTGCTTTGATGAGACACTTTTATTTTGTTTTCTCAAACTTCCCTCAGACTTGAAGTTTTGGACATTTTCTGCTTTTCTGTGCCAGTTCAATTCAGGCAATTCACAACACGTCATCTAACTTTACAAACCCGATCACGTTTAATCCAATTGTCCTAGTTATCAAACAGTGGAGGTAATTATTTAAATTGGCTTTAAAAGATTTAATCTTGGGAAACCCAGCAGATTGAATTCACTGCTTTGTCTCATTGCCTGAGTTTCCATAACAAATGTGCGCAAAACCTTTTACACTCCTTTTATCAAGTAATAATTACGTATAAAAAAAGAATCAGAAAACAGATTTTGGTGCCAATATATTTTATTTCTGAGCCTGGAGAGAAAATGAAGACATTCTCATCATTATTTTCAGATGTTTCCAACAATCACTAAGACTCTTCACTGCAAAACCACAAAGTCCAACCAGGGATGTCGGTCCAGTTTCTGCTGCAAATATCTCATTACACTGAAAATAAAACAAAACTAATCTAGAAGTAACTTTTCAGCAAGATACAGGAGCTCGTTTTAAATCAACAACTCGTTAATCTTGATGAAAAAAATACTAGATTATTTTTCTTGTCACATGAGTGAATTTATCTGCCAATGGAAATATCACTTTTTCTTCAATATTAAGGAATTAAATATTAAAACAAGCACCTATTTCTTGCTGAAGTTACTTGTTGTCAGTTTGTTTTTCTTATTTCAAGTGTACCAAGATATTTATACCAGGAACTAGACAGAAAACACTTGGCAAGACTTAGTGTTTTTGCACCGTTAGAAGCTGCTGGAGGAGTCCATCTTACTTCAACACAAACGATGAGTGAAGAACAAAAACATTAAAAAAAGACCAGCAACACAGATTCATGAGGGTCATTAAAAAACTAACTCATCTGCTAAGTTTATCACAAGGAAATCAGGTCCAGAAAGGAGGAGAGGAAGTCAGCCGGTTCGGTTTAGAGGAAAAACTGCTTACTACAAAAACAATGGGTAGCAACAGATGTAACAACGCTGAACCTCCAGACATGCTATTCATCATGTATTGAAACATTTATACTATGAGGCGTGGTGGTGTGATGATGGAAAGGCTGCTAAAACCTTCCGGATGGCTTAATGTCTGCTGAAGGTAGAAACAAAACTCTAGCAGGAGCGTCGAGGCTGAAAATATGTCCAGGGCGATTCAGTCTGATCTGAAGCAAATTTATAACAATGACAAAACTCGAGAGTCTGCTGCATAAACCTAACCGGGCCTGAAAGGTTTGAATTACAACAATCTGGGAAAATACCCAAAGAAAATCAAAAAGCAAAGCTGAAATTTTCCTTTTAATAAATGGTAAAAAGTTTTTTTCTTATCGATTAGCTCTCATATCACAATATGAATGAAGGGAAATCAGAAGAAAGTTAAAAACTGAAAACATCTGTTCATATTTAATAACCCAATACTGAACATATTCATTAAATGTCTCCACTATAGGACTTATAAGATATATCCGACTGGTTCTGAATCAGATTTCTTGGTCTAATGTGTCCAATTTATCCAAGAGCAAACAGATAATTAGAGTTATTGGCCGGTTTCAGATCCATCAAACAGGCAGTAAAATAACTCTTTTCTAAGTTTCAGGTGTGAACATCAGTACATCCTGGCTCTTCCATTGCAGAAACAATAGAAACAAAGATCATTCTGAGAGTCACCAATATTCAGACACTAATGTCTGGAACTGTCCGTTTGTACAGAATCCAGCTGAACGTGGGATCATATTGCTACTTGAAGCTCATCTATAATCTCAGTTTGGAGGTCGGATTCTCTCTGCAGACTCCACCAATTTGGGAAAAATAGGCACGTTTTTATTTTTTTTTTTGATCGACCTGGATCCCCGTCGCCTTCGGCTCTTCGGCTTAGCTGCCAAAGCCAAATATGCCCTTGATGTAGCCGGTCAGGCCGCCTTTGCCCTTTTGCTCCACCTTGTCATCCAGCGGTGGGAAGGCCACGTGGTTGAGGGCGAGGTCGAAGAACAGAGGCTTACAGGGGATGGGCTGGAACTCCGGCGGGAACTGGACCAGGTTGGGATGCTTCCCGACCAGAGTCTTGTCCAGGTGGAAGTTGTCCAGGTGTTCACACAGAGGCTGAGGAAAACATTCATTTATTACTGCACACCAGAACGAAGCTGGCAGACATCCTTCGCTACACACAGATTCTGAGCGGACTCGGACCTGAACCTCCAGGGACGCGTAAAGACAATTACAAATTCAGCCTTCCGTCACCTGCTGTCACCCAACTTGGGTCTGTTTGACTTGAAAGTCCGGTTCGCTTAGGGAACCGATACGGGTCAAAAGTGTGAGCCGTGGTCCGGAGATCGCTCCAAAAGCAGGAAGAGAGCCGCAGCACAAGGCATTCTGGGTAAATACGACCAAAACAAACGCATGTCTGGTGCTAGTGAGAGAAATTACTCACGCTGAGCCGATTGTTGAGTATTTATTGGCTCATTTACCAAATAAAAACAGAAATCCTACAACTGCTAAAATCTGACTCTACTCCATGTTTGTTTACATATTATGAAGAAGGAAGTCGACTTCTTCAGAGGTTTTTGTCTCGCTTCCTTCAGTGGTTCTTGGTGCAGCGCCACCACAGGTGAAAATGTAACAAATGTCATTTTGGTCCCCAATCAAACCGAGTCTATGGGAATAAAATAACTTTGTTAGTTTATAAATAAATATCTCAGCACTAAAATGGATCAACCTTCCACTCAGGTCTTCTGGCTCTTGTCTGCTCTGCAGGACTCAGCCTTTATGTTCATCTAATCTTTAAAAAAAATCCAGAAAACTGCAAAACAGCTGAAACAGAGTTCCTTTAAATCAAGGCTAAAAACGCAGCTGGTTAGAGCTGCTTTTCATTAATAATAACCCAAATATTGATTAATTCCAGTGTGAATTACAACTATTATGTTTTTTTCCCTCTGAATCTCCTTGTTGCTGAGTTTGGAGATAAACTTGACATATTTATTACTCACTATAACAATACCTGGTAACAAAAAGCTGTTGGTTTTATTGAAAACGCATCCAAGTTCTGAATCTTTACAGGATTAATTACTGACAATCCAAATTTACTGGAAAACCAGTACAGAGATAAAAATTAGACATGAATGACTTTTTCTATAAATGAACGTCTGCAGTAAAATCCAACCCGTCTTACCGTGTTATCCTTCACCTGCTGCTGAGAGCTCACTTCAGGTGCTTCATCAGTGTCTGAAACAAAATTACATTCCCTCAGGATTTGACTTGAAAAACGGAGGAACGAATCTGTATAATTAACATAAATCCATCTAGAAAAACGAGGTTTTCTAGAAGCTGTTCGCACCCAGAATGGCAGCAGCTTGCAGTGAGTATTTCTCAGCGTTGACCTCGGCGATGAGCTCCTGGACGTCAGGGAGGTCCTGAAAATGTTCACAAAGACGATTTTACAAAGATCTCTAGAGAAAAATAAAACGCTGCTGGTTATGGACAAACCTTGAGGCTGTTGTTGAGACTTTTGGACTTTGACTGGACCTCTTTGGCATATTTCAGGACTCTCTCGTACAGAACCAGCGCCTCACTCCACTTCTTCACCAGAACGTAAGACTGAGCGATGAAGAAGCACCTGAAGAAAGAGACGCATGAGTCTACTGTGACTACAGGAGATGACAGGAGCTCTTTTAATACTAAATATGACTATTTCATATTAGACTTAAAGCTGCAACTAAATTATTTCATCAATTATTCTGACTACAACTGGAAAAATCTGCACTTTAACCAGATTAACGTTAAAGTGCAGATTCAATCTTGAATCTTGGCCTTTCAGTTAAGATTAGAAATTCAATAAAAATGTAAATAAATAATTAAATTCTTTTGTTTTTGAATAAATATTTACTTTAGTGAACATTTGCTTATTTGTAGCAAAGGATGCATCTGCAGCAAAAAAACACTTCCAACATCACAACTTGGCATCAACGCAGTTTGGGTTTAATCTGATTATTTTTCAACAAACTGTTAGAAAAAGGAGCTTAATGAAAGTTTATCTTTTGCATTATTTGAACCAGATGAAGCTGAAACTGCCACTATTTACAAAAGTTTTCTTTTTTATCTTTAAAGCAAAATGTATAGTTTTTATAAAGTTTTAGCTTAATTGTTGCTGAGTGAGTCACTCTTTTTTTTTAAATTGGCCTTTTTGAGTCTTACACAAGTCACCAATTAATCACCTAAATTAGTTGATCATTTCAACAACTGATTCATCACAAATGATCATGTTGGCTGTAAACGCTTTAAGACCTAAAAACGTTTGTAACTAATCAGACTTTGCAGGATTTAAGTTAAAATCTACAAAGCTTTTCCAGCAGAAGATTAATTTTAGAGATTCTTCTAGTAGAAATTTGAAGCAAAAACACTGTAAAAGCTAACCTGTAGGCCTTGTAGACCAAAGTCTTGAGGGAGACTTCCTTCTGGAAGGTGTGGTCGTCCTCCAGACCCTGCAGGGTGGAGAGCTCAGCCAGACTCTGCAGAGAGAGAGAGCAGATATCACTGAGGGCAAACCAGGACGACCATCGCGTCATGATACTTAACAGCCAATGTGAACAGTCTGTCACATTTAAGGTGGAAATGCAACGTTTCTGGGTCCGGTGCCGACCTGCAGGATGATGTCGTAGAGTCGGATGAGGTCTTGTGGACGGGGGCCCCTCTTGTTCTCGTCGGCGCCGGTTTCCTTCAGTTTGGCCTGCAGAGTGTGGGCCATGCTCTCGTTTCTCTTCACCAGTGTGCACAGCTTGATGTAGGTCAGATAACTGGGGAAGAGGAGCAGCAGCAGGGATATCGGGTGAAAACGAGGAGAAAAAAATAAAAACCCGGCACAATCCTCAGTGTTCCCAGGCTGGGCTCAGGCTGCACCGACGCGTCACGACGGGTTTTTGTCGCTTAATACGTCGACACTCCGAACGAGCAAAGCGGCGGCTGTACAGAGGGGATCTGAGGATTGTGTGAATGTTGATTTCCATCCAACTAATGAAAGGAAGTGAGCGTTTTGACTGAAGCACAAGCCTCTGATTTTTACCTGTGCAGGAACTGAAGGTTGGACACTTTCCCACTTTCATTATCGGAGCTCCTTTCTCGCTGTTTCTGGAATCAGAAGAAGTATCGCTTTTGACTTTTCTTCCGCTTTTATTTTAAACAACGCACCTCAAACCAACTTCAGGCCCAAAATCCATTAAAACAGATTTTCTCTGGGTTTTCACTAAAAACAAAACAAAAAATCTCTGGTATCTCTGCTGCACCAGGTGGATGCAAAAAAAATTCAAAACATGAAAACCTATAACTAGCCAAGCGCTGCTTTAGCCATGCTGGGTCTCATGTTAAAGACTGAAACTTTCCTCTTAGATTACATTCACACAGCACATCAACGCTCACTTCAGATTATTTGATTATGGTTGTTCATGCTACTAATTAAAAGCACCGTTTCCTGAATAATGGATGGCGTCGTTTATAGATCGGTTTTAAAATAGTCGAGCATCAGGAACTGAAAGTTTGGTCACCGCATCATAAGATGAAGGAAGCCTGGACTGCGCTGAAACCAGAGGTGGAGATTTATCGCATTGTTGATCATTTTCACGATAAAGTCCAATTAAAGCTGTTTAAACCCCCCAAAACTGTCCATATCGTCAGGATTGTTATATTGTTGTAAAAAGAATCAATAAATATGAAAATATGATTAAATGCAGTTATGTGCATTTTAGTGATACAAATCGCACTTCTCTATGTAACCGGTTTCCTAAAGAAACATTACAAATGGTAACGTTTTTATGACTTGCAGTCAAACAGCGGCAGAAAAAAACAGTTTTTATCAGAATACTACCACAAAGTATTGTGATAAAACCTAATGTTGAACATGATCAGACACATTTAATTAATGTCGCATATGGAAGTCAGAATTTTTAGAAAGGTGAAAATTTTAGATTTGGGCCGTTCAGTTTGCCCTGAAGTCATATTTTGGGCAAAAAATAAAGAAATAAAAATAAAAGTAGGATTTGGGTCACATTTGGCTGCTGTGTGAATTAAGCCATAAGATTTTTAATCTACGTTTGAAGGAAAAAGTAGCAACAAACTTGGATGTAGATGAAAAACACAGGAAAACCTGCTCCACTGTGTTTCCAGTACATTATGTCTAAAGTGGGACTCTACCTAGTTATTCTTTAGTAACGTTTGAACATCCAAACCATTTCCTGTGTGCTGGGCCTCAGTTTTTAGATTCGTAGGACCTCGGCGCGCCTCTTACCGCCTCGTTCTTCAGTTCCTCCCTCACGGCCTGGATGGTGTCTCTGCACTCGGCCAGCAGCGTCTCGTACAGATGCTCTTTGGTCTCCTCGTTGACGGCCTGCGCAACAAAAACACCAGGCCGGACCTGCAGAGTTCATCTCCAGGACGACAGAACAAAGTTCTCCAAAATGACACCAGTTCGTCTACATAAAGGGTTGGTTTAACTACCGTATTTTTCGCACTATAAGGCACATAGAATAGACGCTACAATAGAGGGTAAAGTTACGTTATGCATCCACTAGATGGAGCTGCACTAAAGTGAATGTCAACAAAACAGTCCAACTCCAGTCAGCGAGGAGAGCCTGACTGGGCCGGAGCGTCTGGGCCAGACGATGGTCACCCTTCTCCGTTCGCGCACAGCATGTTGGTGGAGAACCTGGTGCTAAATGACCTGCAGACGACCTGATAATAGACGGTCGGTAGGTAGATAGGTCAGTCAAGCTTTATTAACAAACCAGCGTTCTGACAACAATCCCAGCATGCACCGCGCGCTTCTTCTTCTACGGGCGAGATAGAAGTCAGCGGCTGCTTACCGTAGTTTCTAGACCTGTTGTGGCTCAATATTAGTCCATATATATATATATATATATATATATATATAAAAAAAGGCGCACCGGATTAAAAGGCGCACTCTCTGCTTTTGAGGAGGTTTTTAGGTGCGCCTTATAGTACAGAAAATATGGTACATTTATTCATATTAAAGGACGAGGAGTTTGTAGAGTTGTAACTATGCAAAGTTTGCAACAATGAAGCAATAGTAAAGGCAGGAATGTGGCGGTGATGAACTTCAGGTATGTGGCCCGGCGGGCTCATCGTACATTCCTGCACATCACTCATGTGTCACAGCGTAGTTTCAGGGTTCAGATCGACAGAACTGGGCGTCTTCTCATCGACAGAAAATCTCAGAAACGCTCAGATAGAAGAGGAAACGTATTATTTTCATGTTCAAAGGCAAACTTATTTAACTGGAATCCAGTTACTGCAGCTACTCGTGACGTTATTATAAATCTGGAAGCCATTTTGTATATACAGTTTTTGTTATTAGAATCAAGAGTTTAAAGTAGAAACCCAGAAGTTACTGCGATAAAGGATAATATTGTTGTTTTTAGACTATTTTCAAGTAATATAACGGTAATAGCATAATAACGCAAGAACACATTTGCACATATCAAAGTTAAAATTTTAATGAATATTTAACACTGAAAATATCCAAAACAAATCTAATTTGTTATAAAGTCTCTAAACAAAATTATCCTTCAAAAAATGAGCTTGTTGAAACCAAAGACAGCAGATTGAAAAGTTTATCCAGTTTTTGGTACAAAGAGGAAAAACAACAAATCATGCAAAAGGAAATTATTGAGCTTGTTTTAATTTATCGTGCAATTAATTGATTTATTGCAACAGGCCTAAAAGCCAGAAGTATAAAATAATCCCTGTAAGAGTATTTAACAGAAGCAGAGTTTTTGAGTGCAACTCTAAGTTAACCTGGGAATAAATCCTGGAAGAATAAACATTTTATAAAGTAGCTTTAACACTGCTCTCAGGTTTACAATACTTCACCACATCCTGGTTGCTGTAATTGTTTTGTTTTTGGTAAATAAAATTCATCTGAAGTTGCATTAGTCTAATTTCAGAACTGGGTGAAAACCAGATATATATTTTTTTTAATAAAAAGGTTTGTGCTCCTGATTAAAATTTATTGAAACTCTTAGAAAGCTCAGAGATTGGTTGACAAATAAATAAATAAAATTCTGATTTTCACGTTTCTGAGGTCAAACAATGGAGAGGAAGCAACAGGTTGGAGGATTTCACCAGAACATTCCTGGATGAGTCAAAAGCTCCTTCAATCCACCCAGGATTGTGACGTTTGTTTGAGCTGCAGACTTTCACCAACACCCAGCCGGAGCCCAGCATGACCAGCAGAACCAGTTGGACGTCCCGTTCAGAGTCAGGGCTGGACACACAATCAGAACGGAGCTGGGAGAGGCTCTGCACCTCAGACTGATGCTCTCTGACCCTACAGGGAGTTTATCAGCCGTTACCTCTGATACTACATGGTGATAAAAAGGATCATTTAGATGCTTAAAATAAAAAATAAAAATAAAAAAAACGTAGAACGTTGATTAGAAAGCAGCTTCGGCTCACGTTTTGAGCTCAACATGATAGACTTTAATGCTGCAGGTGATTCCCAAAGACTCTGTATGGCTGAAATGTGTTGGGGAAATAAATCTGCTGCATCTCCGTCCAGAGATCTGCTGCTGGGTGTGGCTTTGTGAAATGCACAGAATGCAGCTGAGACGCGACGTGCCAGAGAGCTGAGTGGCGGCGGGCGTGACAGGAAGGGCCGAAAGAGGAGAGCGAGGAATGTCTGGCTGATCCGGCGGGGGATTCACAGGAGAGGACAGCGCCACGCACTGGTGGCTCCAGGAACTGCGTATAATGAAGGACAGCAGCGCTCCAAACTTTGCAATGTAGACCAGAATCCAAAAGTTTGAAATACTCAGAGGGATCAGTTTTCTGGACGATCTTTAAAAGGCCTGATCTGCCGATTGCGATTTGAGTCGGTACCATTTGTAGTGGACTTCTAGGCTCCAGAACCAAAAATGTCCAACACGGTCATGGTAACAGGTGGTTACATACTTCTGACTTCATTGTTTTAAAATATATATATGCTTTATTTCTTGTAAAAATATAGACAAAATAATTACTAAAAATCTCTTACAACTTAGTTTAAGACAAAAGTTAACTTAATCTGACAATTCAAGTTCAAAAAGTGGTAAAAAAAGAAAAAGATTGTTTTACAGAAACCTCCTCATCACACCGAACAAACACCCAGTGTGTTTTTAATCACTTAATCTAATGGAAGAGTCTAAAAGCTACCAAAGTCATCTAACCCAGTGTTTTTCAACCCTGGTCCTCAAGGCACGCTGCTCTGCATGTTTCAGGTATTCCCCTGATTCAACACGCATGATTTCAATTGATGGCGGATTAACAAGCTCTTTCTGAAGTGGAATCATTTAAATTGGGCGTGTTGAAGCAGGGAAACATCTAAAACATGCAGGGCAGTGTGGCTCGAGGACCAGGGTTGGGAAACACCGATCTAAACTATTTCAGATATAAAAATTCATTACCAATTTTGGTTTTGAACCAACTTCAGTCTATTCCAACTGTCCGAAGAAAACTGATAGAAATAGAAAGTAGGGTGACATGAGCCGGTGGGCCGGTCCGCCAGTCGAAACTCTCCAACAGGAAGGACAGCGGCTGATTTTTAAGCTTTTGCTGAGGTAGACAAGTTCTCTGCTGGTAATGACCAGCAGAGAACATTCATTTTGCTTCAACTACATTTAACTGCAGATTTTAGCAGCTTTAGTACAAATTTGTGACGCACCGATATGAAAGTTTGGGCCGATATGAATATTTCTGTTATAGCAGATAAACGACACACATTTCTCTATTGTTTTAACACCTTTGAAAAAAGGACATTAAGAACATCCGTTTGTTTTAAAGGCTGCTGTCTGCGTTGAGATTATCATGCTTTTAAAAACGTGTCGCGAGAGGCTGACCTGAGCGATGGCTGCCTCGTTGTCCGCCAGACCCAGGAGGAATATCCGAGCCTTGTCGATCTTCACAGGAACGGTCCGGCCTCGCCACTCCACCTCGCTCATCATGGCCGCCTGCTTGGTTCTGGCTTGAGTGATCAGAGCCTGAGGGGAACAAAACACTCTGAATTTAATACCACCTCTCTGATTAAAGGACTTTTTAAATGTCTAATGACTGAACTCAACTCCCAAAGCCTCCAGCTAAAGCATCATCTGTTGTCAAGGCAACTTTTTTTTTTTAAAATGGACTGTGTTTTGTTTTTTAAAACCAACCAACTTTACAAAAATGCTTTTTTTTCCCCACATTATTCTTTGCTCCTTTTGTTGTGATCAAGAATAAAATATAGAGACAGTTAAGCATTTGTCATGGCCGCCCAAGACTTCAGAATATCTCTAACTCCATCATTTAAATCTCAGCTAAAATCTCATCATCATAACTTCTTCTCTTTGGCCAAAGCCTGATTATGTATGGAGTCACTTAATTGATTAGTTTTAAATCTCAACTCTGCTTTATGTACTTTTTATAATTGTGGACGCAACTGAAGCATTTTGGTCAACAAATGTTTTTAAATTTTCTACATAAATAAGTTTGACATCCATATTGTTTTGGTCCAACTAATCTGGGCCGTTCACAATAAAATCATAAATTCTTCCTATAAGGGCTTTTGTAGGAAAAGAGCCAATACTTTGCACACTGCAGCTTCCAGTCTGAGATTTGTGATTGTGTCCAGAAAGCAGCTGAAACGACAACTTATTAAATGTTATGATGTCCAAAGCAAACCTGTTTCTGAAGTAAGCAAACAAACTTATCTGTAAGATTTGTCTCTATGTGATTAACTGGAACGTCACTGAATTAGAATAATGTCAAATGTTAGAATGAGCTGCTCTGAATGAAAACATCATCATCAGTTTGATTATGACTATCAAGTCAGATGCATTTTCAGAAATATAAAGAAAAACATCTGATGTCATGAATTTGAAGAATAAAGCTTAGTGCTGCATCACCTCCAGCTTTTCAGCCATCATGCCCCCTCCTCCGCCGGTCAGCCTCATCTGCATCAGGTCATTGATGGCATTCTGGTCACCTGGAGGTTCACAGAGGAAAGCTCTTAGAAAACTCTCCCTACGTCTGGATAACATGAAGCCAAGGCTCGGTAGCCAGTGACTCACCTATGTTGTAAGCACAATAACGGATGTTGGGCGAAATCTCATCCACACGCTGGCGATACAGAACGGCCATCTCCTCGGTGAAGGCGCTGGCCAGTTTCTCATAGATGGTCCTGGTAAATAGCGGAGGAGACTACTTTTACTCTTCTTTGTACATTTGACATAAATCCAACACGAGCCGCTTGTTTCGGACACTGTGCCGTGAGTAAAGTTAGATTAAAACTCACTTGCACTTGTTGAAGGCCTCCATTGCAAGTTTCCACTCCTGCAGCTCAAAGTGAACCATCCCCGTCAGGTACGCCGTGTAAGCCTGGAACAAATCGACCAGCAATGACTGAAAACTGTTTCATTCCTCCCCGTTTACAAGTTTAGTAAAAAAAAAAGAAAGGTTAAGTGGCACACAAGGAACTTTTAATTCAGAGGAAAGTACAAGATACTTCATATCTGGCAGCTCCAATCCTTTATTTTCAGCATTTATTCCACACACTCCCTTCATGAAAGAGTCATGACGTGTTAGCAGGTCTTTAGCGAACCTGTGCTTCCAGTTTGGTCTTGGCGTCGACTCGGGGGCTCTCGCAGAGCTTCTCCAGCTTCTCGCTGTGCTTGGCGGCTTTACGTAAACGAGAGAGCAGGTGGAACTTCTTCCTGGGCTCGGTGTTGGCCTCCTGCTTCAGCTGCATGGCGTAGCTCCACGCGCGCTCCGCCTCCATCAGGACATGCAGCAGATACCTGCAGGGACGAAGGGAAGCTTCATGCATGCACTCCTTTACCAGCGGACATGAACTTGGCAAGAAGACAGCTAAAGTAGTTTGTCAAACTGGTGCAACTTCCAGGACCTTTTAGCATGATCCCATAAAGCAGTGGTTCCCAAACTTTTTCTCCTGCGCCCCCCAGTGGTTTCCAAACATTTTCTGGGCCCCCCTTGCCCTTTGGGGAGAGGGGGGCGGGTTGACTTTTTTGGGAGTAAAATGAATGTACGTAGCTGAACATAGACAACAACATCGGTAGCCTACAGGCTACTTGTTAAGCTTAAGGTGCTGTATTGATATTAGCTAGTTGTCTTTTAGCTAACATTACCTGCATCCAACAGCTTTACTCAGCTCAGTCGGTTAGTTTGGGGGAAAAACTGAAAAGTTATTTGCGTTTTGCTGGTTTGCTGCCATGATTCTAACACAAACCTGTGTAGCTCCGCACAGCAGCAGCAGGTCTCCTTTGGTGCCACACAGGTGTGTAAATACAGTGTCGTAGCGCTCATGTTGCGTTTAAAGGCGGCTCAGAAAAACAGGTTACCACATGTTAACGGATGAAACAGTTTTAACTGCTGATAAAAGTGACAGAGGACACAGATATGGAAGTGTGGAAGCCCCTGCCGTATCACATTGACATAGGAATAACAGAGAGTTGGCCATTCTAAGGTAAAAACCCAGCCCATACAGCGTTCATGCTGTTTTTTTGTTGTTTTTCTTTTTCATCCAGAAGCTTCCCGCGCCCCCCCTGCAATGGCACGGTGCCCCCCCAGTGGGCGCGCCCCACAGCTTGGGAACCTCTGCCATAGATGATCGAGGATAAAATAAGGAAAAACTTAAAGACAGCCACGTTTAAGTTGTCGGTGGTTACATTAATCAGGGAATTTATTTTTGCTCAATTATTATGAATAACTCACCTGTCCAGGGTGTTAATTGGCTTTATGTGATATAATGGAAACCTGACCAATATATACTCTATATCTACTTTTTTCATTCAGTCTTTTTTTAAAGAACTCTTGCACTCCCAAAAAATATGAAAAAATAAAACGAATTACACATGAAAACAAATTTAAAGTTCAGAAAAAAACTGTTATTTGAAAATAATAATTTGTTTCATGGCAGAATTTTCCCAGTTGCCATTTTATTTTTATTATCGGTGTAATTTTTTTAAATTTGGGTTTGATGCAAATCGAAGGTCATAAATTCTGAATAATTTTAAACTTTTGCTACAGCCCTAGTAAGAATTGCATATGCATCTACTTAACCAAAGAAGAAGTATTTTTACTAGATTTTATAACAACTAGATAAAACACACAATGCATTGTTGTCCTATAGAACAATTTAAAGGGCGGTATTGTTATTCTCCGGGCACATTGTGCTACAAAATGGCACGATTAAGAAACTGTTACTAGAACAGATTTATATGTCAAACTTAAATTAAAAGAAATTGCCTTGTAACTGGCCTCTCTCTTTAATTGCTTTGTGGAAATAGACGCATTGTGAAACAAAGCATTAAGACACACCTGACTGGTTGCAACAGGAGATTCAATGATTTCTCAAACATGCATGAAAGAATCAAGGCAACATTATGATATGATGTACAGCTAAAATAAAGTCAATTTTACAAAATACCCCCCTTAAGAACTGATTATATTGTTATTTTCTTTAAAAAAAAAAACATATTTAAGGACCAAAAGCTGCGACTAGATGAACTAGTGTTGCACCAGAGTCCAAGTTCACATCAGTCGTTACCAACCTGCTGTCAGAAAGGATTTCCACTGTGATTTTCTTTCCAACAAACTTGTGTCTGTTTCCCATCTTGAAGCCAAGAGCCTTTCGGATGCGGCGCAGCCTTCGAGAGCAGTAGCCCCTGCAAAGAACAAAAAAAAAGGTATTTACACTGAAATAAAGTAAGATAAATGTGCATTGACTTTAAAACAACTCCATTTAGAGACAATACAGCAGATAGTCTATTTTCACCTGTTGAATTCTCTTCAGTTAGCTCAATGTTTACATTGTACAGATTTCTATGACAAAAAGCACAAAACATTTACTACAGTAATCTATTAGAAGTACAGCAAAGAGCAGTTTTACTGCACAATACTTTTTATTTCAGTAATAACTAGTTAAAGTAATGCTAAGCTCACTTAAGTTACGTTTTTGGATACTTAAGTTACTTGACTGAATGAGGATTAGTCATATTTTAACCAAAAATACACCAAACAGACTCTATACTTAAAGTAGGACTCCTATGTACACTAGATTTGCCGCTCCTTTTGGAAATGAAATGAATATAGTAAGCAGCATATGTTGTCACTGGAACTATTCTATCTTATAGATTAAGATAGAATAGCGTAAATATTCTTTAATTTTTTGTATTCCTTACTGTAGTTCTGGGCTTAACAGCTTCATGCTGAGAAACCTGTGCCTGAATTTGATATTTTGTCTCTTTTACATTGTACCCGTTTTTAAAATATAATTTGCACATAACCTTATATTTTGAGATCGTTAAAATTTTTCTTTTTCACAAAATAAAATGTTATGTTCACAGTAGCCTTTTATAACCAAAACTCTTACCAGAGTGCAATTTTTAGCTTCTCTACCACCTCTGACTGTACTGAACCATAATATTTTACATCTGTATATTAACAGAGATATGAATATCTGTTTTCTAAGTTTATAAGCGCAGTTTGAACAGAAACGGAGCTAAATAATGACCCTGAAGGCCAGTTTGTACACAGATGTAACCTGGCTCCTCACCTGTATCTTTGGTAGTCTCCGTGCCTCAGGCCATGCTGCTGCTGGGACTCCTTGATGATTTGAAGAACTGCGACTCAGTGTTAAGAGACAAACTTTATATATATACACACATCAGTAGACAAATGTGACACCATCACGTCTGAATGCGTGTGCAGCGCTGGCACCAGATGAATGAACCAACAGTCAGCCTGCAAAGCGCAGAGCTAATGAAACTTTAAAGATCGTACACGGGTTTTTTTTTTTCTTCGATATTTTAGCCTTACTTTTCTGTAGCAAGCTGCGTTTTACAGGTAGACAAAATATCTGCTGATTAAATTAATTATTCAACGTCAAAAATAAAACGTTTTCATGTCCACCAATAGTAGTGAAATGACACGTAGCCTAACCAAGCTAACTTTCAATTGCGTTACCAAGCAGCTAACGTTAGCTTAGCTTTGATGAACTAGAAGCAGCTTCGCTCATTGAAAAAAAATCACATCAGTGAGAAACGCCACAGTGTGAAGGATACTTTCCAAACCCAGCCACCCTTCTTGTACATTCTCTTTATTTTCTTCCGTAGGAGAGAGTTTAGTATCGATCTGCTTGTCCGCAGTCATCTCTGCAAGCTAACAGCTAATCTGAATCACACACGCCAACAGCAGACCCACTCAGAGGCACGAGAAATTGGTTAATCTCGCGAGATTTGGAGAATAGCCTACCTTTAAAGAGATATACAAGCAAACAGAAATTGAATTTTACTGACTAGCGCGACTTCAACATATTCAGATACATTTACTCGAGTAACTTTATAGTAATACTCGTTTTCCTTTGCGGTACTTTTTACTTTTACTTGAGTGTTATCATAAAGTACTGATACTCTTATTAACATTTCTGGATTCTCTACAAACTGCGAGTAACTGAATAAAAAACAGCCTCGTTTCTTTCTGGTTCCATGCTTTACACACCTGTTACAGATGATTCTTACTAATTAAGTGATTTATGATGTAAATTGGTAACACTTTTTACCAATTACCTTTACATTTACTTGAGTGTTATCATAAAGTACTGATACTCTTATTAACATTTCTGGATTCTCTACAAACTGCGAGTAACTGAATAAAAAACAGCCTTGTTTCTTTCTGGTTCCATGCTTTACACACCTGCTACAGATGATTGTTACTAATTAAAGTGATTTATGATGTAAATTGGTAACATGTTTTACAAAGAAAAATATTTTTGTAAGTAAATTTTAATTTCACTCCACAATTGCGCACCTAGTTTATGTAAAAGCCAAATAAAATATCCAGAGTTTTGTAGTTATGCTACAAAATGTGAAAAGTGCAGGAATACTTTGCAAGCAATGTACATCAAATGAAGAAACTTCAGAGCCGATGGGATGTAAACATGTATTTTCCACTTAATTTTGATTAAATTATCAATTCGATGAACAACATATTAAACAATCTTGGGTGAAAGTTCCAGAAAAACTGCAAACAGGCTATTAATGTAGTTTATTTTTCTAACAGGTTTTGTTCAGAATACAATGTTCATGAAACGTCATAATTTCCCGAGAAATAATTACTTTGCATATTTCCTGACTTTAACTGGTCATCTGTTCACTGATCATCCTCTGAGATAAATCGACCACTTAGTGGAAGCTGAGGACATTTTACTTCCAAACTGTCTCTTTAGCCTTTTCAGAAGAGTCCAGGAGTTAAAGCCAAAAAGTCTCTCAGTTTGGTTGTGACCGGTTTACTTATGGGACTGAGTAATTCGCTGACAGGGAAGTCCATCATGATTGTGACACATTCAGAATTTGTCAGCAGCAGAAACATATTTAGAGACAAAGTTCCTAATTTCTGAAATGTGCATGGTCTCTCTGATGGTCGTGTCTCTGCTGCGGACTTGCAGTAGGCCGCTTTCCAGAGTCTTTTCACCGATCACCACAGTGAAGAGAACGCCCATCTCATCATATCTGGAATCAATTTACAGAAAAACATAAGTGATGATCCATAATTTCTGCATTTCTCCTGATAGTGAACAGAAAGACATTTTATCAGTAAGAGGCATTTATTTACTTGGCATTCAGAAGCTCTAATGATGTCGGCACAGCTTCAAGATATCCAGGCCAGGCAGAGATCTCAGCTTCCAGAAACTCCTGCAGGAGGCCCTCACAGATCTACAAAAAATGTTCAAGCAATTAACATGCATGCTGATTAGATCATTTCATATTCCGGGATCAAAGGTCAGCAGAATAAAGATCTGACCTGCCTCATTTCCACAGTGGCTCCTTTGCCGACATCTAAAGCCACTTTAACAGGAGCCAAAACTGGATGCAGCTTTAAAACCTAAAACAGAAACGGAAAACTGGAGTTCACTAAACAGAGAAGTGAGTGAATTCCAGGTGAGATGCGGCGCAGCCTCACCTTTCTCTGCTGCAGCCTCACCTTTCTCTGCTGCAGCCTCACCTTTCCTCTGCTGCAGCCTCACCTTTCTCTGCTGCAGCCTCACCTTTCTCTGCTGCAGCCTCACCTTCCTCTGCCGCAGCCTCACCTTTCTCTGCTGCAGCCTCACCTTTCTCTGCTGCAGCCTCACCTTTCTCTGCTGCAGCCTCACCTTTCTCTGCCGCAGCCTCACCTTCCTCTGCGCAGCCTCACCTTCCTCTGCCGCAGCCTCACCTTTCTCTGCTGCAGCCTCACCTTTCTCTGCTGCAGCCTCACCTTCTCTGCCGCAGCCTCACCTTTCTCTGCTGCAGCCTCACCTTTCTCTGCTGCAGCCTCACCTTTCTCTGCCGCAGCCTCACCTTTCTCTGCGCAGCCTCACCTTTCCTCTGCTGCAGCCTCACCTTTCTCTGCTGCAGCCTCACCTTCCTCTGCTGCAGCTCACCTTTCTCTGCTGCAGCCTCACCTTTCTCTGCTGCAGCCTCACCTTCCTCTGCTGCAGCCTCACCTTTCTCTGCTGCAGCCTCACCTTCCTCTGCTGCAGCCTCACCTTCTCTCTGCTGCAGCCTCACCTTCCTCTGCTGCAGCCTCACCTTTCTCTGCTGCAGCCTCACCTTCCTCTGCTGCAGCCTCACCTTCCTCTGCCGCAGCCTCACCTTTCTCTGCGCAGCCTCACCTTCCTCTGCCGCAGCCTCACCTTCCTCTGCCGCAGCCTCACCTTTCTCTGCTGCAGCCTCACCTTTCTCTGCTGCAGCCTCACCTTTCTCTGCTGCAGCCTCACCTTCCTCTGCTGCAGCCTCACCTTTCTCTGCTGCAGCCTCACCTTTCTCTGCTGCAGCTTCACCTTTCTCTGCCGCAGCCTCACCTTTCTCTGCTGCAGCCTCACCTTCTCTGCTGCAGCCTCACCTTCTCTGCTGCAGCTTCACCTTCCTCTGCTGCAGCCTCACCTTCCTCTGCTGCAGCCTCCCTTCCTCTGCTGCAGCCTCACCTTTCTCTGCTGCAGCCTCACCTTCTCTGCTGCAGCCTCCCCTTTCTCTGCTGCAGCCTCACCTTTCTCTGCTGCAGCCTCACCTTCCTCTGCTGCAGCCTCACCTTTCTCTGCTGCAGCCTCCCCTTTCTCTGCTGCAGCCTCACCTTTCTCTGCTGCAGCCTCACCTTTCTCTGCTGCAGCCCCTTTTTGCCGTCTTCTCTTCTGAGGTCCTGGAGGGAGTTGGACAGGAACGCCATCGCGCCGCGGTCCATGTTGCCGCTCACAGACACAACGTGGGGAACGGACTTTCGACCATCTCGAGTCTGAAGCGCAAGCAGTAAGTCAGAGAATGGTTACATGTTATCTGAAACAGCAGAATAAAATAATAGTTTAACTTGACGAACTTAAAATATTTCCCTGCAGTCTTTTTTTTCTGAAGGAACTTTAGCTTCACCTTAGAAAATGGTGGAAAGCTGCAAAAAGAGAAAATCTTACCAAGTATTTTTAGTCTAGTTTCTAGTGTCTTAATACACTTGAAATGAGAGAAAACTGACCTACTTTTACTTTTTAGCAGGAAATATGAGCTTGTTTAAAGTAAATAATTCCTTAATATTGATGAAAAAGTGTATTAATGTTTACATGTATAAAATCTTATTTCTTCTTTAAGTGAAATAATCTGTCAGCGAAACAAAACTTATTAAAACTTAAAATCTCCACTGGCAGATTATTTCACCTACAACTTAGTGCTTTTTTTCTATGTTAATGAATTACTGATTTAAAATCAGCTTCTAATTCTTGCTGAAAAGTTGCCATTCAGCTTCACCCCATTTCAGTGAACTAAGATATTTAAACTAGAAACTAGACAAAAACCAAACTTGGTATGATTTTGTGTTTTCACTACTGATTAATACTGCAATGACAATGTCAAAAGCAATAAATATGAATTTATGATGATGATGTCTCCACTAATATTTCTGATTTTTATCATCCAGGTCACTTGGATTTAAATCTGGTGTGTCCATCCATCTGGCCAAATATATAATTGATAAGAAGCACCAAATTAATATTATAGCCTAGCAAATAGTCCATTCAATACTGCGATGGTAACAATGACAACATTTATATTGTCAAAACAATTGACTAAAAAAGAAGGAAAACATCCCCCAACAACTTAGAATTCCACAAATTTTAAGATTTTTCCTAAACTTATGTCACCATGACATTCCTTTAATAGCTGACCGTGTTTAAGACATGGCACCATTTCATTTAATTAGTTGTTAGGTGTTGTCCCAGCTGAATCCTTTCACACTTTTCTGCATTTTTAGCCCCTTATTGGCTCTGATCCACCTATTTTGAGACCCGTAAGCAAGAGCTTCACATTGAAATGAGTTTATTTTGGCATGAAATAGTCAAGTTTCTCATCTTAAACAGTTATTATGCTCTGTTCTGAATAAAATGTTGATTTGAAAGTCTTTCAGTTTTTCTCTTATTTGGGTTGCATCACAGAGTTAAGAGTGACAGAGGGCCTAAAAGGTTCAGGCTGACCTGCAGTTTGGTGCGGACGCCCTGATGCGCCTGCAGCAGCTCTGCGTCTCCTCGGCACCACAGCGTCTCCAGCGATTCCAGGCCCCACGGAAACCTGTACGAGATCTTCACCCCACGAGACGTTTTCTCTTCGAGCTCGTTTTCAGGCACCTCAGCGCTGCTGAAGTCAGAGGGAGACGAGGCGAACTGGACGGGTTGAAAGGAGAGATGACAACACAAAATGGATGACGTATGACAAAGTCTGAGACTGAAACAACCAAAGAGTGTCACAAAAATAATCTGATCATGATCCTATGAGCTGGACATCAATATTTGGAAAGAACCTTCTCTCCCTATTATTCACTTTATCATCATCATCATCATCATCATCATCATATTCTGGAAAGTCTAAATTCATACAATAGCATCTGGTTTTCTTATAAATTTAAATATTTCCGTTTTCATATTATTTCAACTCGTTTCTCAGCGGGACGTCTCTTTTATTTGAGTTTCTGTCAACACTCACCTTCCTCCACCACTTCAGCCTGTGGCGGGCCCAGTGATCCAGCCACTGGGACGAGGAGCGAGGAGAGCAAAACCAAACCAGGGACGTCTGGGTGACCTGAGCGGAGCTGGCAGGAAGAAAGGAACGGGTCAGTCTAAACAGACCGTCCACATCTTGAGGAAGCCACAACCAGAAAAACCATCCTTTCTATTCTAGAGTTACAAATGTGTCTGTAAAATCAGAATCACTTAATTAAAACCACAACAAGTGCAGTCATTAAATCACTTGCTGATTCCACCAGATACTGCAAGTTCTCAGCCACAGGTGAGATAAATTTAAGGATGTTAAACTTGTAATCCGAGGGAGTCACCATAGGGTTGGACAATAAATCAGTGTATTCTGTGATAGACACATGATCAATATCAACAGATAAGGCAGCTGATAGAAGATTCAATAATTCCATTGAACTCTGAACCAGAACCGCACAGCATTCTGGGGGATGTAGGCAGAGAAAAAAACTTTAGCTGCTCAACCTCTCACTGCTAAGCAAAGAGTGAGTGAGTTGCTAGGTAACCAAAGAGTGGGTGAGTTGCTAGGTAACCAAAGAGTGAGTGAGTTGCTAGGTAACCAAAGAGTGAGTGAGTTGCTAGGTAACCGAAGGTAACCAAAGAATGAGTGAGTTGCTAGGTAACCAAAGAGTAAGTGAGTTGCTGGGTAACCAAAGAGTGAGTGAGTTGCTAGGTAACCAAAGAATTAGTGAGTTGCTAGGTAACCAAAGAGTGAGTGAGTTGCTAGGTAACCAAAGAATGAGTGAGTTAGTTGGTTCCACTAACTTTGGTTACTCACTCATTCTTTGGTTACCTAGCAACTCACTCACTCTATGATTACCTAGCAACTCACTCACTCTTTGGTTACCTAGCAACTCACTCACTCTTTGGTTACCTAGCAACTCACTCACTCTTTGGTTACTTCGACACTCACTCATTCTCTGGTTACCTAGCAACTCACTCACTCTTTGGTTACCTAGCAACTCACTCACTCTTTGGTTACTTCGACACTCACTCATTCTTTGGTTACCTAGCAACTCACTCACTCTATGGTTACTTAGACACTCACTCATTCTTTGGTTACCTAGCAACTCACTCACTCTTTGGTTACCTAGCAACCAGCTGTTCAGTTAACTGCAGCAGCAGCAGGTACACGCTTCCTAACTGCTTAAAAATAAAACAGTAACAGCACAGGATGAAAACTGTGGATAAAACTGTTTTAGGTTTTGCAGTATTTCAGATATTTGGAGTATCTGAAGCCTCACCAACCATCTGAAGGCTGGAAACACGGACCGGACTCAGCCAGGCCAAAGGGAAGCTTCTTGTTCACCATCTCCAGTGACGGCACAAACTGCTCCAAGGCACCTGTAAACACAGCGTGAGTTTTACACAGAATAAATCCTGGAAGCACAAATTAGGGCCATTGTATGGAACAGAAAAAAATGTTTCAATTTTCACAAAAACCCCACAAATTTTAAAGAAAGAAACTTGGACAGTTCTGATTTTGAAAAGTCAGAACATTTGCTAGAAGAAGCTCCGTAGGTTTCAAGACTAAAAAAATGTACTTTTGGAAATCTGAAAATTCCTCAGTTTTTCAAGAAAAATTTCATCTTTGCAAACTCAGAAATCTCCAAGTTTCTTCTGAAAAATTTCTGAGATTAAGATAAAAAAAAAAAAACATTTATAGCAGATTTTAAACTATTCAAACTTAGCAATTTTCTCCAATTAATTTTCTTAGCAATCAAATCTATTTTGTAGAAGAAAATGAGATTGATTGATATCTCAGAATTTTTCATTTTCTTCTATAAAATATATTTGATTAACTTTTAAAACTCAGGTGTTTCCAAGTTTTTTCTAGAAAATTTCTAAGATTGATCTCAAAATTTGTTTTTTTTTTCTAGCAAACTTTCAATTTTTTTAAACTTAGAAATTTCCAGATTTTTTTCAAGAGGTAAATCTCAAAATTTCTCAGTAATTTCTAGTATGTTTTTTTTCAGACTTATAAACTTACAAGTTTTTTCTAGCAAAATTTAAATTTTTTCAAAAGCAGATATTTAAAAAATATTCTACAAAATTTCAGAGATTAATCTAAAGATCATTGAGTTCTTTTGGTGGAAATTTGCTTCTTTTTCTATCTTCATTGAGCAAATTTCCAAAACGTATGATAATTATGGAATGTTCTGCCCCAGGCTGGAAGTTGGAAATGTCTTAGTTTTTAAAAGTTCTATGGTATTAATTTCTCTGTATTTTATTTTGAAGGAGGATTTTGAGATAGTAGTGCATTGTGGGTAGCAGAGGCAGTTGCAGGTTGGATTACCTGTTCACAGAGAGAAAACCTACCTGTTAATGTATGAACTTCACCTCCTATGTGGTCAATCTCGTCTTACACCTCCGAAAACAATGGCTGTAAGTTCAATCTGTATTCTGTTTGGTGTCATATGTTTTGTTAATTTATTTTGAGATTGTTTTCCAAATGTGTTTATTCTAGAAAAGTCATATCTATTTTTCTCAAGATTGTGGAAACATTGGTGTCATCATTTATTGTGACTCAGTGAATGTCATGTTTTTTTAAATTTATTTTTTATTTTTCTCTTATTTTGTTTTTACCTTTTTTATTATGGACCTTTTTGGTCTGGAATAAAGATTGATTGATATCTATTACCTATTTATTTACATAGCAACGGTTGCTACGTGACTGTTTCTTAACTGCAGCTCAGGTTAATTGTATTCAGACACTATAAGTTTATTCTGTGTATTTGGAGCTGATGCATATTATATTTTTCTGTTTCTTATAGTTTCACTCAACCTTTCATTGAGCTTTTCCACACCGTTGCTCAAAGTTGTGTCAAGAAAACGCAATAAAGGAGCAAAACGCTCCGCTTCCTGGCTCATGAAATCGAGTTTGTCCTGCTGTTGACCTAGGTTAACGTACACAGAGTATCTAACACGTAGCGATAACAGTGCATAGAAGGATCCCTCGTTTCTACCTTGCAGTAAACTTGTCCTCACAGATGGAGAGCTCAGCAGCAGCCTGTTCAGCTTCTGGACCAGCTGCTCTCTGCTCAACTCAGACTCATCCAGGATCTGCCGGAAACGCTCAGACTCAACAAGCCGGGCTCCCCCTGCTGCTCGGTCCGGGCTGCTGCTCACAGTGTCCACCCCGAACACCCAACCCCCGGACCGGGCCACCGAGTGCCACCACTGCTGCAGCAGGTTCCTCTTCAGCTCCACGCCCAGAGGTCCGTAGCTGCAGCTGCAGCCTCTCCGGAACAGCTCCGAGTTGCTCTCTCCGGGAGAAATGTAGCGTCTGTCCGCACAGAGCCGCAGCAAAGCCCGGACCCGGTCCAAAGCATCAGGCGGTGCTGTGTCCCGATGTCCTCTGGTGCTTCTCAGTGGAGGTTTAGGCTGTGACCGGATGCAGCAGCGTCTGGCGCTCAGGGTCAACATGGTTGGTGGACAGTAACCGAGCCGAGTCAGGAGTCAATTATGATCAAATCATTTATGTGCACCTTCTGGGCCACAATCACTCCTGAATCCTGCTGTAACCGGCTGCCAATACTGTCTGGAGGAAACATTTGCGGGTGTTAAACTAAAAAAAAAAAAAAAAAAAAAAAACAGCTCCGCATTTAGCTAAGCTGAGCGGCGCCACAACCCGCAACATTTACGGTGTTTAGGGTCACTGTTGTCCCGCAACAACATGCAGCTGTAATATCTGGAAAGAGATTTGTAAATATACAAACTAAACGACACCAGGATCAAGTATCTGAAGACACATGCTTCCCAGATCCGGAACTTCATGGTCAACTTCCGGGTCATGACGTGAATCTGGTTGCTAAGCAACGAGAAGTCGCTTAACGGTAACCTGTGGATAAAACCGTTTTAGGTTATACTGTCAGTTAACTTAATGGTTAACTAGTTAACTCAATTGACAACCAATTTGATTTTAATAAAGTTATGATTTCTCCCGCAATAACACATATTGTCTGTAGTTAAAAATAATTGTATTACATATTTTATAATCAGTAAACTGGAATTAGTTTGAATCCACATTAGCCAGTCATGGCTAATATGTAGCCTACAGTAAAAAAGCAACAGCTGTATATTAATAAATAAAATTAGCAAATTATTAAAATATACTTCATTAAATACGTGTAAAAACTGGATTTGTGTGTGTCTACATTATGTCCTGGTTCTCTGCAATAGACTTAAGTTACTGTTTTGAATGGTTGTGCAGATTTTTTTTACTTTATTCAATTAAAAATGTCAAATATTTAATCGGAAATGGACATTTGTTTTTCTCTATGCGTTTGAATTTTTGTCATAAAAATGTATTATTTTTAGCCACAAGCTTAAAATAAAAAAGGTGATCAAAGGAAGGTTCTTTGAAGATGTTACTAGTCCCTATTGAATCAATTTCTCGTTTCATGGCAAGTACCAAAGAAAAACTAGATGTATTTCTACAAAAAAGGCTAAATGTTACACTATCGTTTTTGCTGAAAGCGAGCCGTTTACATACAAATAGATCAATTTAGTCAGAAACAGTTTACATGTTAATGCAAATCTCTAGGGGGGAAAAACACTGAAAAAATCTCAAGTGAGAATTTCAGCCAACTTGAATAATTTTAATATTTATAAACAGTACTATGGATGGATGCTGCTCTCAATGTGCAATGTTAGAAATAAATGTCTCATTCCCTTGTCCTTCACACACCGTATCTAAAAATATCCCCACTCCCTTAAATATTCAACACCAGTCAGACAAGATTAGATTTTCTTATTTTTATTTAAAAGGGACCCTGGGCACCCTTCAGATACAATTTTCATAACATCACTTTAAACTGAAAGTGAAAACACAGGATTACCTAGTAAAAATAAATTACTGGGGAATGTAACAAAAATAAAATAAAATAAAATAAAAAATACAGTCCAGGAAAAGTGCAGCAATCATGTTTACACTATGGGAGACTTATGATCCCATTTACTCATCTGGGTTTACTGAATAATTCCAACCATGCTGTAAGCAAAACAACGTTAAACAAGTACAAACAATAATATGAGAATCGTACGTTAAGATTTCCAGACTCTTGTTGGGGTCTGATAATGTGAATTTACAATATTTACTGAGGGAATGGCGGCGGCATCGGGTAGGGCACCATCGGTGGCGGCGGCGGCGGCTGTTGGTTCTGCGGCGGCGGCGGCGGCTGAGAGTTGAAGGGGAACGGCGGGTGGTTCACGCCGTTCTGAACGGGCCTCTGCATGCCGCCAAACTGAGGGGGGCCTTGGAAGTTCTGGTTACCGAAGCCGCCAGCGCCGCCGCCGCCTTGGTTTGGTGGCGCGCTAAAGTTACCCTGTCCGTTGCTATTGCTGTAATTGCTGTTGCCATAGTTACCGCTAGAATTGCTATTGCTGCCTCCGTAATTGCCACCGTTTTGGGCTTTGTTTCCCCCAAAGGCGGTTTTCGGCCCGTTGCCGAACCCTCTGTCGCCGTCCCTGTCCCTGTAGCCGCCGCCGCCACCGAAGTTACTTCTCCCGCCTGAATACCTATCGCGACGGTCATCCCTGTAGCCACCTCTTCCCCCCCGTCCGCGACCTGCATCAGAGGAAGACAAAACAAGAGAGAGTGGTGAATACGTTAAATCTGAAGATGCAATGCTGAGATACAAAGATATGTCAATACGTTAGAATATCAAACAGTTCAAAATGGAAACCCCACATATAGATGCATTATATGAAGTGATACAGAAAGACTGTTTACCAATTTTGATGAATATGGTTCACAACTAAAGGAAACCCAGATGTCAGTTTCTTGGAAAATTACACTTCAAAGTAAACCTGTATTTGCAGGATATGTGCTACAACTGAGACTGTCCAGGTTATATTAAGTCATTTCAGAACCAAAGGCCACTTCAGAAACCTAAATAAAGTACTTGACTGGTAAAACAGGAAGTGGTGGTCTCACTATGTTTTTCATGCAAAATAACTAATCAATAATTATCGATAAACTCATACGAAACGTTATACATTTTACAGGCGTAGTCCAGTTCTACACCAGATCAAGTGACGCATTTTTTCCCTCACTGTTAGAAGTTAAATCAGACCAAACTTCTCTTGTTTTAGGTGAGTTACAATTATGAAAACTTAGCAAGAATATTTTTATAGAGACTGACTTTTTTTATTTTTACTATTATTCAGAAGTTTACATACAGGATATACTCTTCCCAATCCTTTCAACACTGTGAAAGTTAAACAAGCTATAATCCAGAAATGCATCACATTATTGAACAAATAAAAAAATAACCAACACTTTCCTTCCCCCTCCTGAAACACAATTAGCAACAAGATGGCTTTTAATATCAGCAATACCAATGTTAATAATGACAAATACAGCTATGGAAAAAATTAAGAGACCACTTAAAACGATCAGTTTTTCTGATTTTACTCTTTCTAGGTATAAGTTTGAGTAAGATGAACATTCTTTTATTCTATGAACTACTGACATGTCTCTGAAATTCCACGCAAAAATTTAGTATTTGCAGAAAATGAGAAATGGTCAAAATAACGAAAAAGATGCAAACCTCAAATTATGCAAAGAAAACAAGGTCACATTCATTTAGAAACAACAACAATACTGTCTAAACACAGGAAGAGTTCAGAAATCAATATTTGGTGGAACAATCAGGAGGTTTTCAACAAGTGGTCTCTTAGTTTTTTCCCAGAGCTGCATCTGCCGTTAGTGCCGACATACTGTGCCTCCCCAATAACAAAGCCATAAAACGCTCATTACCTACAGAAGCAGGTAAATACACAGTCCAGTCACATTAATGTGACCATCTGTCAAAAGCCAGAATAACCACCTTTCGCAGAGCGAACTGCTACGAGACGTGCAGGAAGAGAGTCACTTAGGTCCCTGAAGGTCTTCTCTGGGATGTTGAGCCATGCCGACTCTAATGCCGTGGCCAGCTGCGCTAGATTACGCGGTTGAGGATCCATGGCGCGAACAACTCGATCGAGATGGTCCCACAGATGCTCGATTGGGTTTAAGTCAGGTGAGTTTGCTGGCCAGGGGAGGACGGTAAACTCATCCTGGTGCTCTTCGAACCACGCACGTACACTGGCAGCTGTATGGCACCTCGCATTGTCCTGCTGGAAGATGCCATCATCCTGAGGAAAAACAATGCGCATGTAGGGGTGGACATGGTCCGCAAGGACAGATGCGTACTTGTATTGATCCATCGTGCCTTCCACAATAATCAGTGAACCCAGAGAATGCCAGGAAAACATTCCCCAGACCATAATGCTCCCGCCTCCAGCTTGGACCGTTCCTGCAATGGTTGCAGGGTGGTTCCTTTCAGAGGTTTCACGCCTTATACGCCAACGTCCATCTGTCCGATGGAGCATAAAACGCGATTCATCTGAAAACGCTACCTGTCGCCACTCAGTGGACGTCCAGCTGCTGTACTGGCGTGCAAATTCTAGCCTTCGTCGTCGATGAACACCAGTCAGCATAGGTGCACGAACCAGGCGTCTGCTTCGGAGGCCCAGACGCAGCAATGTTCGCTGAATAGTGGTTTGGGAGACACTTGTGGTAGCCCCTTGGTTCATTTTAGTGGTCAGTTGCTCAACGGTAGCCCGTCTATCTGCCCGAACGCATCTCCGCAACCGTCGTTCGCCTCTGTCATCTATGGCCCGTGGTGCACCACATTTGCCACGTCGTTGATTTTGGACAGTCCCATTTTGCCATGCACGGTACACTTTTACCACGGCGGCACGCGAACAGTTCACAAACTCAGCCGTTTCGGAAATGCTTCCACCCTTGGCCCGAAAGCCAATGATCATGCCCTTTTGGACGTCGGATAAATCGCTTCGTTTCTGCATTACGCCAACGATTGAAATGTTTTCCGAAGCCCACACACACCCTTTATATACGCTCAACTGCACTGTGCTGCCACCTGCCTTCTGTGATTGGTTATTTAACTCTGAAGTGGAAAGTACGTGGTGGTCACATTAATGTGACTGGACTGTGTAATTTCAGCTTTACCTCCTCTGTCCTCTGCCATCTGGATGAGCTTGGGATTGATGGCCTGGTTAGCCTCGCGGAGCACAGAGATCAGGTCGCTGGCCTGTTTCATGTTGTTGGGGGTGAAGAAGGTGTAGGCTGTGCCCGTTTTTTGACTGCGGGCCGTGCGGCCAATGCGGTGGATATAGTCCTCGGAGGAGTTAGGGTAGTCATAATTGATGACAAATTTCACATCCTCCACATCTGTGAAAGTGTTGCAGTGTGGCAAAACAATACATAGGAGGCCACAGGATTTTGCACACCACAACAGCCAGATCAGAGGGAAAAGTTAGCAACTGGTCAATGCTGAGGGGAGAAAAGTGGTTATTTAGCTGTGGAGGAAAAAGATTAGAGGCAACAAAGGAGTGTGTAAACATCTATTCCATGGGAATACTACTGTGGGAAGAGAGAAACGATGCACACTCCTATTGCTTACCCTAATCAAGAGTCAAAGACAGTCTCCCTTGACTACAAAAGGGAGTGAAGATAGATTTAAGTCTTACCATAAAAGGAGTATGCATTCACTAGTCCTTTCCCAATGCAGCGAAATCCCCCACATATTGTCAAGTGACATCCAGGAGCTTCTACGCAGTTAGGCCAACCATATGCACTGGGACCTCCTCATGAGCCAATATAGGACCATTGAGTGGTATGTTTTTGCAGGTTCAGGTTTTTTTCCCCAGTACACTCTCATAAGAACCTTGATATTAAAGGCCGCACTGCACGTCTTGCCAAGACAAACTAGACTATGCACCAATTTAAAAAAACGGGACCCTTTCACACCACAAACAAAAGAGTCCCAGCATTGAACCTTGCGGGACTTCGATGCAAGCGTAAAAGTAAAGCCCTCCCCCCACTTCATCAGTTTCATCGAGGCAAGATCTTCCAAGAAGCCAGTGTTCACTTGAGAAAATGTCTCTCGTTGGCAGGTCTCGACATGACTAATAAACGCAGGCGAGGGAGGAACTTTGGTTTTCAGCTTTCTCATTCTCCTCTGTTTAGATGTTCCCACTAGACCCTCAACACATGTGCCAGGTCTCAATTTTCAGAGACAAAACAAAATTTCAAAACTGCTCTCTCCATTTCACGAAATCCAGCACGAGAAACAAACCAGCCGCCAAATTTTGACAAGCTGACCCCCATGCTACATGAAACGAGCGCCTAGAGGTAACGTTTGTTCCAAATCTCAAAGGGACTTGCGTAAACTGCAACCTCTTACACAACATGCAAGGCCAATGTCACAGCATCGGGCATATATGTATATTTTCATATGTTTGAGTTGGAACCAGCTGGATGGATACTTGTTGGGTGAAATCCATGGACAGAGAACAGATGTGTGTGTATTTCAACAACATATCAGAGACAAAGGCTTAGCCACGCAGCCTTTTGAGGATCACTGGCACACAAGAGCTTTCACCTCTCTAGGCCCACTGGGTGGCAAGCCAGTGGAGCAAATCCAATATGTCCTCCTTCTCCCTCTCGAGGCCTGGGACTGTCATGCCTAGCGCCTGCCACAAAGACTGCACCTTAAGGTGAGGAAAAACTCAGAAAATGCATAGAGAAGTTAAAGAAAGCAGAAAACTTTCTTTAAAATAAGGAAAACACTGATAAGTGGAGCAACTCAGTGGTGTACTGACCTAAACCACGGGAGGCCACGTCTGTAGCAATCAGAATTGGAGCTTTGCCAAATCTGAACTCTGTAGACAAACAAGTTTCAATCAGCCAACAAGATGAATCTGGACACAGTTTATATTCTACTGCTTTAAAGCTCAAGTATGTAACTTTTATTAAACGTATGTTTTTCTACATATTTGTTAAAACTGTTACTATGTCCTGACAGTACAGTGTGAAACAGAAGATCTGTGATAATCTGTGTTCTCCCAGCACCGACTACAGAAATACACTGCTGAGCCAGAAATGACCCATCACAGCAGGGAGGCGGGACTTAGTGCTGTCAATCATCCTTACGAACAGCTGGTTCTGCTGTGAATGCTAAGGCTAATTAGCAACGCCATCAATGACAGCAGATTGATAGTTTTTCTGCAATATTAAGTTGCTTCTCCACCATCAGCACATTGAGTATCGCGTACATGAGTTTGATTGACAGCACCAAGACCCTCCTTCTGGCTCTGACTGGTTGTTTTTGAGCGGGAGTGGTGCATCTTTTTCAGATGGAAACATCAGATTAGGGAGGAGTTGGAGGAGCTTGATATTTTCAAAGATCATCTGTCTCACATTATGCAGTCATGATATGGTGACAGTAAAAAACATCGTCTATAACAGTCACAGACACCAGCTTTAGCGTGAAATGTAATAAATTTTAAAATACAGCCCTACCATTAAGAACCCAGTCTCTCTCTTGCTGGCTCTTGTCTCCATGGATACCCATTGCTGGCCACCTACAGACACAGAGAACATGGAGACCCTTTAACTCAAGCTAAAAAAATGAGCAATTTTCACCTAAAATAAACCATTCAGCTGAAAATGATCCTCACCCATCTCTTCTCATTCTCCTGGTAAGTTCATCACAACGTCTTTTGGTCTCCACAAAGATAATGGTCTTGTTCTCCTTTTCGCTCATTATCTCCTCCAACAAACGGATCAGCCTTAAAACAGCAGAAAATAAAGTTTTAGTTTTAACCCTTTGCAGGAATATGACGGGAAGCAGATATGAAGGTGCTGTAACCGGTTTCCTTTAGATTTATTTGCTTGTTTATATACCAACTCATCAAATGTGTATTTCCCACTAGACCGGTTTCGGTGCATAACAGTTTCTAAGCAGCAGTTCTTTGTATTTCCACAAAGATAAAATCCCTGGTTATAGCACAGAAATCTGGAGCCATCCCAGCCCAGTGTGCTGCAGGTTCACACCCCTTATTGTCTTGGTTATCTTTTCGTATCACCAGGTGGATTTTCTAGATTCTGCTCTAAAATGTCTCCATCACTAGTGGGATGTCACAGAGAATTGTTTAAAACTGGGTTCTGATATTACAGAGTCTATATGCTGGGATACTACAATACATACTATGGTGTAGGGCTGTAGTGATACAATAATCGATACGATGCACGATATTCTGCTCACGATACGATATATATTGCAAGATTCAGCAAACGATACAATTCAATACATTTTTGCAATTTTCTGAAAGATTTTAGAGGGACAGAGTGATTTTGGTGACATTTCGTGACTGTTATAAAGTTGGACTGAATTAATTTAACAGAAAACTGACTTAAAGCTCCAACTACACAATACCTGGCTCTGGTTGGACACAGACTTAAAGTGACAGCTGGACAAAATGAATCAAAGAAGTGGTGAGAAAACGTGTTTCTTTTAATCGAAAAGGTCCAAACTGTAGCTGACATGCATTAGTAAATAAAGTGAACCAAGTATCTGCTCTGAATAGTTTGATACCTTTTAAACCTGAACATCTGAAGGAATCACTCTAAGCCTGATGACCTGATCACTCTCCTGGCAAAGCAAGCAGTGAGTGAACAATGTGACAGCTGGATGTTATGATACTTGTGGATAAATATTTTTCTAGGAAAGAAAATATCAATATACTGTATATTGCAAAATTGATATTACACAGCCCTACTATGGTGGTTGAACTGTCGTCATGCACTATAGTCCCTCAAAGAAAAATAAAACTAAAACGGAGAGAGGATCAAATAAGAAATAAATCAGAGAGAAAAAGCAACCTGCTTCTTTTACCCAAAAAGTCAAGAACTCCAGCATCTTTGGTGGAAAAGCTCAGTTTTCTACTTACTTGTCCTCCTTCTCCATGTCATTGCAGACATCAACTATCTGCAGGATGTTATGATTGGCACTGAGCTGCAAAGCACCAATATTGATCTGGACGTAATCCTTCAGGAAGTCCTCAGCCAGCTGACGAACCTCTTTGGGCCAGGTGGCGCTCCACATCAGAGTCTGACGATCAGGCTGATAAAAAAATAAATTATAATGTCAATTCTACTTACAAGCAAATCTTTTGTTAAAGCTAGCCATATCCTCTGTGAAAGGAAAAACTCACCCGAATTTGGTCCACTATTTTGCGGATCTGCGGTTCAAAGCCCATGTCCAGCATGCGGTCGGCTTCATCCAGCACAAGGTAGGTGCAACGACGCAGATTGGTTTTACCACACTCCAGGAAATCGATGAGACGGCCTGGAGTAGCGATGCAAATCTCCACCCCTTCAACAAAAACAAAGACGGTGACCAATAAAAACAGAAAGGAGTCGAGTTTCCCTCACAGCATTAAACAGGCCTACCCCTCTCCAGGTCCCTTATCTGTGGCCCTTTAGGCGCGCCACCGTAGATGCAGGTACTCTTGAGACGAGAAGCCCTCCCATATTCAGCAGCCACCTGTTGCACCTGCTGAGCCAGCTCCCGGGTCGGCGCCAGAACCAAGCACTACGGAAAACAGAATCACTTCAGCTAATCGACCACATCATTGGTCAGTTACTTCACTCACACACAGCCGAGGTCTACATTTAGTCTCCATTCACACTGCAGCCTGAAGTGACCCAGATCTGATTTTGACTTGATGCGACCCGACCCTGATCTTTTCACCACAGTCTGAACAGATCAGATTTTTAATGGCACCAGGTTATATGTGGTCCTAAATCAGATACAGATCTGATCTTTTAAAAGGTGACCTGAGCCTGAATGGCCAGGTCACATTCGTCACATTGATACTTGACAAATGTCACTATTCTGCACCCTGATATGAGCAAGAGAGAAGAAGCACAACAACCAAGACTGATAATGAGGATTAAGTTGCTAAAGTTCTTAAATTTAAAATTGTAAGGTGTCAATGACGTTATTGCGCCCCCTACTGTGGGACACTTTCAGGTCACCTCCAGTTCACACCGGAGATCACATACAGGTCGCATAAACAGCTCTGAAAAAACTAAGAGACCACTTAGTGTATATTTGAGTAAAATTAATATTGTTCTTTTATTCTATGAACCACTGACAACATGTCTGAAATTCAAGCAGAAATGTAGTATTTATTAGCACAAATGAGAAACGTTCAAAATAATGAAAACATTGCAGAGCTTTCAGACGTCTAATAATGCAAAGAGAACAAGTTCATATTCATTCAGAAACAACAACACTAATATTTTAACTCGGTTTCAGTTCAGAAATCAATATTTGGTGGAATAGCCAGGAGGTTTCAATGGGGTTCAGTGCAGTGGGCTTTTTACCAGACCTGTATATGGAAATGTGAACAACCATACAAAAATATTCAGATTTCACCAAAAACCAGACCTGAGCATTAAAGCCTGCAGTGTGATTGTAGCATTAGATTCAATTTTAAAGTTATTTGTTCCTACTTAGCAACAAAAAACATCACAGACAATAACAGCTCAAGGCGTTCTTACAATGGGTCCGTCTCCGTGTTCCAGGAACGGCTGGTGTTGGATGTGAACAATCGCCGGCAGAAGATACTAAAAAATGTAAATAAAAAATTATGCTCAACACCCAATACATGTCAAAAGACCCCCAGCTTCTTGCATTATCATGATACATTTCTTATTATAAGACTTTGATTTATTATTGTCAAGATAAAATCCAATTAATGTTTAAAGTCCCCAGAACTCTCCGAATATTGTTAGTTTTGCTATTTTCTCTATTTTGCTTAAAGAGTGATCAATACATTTGAAAAAAAAATATTAAATGCCGTATTATGTGCAGTTTTGTGACATAAATCAAACTTCTTTATGTGACTAGTGTCCTAAAGAAGCGGATTACAAATGAAGTTCTTTTTCAAGAGCAGCGTTTGAGTTTGTGGGGAGACTTGTCTAAAAAAAGGAAGAAGTTGTAAACAGTTCTCATCGTCACCTTTATTCTTATCAGAATGAAACCATGAAAATATCATAAGATATTATTCATTCCTAAGCTAAATGGGTTAAACTTGCACTTAAGAAGGACAGAAGTACCTGAAGGAAGTAAGAAGTGATCACTTACAGCAATGGTTTTCCCAGAACCGGTTTGAGCGATGCCCACCATGTCTTTGCCGCTCAGAGCGACTGGCCACCCCTGGGACTGGATTGGAGTCGGATCAGTGAAGTTCTGCTTAACAATGACATCCATGACGTAGCCTGAGAAGATGGGATGTTCAAGTTTAATTGCTGGTAGCATGGCAGAACGTTCTGAATATATCGGGGTAAATAATGTCAGAATCGGTTTGAATCATTTTGGCTCACTTGGAAAAGCAGCTTCATGGAATTTAACAATCGGTTTGGGACAATCTCTGCCTTTCACTGTGACTTCTTTGCTTCTCCGATACTCTTCAACCTCTTGCTGAGATTGGAAAAGGACAAAAAAAAAAAACAGGAAAGATGAAATTAGTTTCTCGCTCTGCTTCTACAACATAAATTAACTCCGACTTACAGATCGCAGAGGTTAAATGAGAAACTCTGAAACGAATCTCTTTCTCACCAGAGGTCTGTGTGTGACGTCCAGGTGTTCCTGGTAGAAGTTCTTCTGAAACTTTGGAAGCTCATCCAGGTTCCAGTGTCTCTTCCTCAGCCGTTCTCCGGGGTTTCCAAACTTTCCCGGAGGAGGTCCTCCCCTGTTGCCTCCTCCACCGCCACCGAAACGAGGAGGGCCGCCGCCATAGCTGAAGAAGAAACAAATCATTAACTGTTCATGTCGAGGTCTAAAAAAATATCCACATTTATCTGCCTTTTTAACAAAACCTACATTTGGAGAAAAAAAAAAAAAAATTCCAACTCTGAATCTGTTGCTAAAAATTGCAATGACGATATCAGCTAAGAATAACATTTGGTAATATTTTATTTGAAGGGGTGTGCATAAGATTGACCTGAGACCGACATAAACATGACATAACAGCGGTCATGAACACGAAGGAGTCTTCATGAATGTTTACAACTGTTGTTATCAAGCATCATTCGGTAAATAATGATACTTTTAATGCAAAGTCGCACTAAAAGTTCCATTAGTGTAAACGTATCATTATTTAGTCAATAATGACCCTTTTAATGGAAAGTTCTATTAAAATCTGCATAAAAAGCACTCCTTCAAATGAAGTGTTGCCTAACATTTTTCTGTCTTTATTATTACATATTAAAAAAATGCTGGTATAAAAAACACACTTCATGTTTGGGAGTTCATCCAACTGGCCAAACATTTTCTCAATATGAAGAGTCATGAATACATGAGAATAAATATTGTTTCCAAGCGGTCCTTTGCAAATGTGATGCTGCACACACCGAGATCGCTATGGCAACTCCATATACTGGGCAGCTTTACTAACGATGCCTTTTGCACTCATTTGGGAAAGACCTTCCACAGTTGCTAAGAGCGGACAAATCATCTAGCTTTCATGCCAAGTAATAAACCTTAACGAAGTCCTGAAGCCAGTCCCTGTTGTTGGTCTAATCTGTGATAAGGTCAGCTGCAGAAGCAACCTATGATACAGTTCATATGTTTAAAGATTCTGGTTTATTGTTGTTCAGACTCATGAGATTTGTATGAACATTGGTTTTATAGCACACTAACTTTTTAATAAATACAGATGTAAAGCCATTATGGATTTATTTCTATTGACCATTACACATGTTCTCGCTGGGGAAACGTTGAATTCAAGCATACTGCAGTGTGGCTCAGAAACAAGGTGTACATTTTGATTTATTTTAATTATGTAAAGCACTTTGAAATGCCTTGCTGCTGAAATGTGCTATACAAATAAAATTTGATTGATTGATTGGATTTCTTACCAAAGTAGATCTAAACTGGTTGTGTGATAAAGCTGTCATATTCAGAGTACTTCCTTATTGCGTCTGTTGTGCGAGTAGTTCATTGACAACTTTCTAGTTTTCAACAACATTCTCTATATCTTCCTTTAGTAGATTGTTTAAATTGCATGTGCAGCCATGGTTACACTTGTCACTTTTCCTGAAGTAATTTTAGGTGCATCTGTTTAAATATGTTACCAAATCTATCGAACCTTAAAGCATATTATGATAATCATGTAATTTAGCAATATAAACAAATGGAAAAGAGGCTAAATTTTGAATGTTTTGATCTGTCAAACAACCTGCTTTCATTACCTTCGTCGGGAAATATATATTGTAAGCTATTTTAAGCCTTTTTTTTCATAACAAGATAAAAAAAGCCCCACCAATATGTAATTTTAAATGTCATTTTCTAGATACAAATGGTTGGAATGGGACAATTTAATGAGTTGGTGTAATTACTGGCTATACCGAACAAACAAACCGGGATGCAACATGGTGACCTACTTAAAAAAAACACGGTGAATTCAGGGAGGGTCGCTTTGCCTCCAGTAAAATATACGCAGATCGAGAACATTCCGTCTGAAATGAGCCTATTTGACAGGCATTTTATTGCCCCGCAAACACAACCGCAAGCTGAGGGCAGACTGCGTCACAAGGCCCGGGGCGCAAACAGCGGAGGCGGCCGATCAGCTGCAGACACAAGACCGCCGCCGCCGCCGTTTGCTGCCATTTTAGCTGCGCTGACCAAACGGTGAAGATGTTTCCAGGCTCCGCGGCCCAACCGTCGACCAACGGTCACAATTTACTACACGAATCTCACTTAGTCATCCAGTATTAATAACTACTTTCGACGTCCATTAATTTGTTTTGTGTGTGTGCAGGAAACCACAGCCGTGAAACCGACGTCATCAGCGTCTAAACCGCCGAGCTGCGAAACAACAAAAGAACGATAACTGAAGGCAAATCGATACGTACCCTCTATCTCTGCCCCGGTCTCTGTCGGAAAAGCCAGGCATTATTTAGAAAACTGCTACGCAAAGGTAAATTAGGTAAAAAAAATGTTGTTAGTCGGGCTAGAAGTCTGGTGAGCGATAAGGGGGTTAGAAGAAGAGGGTGAAAAGAAAATGCCGGCCGGCTCACAAACACAGACCATCGAGGCGGAAATGACGTCAGAGGCGGCGACTAACAGGCGTATCCATCCGCGTCCGATTAAAAAAAACCCAAAACATTAGTTGTGGTCCTACTTTATGTCTGAAATTAACCATCAACTGCTTTCCCCTCTTGGCTTTATGAATGGTGATGGTATTTGGTCATACAGGTTTAAACAGTACAGTATTTAAAATGGGGGAAACATCCAACAGGTAATTGTGAATTTTGTTTTCAAGGAGAGACAGTAGAACATGTTTTGTTTGTTATGTCCAAAGTGCTCTGAGGAGAGGAGGAAATTAGAATATAGACTTCTAAAGAACAAGACTAAGAATAAGATAGAGTTAAAAATACAAGATATTTTGGGATATTCCTCTTCATCTGAATATTTATGTTATTTAATAAACTTTCTTAAGAAAACTAAACTGATAGAAAGGATTTAGTTGTTTTTTTTAAGTTGCCTTCTGATCCGCACTCCATACCAGTAGGTGGCGATAATGCACACCCTTAAGTTGCTTGCCAACCGCCATTAAAACAAAAATAATAATAATAAGAAGCAGAATGGTGATGGTATTTTAGCAGTAAGCTTAATTTGTGATGCTCAGGTTCCTTTGGAATATATATGTAATTAGCAAAAATAAATACAAACAACTTAAATCTGATGAAGTTGAAAACAGTGAAACAGGAAAATGCACCAAAGGTTATTGTATTTTTACAACTGAAGTAAAAAATTGAATTTATAAATTAAATCAATACAAACTTCGTCATGTTTCTATTTCAAGTTCAAAAGCCAGTTCAGTTCCCAATGAATATGCTCAGTGATCACTGTGACCATTAGCAGCAAAACAAACAAATAATCTGTTTCTTTGTAATTTGTAATTCAAACACTGCATCAGCATGTTCACTAAAAGACGGTTAGCCACAATGTGACTGATTTATTGAGATACAAATGATTAGACATGTGAATCAATTTCTTTCTACTTCAGGTATCAGTTTATTAAGGTAGCCATATTAAATTTTGAAGTCGATGTTGATGGCTTTCTTACTTAGAATTAGGAATTTTATGATCCTTTTCACTTAACTAGAAACTTGAACATGTCAGCTTCTAAGTTAAACTGGATACTGTAATTAAGCCATACCTTCCACTCAGTCATGCAGGGCCGATTTATTATGTTATGACAGCACAAGAAACTGAAAACAATAAACAGATTTTTCTGTTTGTAACAGTTTTAAATTGTGTGCTAATGGTGTTTTCTTGCTAAAACAGCTTGAGAACCAGTGGAGGTGACTCTCTCTTTGCATCAAACCAGTAGAAGAGCCTATCAAACAGTCTCCACAGAGCCCAGGCACATCCCAAAGCTGGTATCAACTCTGCAGATGAGTTTGTCCCATTTTGGTTTTTCACTTACTTCCCCTTTCTGCCCAATCTGATGCTTGTTTATGACTATAGAAAGTCAAGTTCACCTCATCCAGATGCCTCAATGTTTTGGGTTGAACCCAATGGCTGAACCATCGATTGACTGAGGCACCTTTTAATGTTAGGTAATTGAACGGTTGGTCTTTAAAGTGACCTGTGAGTGTTACAGTTACCTGTCTGTTGTGTCTTTTTATGAAGTCTGTATGCAATGTTTTGCACAGATGTCCATTAAACCAGGTTTTAAGAGTAGTTGTAACATTTATTTGAAAGGTAATGGTGCTAATGTAACATTTTGTTTTCTACTTGTGAAGCTAAGAGTGAAAGAAAATCCTCATATCCAGCAAAAATAGATGCTGTCATTTTAGACAGCTCACTTCTTTTATACTTTTGCAGTTTTTGGTCCGTTTCCTGACTTTTCCAGGTTCGAGGAGGAGCTTTGTGCTTTCTGCTGTGGTTTGTTTTGGCACAAAATGGAAGTAAATGACATGGAAATTGTCCCAAAACCAGCAGGCCTCAGTCCCAGTCCAAAACATTTTCTTGGTTAATGTAAATTACCTCCTGTTCTTTCACCTGAAACAGAGAAACAGACATGTGAAAACCCCAAATTTCACAAATAGAAAACAGAAAGATTTTCAAAGTTTCTTAAACACGAATGCAGAAGAGTCGATTTCTGTTACTGTTACAATAAATCTCTTATTTTGGAGGTTGCAACAAACAATGCCAAAACTGAGAATAAGTATAACTGAAAAAAACCAAAAAGGAAAAAACCTAATATAGTAATAAACTAGAGAAACCAGAATAAATAATGAAAACTGATCAACCAAGAAGAACAAATATTGAAAAAAAACAAATAAATATCAAAAACACATAACAGATACCACACGTTAAAAACCAAAATACACAAGAATTGAGACACAAAAGCTTCAAATTTAAACACATACTGGTCTAGTTGATGAGACTTGATGAGACGCCAGTTTAAGTTTGTCATTATGGACAGTCGTCTTTACTGTGTCCTGTGTGAAACAGATGAAACATCCATGATTGGAAACTAAATTTAGGTTGATGCTTCCAGAGTAACTGTATGATACAGCAGCTTTAGGTCATCATAACAAAAAACGAAACAAACTGATCAAATAAAATCTCACCACAGATCAAATTTCAACACAATTTAAGTATTTAATAGCAAAACTCAATCAATACATGATCAGGATATTACTAACCTAACAGAACAGTTAATAAAGTTAAATAAAACACTTCAAGGAGGAATAAAACCCATTTGATCACTTCTTATGTTTCTGTACTTTCTAAGTTTTGTTTTCTTTTCATCTGGCTTCTCCTCTTGGCAGGAAACATAGTAAAATGTTAGATTACTTGTTGTTTTTTCCTCACAGTGCTGTTGAACGGGGGGATTTTTCATTCTGCTATAGTTCCACTTTCCCTCAAAAGAAGGAAGCTGGTTTAATGTGTGTGTCTAAGGTTTCGGAGAAACTCACTCACTCTGATTTCACCACTGCAAAACATGTGCTCCTTTTTTACACATGTACTTAAAGCACAGCATGGAAATGTTACCTATTATTACCAAAAAAAAATTGTTGGAGTCAGATAACCACATTTTCTTACAGTATATTATAGAAAGTTTCTTCAGCTCTCAAACTGCTTGGTACCAAGGTGAACGGCACTATTTCCTACCTGGAAGAGTTAGATAGAAATGATCAAAACTTTAAATGTAAAGTGACTAAAAGGTGAAATAGCCACCATCCCATTTGGTCTTGGTACATTTTGTCCCTTCGCCAATCTATGTTCTAATTTCTGTATGGTTTGGCACCATTTCATGTCCAGAACTGCCATGAAACTGCAAAGGCATAAAAGTGGCTGGAATGACCAGCAGTGCTCTTGAAAATGACAGCCACCCCCTTCTTTGATCTTTTTATACCCTCCTTGTTTGTATGTTATATCATGTTTTTCAACCTGGGGGACATAAATCGGTTGATTGAGGTTCAAGAACCAAGAAATTAGTTTTTTGCCTCAGTTTTGGGTTTTTTGCGGCTTTTCTTGACAGATCATCTCAGCTGACATTTTTGCTGGTGTGGTATCCAACTACCTTTCAACTGTCCAAAGCATGACTGCTAGGTTAATTAGTCGTTCTGTTTTGTCTTTATGTATTGGCGTATCTGTCTGGTTGTTTGTCCTGTTTTGTCTGGAATTGACCCATCTCTCACCCAATGACTACTAGAGAAAAGCTCTTGCCCCAAAACAACATTGTAGTAGTTATTTATCTCCATAATTCATGAAAATACTAAACTAAGAGATTTAAAGTAATATTCAATAAACAGGTACATGAGTACAAAATGTAGGCAGGTTGAAGGATGCAAAAAATGAGGGGATACTATTGATGGATATTATGAAAATAAAGTTTTTTTTACACTTGAAAGCACAAATAGGATTGAAAATTACTGTATTGTTATTTAATCCAAAATGAGAAAGGAGAAAGGTTTGCAATTCGCAGTAAAACAAAAGTCTAAAGTTAAAACCTTTTTAAAGAGCTTATACAGATCACAATAACTTACTGTTCTACTTCCTCTCTCTTTTTTACCTCGTTTGTGAACAGCATAGACATCTACCTAGAATTTAAAAACAAATATCATGTGATCACTGTAGTGTGTGTTGTGATTTTTATTCTTACCACAGGACTTGTTGCACAAGGTGTTTATCTTTTCCTTGATTTTATTGTTAATAATAGTCAGGTTCCTATTTTTCTCCAGCTGCTCCTGGTCTGATCCAACACAAAGGAAAATAGAATAAATACTCTTACAGTTAATATACAAAGTTTGATATTTTTCACTTAATTAAAAGAAAAAGAAAAAGAATTACTTTGGACTGCGAGGTAGATGTTTCCAGCCAGTAGGAGCAAACACACCACACCCATAAAAACACAGGCCCATTTGAAAGAACTCCTCTTCACAGACGTTTCCCTGACAAAAGACACTTAAAAACAGGAAATAAATACCTTAAAACATGTATCTAAAGTAAACTACCAAGGCAAAAATTGAATATAATGATATTTTTATTTTTGCCACAATACAGCAGCTTCTACACAGAATCAGCAGAGCTCTTACGTTTGGACTGAGCCTGTGAAAGTCCTGAAGGGTTTGGCGAAGTGTCCTCCACCCAGGGGTTGTCAAACACTCGCAGGCTTTCCGTACTCACGTAGATGTCCACCATGCTTTCCCTGTTGTCCTGTTCAAAGTGAACATGTTTAACACAGCCAGGCTCCACAGACAGGCTACCTGACATTGTTTCCACATAGATATTCCTAACATATACTGTTCTTAACAGCTGCTGTTCTGGCTTCACTCTTTTGTTTTACTAATCTCAGATGGGGATGCTTTCCGAAAGAGGCAGAGCACTTGGTATAAATAAAAGGGGAAGAGTTAAAAATAGGAAGTTAAGGTTTGAGTATCTGTTTGTTTTTCATAAATCTGCATGTGCATCACATTTTCCATTTTGTGATTGGGTTAGGTTAGGGTTTGCCAACTAGTGATTTTAAATATAATTATAAATTGAGTTTTTAGCTGATTCTTACTGAATCATTCTGTAGAATTTCCACAACTGAATTATATTTCAGGAGCGGAGCTAAGGGGGGGGCACAGGGGGGGCGGCTGCCCCCAGGCCTGGGCCGGATGGGTGCCCACGGGGGCCCGGGTCTGGAGGTGCCAGGGAGGGAGCAATGGTTTCAAGTCGCTTTAATGTCTGATTATAGACGGAGAAAGTGTGCCCTCACCTGGTCAGAAAGGTTTATGTAATGTTAAAGTTACTATTCCTCAGTGGAATATATAGTACTCAGTCCCAGTGACTGTTTGGCATTCTGAGTGTCGGTGAACTGACCCAGTTCTGACAGCAGGTGGCGATACAAGCCACACAAACAGCAGTTTGTATTCCTACCAATATTAAGACTTTGTATGATTTACATTCTTTTACTAGCTACATTTATGCTGCACAGAAACACTTTACTAGTCTCTTCCTAAGCCCAACCCTTAACCAAAACTTGCACAACATCTCTAAATCTAGTAGAGCGCAGCAGAACTGCAAAGAAACGTTCTCACCTTAAATGACCTTCCTTTGTTGGTGAATATTGTGAAAATGGTTCTCTATATGTACAATGTGCCAGTAAAGTTTGCGTGTTGTGCAGGAATACATGGTTAGCAATCAATTTATGAGTTTTTCTTATTACAACAATGTTTCCTTCTTTCCAACAAAGTAAAACTGGTGTGCATCCATTTTTATTTAAACTTGATTCAAATCACTGTTTCTGATTTATTTAAGGTTAACAGCCAAAACACACAAATCATTTTAAAATGTATATTTTAAAAGGCTTCTTTAGAAATAGCTTTAAGTCTATTTCATATGCAGTGGACATGGAGATGAAAAAGGAAATGAAAAATCAAAAGTGGATGAAAGGATGAAGAATGAGGAGTTACTTAAAATAATTTAGCAATGGTACGAATTTGCTGCGTAAATATACTGAGAAGTTAAAAACAACAGATTAATGCACTTCAACTCTGTAAGAACATCAGCCACATGTTTTTAATTAGAAATACTTCATCAGCATATTGAGCTCATGTGATCCCAGAAAGGTGGACATCCTGGAGGTAAACACCAACTGGCAGTCAGGAAGATGGACACTGATGAGACATCCTACAACTCAGAGGAGCACTGAGAACCACGATGGTCTGCAGGGGCAGTTTACCAACACCTGAATGCACTTTGAATTATATTATGAATGAATGACACTTTTAAGTTATTTGCAACACCCTGACTAACATTAGTACATGTATATTCGGGACTATTACAAGTTTTATAGTAGTTTAATACAAAATCCTCGTTGGCTCATCTCTCTTTGTCATGCATATTTGTTGCATTCTAAGAAAATATGTTGTACTGTTTCTAATTCTTCACAATAACTACAACATGTATTATGTTTATTAATTAACTTAAGAGTACCATTTAATCCTGTATGTACAAACCTAATTCTAGAAACAACATCTTCTTTTTTACTACCTTTTCTAAATTCCCCAACTTTTTTTAGATATTAAAATAAAACCTCGCTTTGTCTCCTCTGTCCCACTGTTCTTGCCATTTTCCCTTAATATATTCCTTTATAATATTCTTTATCTCATTTTTACTTATCTTAATATTCAAATCAACAATTTTCTTTCTTGAGTCACTCTTAGCAAAACTATCCACCAACTCAGTTCCTACCACACCAATGTGGGCAGGAATCCAAACTAATTTAACATGAGAGCCCTGATTTTTAATCCTGGAAATTAAGTGAATTATATCTAATATAATATCTTGCCTTGATTCTGAATTCACCTCTTGGATACTACTAGAATCTGAGCAAATTAAAACTCTCTTTTATCAATTTCCTCTACCCATTCTAAAGCCATTAAAATTGCCATTAACTCACCTGTACACTGTCAGTTTATCTTTTTTTATTATTATTATTTTTTGTAAAGTTTAAATCTGGAGCACTGAATTTGCTCGCGGAGTCTATTAATTATCCCAGATGAGCTAAATCTGATCCTAACTTTGATCACATAAGACAGACCGCCGCTGTTATTTTACTGAGCAGGTCCTCTGGAGAGAAAAGGTTAACATCATATCATATTTTTAGGACAAGACTGAAGAGTGTGTTGTTGTTGTTGTTTTTTTTTCATCATCAGGTTTCTAGTTTATTCCTCTGAAATCTGTTTTTTCTGGCTTGTTCGCTCCCGATAAATCCATAATGGCGGGGATTTTCAAACCACTGATCCTCCGTCTCTCATTGGAAGCCCGCTGAACTGCTCAGCCAATCACAGTGAAGGGACAGCACAGCTGAATTTACATGCATTGTGTATAAGACCGGCCTCCCGACCGCAGCGCTCCACTCGTCGACTCCACTCCAGAGAAGATGCCTGAACCCGCCAAGTCTGCGCCCAAGAAGGGCTCCAAGAAAGCCGTGACCAAGACGGCCAGCAAGGGAGGCAAGAAGAAGCGACGGACCAGGAAGGAGAGCTACGCCATCTACGTGTACAAGGTGCTGAAGCAGGTCCACCCCGACACCGGCATCTCCTCCAAGGCCATGAGCATCATGAACTCGTTCGTCAACGACATCTTCGAGCGCATCGCCTCCGAGGCTTCCCGCCTGGCTCACTACAACAAGCGATCCACCATCACCTCCAGGGAGATCCAGACCGCCGTCCGGCTCCTGCTGCCCGGAGAGCTGGCCAAGCACGCCGTGTCTGAGGGCACCAAGGCGGTCACCAAGTACACCAGCTCCAAGTAACCTGGCCGTCCGGAACTTACTCAACCCAAAGGCTCTTTTAAGAGCCGCACACAATGTCTCAAGAGATCATCCTGACACTCTGCTCTCATTTCTTCAGGAACATTCAGCTTGTAGAACACACGAATAAAATGCTTCACTGCTTTCAATTATATACACTTTAACTTTAACAAACTCAAAATAAAATTATGAACCATCATGAAATGTAAAACTATGCTATGTTGGGGTAATAAAAGTTGTCATTTAAAATGCAAACTACAGCAGCAAACAACTTCTGGTTTTCCCTTAATGTTTGGACAACTTCAACTGCAAATACACTGAAGATCTGTTTAAAAATCAAATGTTTGGGATTCCTATAGATCTAGAAAATCTACATTTTAAACCCTTGATAGTTTGTACCTAAAGGCAAAAGGATTTTAGAAAATGGGGTTTAACGGCCAAAGTGGAATCTGCTGGCCATATTTCTAATTATTTCAAACTATTAAGAAATGGAGAAAAAAACCTTCATACTATATTAGATGCACTGTGTTTATTTTAAAGACATTTGTAAAAAGCAAAGTGTTGCCCCGTCTTTTAGCTCAAACTAAAACAGTTTTCTGTCATTCCAAAGTGCTGTCTTTTCTCGAATTGTTTATATTTAGCAAAAACATTAAAAAAAATAATTAACAGCTTATCAAGCATAAAAAATTGACACTTGGTTCTTCTTGTCTGCTGCTGCAACACAGGACTTCTGGTCTTTCTGCATTTTCCCCAGTGGGAAATGCAGAAAAACTAAAAGGCCAGTTTCTGAAAAAATGTGACCCAGATCCGGAGGGTGAGGCGCATGACTATAAGAAAACCTTTGACAACATCTCAGTGGAAATATTTACCAAACATTTCAATTAAAATTAACTGTCTGTTCAAGATATTTTTTTCTTGTTATTCAGTATAAGTTTTCTAAGATGTTATGAGAAAAAACGTCCTTGTACTTAAAAAGCAAATCTGATTCTGGATTTCAAATTCAAAAACACCAATTTACTTTTCAGCAGCGATGATCTGAAGTTTACACACTTTACATGTTAATCAGTCCTTGTGTTATTGAAAGTTTATTGAAATCCTTCTTCTTGGGGCTCTTACAATATTTTCTTAGAATAATGATTTTGGTTCCATATTTATAAAGAGTGAAATGTTTTCATCCCCTTTTAATGTTTTTTCATCTTGTCACATTACAATATTAAAATGTTAATTGTTTACTAGGTTTTTATGTAAAATACATGTTGGTGAAATGGAAATAAAGTGATACAAGCTTTTGAAAGTGTTTTACGAAAACGTCTCTTTATTACTCCATGAATAAAGTCCAATGCAACTTAATTTCTAAAAACATCAACTCAGTTCTTAATTTCCATGTGAATATTAGAGCCCATTGCTTTATTTCTAAACAATATTTATATTGTTAAAGAAAAGTGCAGACATGTTCTAAAACTCCAAGGAGAAAGTTATTTAAGGTATAAATATTGTTTCCTCCTGAGCTTTATTGTTTCCCTGTCGATTTTACTTGGACTGAAGAGCAAAATCTTACATCCAATCTGTTTTACCAATGTGAAAGATGTGATGAAGTTATCAAATATACATTAAAGCCCATCGTTTCTCTCTGGATGTAATAAAAATGGCAATTTAAGAAGATTAAAATAGAGCTAATTAAGAAGCAGAACTATGAAAGGCAAATGTTTAGTCATATTTTATCCAGGCACACAAAAGAAACCAAAAACACAAATACTCTGTTTGAGACTAACTTTGTAAAGCCCAGCGCAGATTGAGAAAGTGTAGAAAATACTTTATTCATTCAGTTCAAGCGCAGTTATAATCTAGAAGTTATATTTTTATTAATTTCCGGAGTTGAGAGCAGAAAATCTGACTTTGATTAGCGCTGCTAGGAAGTCTGGGAACATCATGAGACGCCATCATCAGTGTGTTTGCTGATGCTACAATATCTTCATCTTAGGACGACATGGGACTCGGCGGCTGGTTGTTTTTATTCTCAGTCTTTACATTAACATGTTAGGAAGCGTTCAGACAACATTTGATCAGGATGACGGGATCTGACGAGGAGAAAGGACGGAAAACACAGCGATTATCAGCGCGTTCCGCCGCGAACCGGTGCCGTTTTCAGGCTCCGGTAACGAGGAGCAGAAAACTTCAGAGATTTCCAGAAGCTGAACACGAAGATAAACTAGTTCGCTACGGAGCCGCTACACTGTCGGCCCGCAGCGCTGATCCAGCACGGAGATTTCAGCCGTTTTATGCCGCCGAGAAAACACAAAGCGAAGCCGTCCATGTTGCTGCGAGGAGCCCCGGACGCGGTTGAGTCTCCACGGTTCTCATGGTGTGTTGAAGTGCCGCGCGCCGCTCCGGGTTTCTCATTTCCACTCCGACCGTTGTTGAACCGTCAGCAGGAAGATGGCGGAAGTCGCTCCAGCTCCGCCGCCCGTCGCCGCTCCGGCCAAAGCGGCCAAGAAGAAGGTCTCCAAGCCCAAGAAGGGCGGCCCCAGCGTCGGCGAGCTGATCGTGAACACCGTGGCCGCTTCCAAGGAGCGAGGCGGCGTGTCGGCCGCCGCCCTCAAGAAGGCGCTGGCCGCCGGAGGATACGATGTGGACAAAAACAGAGCCCGAGTCAGGACCGCCATTAAGAGCCTGCTCACCAAGGGAACCCTGGTCCACACCAAGGGAACCGGGGCCTCCGGCTCCTTCAAGATGGGCAGCAAGGCCGAGACCAAGGCGAACAAGCCCGCGAAGAAACCCGCTGCTAAAGCTAAGAAGCCCGCGGCGGCCAAGAAACCCGCAGCGGCGGCGGCCAAGAAGCCCAAGAAAGTAGCAGCCAAGAAGCCCGTTGTTGCTGCTGCTGCTGCTGCTGCTGCCAAGAAGTCTCCTAAGAAGGCCAAGAAACCGGCAGCCATCAAGAAGGCCACTAAGAGCCCTAAGAAGGCGGCAGCCAAGAAGGCCACTAAGAGCCCTAAGAAGGCAGCAGCCAAGAAAGCTCCAGCGAAGAAGACGTTAAGCCCAAAGTCAAGAAGGCAGCAGCCAAGAAGTGAACTCCGTCCCTCAGACTTCAGATAAACAAAGGCTCTTTTAAGAGCCAACACTGCGACGCATAGGAGCTCATTCCCTCACTTGTAATCAGCATAGAGTATTTTCTTCAAATAAAAAATGTTTATAGGAACTGGTCTGGAGTATGATCAGGAAAAAGACTTGATTACCTGTTTTCCATTTATGTATTGTAAATTGAGTAACTTTTATCACTGTATATTTACTTGTATAGCGTAAATGTTAAAATTAAATACAATTATATATCGTAAATATAAATTGTTCAAATATTTATTTAGGATGCCATTTGGTTCCCAAAAAATTACAAAACTAAATTATTGCTAGTTATTGTAAAAAAAAAAAAATAAAAAATTCTGTGACTTTCAGCCATTCCTTATGGAAGAGGATTAGGGCCACTGAAAAAAAAATAATTCTGACTTTAATCTGAGAATTCTGATTTTGGGGTCAGAATTCTGACTTTTTGACTTTAAAGTCTGAACTCTGACTTTAAATCTCAAACTTCTGAATTCTGACTTTAATCTCAAAATTCTGACTTTAATCTAAGAATTCTGACTTTAAAGTCAGAACTCTTTTTTTTTTTTTTTTTTTTCTCGTTGGCCCTAATCCTCTTCCGTAGTTCCTCCTTACAGACCAACCAGAGGAGCCTCCTGCACAGCGGGGCTTGGACTGTGGCCCTAAAACATTTGAGCGGAGCTTCACGGACTGTTTCAAAACAGCCACCAAAGAGCCCGGAAGGCCGGTTCTGTGGGCCGAGCTGCATCTTGCCCACCACCAATCAGGAGCTGAAAACTCAAAAGGCGTCTCCACCTCCCAGTTGCTACCCTATTTTAAAAGCAGCGAGTTCTCAGGACTGCTTCATATTTTCTCTTGAGTTTAGAGAAAGTTTAATGGATGGCGAGAACCAAGCAGACGCCAGGAAATCCACCGGAGGCAAAGCCCCCAGGGAACAGCAGGCCACCAAGGCCGCCACCAGGAGCGCTGTGGCCACCGGCGGCGTCAAGAAACCCCACCGGTACCGTGGCGATGGCCCAGGACCTTGAGGCCGACCTGCGCTTCCAGAGCTCGGCCGTCATGGCTGTGCAGGAGGCCGGCAAGGGTCTACCTGGTGGGGCTTTTCGAGGACACCAACATACCTGAGTGAAGTTGGCCCCCCCACCTTCTTCAAATCAGACAAAATTGGTGTCAAACGTTTGTGCTACGTTTGTGCTGGTTTGTGCAGCAAAAATTTTCGTTTGTGCCGCTATCGTTTTAAAGATATAAAGAAATGTTTCTAGAGGTCATCCAAGGTCAACCAACCCCCCCACCTTCTTCAAATCAGACAAAATGGGTGTCAATCAACTCGGCTACGTTTGTGCTGGTTTGTGCAGCAAAAATTTTCGTTTGTGCCGCTATCGTTTTAAAGATATAAAGAAATGTTTCTAGAGGTCATCCAAGGTCAACCAACCCCCGCCCCCCCACCTTCTTCAAACCAGACAAAATGGGTGTCAATCAACTCGGCTACGTTTGTGCTGGATGTGCAGCAAAAATTTTCGTTTGTGCCGCTTTGGCTTTGAAGATATTAATGAAAGTGTAAAGGTTAAAAGGTCAACCAACCCCCCAAACGTTTATGAAATCCAATTTTCTTTATAGCTTCAAAATGATAGCAGCACAAACGAAAATTTTTGCTGCACAAACCAGCACAGATGTAGCACTAATGTTTGACACCAATTTTGTTTGATTTCATAAAAGTGGGGGGGGGGCTGGTTGACCTTTTGACCTTTACACTTTCATTAATATCTTCAAAGCCAAAGCAGCACAAATGAAAATTTTTGCTGCACAAACCAGCACAAGCGTAGCCGAGTTGATTGACACCCATTTTGTCTGATTTGAAGAAGGTGGGGGGGCCGACTTCACTCAGGTCCCCAACATGTGCGCCATCCACGCCAAGAGGGTCACCATCATGCCCAAGAGACGGGGCAGAGGTCCACCAGCAGCCCAGGAAAACACAACGGCTCTTCTGAGAGCCAGAACACTCCCCTACTGAGCAAAGACCTCTTATCCAGTCTTTCATTTGGTTTGCTCGCCTAAAACCTGCTACGAGGGATTGTTGTCGATGTGTTAGCATTTTAGAGGCTGCAACATATTCAGAAAGGATATTTGCTAAAAGATGGTTTTTTCAGACAATGTGAAGTTATGTTCCAGAGGTGTGGTACCTTTTTCCCTACACATTTAAACACTACAGACTGGAACGTCAAATCAAACCTATATTTTAGGAAGTAAAGACTCTCCTAGGGGCATGCTAATGTAGCTGAGTTAATTTAATTTCTTTTATTTTTCTGGTGAACCTTCTCAAAACACCCTTTTGTTAAATTTGCATGATTGCTGTCGCCTTTGCACTGCAGTGGGTTATTTCTGTTTTATTACTGAGTTTTATTTTTGGATTCTAATGTGGCACCAAATCCATCCCCATTATCTATGTACGTATATTTGTCATTTCTTGGTTTTGACTTGTATTTTATTTTGGTGGAGAAGCTTTTATTTTCTTGTTTCCTGTTTCCGCTGCCCTCCTCAGTTCGAGCCAAGCTGCGCTGGGGAGAGGTTAGCGCACACAGTTGTCTTCTGATTGTGCATTAAAATATTCAAAATGTTATATAAAAAAGTATGCTGCTCAGCTCATAAGTTGTAAATAGTTGTTTAACCTTTTGATGTTTAGCATAGCACTGTTCTGGGTATTTAATTCCCACGGTTTTGACATTTATTAAGTTTATCCAGTAACTTGGTAATTTTATTTTACTTTATATTTTGTTCTGTTGGATGGTAAAGGTGTGTGTGGGAAAGCCAGAGCCAGGAACTGCTGCTGAACATGATTTTGTTTTAAACAGGAATAAATCAATGCAAATCCTGGTTCCTTTCCTGGTCATTCTACAACTGTTACACTAATGATAAATTTAGCTCTGCTCCCAATCTGCTCTTATTCTGTAGCCTCATATTTTAGCTTAACTTGGCAAATATGAATGTTAAGTATGTTAATAAAAACTTAATTTAGTTTTGTCAATAAATTGGCCAGCAAAGAATCAGCTGACTAATATCTTCCATGAGTTAAATGAATGCCCAAAGTTACCCAATAAGGTCCAGACAAACTGATGAAGTCATTTTAAAATCAGTTTATTATGTAATCAGGTTCTACATGTTATTTCACTCCCTGGAACAAAGAACATCAGAATAATATCTCTAGCCATTAATCAAGCTGTGGTTGAAAAGCTCCCAAACATGAAAGACCAACTACACCTCTAAAAAAATCAGAATATATGGTTCTGCTTGTTATTTCATTGCAAACAGCGTTCAAAGGTCACAATTAATTCCTGCGTTCTTACAGAAACACAAGGTTTTTATTACAATCATTTAAGTTTTCTAAGATAACAAACAGTAGTTTCCCTCCACCAACCCAGAATCACCCTAACTTATACCAAGCTGTTGTTCTGTCAGATCATCATACATTGTCAGATAGTCATACGCTTAGCTCAGACATGCATACGCTGTCATTACCATATGATTTTATTTAATCAGCAGCATAGAATCATGACGTAGCTCATCATACACTTTGTTATTAACAGTTATATGGCTTTCTGACTTAGCGGTTAAATAGGTTAATGAGTTTTACATGGCTTGCGTTGTACTTGACTGTATTATATCATATTATAAACAATTTAATCACTTATTTTCGTCATAACTTGTTGCGTATACTGAACTGACAACTCCACTGACGGTCGGACTTCTTAATGCGCATGCGCACTCACTGCTTGTATGCTATCCTGACAGCGTATGGCTATCTGACAGAACACCCGTCTTGTTCAGGAGGAACTTAACCAGAACCGATGAAGGATCCAAGCCTAAACGCCCACGCTGTTCTCCACCAACTTCGGGTCCAGGTATGTGTAAGGCAGCTTAAGATCTTTGTTTCTGGCATTGATTTGCAGACTCAGCTCATTAAGTTTCTCATTGAAGACCTTTATGTTGTTCAGGGGAACATCTTCAATAAACCGCTGCTCTGGGTAGTTGCCAAGGAACTCCTGTTGATTACAGAGGAACGTTTAATCTGGTTTCCATCGTGGTTTCAGTCATTATTTACGTACAGGTCAGAGTAAAAATACATCTGTGATGTTTTACGATAATGTTGAGGGCGTTGTATTAATGCATATCATCAAAAAGACTTTCATAGACTGCTCCATGATGGCTGAGTGGAGCAGAGGTTCTGGTCACTATTATCAAAAAGGAAAAACCCATTGCTCTATGTCCATCTTTTAATTAAAAACCTCACATGCAGGGTAATATTTTTATCCGCTTGGGTGTGTCTTGCAAAGTGGGATTAGGCACAAATGGGGCGGGGCTAAAGAACACACACCCTAACCCTTCAACAAAAACGCACATTTGAAGGGCGGAACAAGGGTGGAGTACGAACATTGGGGCCGGACCATAGTCACTCTCAGAATCTGAATGTCAAAGTTATCGCCACCTGGCGGGATCACATAATGATAGTGACCGGAACCACCTGGTGGAGATCAGGTCTTAGAGTTAGGAGACATGCTAACAGAACCAGGGCTACTTACGGAGTCACTGGACTGCTTGCTGAGCACCCAAACTGCGGCCATCAAAAGCACAGTGACATCCATAGAAGGCAGTGTGTCCAGCAGAGTTTCCTCTGTAGCTTCGCCCTTTTTGGAAGGCGGTGGACCTTGCAGGGTCCCTGGGCAGTTGGGCATCCAGCCAATGAAGTCGTACTGCAGGAACCAAACCCAACAGACACCAATCAGTTCCAGCTGCAAGATGCTCTGTTTTACTTGATGAGTCTTCATTGATGATTACCATTAGAATAAAAAATTAGTTTGCAATGAAAACATATCTTTTTATCCGGAATTAAGAGTAATATTAAGTGAGATCCTCTGATAATTTATCTATTACCTCATTTAATCAGTTTGTACTAAAACACATTTGTTTCCACATAGAAAATAAAGTCTGTATGCAGCAGAAAATTATCTTGACTAATATTAAACAATCTATATATATCATATAATAAGGTAAGTGTGTTACCTTGGGATTCACGAGGTAAGGAAAACATCCAATAATATTGGTAATGTTATGATTGTCAATAAAAAAACAATCTATGTTTTTGTGGATTAGATTCAATAACCACAGATGATTAAATGTATCCATCCAAGCAACAAGTGTTGTGACTTATTTACGTTCACATGGTGTTAAGTACTTGATTAGTGACTTATTTACAATTATAAGTTAAGCTAAAGTTACATGATTATATTTACTTTTCACTGAATTTAACATGATGGTACATAATTACAAAAAGGTGAAGTGATTTACATTCAAAGTGATTTATTTTGGAAAGCGGAAGTCTTTTATTTTGAAAAGCACTTAACAGGCTCTAGTTTTGTCTTTTGTCACTATCTTGCCTTGTGTTGCTAGGTTACGAACAGCTTTGCCGTTATCGGCTGTCGCGGTTGTTTTGTGCAATAAAATCTGAACCCAAATTGTTCAGCAAAGACATCTGAGCCTCCGTTATGATTGAAGAAGCTTTCACTACGTAATAACGAGGCTTCATAGAAATGTTTCTACTGGCTGACATATACTGTTCTGGTACCGAAACCACTTAATTATCTACTGCCAGTCACCACATAAAAAAACGTTATAGAGAGCCTCAATGCTCTCTAATGAAATAAGGAGCGAACACTTAGTTCTTCACTAAACGCATTTTACGTCCAATAATACTGCAACAATGACAAATCAGAGTTGGACTGTCAATCCCCTGTTGATCTAAACTCCATCTTAGACTAAAATGCTCGAATGATAGATCCCACTCTGCTGCTAGCTGAGCTCAAAATGGCAGCCATCACTGCTAAAGAAACGAAAACAGATGCTAACAGTTAACATGACGCAGGTTACTATGGGAACAGCTCCCAACTTCCGGAACACGCTAAGGTAAACTTCCCCTGCAAGACAGAGACATCTGTGCTTCACAGGCTGATCTTTGTTTTTAAAATAGGACTGCCTTCAGGGATGTCAAACTCCAGTCCTCAAGGTGTCCTGCAACTTTTAGATGTGCCTCTGCTGCACCACACCTGAATAGAATAATTAGGTCATTAACAAGGCTCTGGAGAACCGGTCTACACAAGGAGGAGGTAATTAAGCCAGTTCATTCCAGTGTTTTGTACCTGTGGCACATCTAAAAACTGCAGGATACCGGCCCTTGAGGACTGGAGTTTGACATCCCTGCCTGGACCAAGAGCGTCCAGTGTCCAAAGTGTCCAGAGACCTGAACATTACGTGACTGACGCTCTGCAGCAGAACTTCAGTAGTTGGAGAAACTTACCTGTCCAGCGTTCACAGCCGAGTGCTGTGCTGAGCAGGTGAAGATCACCATGGTGACAAACTTCACCAATTCATCCACAGTGTCGAATTTCATTGGAATACCTGAAAATGAGTTAAAGTGATGTTCAGCATTGATAGAAAGTTGACTTTTCAAGCCAGGATGAAAACATTTACGCACCTGTGTTTTTCTCTTTAAGGAACCCATATGAATATATATCATCGATCCACTTCTGCAGAGCCTCGTCTTTCTGGACCATCTCATCGTTCTTGTAGTAATACTGCAGGGTTTCTTGCACAAAGCTGTAGGAACATTCAGGATTCATTTCTGCTGCAGTTTACAGTCACCACATCAGCCCAAAGTCAGACTGATGTTTTATAAAAGATACAAACATTTTCCAAAATACTTTTCAAAATGTATATAACTTATCATTTTTTGTGCAAAATGTTCAACACTTGCTTATATTCTAACTTACAAGAAGAAATGAAAAGGGTACAACATTTTGTATTCACAGTAAACCTAAGGGCGATGGCAGCTTCATCACATCTCCTTTTTTTGTTGTTTTTGTTTGTTTTTTACAGAGGTTGGCTGCTTTGAGGTTGAATTATATAGTTGCAGTTCTCTCCAAAAATAAGCCTAAATCAGTCAGAGGGACTTTATAGATACACTGTAAAACATTTTAAGGTGGTTTAACTTCAAAATGAAAATCCACCTGCTGCCTGGAAAATACAATTTAAGTCAACAAGAAAAATAGTTCAGGTTTTAACTCACAAACTAAAGTTAATTTAACAACAAGAGACAAGTTGTTTAAACATTGTTTTATAACTTTATTGATCTTGAATTGAGTTTTAACTTAATGCGGCAATTTAAACCAAATAATTATTTCACAATATGCAAGAAAAAAAACTGTCCTCACCTGGTTAAAGAGCCACATTTCTCCATTATTTTACTCACAATATCAAGCTAAAATGACTACTTATTTTACTACTTATTTTACTCTACACAGTAAAGATGCCAGTGTTGAATTAACACCCAATAGTGTCTATATGTGTCCAAGTCAGCTGGTGTTAAATTCAACACTACAGAGTGTCACATTAACATTTACAATGGTGTTGGTGTTAAAATATATTAAAAGTAACACCAGTGTAGTGTTGATCACAAAACATAATGTGGAGTTAAAAAAGTAAATCATTGATCCACAAGGTGTCAATATGAATCAAATCCAGTGGAAAATATTCAAAACAATACACAGAAATGAAAAGTTTAACTTTTCTTAAACCCATTTCAGTGTTATAGACCAATGTTAATTTAACAGAAAAATGAGTGTCAATCTTTTAACACTTTCAAAAGTGTTACTTTAAAACCTGCTGACTTGGACACATATAGACACTTTGGGGTGTTAATTCAACACTGGCATTTTTACTGTGTAGAATAATTAAAATACTTGTTTCAACAACTAGACCAGCACTTTCAGTTGATTCTTTTTTTAAAACTCAGGATTAAAAGCAAACAGTCTGTACCTTTGGATGATGTTCCACAGCCTCAGACCATCGTCTCTGTAGAAGAAGTTGGGCACATCCTCCAGCCCACGGTCACAGATGTCGTCTGGTAAGCAGAGGGACCTGTAGGTCATGGAGGAGAGCGCCTTCCGCAGAATGGTGAACATACCTTCACCACCAGAAGATGCAATCTAGGGGGGGAGACAGCGTCTGTAACTTGGTGATGTAGGTGTGGACATACAGTAGTTCCTGACTCAGTGATTTTTCTTTCTTACCTTGGGGAAAACACCTGTTTCAGATATGAGAAAATCCCGTGCGAGGCAGTTGATCATCAGCGTGTAGCGAGTGTGAGGCATGAGAAGCTGAAAAAGGTAATTTATTAGCAACACCACCAGTTACATCAGTGTGAAAACATTCCAACTAATGATCAACCAACAAGCTCCCAATACCTTGTAGAGAGGATGCATCATGGGTATTTGGCGCAGCAGAGCCACTCTGAACACCTCAGCCAGCAGGTGGGTGCGTAGCAGGTGAGAACTGAGTTCATGCATGTTGAAATCCGCATTTTTCACAAACGTCTTTGCCAACAACCAGTCCCACTCTGAGTCAGTGGGGAGGAATATGGGGTTGTCCTCTGCTGGAATCTGTTTCAGCTGCAGGATGAGCACAGAAAATGGTCCACAATCATTCTTGTCCACTTGATGACCCAAACTGATTTCTGCTAATGAACCAGTACAAAATGTAAAACTGATCTATGGCAGATACAGGTAGCAATGCATGTACACCGTAGGTCCAGACAAATGAGTTTCATCTTACAAACTGTCATTGATGCAGACTTAAGATAGAACTTCAGTTATCAGATTTACAGCAGTTCCCTCATCTATATACTAATGATGCATGACTAGGGCTGTAGTGATACAATAATCTCATGATACGATATGATACACAATATTCTGCCCATGATACAATATATATTGTGATATTCAGCAAATGATACAATTCAATACACTTTTGCGATTTTCTGAAAGATTTTAGAGGGACAGAGTGATTTTGGTGACATTTTGTGACTGTTATGAAGTTGGACTGAATTAATTTAACTGAAAACTGATTAAAAGCTCCAACTACACAATACCTGGCTCTGGTTGGACACAGACTTAAAGTCGACAGCTGGACAAAATTAATCAAAGAAGTGAGAAAACATGTTTCTTTTAATTGAAACATTACAAACTGTAGCTTAGATGCATTTGTAAAGTAAATAAAATGCACCAAGTACCTGCTCTGAATAGTTTGATACCTTTTTAACCTTGACACTTAACATCTGAAGGAATCACTCTAAGCCTGATGACTGAATTACTCTCCCGGTGAAGCAAGCAGTGAGTGAGCCAGTTGACAATTGGATTTTACGATACTTGCGGATGAATATCAATTTTTTTCTAGGAAAGAAAATATCAATATATATCGCAAAATCGATATTATTACACAGCCCTATGCTTGACTTAAACTTGAAATGCCTTTTTATCTAAATTCCTAGCAGAATCTCCCACTTAAACTTCTAAGAAATTAATTTAGCTGCACATGCACTTTACTTTTTTGAGCATATTGGAGAGTCTTGAAAATGTTAAGTAAAGTTAATGCTAAGCTGCTAGCAAATGAGGGCTATCTGCTCTAACACCAACAACTAGGTTTGGATGGATACCTCACCTGAATTGCAATTGGCATCAGTTTGTTATCAGTTTGGTGCAGCAAAACAAGAGGAGCCACCAGATACTGCTGCTTCCCATCTATGATGTTTGCCTTCACTCCATCCAACATCTTGTAGTCACACAAGAAGATGTTGCCTTTCTGTTTGTAAATTACAGTAGAAAGTTAGTTACTAGGAGGCTTAACAGTCTAAAAACATGACTCGCCATCAGATAACCACCTTCATCTCATCTGTCAGACTCTGATTCCCATCCTTGAAGACCATCTCATCAGTCACTTGAAAGTTCTCAGGCAGAGTTTCACAGCGCTGGATCATCATCGGGTTTACTCCGTTCAGAAACTGGTAGCCGAAGAAGGAGTCCTCCTTCCAATGCTGACAGACATAATCTGAAAGAGATTTCATGTTTTAGCAAAGACCCTTCGCTGCTGTCTAAATCTGACCAAACTGGGGTGATGCCAACGGGTCAGTAGACAGTATTTGTGAAGGATGAAGTGTCTACCAGAAACAGAAACATGCTTAGTGATGATACAGTACCAGATATTTCAGTGCGATGGTGGGAGTACAGACGTTTTATGTCTTCAATATTGGTCCACTTTGTCTTCCACTCGAACAATTCTGTCCCTTTTAGCTCAACAAACCTAAACAATAGAAATAATCATTAAGTTCAACAATTAAAACCCATTTAAGATGGAAGTAAAACCAGGGAGGGAAATCTTACGCTATTGCTTCAGTGAACTTCATCCCTCTATACTTCGTGTCATCACGTTCATCAAGGGGGAGTGACTCATAGGACTTTGCTTTAATGTTGTATGGTAATCCATCTTTAAGCTGATCCCAGCTAAGGCAAACAGAAAAGAGACAAATGGTTTAAGCAAAAGAGAAATCTACGTCATGTTTTCAGGATAACTGGACACTGACGTTATTAAGTAATAGAGCTACATTTATAGAAATGTTTCTCCTTTCAGAGGGTTTATTAACCCTTACTGATGGGGCAGGCTGGGTAAGCAGGTATAAAGAATGGACAGGATGAAAGGACAGGTTGGTTCTTACTTATAGAGGGTCCGCTGTTCTTCAAGATTTTCTGTCCAACATAATTGGGTGATGTTTTTGTCTTCTTGACTGAAAAATTTAGCTACAGAAGGAAAAGTGTTATTCAATAAAATTTGTTTGAGATTTTTCTTCCTCACAGTGTCAGTGTATTCTTTCTCTGCAAGGAGCTCATTGTGAACCAACCTGATCCCTCCTGGAAATGGTGATTCTCGCAGTCATTGATCCATTTGTAGATCGGAAACTGGTAGATGTCTCCCATTGGCGATTCCACCACCACCTTAGCAACAAACCACGGGGTGTTTCGGAACAGCGTGTGGTATTCCTTCTTCACAATGATTGCTAAAAGCTCACCAAGTGGCTTGGTGCATTTCACCTCATGAGTGAATGGCTGAAAAAACAAAGAAAACATCTCAAATAAATTCCCCAAGTTTCAACTAACTTATCCCACTGGTTGAGGAGAAACCTCAGTGAAGTGAACCAAACTTATAAAAGAGCCTGCTTTGGCTGAGCACATAGGAAAGTGGTCAGGGTTTAAATAATTCAAAGCAAATTTAAATGTGCAGAGTTTGACGATGAGGAGAAAGAGTTTTCATCCTTACATTCATTATCAAGGATGGGAACCATGTGCTGAGCTTCGTGGGGTCACTCTCACCGTCTGTCCCCACCAATGTGATGAAGAAATCATGGAAAGTGCAGGAATGAGCAACATCTCCCGTGTAGACGCTTACTTTATAGCTCACCATGTTTTCCTAGAGAACAGATGAAACCTGACAGAGGAACAACCAAGAAGCAACATTAATCTCAGGAGAAATCACAGCTTGCATCAATACAAACCTGTTTGTTCAACAGATAATTCTTACTTGCTTCAACTTGACCAAGATGATCTTCTGAAGACCTGCTTGAGCTGATGTAAGACCAGGTGGCGGATCATCCTTTTTATACTCTCAGTTAATGTGGGAGCGGCCTGGTTGAAACAGTCATATTGGGCAATACATAGCTAGCTACTAATAAACACTTCAACTGAAATACTCAAGAAATGCTCCCATAGCACCCACCCAACTGAAGTTTCATTCTTCAGAACATTTGCTCAACAGAAGCTGGTTTGACTGGATCACTCCTTCCTCAGCATGTAGCTTGGATGGGGCTAAGCCGGTGGGAGGCCGGAAAACAAGGACAAACTGAGTCCAGTAAGGTCCTCTTATGTGAGAGCACGAACGTTTGAGTTACTTAAAACATAACTTGGAGTTAAACTGCTTCCTGCTGATTAAGCAAAGATTTTATGATGTGCAGAAATGAGTTTAAGAGAAATGTTCTGGAATGGCTCTTTGGCCAAGTTCAGGCAGACCAGCATGGAACTTGTTTCCATTTTACATGATGTTTGATTATGTACAATTATTTAAATACTATTTATATCATCAATCACATTATAGACTATTAAACAGTCTTATATATCATATTTTGAAATAAGCTCTGTTTTAATGAGTTTTTTAAATTGCCTTACATTTGTACTTTTTTTAACTCGTCATTCAATCCATTCAACACATTTACTCCACACACAGATAAACAGAAACTCTTCCTGGTTGTTCCAATATGTTGTTTTTTTAAAATATCCTTCACCTCTTAGATTATAACCACACTCTCTGTCATCAAGCATTTCTTGTATATTGTGTGAGAGTTTTTGATTTCTGACCTTAAACATGAATTGTGAAGTTTTAAATGTTACAATGTCCCAGAAATTCAGTATATTTGATTTGATAAATAACTGGTTTGTGTGTTCTCAATATCCTACTTTATGTAGTTTTCAGATTGATTTTTTTTTGTAAGACATATAATGGCTGTAAATTTGTTTTGAATGTATTCCCCCAAATTTCCACACAATACATTAAATGTGGTACAATGAGTGTGTTATATAGAATAAACAAAGATTTATAGTCCAGGACAAAACTAATTCCTCTTAGAACAGCAACACTTTTGGCTATTTTAGATTTTACTAGGCTGATCTGTGGTTTCCAGCTAAACTTATTTGTAACTTATAGTTACAAATCTTGGAGTTAGAATGGATTCTCAACTTACATTTGAAAATCACATTCAGCATCTGTTTAAAATCTGTTTCTTTCATCTTCGTAATATCTCCAAAATTCGTCCGTTTCTTTCTTTCTCTGATGCTGAGACTCTCGTTCATGCATTTGTCTCCTCCAGGCTCGACTACTGCAACTCTCTGTTTGTTGGAATCCATAAAAAACATCTTCAGAAGTTCCAATACATTCAAAACAGCGCAGCCAGGATTCTCTTGAGGGCCGTAAATCTGCCCATATTACACCTATCCTGCATGACCTTCACTGGCTTCCTACCAGCTGCAGAATTCAGTACAAAATCGCGCTCATCACCCATCAGTGTTTAAACGGAACCTCACCGGATTATCTGAAGGACCTTCTCACTCCACATTCATCCACCAGATCTCTACGATCACAAGACTGCAACTTCCTTCACCTTCCTCGCTCCAGATTAAGGTCCATGGGAGATCGGGCTTTCACTGTCGCTGCCCCCCGTCTCTGGATCTCCCAGATTATTTGAGAGCTCCACAACCACTGATTGATTTTAAAAGAGGCTTGAAGACTTTTTTATTTAAGCAAGCCTATTCTGCCTCCACATGATTTTTATGATGTTGATTTTATCTCTGATTTTATTTGCACTGTGTAGCACTTTGAGATTTTTGTTAATGAAAAGTGCGGTACAAATTGGATTGATTATTATTATTATTATTATTATTATTATTATTGTCATCATCTAATATGACACCCAAGAATTTTATTTCATGTACTTTTTCTAAATCAACACTGTCAATTGATATTTTAATTGGATTATTTTCCTGTTTTTTATTGTTTCCGAATATCATGAATTTTGTTTTATTCAAATTTACTGATGATTTATTGTTTTTGAGCCAATGTTGTAATTTTTCCTTTTCTGTGTTGACCATTTCTGAGAGTTGTTGAATGTTTTCTCCAGTACAGTAGATATTCATTTATGGTGCAGTTTCATGAAAATGGAAATGCTAATAAGTGCTCTACTGCTCTGAAAAGTAGCTTCATTCTTGATGAAATGGCTCAATAGTTGAAGCCTTGGAGTCTGTTTTTGTCTTAAACATCTTGAAACCAATGTTTGTAACAAATAAAGTGATTTAGTTGCTGCTGCTGGTGGCCCAATGCATTGTGGGATACCTTACTACCCAGTCCCTGCCGTAATATATTAACCAAAAGCCTCAACAGAATCAATTATTGCAATACGTAAAAACTAATAAAGTTAAATTTAAGTATTACAAACCTAAAATAACTAGTTACATTTTGTTTAGCTGCACATAAAGTAAATAGCAAAAACATCTTGACATTGTAAATTATGAGTGAATAAAGTCCAGACTTTTCCATGGTAAACGATGTTAAGCTGAAGTGTCACAGTGACGCAAAGTGTTCAATGTTTTCCTTTGAAATTTAGTGAGGGGAGAAGTAGAAAGTAACACAAAAAGAAAAAAACTGAAGCACTTTTTACGTGGATGTAGCTTTCTTAGGATATTCCAAACAAAAAAAAAGCTCAATCATTAAAATGTACTCTTTCTAAATTAACCAGAATAGAGTGAGTTGATGATACTTTTCATCCACAAAGTCCAATTAATTAACTAAAAGTGAGTGATATTCGCAATTTGATGTAATTAATTTATTATTTTCAGTTAAATACAATGTTTGCAGTTACAGTGTGGGGCGGTTCCTGGGAACCGCCCCACACTGTAACCTCAAACATTACAGTGTGGGGCGGTTCCTGGGAACACTGACAGAGTGACACAGTGACAGAAAATGACAGAGTGTTCTGTGTTAATTTATGACATAAGCTGGGACATCTCAACACCCTGCAGTTGGTTTTCCACAGAACCGGAATTGTTTGGCAGAAATATGATTAATAGATCCAGTACCACTGAAATGAGCCTCAGGAAGCCACAAGCTAAATATTCTGAGGATGTTTTTCACCTGAATGGAGGAGTTTATACACAGCAGCTCAGAGAAACTCTGCCTCCGCTCTGAGCAACAGGTGGGGTTAGGTGGCCTCTGCTGCACAGAATCAGTGCATTTCTTCACTGTTCTGATTATAAATCTGATGAAAACTTATAATCATGTAGTTTGACTAACTGTTGAGAAAGTAGGGGTGATACAGAATAGAATCAGATTCACATTTATATCTGATCTCTTCTTTGTTCTTACTACTAATTTATGCCAGATTACATACTGTTTAACTCATGTCTCTCATCATTTCTACGTTTAAAGGTGCAGCTATTGTGCACTTTTAAACCCTCTAAGATTTGTTTTAATTGTTAAGTCTAAGGCTCCGTTCACACTGCAGCCTGAAGTGACCCAATTCTGATTGATTTTTTTTACCTTAATGCGACTTGCATCTGATCTTTCCATGTCAGTCTGAACAACACAGGCGAATGCGACCCAGGCCTCTGGGGATACGTGTCCAATTCAAATGTGACCTGAATCTGAACGGCCAGGTCCCAGTCATCCCGCCTATGGCTTTGGGAAGCAAAGATAAGCGCATAAAGATAAACCTATTTAAAGATTTTAAATTACAAAGCAATGAGACAGAAGCACAAAACTGCTCTGCTTTGTAAAATCATGCTGCCCTCTCCCCCTCTTGAAACATTTCAACATTTTATTATATTTGGCATATTTAATGGGATTTGGATAATAAACCAACAGAGAGTAGAGTGCAACAGTACAGTGCTATGAGGTTTTAAATAGTAAAGAGTTGTTGGGGTTGTATTTAACCCTGACTAAACTGATAACACTCGATACTTGACAAACGGCTCTATTCTGCGTCCTGATGTGGCTAAGCGGGAAGAAAACAACAAACATGATGAACTGCAAGGAGGATTCATATACTGGCTCTGGTTGGACAACAATTTCAAAATTGTAAGCTTTGCTGGTGATGATGTCTTTGAGACACTATACAAGTCTGATTTAATTTCATTAACTAGAGCTCCTCCATTTAAGTATCTTTCTGAACTGCCTGGTGTTTCCTGAGCAGATCCACAGAGTTTCATCCTGCAGGACAGCCGGGTTCTTTCCTGCTCACTCAGAACAGAACCAGTGAAACTGAACAGAAGAGGTTCTGACCTCAGACCTCCAGGATCCACAGCGAAATCTGATGGGACAAAATCTGAATTTGTTTAGGAAAAGCAGATAATCAAATCAAAAATCTGCAGCGTTGGATGAAACTGTAAATATTCAAACAACAGGATTCGAATGAACTTCTAAACCAGGTGATCAGGAATCGTTGGTCATGGTTTGTTTTCCAGAGAAGCTGCTGCTGGTTATTGTGAAATCTCTTCCGTTTTTCCTTGGGAAGCTTCACCTGAATGAGGCCCCACTATTGCAGGCTGTCAGTCACACCCTCCACCTACAGGGAACAAGAAACGGTTTTTGGATCATTCCCAGACACAATCAACCAATGAATGAATCAATCAAATTTTATTTGTATAGCACATTTCAGCAGCAAGGCATTTCAAAGTGCTTTACATAATTTAAAATAAAAACAGAAAGAGACAGAGAGTTTGAAAAAGATTTAAAAAATAAAAACATTATTAAGAGTATAAATAAAAATAAAACATTCAGTTTAGCCATAAGAAACTCTTAACAGGTGGGTTTAAATTTGAGATTTAAAGGCACTCAGTGTTTCAGCTGTTTTACAGTTTTCTGGAAGTTTGTTCCAAATCTGTGGTGCGTAGAAGCTGAATGCTTCTTCTCCTCGTTTGGTTCTTGTTCTGGGGATGCAGAGCAGAACCAGAACCAGAAGATCTGAGGGGTCTAGACGGTTGGTACGGCACTAGTAAATCTTTAAGGTATTGTGGTGCTAAACCGTTCATCCATCCATCCATCCATCCATTTTCTTCCGCTTATCCGGGATCGGGTCGCGGGGGCAGCAGCTTCAGAAGGGAGGCCCAGACTTCCCTCTCCCCAGCCACTTCCTCCAGCTCCTCCAGGAACCCCAAGGCGTTCCCAGGCCAGCCGAGAGACATAGTCCCTCCAGCGTGTCCTGGGTCTTCCTCGGGGCCTCCTCCCGGTGGGACGTGCCCGGAACACCTCACCATGGAGGCGTCCAGGAGGCATCCTGACCAGATGCCCGAGCCTCAACTGGCTCCTCTCGACGTGGAGGAGCAGCGGCTCTACTTTGAGTCCCTCCCGGATGACCGAGCTTCTCATCCTATCTCTAAGGGAGAGCCCAGCCACCCTGCGGAGGAAACCCATTTCGGCCGCTTGTATCCGTGATCTCGTTCTTTCAGTCATGACCCAAAGCTCATGACCATAGATGAGGGTGGGAACGTAGATCGACCGGTAAATTGAGAGCTTCGCCTTTTGACTCAGCTCTCTCTTCACCACGACGGACCGGTACAGCGCCCGCTTCACGGCAGACGCCGCCCCAATCCGCCTGTCGATCTCCCGCTCCCCTCTTCCCTCATTCGTGAACAAGATCCCCAGATACTTAAACTCCTTCACTTGAGGTAGGACGACCCCCCTGACCCGGAGAAGGCACTCTACCCTTTTCCGGCTCAAGACCATGGCCTCGGATTTGGAGGCACTGAGCCTCATCCCAGCCGCTTCACACTCGGCCGCGAACCGTTTCAGCGAGAGCCGCAGATCACGATCTGATGAAGCCATCAGGACCACATCATCCGCAAAAAGCAGAGATGCGATCCTAAGGCCACCAAAACGGGTCCCCTCAACACCTCGGCTGCGCCTAGAAATTCCGTCCATGAAAGTAATGAACAGAATCGGTGACAAAGGGCAGCCTTGGCGGAGTCCAACTCTCACCGGAAACGAGCCCGACCTACTGCCGGCAATGCGGACCAGACTCTGACACCGGTCATACAGGGACCTGACAGCCCGTATCAAAGGGCCCGGTACCCCATACTCCCGGAGAACCCCCCACAAGGCCCCCCGAGGGACACGGTCGAACGCCTTCTCCAAGTCCACAAAACACATGTAGACTGGTTGGGCGAACTCCCATGCCCCCTCCAGGACCCTGTTGAGGGTGTAGAGCTGGTCCAGTGTTCCTCGACCAGGACGAAAACCACACTGCTCTTCCTGAATCCGAGGTTCGACTATCCGACGGACCCTCCTCTCCAGGACCCCTGAATAGACTTTACCAGGGAGGCTTAAGAGTGTGACCCCTCTGTAATTGGAGCACACCCTCCGGTCCCCCTTTTTAAACAGGGGGACCACCACCCGGTCTGCCAATCCAGAGGAACTGCCCCCGATGTCCATGCGATATTGCAGAGTCGCGTGAGCCAACACAACCCTACAACATCCAGAGCCTTAAGGAACTCCGGGCGGATCTCATCCACCCCCGGGGCCCTGAGGCCACCGAGGAGCTTTTTAACCACCTCGGAGACTTCGTCCCCAGAGATTGGAGAGCCCGACCCAGAGTCCACAGGCTCAGCTTCCTCAACAGAAGGCATGTTGGTGGGATTGAGGAGGTCTTCAAAGTATTCTGCCCACCGACCCACAACATCCCGAGTCGAGGTCAGCAGCACACCATCCCCACTATAAACAGTGTTGGTGCTGCACTGCTTCCCCCTCCTGAGACGCCGGATGGTGGACCAGAATCGCCTCGAAGCCGTACGGAAGTCTTTCTCCATGGCCTCTCCAAACTCCTCCCACGCCCGAGTTTTGGTCTCAGCGACCACCTGAGCCGCATGCCGCTTCGCCCGCCGGTACCCATCAGCTGCTTCTGGAGTCCCACAGGCCAAAAAGACCCCATAGGACTCCTTCTTCAGCTTGACAGCATCCCTCACCGAAGGTGTCCACCAACGGGTTCGGGGGTTGCCGCCGCGACAGGCACCAACGACCTTGCGGCCACAGCTTCGATAAGCCGCCTCGGCCATGGAGGCACGGAACATGGTCCACTCAGACTCAATGTCCCCCACCTCCCCCGGAACGTGTTCGAAGTTCTGCCGGAGGTGGGAGTTGAAGCTCCGTCTCACAGGGGACTCCGCCAGCCGTTCCCAGCAGACCCTCACTACACGTTTGGGCCTGCCAGGTCTGACCGGCTTCCTCCCCCACCACCGGAGCCAACTCACCACCAGGTAGTGGTCAGTGGACAGCTCCGCCCCTCTCTTCACCCGAGTGTCCAAGACATACGGCCGCAGATCCGATGAAACGACGACAAAATCGATCATCGAACTGCGGCCTAGGGTGTCCTGGTGCCAAGTGCACGTATGGACACCCTTATGCCTGAACATGGTGTTCGTGATGGACAGACCGTGACGAGCACAGAAGTCCAACAACAGAACACCACTCGAGTTCAGATCAGGGGGGCCGTTCCTCCCAACCACGCCCCTCCAGGTCTCACTGTCATTGCCCACGTGAGCGTTGAAGTCCCCCAGCAGAAAAAGGGAGTCCCCAGGAGGGGCACTCTCCAGTACCCCCTCTAAGGACTCCAAGAAGGGTGGGTAATCTGAACTGCTGTTCGGCCCGTAAGCACAGACAACAGTCAGAACCCGTCCCCCCACCCGTAGGCGGAGGGAGGCTACCCTCTCGTTCACCGGGGTAAACCCCAACGTGCAGGCGCCAAGATGGGGGGCAACAAGTATGCCCACTCCTGCCCGGCGCCTCTCGCCGTGGGCAACTCCAGAGTGGAAGTACATCCAGCCCCTCTCAAGGAGACTGGTTCCGGAACCAGAGCCATGCGTCGAGGTGAGGCCGACTATTTCTAGCCGAAACCTCTCAGCCTCACACACTAGCTCCGGTTCCTTCCCCACCAGAGAGGTGACGTTCCACGTCCCAAGAGCCAGCTTCTGCAGCCGAGGATCAGACCGCCAGGGTCCCCTCCCTCGACTGCCGCCCGTAACACACAGCACCCGACCCCTTTGGCCCCTCCGACAGGTGGTGAGCCCATTGGAAGTGATTTGGAGTGGAAGTGATCACCGTTCAGTGATTTATAAACTAACAACAGTATTTTAAAGTCTATCCTTTGGGCTACAGGGAGCCAGTGTAGAGACTTTAAAACTGGTGTTATGTGCTCTATTTTCCTGGTTTTAGTGAGAACAGCAGCAGCAGCTTCTGGATCAGCTGCAGCTGTTTGATTGATTTATTAGTCAAACCTGTGAAGACGCTGTTTCAGTAATCAAGGCGGCTAAAGATAAACGCATGGATGAGCTTCTCTAGATCTCGCTGAGACATTAGTCCTCTAATCCTGGAGATGTTCTTCAGAAGATAGAAAGCCGACTTTGTGACTGATTTGATGTGACTCTGAAGGTTCAGGTCAGAGTCCATCACTACTCCCAGGTTTCGGGCCTGATTGCTGGTTTGTAGTTGTAGTAACTGAAGCTGCGCATTGACTCTGGTTCGTTCCTCTTTCGGTCCAAAGATAATAACTTCAGTTTTGTTTTCTGTTCAGCTGGAGAAAGTTTTGGCACATCCATACATTGATCTGTTCTAAGCATCTGTTCAGTGATTGGATGGGTTCAGAGTCACCTGGTGACATTGTGATGTAGATCTGTGTGTCATCTGCATAGTTATGGTAGCTGATCTTATTTCCTGTTATAACTTCAGCCAGTGGGAGCATATAAATATTGAAGAGAAGGGGTCCCAGGATTGAACCTTGGGGTACCCCACATGTGACCTTTGACCTCTCTGATGAGAAATTTCCAATTGAAACAAAGAAATCCCTGTTCTTCATGTAAGATTAAAACCAGTGGAGCACTGGACCGGAGAGTCCGACCCAACTCTCCATGGTCAACAGTGTCGAAAGCTGCACTGAGATCCAGAAGAACCAGCACTGTGGTTCTCCCACAGTCTGTATTTATATGGATGTCATTGAACACTTTGACTAGGCCATCTCTGTGCTGTGGTGAGAACGAAAACCAGACTGGAAGGGGTCAAAGAGATTCATTATTGTTAGGAAGTTATTCAATTGTTTAAAAACTGCTCTTTCAATAATTTTGCTGATGAATGGGAGGTTAGAGATCAGCCTGTAATTCTGCAGTAGTGATTTGTCTAGTAGTGATTTGTCAGGGTTTCTCAACCTTTTTTGGCCCAGCGCCCCCCCAGCCCTTATCCAGGTCCCTCACCGCCCCTCACCAAATAATTTGCAGGCTACTTTGCACTGATTATTATTTTATCATTAATATTACTATCACGATTGTAGATGTTCTGATTTTTATGCTTGTTTCTATATTATCAAAAATAATACATATAATATAAAAATAATACAGGTGTCTATGAAAAATGCAATGAACATTCAAGTTAAAATTGGTAGGTCTAACAGCAGCCAATCAAAGTGGAGAAAATATTCTTATTCTTTATCATTTTCTAGTTGTTAAATATTCCACAACATGACCAGATAAAAGATGAACAACATGTCAGTTTAAACTTTGAACTGTTTGCAAACCGACTGAGCTCTGCAACATTAAAACATGGATAGAACTGTAACTACATTAATCATAGCTCTTCTTCTCTTCAGTGTCTCTTCAGCTCTGTGCTGCCTTCAGGAGAATCAGACATCAGAGCATCATACATAAAACTTCACCCAATGTACAAACCAGAGCTTTCAGGGGAAGAACAAAAGTTCCAGGTCCTTTTAATACCATAGAAATATGAGACTTCTGTCTCATACATAGATTATATGTTATTGTATGAGATATGTTATTATATGTTATTATATGTTATTGTATGAGACTTCTGTCTCATACATAGATTATATCTTTATATAGACCTATTGATTATAGATTAATAGTTTGACTGGACAGAGATTACAAATCTGGTTCTTAATCAAATCCTAATGAGTCAAATTGAAAGTGTCATGGAGTCATCAGCCTCATGACATTAACACTGACATGAAAAATAATATTGAAGAAATATATCAAATTTAATTAAAACATAAATAAGTGATAAGTTCTTTACTGTTATGGTCTGTAAGATATATTTATTCTCAGTGCTAGATATGGTGTCAACAAATCCATGAAATTTCAACAATATTATTTACATTTTATCTGGAAATAGTGTGTTTATTCTTGCCATACAGTCTCTGTATTAATTATTGATCGAAAGGTCTTGCCATAACAGTTTATTCCTCTGCATTTACTTTAATTTCTTAGTTTATTCCTGCATCTTATTCTAAATTCATTTCTATTTAGTTTCCTTTGATTAATATTATCCTCTCCTGGTTTATTGCAATGTCCACTTTAGTTTCTTTCCTGTTCCTAGATTTATTTTATCATTTATTGACACTCATCACCTGCTGCACCACCTAATCGTCATGTGTTTCACTTCATGTGTTGATTTTTTCACTGTTCAGCGTTGGATTCTCTGTTTTATGCCATAATTCACATCTAGTTAGTCCCGCTTCTCTTGTTTAAGAGTTTTGCGGAATGTGCGCCTCTTTTTTTTTTTTTACCCCTTATATGGTGCGCAGCGGTCGGGAAGCGTATCGATGGGGAAAAGGCAGACTGACATAAACCTTTTAAAACAACGGAAACAATTTCTGCATTCTGATTATTTAAATTTAAAAGTGCTGTGTTGTTCTATCACCGTTTCATACCGGACCACTTGCAGCTCCGGTGTTAACGCTATAAAATGAACGCTCTCTATTGTGGTATCACCATGGAGGGATTTCTTTATTTAAATGGGTTCATTATTCAGAGGGAGACACAGTGAGGGTATCGTGATTTTAGCTACCAGTAGCAGGAGAGGAGCTGCGCCAAGAAGCCAACAGAAGCTACAAACACTGAATAGAAGAAGAGCCGCCATGTTGCAGCCAAGCATGATTTAATGTTACACAATACAGTTTTAGCAAGTTGCTCAAAGTCTAAACTCTCATTGTTGTGCATTTAAGGTGTAAAGTTTGCCTTCGACCCAGCGTCCCCCTTTTGTAAGGATGTCCGCCAGCGCCCCCTGCCGTCCTCTGAACGCCCCCTGGGGGGCGGTACCCCCCACGTTGAGAACCGCTACTCTAGATTGTTCTTTTTTATCAGTGGTCTGATAACTGCTGTCTTCAAAGCCTGGGGGAAAACACCTGAAGAGAGCGATGAGTTTACTATTTGGATCAGATCATTAGCAACGACAGGCAGGACTTAAAGAAATGTGTGGGTAGGACATCCAGACAGCAGGAACCGGAACTTAATTGACTTATGATTTCTTCTAGGGTTTTATAATTAAGTAGTTGAAATTGGGTCATTCTTCCTGCATTTGTTTTGTTTGGGTACAGCATTGGTAGCTACTGACTTTGGATTGGATGTGCAGATTAATCCTCTGATTTTTTGAATTTTATCTGAAAAGAAACTGGAAAATTTGTTGCAGGCGGCATTAGATTGAAGTTCAGGTGGCAACGTCATCGGAGGATTTGTTAGCCTGTCAACAGTAGAAAATAAAGCTCGAGCATTATTAATGTTTTTATTTATGACATCTGCACACATTTGATGTGTATTGATAAATGTAATGTCTAATATTGGTTTTCTAAATTGTTTATTATAATTTCATGATGCAAAGCACCTTCCTTGTTGCTAAAATATTTTGTACTTGTACATTTGAACTTGAGGCTTGAACTTCAATACAAACAGAAGATAATGGAGCTTCAGTCTCGGCTTGTGGTTTTAAGCTTCTCTTGGATGGATCTCTCTCATGTGATCCTCTTAATTTAATTCAAAGAAATGGTTTCTTAATCTGATTTTCCTTCTGTTTCTCATTTTCTAATGAAACCAAACGTTTGTCTGAGGAACCAGCAGATGGCAGTCTCAGCCTAGACAACCCTTAGGTCACCATATTTCAAACCAGATGTCTATAAAATCCGTCTCATTACTTTGTTTCATGGGTCTTTTCCTCTTTTTGATGATTTAGTCAAATGTTTCAATCGCGATTTGCCTTTTATAGAGTGGAAATTTTCTATTTTCTTTACTTTAATATGCATGTTTTTCCTTGACGACAAACCAGTAGAGATTCATTCTTCACTGTAGTTACAATTGTACATGAATGAAGTACAATTGTACTTTGCACGGACATGAAGATCTAAATTCTTCATGTCCGTGCAAAGACAATGTTTTTGAGAAATCAACGAGAAGCGTCCCGACTTCTCCTTTGTTGGCATCAAAGTCATCCCTACTCAGTAGTTGGGCTCCAGGCGGTGATATAATATGATCAACAGAGAGGAGAGACGGAGGAGGCGACTTGGTGTGCAGATGGGAATCATTGGTCCCAGTAAACACCTGAAGCCAGAGGGGAAGAAACGTTCTTATTCACATGCAAGTCTCAAATTGCTTTTCTCCATCCACTTAACACCAAAGATAGCGATGCATCTTTCCCCACCACATTCAGGGTTCACTCTATCTCTCTCTCTTTTCTTTTTTAGCATATTATTAATTTGCTGCAACGGGCGGAAAGGCCTCTGAAATACATGCACTTTTCTTCAGCTCGAGATCATCTCTTCTTGACAAAAGAGTCCTTTCACTCCAAACTGCAGGGTGCTCGCCGATTTCCTAAAAGCTATTGATTGGAAGTGGTGCAGCTGAGGAACGGCAGAGGGGCCATGAATGGAGACAGAGGAATCTCATTTTTTATGTCCTCCAGCTGGGAGCTCTGCTGCTCACTGCATGGCAGATTGATAGAAACAACCAGATTGTCTTTATGTTCTGCTTTTAGTGACCCCATCTTGCCATTACTGATTCATGATGTCTAATAATCGGCTGTTCTTAGGGAAATTCAGATGTCAAATCAGTGGAGTCGACACATTAACCTCATTACTGCTTACGTAACAGAGCTCAATAATCCTGTTTGTGCCCCATCAGCACCCCACACGCTGACAGAAAACCGAGTGGGAGGAAGAAATGTCATATACCTCAGCATTTTGTCCGCATTGGCATGGAACATGACAGATTCCCCGTCTGGGTCGCTTAGCACTGACGGCTTGCAGGGAGGTTTCGCCTGTCTGCTTGGCTCTCCTTCAGTTGCCCCTTAATTCTGCTCTGTTTCTTCAGATGCCCCCCTACTCTCCACCCCAACTCCCAACTCTTTGTCAAGGCGCTGCCATATTTATATAAGACTTACGTAAACCTTTATTTAGCTGGCAAACAATGAGGAATATCTTGCTTTGAGACGATACTTTACACAGTGACAGCAGTGAGAAATGTTCGCCCACGCTTTGTGAAATTTATCATTTAAAACTAATAAAGTTGTCACGGTGGGGGGAGGATCTCCGAGGCTCATATGTTTCTGTATTATGCAGCGGCGACGTGAAGCCGGAGTCGGTCTGAGCTGAATGTTAATTTCTGCACACTGGCATCGTGCAGAAATGATTCACAACTCCTGGAAGTTTTTGCACATTTTGTCACCACAGTGACAAACGTTGACATATTTTGATGGATGTTGTGTGATGAATCAACGCAAAGAAGTGAATTGTGGCGAAGCGGGAAGCAAAGGATGTGTAATTTTTTAAAAGTTCTTAAAAACGAAAAGTCTGAAAAGCATGACATGCACTTTCTTTATCCCTTCCTTTACTCTGATAATCAATATCAATCAATCAATCAATCAATCAATCAATCAATCAATCAATCCAATTTTACTTGTATAGCACATTTCAGCAGCATATGGCATTTCAACGTGCTTCACATAATTAAAATAAAAACAGCATGTGACATTGAATAAAGAGTGAGAAAGAGAAATAGATTTTAAGAAAGCATTAAAAAGGAAACAGTGAGAAAGAGAAATGAAAAAAAAACCTAAAGATAAAAACATTAAAAATAAGCAACTCCAAACAGGTGGGTCTTAAGTTGAGATTTAAAGGCACTCAGTGTTTCAGCTGTTTTACAGTTTTCTGGAAGTTTTTTTCCAAATTTGTGGTGCGTAGAAGCTGAATGCTGCTTCTCTTCGTCTCGTTCTGGTTCTGGGGATGCAGAGCAGAACCAGAACCAGAAGATCTGAGGGGTCTAGACGGTTGATACAGCAATAACAGATCTTTAAACCGTTCAGTGATTTATAAACTAACAACAGTATTTTAAAGTCTATTCTTTGAGCTACAGGGAGCCAGTGTAGATACTTTAAAGCTGGTGTTATGTCTTTTTCTTCCTGGTTTTAGTCAGAACAGCAGCAGCACTTCTGGATCAGCTGCAGATGTTTGATTGATTTATTAGTCAAACCTGTGAAGACGCTGTTTCAGTAATCAAGGCGGCTAAAGATAAACGCATGGATGAGCTTCTCTAGATCTCGCTGAGACATTAGTCCTCTAATCCTGGAGATGTTCTTCAGATGATAGAAAGCCGACTTTGTGACTGATTTGATGTGACTCTGAAGGTTCAGGTCAGAGTCCATCATTACTCCGAGGTTTCGGGCCTGATTGCTGGTTTTCAGTTGTAATAACTGAAGCTGTGCATTGACTGTAGTTTGCTCCTCTTTAGGTCCAAAGACAATAACTTCAGTTTTGTTTCTGGTCAGCTGGAGAAAGTTTTGGCACATCCACACATTGATCTGTTCTAAGCATCTGTTCAGTGATTGAATGGGTTCAGAGTCACCTGGTGACATCGTGACGTAGATCTGTGTATCATCTGCATAATTGTGGTAGCTGATCCTACCATGCCAAACAAATGCAAAACAATGTTTTCAGTCTGGTTCAGCTTTTGTGGTTCGCTTTTTATCTGCACTGCATAAAATGAACCAAACGCTTTGAAAAATGTGTTGACCCTCCTCACCTGTGGTGGCGCTGCACCAAGATGGAAACAACACAAAAACCTCTAAAGAAGACGCTGAGCGCACTTTCTCCTTCACAAAATGCAAACACAAATGGAGAGGCGCCAGATTTTAGCAGTTGTTTTCTCCAATCACTTGTCTTTGAATTTTAATAAAATTATCTCCTCTCTGGACTGGAAGCAGAGATCAATTCAACCTTGAAGGCGCTCCCTCCATAATTATTCACTTTTTCACAATCCACTCTACCTTGCTGTTGAAAGAAAACATTCACATGGTGGTTTTTAAACTAAAACACACAAACAATAGCCTGTGGGTGTTTTTACACCTCATAGTCCAGTAAACTGCTTTATTGAGAACCAAAATTATAACATTTTCAATCCCGGCTGTCATTTCCCTGTTTTCCCATGAGGTTCCCTTGACTTGTGACATAATTGGGAGAGATTTTGGTCCAGCTCTGGTGCAGCTGCAACCCAGCAGCGATGGGACATCCACAGGCCTGACTCACCCACTGAGCTGAAGTTATGCCAACAGGAAGAGACGGGGAAAAGCCCAGGCCTCCCTCTCTGCCCTGGGAGGGCTGGGCTGGGGGAATCACTCCTTGTTACATGTTGGTTTTTCTGGGTCACCTCCATTTTCATGGCCTGGTTTCTGGGCTGTGGCAGCGCAGGACACCGGCACAGACACGTGACGCTGTGGACACTCAAATGTGTCGTGAAGGGTGATGAAAACAGGCTCAGACTACCTGCTGATCTCAGCAACCGACTCTTAAATGGCAGCGATATTCTGATCAGGAAGCGTCGCTGAAATGTGATGGGAGAGCCAGATGGCAGGCGGAGTGAAGCCAGGCTATGGAGAAAAATTAGGGCTATAAAGTTCAAAAGAAGAAAAATGAAATTGAAAAATCCCACCCTTAAATCTAGACAGTAGCGCTGAAAAAATAATTATGAAAGTCAGTTTCACACCATTTTATTTTCAGTTTGAAAAGTTTTATTCAGTTTCAGTTGTTCACTTTCCAATTTGTTGTTTTTTATTTTAGTTTCTATTTTTTTTTCATTCTCAAATATAGCTTTTTTTGGTTTCAAATATTTTGTCCTGTTTCAAAATAATTTTTCAGTTTCAAATAAAGTTTTTTTTCAGTTAATTTTTTTTTCATTTGAACAAATTTTATGGCCCTAATTTAGCTCCATACAAGTCTCTACGTTTTCTTTCCTAACTCCTCCGAACTGCTCATTCTAGATAAGTAACGTTTTGAGTATTTTTTTTTATTTTTTTGCTATCCTGTACTTTTTGCTTTTACTTGAGTAATTTTAATGGTACTATGAATTATGGGTAATATACACACTGTGAATAGCTTCAACAAATCATGAACTAGCTGGTTTTACCCAAAATTTCACCAAATATAGAGATGCACACAGATTTTGTTAGTTTCATAAGTTATTTGTATAATTTATTTTAAATTTTTTTACAAAATTTCCATGCAACTTTATAATGTTGTTTGTCTGATTATGTCATTTTTAAATATTGATGTTTTGATCAATTACTCTCTACTTGATTCGCCTTTTTTACCAAATACTTTTTTACTGTGACTTGAGTAATTTTTAAAAAAATATCTTGAGTAGTTAGTGCTGGTCAAACTTGAGCACAGTTTTTGGGTTCTTTGTCCTCCTCTGGCCTCAAGATAGTGATGAGAAGATTATTTATTTTCTGCATTTTAGGTATTCATTGAGTAGCCGATTGGATTTTGGATTTTATTTTGGTTGTATCAGAATAAAGAGGGATGAGTGAAAACGCATTCAACAATTATCAGATGGAAAGATTGGAAAATGGTGGAACAGTTCAAGCAGTATGAATTTACAAGACACTGAGATCAATAATAATAAAAACTCTTGAGTGAGAGATATTGCATATTGTTTACACTTTTTTCTCACCTCCAGATTCTCTGTGACTTTCTGCCCACACATTTCTGTCCTCTCTCCATCGCCTCTCCTCCTTACAACTGATCGGGTTTCCTTCCCTTCACCTCCTGTATTCTGCTTTTTCTCTGCAACACCATGAAAAAAACGTTCAATCTGAAAAGCCATTTTCTCACTTCGTTCCTCTTGCTCTGCTTGGTCGGATTGTCTGTCCTTTTTTTTTTTTTTTTTTTGCTCTCCTCTCTCCCTGCACACCAGAGAAAATAAGCACTAAATTCTTTCCAAACTCAACCTGGTGGTTTGTGAAAACAACAAAAGGAGAAAGCTGATGTTCATTCACTAAAATCCAATCACTTTCAAATTAGGGATTGAAATCAGGCAGAACTGAAAAGGATTATTTCATCCAATCTGTTTTTGTTCTTTTGTGTTTTTGTAAAATGTGCAAATGGCTCTAAACTTCAGCAATCAGTCGTCTGAGGACAGTTTGCAGCTTGATGTTGCCGCGGTTAAAGACTGTTTTACGTCTCTGATGTTACATCAGACTGTTAATTTGCAAGGTTGATTGTGGCCAACAATGCCAGACAGCATGATGAATGCAAACGGGCAGCAATGTTATGCATTAAAGATGACTTACAATCTGCATAACAACTCAAATGAGACAAAAAAGAGATTGTTTATTTTATTAAAAACATAAAATAAAGCACTGCATATCATTTAAACAGAAAATACTGAAACGTATGTGATCAAAACCAATGAACTGAAAATTATTTTAAGAAAAACAATGTCAGTAATTCACATTTAGCATTACCAGATTAAGAAAGAAGCAGCTTTATGACTCAAAGATAAGCGCATAAAGATAAATATACTGACTAAGATCATTTTAAATTACAGAGTGATGAGACAGAAGCACAAAACTGCTCTGCTTTGCAAAATTATGCCACCCACCCCTCTTAAACATCTCAGCATTTTATCATATTTGGCATATTTAATGGGATTTATGTGAAAAACCAACAGAGAGTGGTGTGTAATAGTAAAGGGTTGTTCACAGCTGTATTTAGGCCTGATTAAACTGATAACAGTAAATAAAATTCAGCCACAGAAATACACTGATTCAGATTTCACTAAGTTCATGGAGCCCATTAAAGACGGCTGATCTACACTGACGATTGTAACGACGTGGAAACTTGTAAATGTTTCAGGATGCAAAGGAAATTAATCATTTTAATACCTGAGGTCACAGTTTTATCCTTCATCACAGATTGTGAAGAATCAGCTGGTTAGTTTACTTCCTGTCAGTTTTAAACCTTTTATTCTGTAGCCAAGATAAAGAGTGAAAAATACAGAGTTAAAAACAACAAAAGTTAAAAAAATTGACAGATGATGCCATTTTTATACAAACAACCTTGACAACAGATGCCTGACCACTTAAAATATGCTATGACTTCAACGCATATTTTCAAGGTATAAATCATAATTAAAAACTGTTTAATTCACTCCAAGGAGCCTTGGAGTGAATTATGCGTTGAAAGCACCAGATCATCCATGGTGCGAGTAAAGACTCCCTGCCTCTCACCATTATCTCTAGCGGAGCTGGATCTGGTTCTGCTTGCGACATAGATTGAAGTTTCTCCAGGCTGCATGCATGACCTTTACATAATAAAGCAGCTATTGCCACCAAAGGAGGACCAATCCGTCTTAAAATGAGCAAATTCATATCCAACATAGCTTTTTCTTTTTCATTTTCTGTCCACCCATTGCAGTGTTTTAGTTGGTTCACTTGGATTTTGAGGTGGGGAAGCGATAGTCCAGTTAAAAGAATTTCAAATTGACTTTTTATATAAAATTAAACATTTTTTTTGTTCTTCCTTTTGGCTTTCTATGCTTCTAAAAATAACCCAAACTCGTAAAAAGGCATCAAAACATGTTTTTAGCAATAAATCAAAAACCTCCAAAGTGTAATTAGCAAGCATTGCCCGTTACCTAGCAACCCCAGTGGAGCCCAGCCCGTAACCTAGCAACCAAAGTAGAGCTCCCCAGGACCTTACTTTCAATACAGTCCAGCTTTATTCATATAGACATTATTCATATAGATTCATATAGATAGCACCAGTTCACAGCAGATTTCATCTGAAGGCATTTTACACAAATCACTTCCATTCAGTCATACATTCGTTTCAACTGATCCGAGTCATCAAACAAGTCATCAAACAGTAAAGTAAGCCTGGTTAATTACGCAAAGGAGTTTAAAACGTTTCGGTAACACTTTATTTGAAGGGGGTGAATAAGACTGACATGACACTGTCATAAACATAACACCTGACATGAACATGAATAAGACTTCATGAATATTTATGACTGTTGTCATAAAGAGTCATTCGGAAAATTACGACACTTTTAGTACAAAGTTGATATTATTCAAAATGTCGTTGTTATGACAACTTGAAATTAATCAAGCTGTCATAGCAACTTGGTTAATTATGATCAAATGCGATCAGTAAAAGTATTTAAAAATTAGGTAACTTTATGTTATTAAAGGTAAAGTTTAAACAGTAATGATTTCTTGGTTAATGTCAAGTTGTCATAAAGACATTTTGAATAATGTCAACTTTGTATTAAAAGTGTCGTAATTTACCGAATGACACTTTATGACAACAGTCATAAATTATTCATGAAGTCTTATTCACGTTCATGTCAGGTGTTATGGTTATGAATGTGTCATGACAGTCTTATTCAACCCCCTTCAAATAAAGTGTTACCAAAGTGTCTGTGTAAGGATTAGCAGGTGTGATTTTAAAGCAGTCCTGATTACTGAACAGGAATAAGGCGACAGTGGAGAGGAAAAACTGAACCTGACCAAATACAAGCAACCATCTGCCTCGACCGACTGGTGGTTTGAGAAAATACACAAAATGTATCTGCAATTTAAACTAAATAATTATTTCACAATATGCAAGAAAAAACTTTCCTCACCCTGTTAAAGAGACACATTTCTCTATTATTTTACTCCCAATATCAAGTTAAAATATCTACTTATTTTACTTTGAAATAATCTAAATTCTTGTTTCAAGTTGCATGAACAAAATGTCTGATCTGATGATGAATTTTATTCAACTTCACAATGAATTCAGCTCAGAAACATTCAGTGTGAACAGGACTTTATTCTCAAGCTTTAAAATAAACATTTTCCTTAATAAAACACCAGAGTCAGATCAATGTAACGCACTTCCATCTCAGGATACAGAAACATGCCGCTTAGCATTCTAGGAAATAGGTCCCACTCCTGTCTTTTTTCTTTTAGTTTTTTAAGTGCAAATCTAAAAACTCTAGTTTATTCAACTCTTGGAGGTTTGATCAAATTAATAAAAAGTTAACACAACTTATGGCTGTAAGTTTATCTTTCATAAACTCACATTTAGGCTCAATATCTAAAACTTTAAATTTATTTGCCTTAAAGAGCAGAAGACAGTAGAAACAACTAAATCCAATTCAAACGTTTTACAGTGTAGACACTGAAGCTCTGATTGGTCAGATTGACGTTGACTCCTATGTTCAGTATTCACATGGGTGTGTGGTGGTTTTTGCTGCGTTTCACTTTCTTTAACGTAGAAAACTTTTACGATTAAGCATTTAATAAATTATTGGGAAATTATCTCACTAATTGAGACTTAACTCGTCCTCATCTGTGGCTGTCCCAGTCATTACCAGGCTGCAGCAGATATTTTTAGAAGAGATTTCTCACAGACTACTGTTATGGTCTCCCATCATCTAATTTCCTCCATTATAGAGTCAACCGCAGGGTCAACTCTCACCACGATGAGGAAGAGCTCCGCTCTGGATTCCTGCTCATTTTCTCAAGAGGCGTCCTGCTGGTATGGACAGCAGAGAACAAACATATCATGCTGCTGGAGAGGACACCTCAGGACCCTCAAAACCTCTCCAACACACTCAGTCCCACCGACAAAACTACAACCCATTAAGGCGCGGCGGAGAGCTGGTGGGCGTCTGCATGTGGGCGGCTGAGCGACGTCCTGTCAGAGTTTGGCTTCGATAGGAGGGAGCCACAGCTTTCTGCTGCTTTTTAAAAGGTTGTTTCAAGTCCAGCGGGAGACCTTTAAATCGTAGCTGTTCTGAACAGGATAAAAAGTGAAGTGTTGGTTGGTTAAAAATGATGAAATGCCAGCACACCGTCTTCTTTCTGTGCTTTTGCATCGATGTGATCGTGGCATTTTGAAAGATATTCAACTCGTAACTGATCCAGATAATTAAACAAGAGCAGTTTTTTTATTCTGAAAATAAGAAACTGAATTTGAGAAAAACACTAGTAGATTATTGACCGTTCTAACAAATATACTGTAAAACATTTGAGCCGCATTTCATTGTGACTATAATCTTCTACTCTGAGTCAAATAAATTTAAAGTTTTAGATTTTGAGCCTAAACGTGAGTTTGCGAAAGATAAACCTACAGCAGTAAGTTGAGTAACTTTTTATTAATTTTATCAAACCTCCAAGAGTTGAATCAACTAGAGTTTTTAGATTTGCACTTAAAAAACTGAAAGAAAAAAGACTGGAGTGGGAACTATTTCCCAGAATGCTTAGCGGCATGTTTCTGTATAGTGAGATGGAAGTGAGTTACGTTGATCTGACTCTGGTGTTTTATTAAGAAAAATGTTTGTTTTATCATTGTGATGTTTAATAAAATTCATCATCAGATCAGAAATTTTGTTCATGCAACTTGAAACAAAAATTTAAATTACTCTAAAGTAAAATAAGTAGATATTTTAACTTGATAATGTGAGTAAAGTAATAGAGAAATGTGGCTCTTTAGTTTTTTTTGGTATTGTGAAATAATTTAGTTTAAATTGCAGCATTCAGTTAAAACTCCCAATTCAAGATTCATGAACTTAAAAAACAATGTTTAGACACGTTGTCTCTTCTTGTTAAATCAACTTCATGAACTTTAATTTCTGAGTTAAAACCAAAACAATTTTCTTGTTGACTTGAAAAGCCCATGACATTTTGAATTGTATTTTCAATCCAGCAGGTGGATTTTAATATTCAAGTTAAACCCACTTCAATGTTTTACAGTGCATGTAAAAAAAACATATTTTTTATTAAAGTTACAAGCTGCAGCTTTAACGTGGTGAGTTTGAGTGTTTCAAACACAACCTTTACGTAAAATTCTGAATTTGTAAAAAAGCAACAGGAACATTCTTTTAATAAATGGCCTAATCCTACCTGATTTTTTAAATAACACTCAGTGAATCTGCTTCAGGACTGAAATATGACTGAAAACTGTCCTCCTTTCCATGTGCATCGACACACAAACACGCAGCTAACAATGTCTGCGGGCGACGTGTGCGTGCGTGCGTGCGTGCGTGCGCGCGCGTGTGTGCGTGCGTGTGTGTGATGCATGGGAACCTAAAAACAGGCCAGATTATTGATGTCTAACTGCACAGCGTGTTTCCAGGGCAGTTAACAGTCAGCAGCCCTTTTCATGTCGGCTCTCCTGGTTTTTCTGTTGGCCTTGAGCTCAGACTGCAGACACAGAGAGAGGAGGAGAGGCGCCATCAGCGTCCTCTCTTTCTGCATCTCTCTGTGCCCATTAGGACGCACAGCTCTGTCCCCCGTCATTAGATTAACTCCCATGGTCTGCCATGGTGCTATTACCAGAGCGCACAGAAACCCGGCTCTCACCTAGTAATTTGAGTCAGACAGGCTCATCGGGGCAGGAGACAACAGCGAGACGGCAGAGAGCTGCTGCTGCTGCTGCTATCGGCAGATATTTGTGTCCTCCAACGACTTGATTACACAAGCAGATAGAGTGCCTGCCTGGCAGCGCCGATGGTCATGGGAACGTATCATGATCATTAGGCTCCGGCCTCCTGCAGGTGGAGGCAGCTGATAATCATCAGGAGACAAAGCGACGCTAACCGAGCCGCCAACAGGGAGGATGAACGACACCCGGACGTTTTCATCATCAATGATCTCAGACCACAAACAAAGACGTGTTAGTCTTTGGGCAATACAAAAGATGCCCATGACATTTTTTAGTCATTCTCAGATAATGAGATTTTAGTTCATTTCAGAATGCGCCGTTTTTAGGGCTGTCACGATCCGTGTTTCTGTGTATTTATTTTCGATTTTTCTATGTTGTCCTGTTCCCTGTGAGTCTCTGTCGCTGCGTTTTTTCCCCGTTGATTGTCTCCCAGGTGTGTCTCGTTCCCTTGATTACCCCGTGTGCGTATTTAGTCTCACCTGTCGTCTGTGTTCCTCGTCATTCCTTGTCTTCTGCATGTCAGTTGTTCGTTTGGCTCCCCAGTAGAACTGAGTAAGTCCTGGATAGCTTAGCTCGCTTTGTCAGTCTGTGTTGTCAGATGCTACCGGTACTAGCTGTGTGCTACGTTCTGCCCTGCTGCCTGGTTTATGGACTGTAGCGCACCATTATTAAAATCCTCATTTTCACCATATCTGGGTCTCAGCGTCTCCTCACCAACAACCACACCGTTTCATGAAGAGGGCCTCGTTTCACTTTAAAACCAAATAAGCAACCAGCTCAACATTTGCACTGTGAAAATGTCTACAAAAGATGCGCAATGGTACAAGTGTACAGCTTTGAAAAGCAGAAGTGGGGCCTCCTGCGCAAGCAACAAGAACGCAGGAAGTGGTGTCTGAACCGTAAGTCAACACCAAAACACTTGTTCTTTTCCAGCAGCCATTGTAGAGCACATACAGCAGTAAAAGTCCCAGCTCACCAAATGTACTGGAACTCCATTTGGGTTGCTAGGTAACGGGCTGGGTTCACTGGGGTTGCTAGGTAATGGTGCAGTGCCCATCAAATGTGACAACAGCTCATTTTCCAGATACCAAATGAGATTTTTTTATTAACTTCATGCCAGAAAACTTCTAAAAAGTTGAGACTCAAATGGAAATTAAAAAAAATAAAAATGTGCAAAAAGTTAATTTTGCTTTATAGGTCCCCTTTAATCAGTAACACAGTTATTTGTTTTCTCCTAACAGATCTGGAGATTTTACTATGTTGGGAGTATTTTTTTTTATGCTCAGCATAGTGAATCCTGAATCATAATAAAACCTCAGGGTAAACTTTGAGTCACTTATTTGCTCATTCAGGCAGGAAACAGACAATGGGAAATGACTCGGCTCGTAAAAACAGACTGGAAACAGCTTTAATTGCACAGGAGCTCAGTTGTTACAGTAAACATTTTAGTCATCACTGGCTGCGCATGAGAGACGACGCAAAGGGAGAAATCTCCGGTGACACAGCACGACAATCCGAGCATCGCGTTCAGGAGAGAGCGTGGGAGTGGATTTCCCCTCAAACCGAGACGCAGCAGGCCGTGAACGCGCATCACACCAACACTGGATCAGCCGGGATGTCGTCTCCGTCCCTCCGCCGGTTCTGGAGGAAAGGGGTTTCCAGCAGAGCGGGCTGATGGTCTTCTCTCCAGATCGGCGCGTTGGCAGGCCGTGAAAGCTGCTGCGGCTCAGCTGGTTCCACTTTCAGAGCACACAGAGGCTTTCTGGGAACTGAGGAGGATAATTCAGACTGACACTTCCCCACCAACATTACCATATAAAATACATTATTTAAAAACGCTCCTGGCAGAGCAGAAGTGTTATTCATAGTTCCCGTATGGCAGATATCCCGTGTTTTATCAACTCACCTGTTTCATCCCCACGGACCTGAGCACAGCCTGCGTCTAAGGAGAGAGAGAGAGAGAGAGAGAGAGAGAGAGAGGAAATCAGGATGCTGCAGGTGAACAGTTTCATCATTTACAGAGAAATGTTGCAGAGTGGGTTTTCGCTGCAGAGTCAGGCAGGTCTGCTTCTGATTTTTGATCAAATATTGACGCTCAGGGACGTTCACACTTTCTGTAACACGGGTCATAAATGTCAAGCTGAAAACACACAATTACTAGAATGTTTTTATTTAATTATGACTGCAAAAACTATTTTATTTTTGTGTTTTTCCCATGCTATATAAAAGATCAACTCAACCCACAGTATTTTAATGAAATAAGCAAAGCAATCAGATTTATGTAATTATTGTAGAGTTTGAACAAAATAGCGTTTTGCAGGTTTACCAAATTTAAATGTAAACAATAAACCATGTCTTATACTTTTAAGACTGAAAATATTTTTCTAATTTAGTTTGATTTCTTCTAAGTTCATTAAATGGTCTGATTTTCAGTAAAAGTCGCTTGATGCTTTTGGAAGCTATTAATATATTAAATTGAAAGCAAAACCTGGATGAATACTTTGTGTTGCACATTTACATTTTCCATTTTAACATTTTAAGTTTTTAAGCCTAAAATTCAGACTTTTCCTGAATAGTAACCAAGGGCCGCCCAAAATTGTCCTGAGGTCCACAAATGGCCCCTGCACCATACTTTGGACTCCTGCTACCCTGACCACACAAAGACGTTTAGCAAAAGATCCCAGTCGGTTGGAAAAGGTTCAACCCGGCAGCACCGGAGTTGGGTGGTAACTAGTTACCATTACTTGAGTGACTTTCTGGGAAACAAATACTTTTAGAAGTAATTTTACTACGCTTTACTTTTTCCTTTTACTTGAGTAACATTAACATGAAGTATTTCTTCTCTTACTTGAGTAAAACTTCTGGATTTTCTACCCACTGAATGAAAACAAACATGTTTTAACCAAAATGTACCAGACACAGAGACGCACCTGCAGTTTTTTAAAGTTTCAGACGTTAAAGAAACTGAGTTGAAAAATAAATTATTTTGCCTGATTTTGTTATTTTGTAATTGCTAAAACTTTCTGCAGCTGTTTGCTTTTTAAAATCAAACCCTTACAGAGAATATGCAAAAGATGAGCAACAAACTGATCTATTATAACAAGATGTAATTTTCTTTTATACACCTCTGGACCAACATCAGACACCTCTTAAAATGATCAGTTTCTCTGGTTTTACTTTTTACAGGTTTATGTTTGGGTAGAATAAACATTCTGTGAACTTCTGACATGTCTCTGAAATTCCAAGCAAACATTTAGATTTTATTAGGAGAAAATGAGAAATGGTCAAAATAACAAAAAAGATGCAGAGCTTCCAGACCTCAAATAATGCAAAGAAAAATTAAGGTCATATTCATTTAGAAACAACAATCCTAATGTTTTAACCAGGAAGAGTTCAGAGGTCAGTATTTGGTGGAATAACCAGGAGGGTTTCATGGTGCAGTGGACTCTTTTCCAGGTCTGTAGATTAATTTTTATATATTTTCAGATAAAATCATGTTGATGATAATTTCCATCACCAGAAGTCGCTGCAGATTCTTTTCTCCAATTTTACACACATCAGCCGATATAATTTATAATATTTTTTAAACGTTTTACAGCCTATAATTAAAGTTTTAGTTTGTTTGTTTCTCAATGAATGAAGTTTGTTTTTTATACATTATTATCCACATCATTGAAACGTTTACACACAGCAGGACGCATGTCTTTGCTGAGGGGCCAAGTTCTCCTTCAGTAGTTTTAACCACAGCCTGCTGTGCATGGTCAGCTTTGTTAGGCAGTTTCATTAGATAATTATCAAAGCTAATTAACTTATTAATTGGTGTTATAAAGGCAATCACAAAGTCTCTGAGCTTTGCTACTGAAAGGCTTTACTGCGTTATAAAACCTTTTCGCCTCCGCAAACTTCAGCTTTTGCTTTTTGGCCCAATTTAATGTTTCAGATGATTAGATCAATGTCAATATCACACAAAAATGATCATATTGAAGACAAAATTATGATTTACTTCATAAAGGTAAAATAAAGCTCTCCAAACCAACCTGGTCTGATTGGAAAATACTTATCTTTCTAATTTGGGGGCCATTAAACCGAGTTAAAAAATAATAACTTCGACACTTTTTGCAATTAAGATTTCTCCTAAACAGAAACTGAAAACACAAAGTAAATTTTAAAAAAAAATTCTCAAAAAGCAACATTTTTATGTTAAGAAAATTAAGAACAGGCACTTCAGTTAAGATAATTGTTTATTATTCAGTAAAAGACTAAATAAAATAGCGTCGAGATCCGAGGGGAAAATCACAGCTGATCAAGAATAACACAAAATAATAAACACACATTTTCATGATCCCAGAGATTTAAAAAATATTAAATATTTTGTCCTGTTGCAGCTCAGGAAAAATCAAAGGAGCTTTTCAGAAATAAAAACAGTTGTAAAAAAAATAAAGATTTAGTAGCGGTCTAGTCAAAGTTCAGACTTTAATGCTGTTGAGCTGCCATTGAATTATCTTAACTGATGTAAATTAGGCTTTGAAAGGAGTAAATATTAACTCTTCTTCTCAATATTCAAAGAAAATATTTGTTTTGTTCTCTAAAGTAACTAATTCAGTTACTTCTAAGTATTTCTTAAAGTTAAATCATTTGAGGCTCCATCTTCCACAAGATATTCAAGTATAAAGCTCATAAAAGCAAATTAAGATCATCTATACTTTTTCTTTCTGAGTGTAAAGGTGCTTGGAGAGAGAAAGTGCAGCAGTGATTGATCTTCTGCACAATCACCTGTCCAGTACACAGAGTAACAACAGACCGTCTGAATGGGTTTGCATTGACTGCAGTGAAAAGAACAGAGCAGAAACATTTTTCTCCTGGTAATTGAAACCACAATGTGTTTATGTTGTTCTGTAAAACCACGTGCTGCATTGTCTCCTGTCATAAAATCTCCAAACCTTTTCAGACTATTTTATGTCAATGGTCTGAAATGAAGTGAAATAGTAGTTAATATAAATCTGTTATAATAAACTGTTCATTTAGGTGTGTTATGGTCTTTTTCTGCCAGGTTAAATCTCAGTGAACTGAATTTTCTCCCTGTGAGATCATGGACTTTTCGTCCAGCTGGTTTCTGTTTTTCTCTGCTCTCCTATAAAACCTTTCTTTACAGCGTTTGAAAGAATAATCGATCCCTCTTGACCTTTTTTCTATGACAACATGCCACAGTTAGCAATCCGCTCTGCGGCTGACGACATCACTTCTGTGTGTTGAGGCAACGCAAACAGAAAAAATAAACATGGTTGTAAAGAAAGAGACAAGAGTCAGCCACAGCTTCATCCAGATGTGGAGATGAACTCAGACCTGGACCTTCAGAGTCACATAAAGATTATTACAAAATCAGCCTTCTACCACCTGAAGAACATTTCGAGGTTTAAAAAAAACAAACGTGCCAGCAGGATCTGTACACTGTAAAACATTTGAAGGTGGCTTTACTTGAAAATGAAGGTCCGCCTGGAAAATGCAATTTAAGTCAACAATAAACTTGTTTTGGTTTTAACTCAGAAATTAAAGTTCATGAAGTTAATTTAAGTACACTAATTTTGAATTGTGAGTTTAACTTAATTAATTCACAATTTGCAAAAACAAACTTTTCTCTGTTATTTTACTCACAATATCAAGTTAAAACAACAACTTATTTTACTTTAGAATAATTTAAATTCTTGTTTCAAATTCCATGAACAAAATTTCTGATCTGATGATGAATTTTATTAAACTTCACAATGAATTCGACTCAGAAACATTCAGTGTAAACAGGACTTTGTCCTCAGGCTTTATAATAAATATTTTCCTTTATAAAACACCAGAGTCAGATAAACGTAACGCACTTCCATCTCAGGATACAGAAACATGCCGCTAAGCATTCTGGGAAATAGTTCCCACTCCTGTCTTTTTCCTCTTTCAGTTTTTAAGTGCAAACCTAAAATCTCCAGTTTATTAAACTCTTGGAGGTTTGACAAAATTAATAAAAAGTTAACACAACTTATTGCTATAAGTTTATCTTTTCACAAACTCACGTTTAGGTTCAAAATCTAAAACTGGATAAATGTATTTGACTCAAAGAGTAGAAGATTGTAGACACAACTAAATACAACTCAAATGTTTTACAGTGCAGAAACACCTGATCACGTTCATCTTTAGTTTCATTAATTACAGCAGCCAGAGCCGAACCTAGAATGATAAGGGCCCCGGGGCTAGACCCAAAGAAAAACCATTATATTATATTATATTATATTATATTATATTATATTATATTATATTATATTATATTATATTATATTATATTATATTATATTGAGGTGTACAACATCAGCAGATTTAAAATCATCCCATCTGACATGACTCCATTTTCATCCCAAAAATGTTATACAAGTTCAGAATTTACCCTCTTGAGTATTTTACTCATAAATGAAAATAAAATATGGCTTTATAAGTAGGTCTGTTACAATAAATCAATTAATCACATGAAAAATTGAAACAAACTCTGTACTTTCTGTTTGCATTATTGGTTGTTTTCTTCCAGCCTGTTTTCTGAAGGACAGTTTTGCTAACAGAGACTTCAGGATCCATTTTATTTGTTCTGGTTGTGTTAAGATGTGGAACCCAGCAGTGTGTTCACAACAACACTGCTGTTCGCGCTACTGAAATCATGAAGTGATCTTTAAATAACCTGCGATCAGTTTGTCACCTGGTGGCGCCGTTTCATTTCTGATCTGGGCTCGGCACTGAGGGCGGCTCTTTTCCATCCACGCTTTTAGGAAATCTTAGGAACAGAAGGAGATGAAGGAGCAAACTCAGTTAAAAATACATCATGATGGGCCAGCCAAGCTGATAGACAATCGATGTGAAACATGCGTCAAACTCGAGGCCCGCGGGCCAAATCCGGACCACCACAACTGTTTATTTGGCCCTCAAGACTCTAAAGCAGGATGTCAAAACTTTCTGTCACAAAGGCCAAAAAAAAGGGAACAAAAACTAAAATCAAGCAAATAAAGTAGTCCAACTTTTTTATGATTTAAAAAGGTTTTAAATCATAAAACCTTTTTATGATTTAAAAAGGTTTTATGATTAGGTGTAGCGTAGTTGAATCTGCGTTGTGTCTTTTTGGGAATAACAGCCAGACAACAGCTGATATTGAAGGCACTTTTAATATCCCTGCATTCAAACAGCAGAAAAGAAAATCAAAACAGGCTCTTTCTTCTTAAAGTGGGGACAGAGAGTGTGGGAAAACATTTCATGAACCGTAATGGTATGACCCGTTAATGTTTCTTCTTAAACCCTGAACTAACACTTAAAACAACAATATATGAACTCAATATGTTTAACAACACATATAAGAATTTACATTTTCACTCACAACACACCAGATTTAAACAAAAATAATAATTTTTAAACAGGAAGTTACCTGCTTTTTTACAATGGATTTGTCGTCCTTTCAAAACAAAAGCTGCCAGTGCTCAGATGAGTTCCCACCGAGATGCTTATTACATGCCAATCTAGTGTAACAACATCACATTGCTACACAGGCATCTTGTTCTCACATTCTTTTGGGCTTAGTATTACAAATTTATTATCAGTTATAAGAGCAGAATTTAGGGTCACTTTCTTTTGAAATGCTTGCTATATTTAGGCAATTTCAGCAAATTAAATAGAAGTTGATTTTGGTGCTGCAAAGTCATAAAAATGTTGTAACTAACTTTTTCAGAAAATTATGGCAATAATTTCATCCTGATTTAAAAATAAAAAGTCAACTTGGCCAAATTTCTATCATTCTCAAACTGTTTTTGTGGGCCACACAAAGTCCCAGGCCACAAATGGCCCCCAGACCGCACTTTGGACACCCCTTCTTTGGAACACCATAAAAATCAAATCAGTTTTTTGCATAATGTCAAATTACAATGTAAAAATATACTAAATATGTGATTTTAAGACTTTTTCATCATATGTTGAGAAAGCTAGGGCAGTTTGTTGAAAGGTATTTTAATCAATACATTTTGCCATAACTAAAACATTTTTTAATTCACTTTTGAGGTGATTACACTGAAAGACAACAATCTGTTTCCGGTTAGGGATGGAAACCAAAAACCTCTCCTCTCTGCTGAGGCTCGAAGGTTTGGGTAAACGTCGTTCCTGCTGCAGCATCAGCTCCTTAAGAAGCTCTGCTTGCTGCAGAGTCGCTCTGTCTCGGTTTCATCAGCAACACTAGAATGAGATTACATTTCCTGGGAAAATTGATTTAACCCAGAGGTTAATTTTTCAGGTACAGAAATGAACATGTTCCTTCTTCAAAGAACACAAAGAAACAAAACGCAGGACGGAGAAATGTCCTCACATTGTGTCGCTTCATGAGCAAAATGAGCTTCCACCAGGAGAGCAAAGGTATTCCTGGAAAAATAAGCAACAGTGTAAGTTTACATCTCAGCACAATGCTGACTGACTGGTGTTTATAAGGTACCACTGATTTTAGTTATCGTTTTAAAAACCATCTGGAGTGGTTTTTAAAACCACCTTCATTAGGCTGCACAGTGGAAATGACTCGTAAAGGTCAACTGACACGTGTGATTGACGTTTCTCTAATTAGCTCCTGGTTTCCAGCTACTGTTCCATTTTAAAATCATTTTCTATTTTTACCCATAAATACATGGTGCACAGCATATTTCTGCTCCTCCATCAGAACCATTTTCTGTACCAGATAAAACCTTAGAAAATGTTTTTTTTTTAAAGTTACAGTATTTTCCAGACTATAAAGCGCACCTTACTATAAGCTGCACCTACGAAATTTTCTTTTTTTTTTTAAATAAAAACTGGAAATGTACATATATAAGCCGCTGGCATCTCTGCTGCTCTTGTTTTTTCATTTATTAAGGATGGATGATAATAGTTCATTTTAGTAACAAAAAATAACAAATTCTGTCATGATCTGTGTTTCTGTATGTTTATATTTGAGATTTCTATGTGTTCCCTGTGAGTCTCTGTCTTTGCATCTTCCCCGTTGATTGTCTCCCAGGTGTGTCTCGTTCCCTTGATAACCCCTTGTGTATTTAGTTCCACCTGTTGTCTGTGTTTCTCGTTGGGTCCTTGTCTAAGTTTGTCTTACGTCTGTGTGTCGTTTGTTTTCACGCCAGTTGAACTGTATAGTCCTGGTAGTGTCGGCTCTCGTGTTCAGTCCTGTCATCCAGTAGCTACCAGTGTTTAGCTGTGTGCTAGTTCTCTGCCGTGCCGCCTAGTTTGGACTGTTTGAGCTTATTTTTCATCATTAAAACCATCATTATCACCACCATAACCTGGATCCTTGTGTTTTCTCCTCACCACAACCACCACCTCATGACAAATTCAAACAAAAGGACATTTTTCCAAATCAGTTTCTTTCTTTCAATAAAAAGCTTGTGAAACTTTAATAAAAGCTACAGGTGTGTGTGTGTCTGTTTCTGGTGGATTTTTGTGAAAAAACATGCCGTTTCATTTAGTGGGTAGAAAATCCTGAAGTATTACTGAAGTAAGAGTAGAAATACTTCATAATGTTAAATCAGAGCACAGTGTAGTAAAAATAGCTTTTTCAAGTAAATGTAACTCGTTGCTGCTCATATCTGACAGCAGAAGTCGACATTTATAGCTTGGTAAAAGTCGTTGTTATGGAAATTGCTTTATGTGTCGCCTGGCCCTTAAAACCGATAAAAACACGAACCCAACGTTTTCAATCCGAGTCTCATTCTGACTGCAGCTGCAGGCAGGAGAGCGTCGCATCAGCGTTTTCCACCTTCTGGTTGGTTAAGAATAGCAGCGTGTTCTCCAAGCGACAAAACACTCACAATGAGGCTCATTAACACAGAACATCCCAAACATTTCACCGAAATCAAGGCCTGTTTTTTAAAAACACACACAGTGATCTCGGATCCGGCTCAGGTCCTGAACGGGGATGTTTTCCACGTCTCGTAATTGCTTTGTTGCTCCAAAGATGCAGTGAGGTAAAGATCCAGGGTCAGAGCCGGCCTGGGGGGATCAGGGTGTGTGTGTGTGTGTGTGTGTGTGTGTGTGTGTGTGTGTGTGTGTGTGTGTGTGTGTGTGTGTGTGTGAGGTAATGGGAGCTCTTAGAAAATGACTCATGCCGTTATCTCATATAAACTGATCTACACATTAAATATGCGACCAAAGCTGGAGCCGACTTTGAAAAGATCAACAGATTGGGGGAAGTCAAAGCAGTTTATGTCAGGACTCTGGGTTTTTGGGTTTGATCTTATTTAGCGTTGTTCTTTAGTTCACTTTAGTTATTATTTGGATGTAACTTGCTTTCCTCTTCTCAGTCCCCCTGCAGTATTTCTAGCTATGTTGACTTTTCATCCTAGTTTCAGCTATTCTTAGATGTCTGAGTTTATGTAGATCTTTCTTCATTTATTCTAGTTAAGCTAATTCTTTAGTCCTTCCTGTTATTCCTTATTTCAGTAATGTTTAGTTATTTCATCGCTCTGGGTTCAGTTATTTCTTTCATGTCTGGTACCTTTCTTTACTGCTTCCAGTTATTCAATCCTTCTTTCTAGCTTTTCTTGTCTGGTTACTTTAGGTTGAGTTCTGTTTTGTTTGCATCCATGCCCGTCTTCCTTTAGTTTCTGTTTAGGTTTGTTTGTTTTTTCCCTCATGTCTTTTTCTCTTCTAGTTTATTGCGTTTTCTTTATTTTTAGAAGTATTTCCGTTGCCTCCTTGTTGTTGTCCCCAGTGTTTCTCCTTTGCTTCCTTCCCTGCCATCTTCTCCACGCCCCTCAGCCTCCTGAGCTACTCGCACCTAGTGATGGGCTATTTGAAGCGAGGCTTCTAGGAGTACCGAGTAACAAGGGGCATCTCCGACGAAGCCCCGCTTCCGCTTCACAGTATTACATGAATAAAGTAGTAATGTTATGAGAACTTCAACACAAAAAGTACCAAAAAAATTTACTTGTTTTCAGCTTGTGTCACATTAAGCAAAATCACGTGATCAGCAACAAACTAGGCCTCGCATTACATCTGCCACGTCATTGCTTCATTTTGCGTATCGTTTTTCAAAATAAAAGCACTATGATCCCTGTTGCTTTGTGGGTTGCAGTAGGTGGTTTGGTAGCGCGTCGGCAGAGCCGTTTTCATCAGCACTGGTTGAAATGGAGCCGTCAAAAAAGAGAAAAACCTCTCATGTTTCTCTATTTTTGTTTGATCAGGAGATACATCAGATTCACACATCAAAAACAACTAAAAACCAATGCAAGAGGCAAACTTTATTTGTACTGTTAAAAACCAGAACTAGAACTCCCAAGATGAGTTTTTCAGGAAGCAAGTTTTTCACTAAAAATATTCAGTCTGCCTCAACAATCACTCAATTCCCAATACATTGAAGTACAACATACCATCCATCCATCCATCCATCCATTTTCTTCCGCTTATCCGGGTCGGGTCGCGGGGGCAGCAGCTTCAGAAGGGAGGCCCAGACTTCCCTCTCCCCAGCCACTTCCTCCAGCTCCTCCAGGAACCCCAAGGCGTCCCAGGCCAGAGAGACATAGTCCCTCCAGCGTGTCCTGGGTCTTCCTCTCCTCCCGGTGGGACCTGAACTCCTCACCAGGGGGAGGAGGCATCCCTGACCAGATGCCCGAGCCTCAACTGGCTCCTCTCGACGTGGAGGAGCAGCGGCTCTACTTTGAGTCCCTCCCGGATGACCGAGCTTCTCACCCTATCTCTAAGGGAGAGCCCGGCCACCCTGCGGAGGAAACCCATACCTTCACTGTCAAATAAGTCCATGACATAAAAGAAAACCCAACACAACCACTGATGGTCAAGGATTAGATTGGCTACAAATCATTTTAATAATTAAAACATGACAATTAAATATGATTTAATTGATTCTCCTGTTACTAAACATGAGTTTGATGAAAACTTTGTGACAATATTGCATTTAGTAATTTTTGGAAGTATGATCCAACTGAGTGATAAGGCTGTTACAGTTTCACCAGCAGATGTCACTAGTGAGTCATGAATGAAGCATCGAGTACGAACCTTTTGGCAAAGCAAAAGGCTGGAAAGCTTCATTGCTTCACGAGGCTTCATTTGCCTATCACTACTCGCACCTGCAATCAATTATCTCATCTTGTCAGACCCATTGATCCATTTGCCGCCTCCCAGTATTTAAGCTCCTCTATCCAAGTCACAACTGGTAAGTCTGACTCATCACGTCTCTTATGCTCCTTTGAATCTCCTCGTGTCTCAGTTTTGGATTTGCATTGGGTTGTTTTGTGTTCCCCTTGGATGTTCATTTTTTTGTAAGTTGGTGTTATGGCCCCTGGCCTCTTGAGGCTGTGCAGGTTCTCTTTTGTTTTGCAGGATCAGCTGTGGGTCTCGCCTTCCTGATTGGCTGTCTGAAGGCTGCTGGAGAGCAGCTACACCATTGGACCAGCAGGGGATTGTCAAGCCAATCAGCCGTTGATGAGGTCCACCTGCACCCTATAAAAGGCTCCTGAATCCAGCTGGTTGGATGAGGTTTTGTGAAGCTGTCCCCCTTGTTGGTATTTGCAATTGTTTTAAACTAAGTTGGTCTTGTTTGTTCCTGCTTGTTCAGTTCAGCAATTTTGACTTTGCTCTAGTTCACTACCAGTTAGAAGCTCGTGTTTGGGAGGCTTGGTGCTGCCCTTAGCATTTCCTTTGTATGTTCTTTGTTTTTCCCCTTTTGGTTTATTTTGAATTGACTTGTTTGGACCCTTTTGTAACTTTAATTTGCACTTGATAATCTTGAGTTTAATTCCTTTTGTTTTGCATTAATTGGGTTAAATTGTTTTGTGAACCTTTCTCTTGTAATCATTTTACACTCCATTTGTTGCTCTGGGCACATTTTATGTCATCACCCTGGACATTGGGGCGTAACAGTTGAACTCTGATTTTGTTTAAATGTCTGTACCGTTTTTTTACCTGCTGCTTTTGGGTCGCCTACAGCACATCATGACGGTTTGAGCTCATAAAGGTGATAAAGCAGCAGGCGTGTCGAGCTCAGTTTCATTTTGGGCCAATTAAAGACCATGAATGCTCTTATAGGGCCAGTTGTGCCAGAAATATAAAGTTATGTCCACGTGACTTTATATTTGGTCATGATGATGTAATTTAAAAATATTAAATGTTTTGGTCAATTACTCAACTAAACTTTCATACTTTTTTTAATCTTGAGTAATTTCTTGGACAGACATTTTCTGCTTTTAGTAAAATGTTTGGATTTTCTGCACAGATTTCCTTTAATCTCAAACGTGAAAATGCTTTACAGAGTTCATAACCTGTTTTATTTTAGATATGGTTTTGTTTCTGTGTTTTCTCAGACGGAGCCGTGTTGGGGCTCGATCCATTTTACACGATAAGGATAAATACTAATTACAACGTTAATTTATTCAGGTCTATTCATTAACCTCTGGATGTGATTTTTTTTTTTTTTTTTTTTTTTTTTTTTTTCTTGATTTACTTTATGAACAGCCTGATGTTCCTTTTATGAGTAAAATCCTTTGAGCTGCTTTGGTTTGTAGAACTTATGAAACATAAAAACAGATTTGCTTTCTTGTTGTAAAGCAGGTGATCTTCTTACTTTTGGGTTTCAGATTTTATTGATATTGATCCCTTGACCAGATCAGACACATCTAGTTTTTCACTATTGGATTTATTTTTCTTCTCATGTCACTGTACCATTTTGTTTGACAAGCGTATTTTACAACTACCATTTATTTTTTACATCTTCTATTTGGGATTTGAATTGAGGTCAAATAGGCTAAGATTTTTCTTATTTTTAAATTATGAGGATAAAGTCACAGTCATGCTTTGGACATGGGGTGTCCAAAGTGCGGTCCGGGGGCCACTTGTTGCCCTTGTGGCTTCTAACTGCTGTTCAAAAGTTATACCAATAAATTTTTTAAATCGGAGTAAAACTGTCATTCATATGGTTTTCATGCAATGTAAAAAGTTAATTACAACACAAAGTATTTTGTCATTTTTCAACTAAACTTTAAGATAAGTAGAACCAGGTCTATCCTGAGACATTTACTGATTTATTTTTTTGAGTTCTTGAACTTGGTTAAAAATAGGCGTTTTGAAAGAAAGTGACCCAAGTCCTGCTTTTATAAATAATAATAAAAACTAAGCTACCATTTAGTTTTTGCATCTTCTATTTATTTGGAATTTGAATTGAGGTCAAATTTTGGGTAAGATTTTTCTTTTTAAATTATGAGGATAAAGTCACAGTATTACATGAATAAAGTAGTAATGTTATGAGAACTTCAACACAAAAAGTACCAAAAAAATTTACTTGTTTTCATTGAATCAACTTTTTTCTTTTAATTTTATGACTTTCTTCTGGTAAAATTCTTTATCCTGCTAATATTACAAGTATATTGTTGTAATTAAACAAAATGATCATAATCTGGCCCTCATTCTCTGTAAAACTCACAGAAAGGATAACTGAAATAAAAGCCAAGAAAATAAAAGAAAGCAAGAAAAAAAAATTGATTTAAATCAGAAATCAGATCTGGTATGAAAAATTTGGAGATATTTTGAAGTCGCATTGCCAAGCCCTTGTTGACATCGTGTTGAATTGTGATTTTAGTTGATTGAAAAACATAACTAATGTGCAATTTGGTACCAAACAGTGGGGGGAAGAAACCAAGCAGCCACTCACGTTTTGCCTCGGCTGAAGAGACGCTGGCGCAGCAAAAACGCCAAAGTGGAGAGAACCATGATGGTGGTGCACATGGTTCTCTAAACCCTCCTGCAGTGAAAAACCCAGCAGCTTCAACACAAACCATCCATGCTGCAAACAATCCAAACTGCAGAGAGGACGACTGCAGGTGTTTGTCTTTCCTCTGTCCTGCTGCTTGGATCAGGATCACTGCAGGATTAGCAGATTATACAGCCTAAGCTACGCTGTGTGAGCATCCAGCACTCAGTCTGCATGTTCTAATCAGCATCTTCACCTGTGCGATTGCTCCTGGTTGCAGTAATGCGCCACCTACTCAGCCAACCCACACGTTTAGATCCTGATTTCATGTGTTCACAACTTCTGAGAAGGATGTTATGAGACTTTTTTTGGCAGGAAATGTTTGTGAATATCGCAGTTAGACAGTTTGCTCAAACTCTTTCATGCCTTGGACCATTTAAGGTCAGGTATTTGTACTTATGTAGCACATTTTCACCAAAGGCAGCTCAACGAGCTTCACATGAGTTAGAAGGAAACAAAACAAAACTAAAGACAAAAAGGTAAAAATATAACATAGTATTGGTTCCACATGTTTAATAAGAATAATGGTCCATAATTTATAAAATACAAAAACGTTGTTTCAATGAAAACAAAGCTTGTATAGTTCATTGTTTTTTAATTATTTTTTGTGTTGAAGTTCTCATAGCATTGCTACTTTATTCTTGTGATATTGTGACTTCACCCTCATAATTTAAAAACAAGAAAAATATTAGCCTGGCACTTGTAATCCAACCTCAAGTCCAATTTAAAATAAATAGAAGTTGGACTCTTGTTCTGATAAAACCAAGAGCTGGTTCTCCAGGTCTGATTCTATTTTCTAAGTTTGTTCTAGATTTGTAAACAAACAGGAGTTTTTCTGGGTCTTTCTCTGATATTAAAACCGTAAAGCTGAATGTTGGTAATAATGACTCCACAGTTTATAGAAGTAATAAACTAATAATTTTTCTGTTTTAGACCAATACTCACAGACCAACTTGAAATTTCCCCCACAATAAGACATGTTAAGAAAATTAATTTAAAATAAGTCTGTTTTAAAACTTAACATGTTTTGATTGAAATAGCCTAATTATAGTTTTAAAATTATTAACTTATTGTGGGTAATTGACCTTTATTTTAATTGTAGTTACAGCAGATTGTTTACCAAGATCTTTTGTATCTGCCCTTTCTTGGTCTGGGAAACAATCAGTAGAAGTTCCACACTGATCTGTGAAAGCCGTCAAAAGTAGGAGTTCAGGAGAGTCTCTGCTTCCACCTTATTTAGATAATGGTGACAACTGGTGTTTGGTCTTGTGAATAAATTGCAGGGCCTTTCTAACTTTAAAGAGGGTCAGAGACAGGTCCTGGTTGGATGAGCAAAGATACGCCTTATTTGAATAAATTAAAGACAAAATATGCCTTTACTATAAAAACTTTTTACATAGGAGTAACAAATCAGATTTGCTCTTGCAATTCTCCAAGACGTCTTTGCTTTTTGTTTGTCGTTTCCAACTTTTGTCTTTTTCTCTCTCAGGTAAATTCATGTGTTTGTGCTCTGAGGTTTGTGATCTTTTGTGATGTGTTTTTCTGGTGATAGTGTCCATCTGTCTTGAATAAATGCTGATTATTGTGACGCTGTCATCTCTGCGTGATCTCAGTCCTGGTGCACAGTATTTTTCTGAATCCGGGCTTAGAGAGGATATAACAAGTCAAAAGGTTTTTAAAGTTCTAGAATTTTTCCTCTCTTAATACACGACATCTATATTGAAAATATTCATCACTTTGCTCATTGTCTTTGCTCCTCCAGACGTGAAGGTGGCGCTGTTTTGTTTTGCTGCTTATCAAATCCTGAACACTGAGGGTGTTTTATATTAATTTGGAGATTTTGTGAGAGTTTGATGTGATCTTTTAATAATTTTGCTCCCTATTCTCTCCGTTTATAGATGCTTCAATCAAAAAACATAAAACCTTACCTCGTACTTTTGGTTGAGTATACAGTGCAAATTATCTAGGTACACTTGGAATAAGACAGAACTAACAAGTAACTTTTCAGCAAGATATGGGAGCTTGGTTAAGTGAATAATTCATTAATACTGATTTTAGAAGCTGTTTGCTCCAGTGACAGATCATTTCACTTATAACAAGTTATTTTCTCTATGTTTCAGTGAAATAATTTGCCAATGAAACTGAAACTTTTTCATCAATATTAAGAATTATTGATTTAAAACAATATGCTATATCTTACTGAGAAGTTACCTGTAAGTAGTTTTGTCTTATTTCTAGTGTAAAAAGATATTTGCACCAGAAACTGGACCGAAAATGGCAAGATGTTGTATTTCTGGCAAAATCCTTTCATGTTTTTCTATGTTAATTTGTTTTGTTTTTGTAGTCTGCTTTTGAATTTCTTCAGATGTGGCTGCGATGTGCTGCTTTTTGGGATCTTGTAGTTAATTTCATGTTGGATCTGATGAGTGACATTAAACCAAAATATAAGAACAAACACAGTTTAGCTTTTCACAGAGCGTCAGGCAGGTTTAAGCTGAACTAAAAACAATTTCTTCAAGTTTGTTTAATTTTAAGCATTTTACAAAAACCAAAGAATTATTTTATAGCACAAATATATTTTCTCATCACTTTAAACTGTCAGAATTACTCACTTATTGCTTTGAGCCATTGGTGTTTGGTAAACACCAATGGCTCTGTGAAGCTTCAGCCCTAATTGTCAGGAATCTCTTAGTGTCTCTCCACTAACACAAAGTTTGAATAATTGGAGATTTTTCCAATTAGGTGGCATGAGTTTGTCCCAAAGCTGCAGATGAGATGCACAGCCACATCTCTGCAACTTGACATTCCCTGAAGCCCTCCAAGTGAGTGTCTGTCTGTATGCGCTGTGCAGATTCACTGACTGACGTCGTGACGGATTTCAGAGGATCCACGTCTCGCTGCCCAGAAGAAATATAACCCGAGTCCATCAGGACGGGTAAAGATCTGATGTGTGAGTATTTATAGACACCCTGATTATGCTGTCAGGGTGTTTGTTCCCGTTCAGAGGTCATCAAAGAGGATCTGGAAGTGTAAAAAAGGCTTAACTGGCTTTAATGAAAATCAAAGAAGACTGTCAACGAGAAGAAACAGAAGCAATCAGCTGCTCTGTCGCCTGAACAGGATGTGTTGTGATGCTGCGTGAGAAACATCGAAATGCTTCGGCCAAGAAATGTTTGGTGTCTTTCCAAAACTATGACGCTGCTGATCTGAGCTGCGCTGATCCAAAGGGTCACTGTAAAACGTTACAGCTGCATTTAGTTGTTTCTACCATCTCCTATTCTATAAGTCAAATAAATTTAAAGTTTTTTATTAATTTTGTCAAACCTCCAAGAGTTGAATAAACAAGAGTTTTTAGGTTAGCACTTAAAAAAACCGAAAGAAGAAAAAGACAGGAGTGGGACCCATTTCCCAGAATGCTTAGCGGCATGTTTCTGTATCCTGGATGCGCATTACGTTGATCCGACTCTGGTGTTTTAAGGCAAATGTTTGTCTTAAAGCTTGAGGATAAAGTCCTGTTCACACTGAATGTTTCTGAGCTGAATTCATTGTGATGCTTAATAAAAATTATCAGATCAGAAATTTTGTTCATGCAATTTGAAACAAATTTAGATTATTTTAAAGTAAAATAATTAGATATTTAATAAGTAAAATAGTAGAGAAATGTGGCTTTTAATATTTTTTTCTTGCATATTCTGAAAAGAATATTTGGTTTAAATTGCAGCATTAAGTCAAAACTCGCAATTCAAGATTAATGAACTTAAAAAACAATGTTTACACAACTTGTCTCTTGTTAAATCAACTTCATGAACTTTAATTTCTGAGTTAAAACCAAAACAATTTTCTTGTCAACTTAAATTGTATTTTCAAGGCAGCAGGTGGATTTTAATATTCAAGTTAAACCAACTTAAAATGTTTTACAGTGTAGTAATTAAGAAACAATCATTAAGAAGAAGCAGAAGAAGAAGAAAAAGAAGAAGAAGAAGAAGAGGAAGAAGAAGAAGAAGAAGAAGAAGAAGAAGAAGAGTGGAGGGGATTCCAGCTGGCGTACATCTGACCCGGTGACCGGCGACATGCGGCTGCTATACTGAGAGCCGCCGGTCGGCCATCAGGTCATGTGTTCACGTCTCTATGAACGGCTGAACAAACAGCGTCAGTAATTTGCTCTGATGTGTAGGTGTGTTATTCTAATGGGAGTAAATGTAGCATCAAGCCTGAAAAAAGCAAAATACTTGTTTTTCAGCCTTTCAGTCCAGTTGTGTCTGGTTCACTCAGCTCTGATTATGAAAAGGCATTTTGATTAAAATCAGCTTTTTACAGACTTTTATTCATGCTGCAGTTATTATGTGGTAAAAAGCAAAGAAAGAAATTTAAACTAATCTTTTTTTCCCTCTGTTTCTTAAATCTGTATCCATAACCATAACAAACTTGAGACACTTTGAATTTTCATCACAAATAAAAAACAGTAATATTTTTTTTAAATCCCATGTTTAATTCTTCTTAACAAAAGGTCTTTCTTAAAGATTTGCTATAGACTTTCCCACATTTTTCCACTTTTTCATTTGTGCTTTGACTTTTTTTGTATTTTACATGTTAAACCAACACAAAGTAGCATGTGATAAGAAAGTAGAAAGAAAATAAATTGTTTTTTTGTAATATCTGAATATTCATACATCCATTTGTATTCAACCATTTTTTTTGCCCATAACCTTTAAAAACACTTTTTTATTGCAATAATATTTGCAAGTGTTTTGGCTCATGTCTTTACCAGTTTTATTCATCTAGAGTGGCAATAGATCAGTCAATTAAAAAGAAAAATCCTCCAGCATGATGCTGCCACCACCATGTTTTACAGTTAGAATGGTGTTTTCAGGTTAAGTAGGAAACTTGGTTTTATAGAAGAGAGTCAGGAAAAACATATATATTTTCAAAGAAAACCTTAAGAAGAAGTTTGATGATTTACATCAACTCAAAGACTTAAAATTTAATTTTATTATTAAATACACAATTTAAACTTTTTGATAAAACAATGTTTATTGAATGTTGCTGTCTGGTGGTTTCCTCTTTTCTTTTGTTTCTTGCTTTTTCCTCTTCTGGCAGAGGAAGTTCTTCAGAAGCCTTTTTCTGCCACAGAATCACGGTCGACTGGCTGAGATTTGATTTGGTGACAGATTTGCTGCTGTACCTGCTCCAGTCCTTTTGGTCCTCCATACAGTCCACTGCTAATTCTTACCAAAACTTCCTTTTCTCCAACGTCTGCAACAGCCTGACAGATAAATAAGGAGTATTGACAGCTTTTTTATTGTTTACTTTAAGAAAAAGCTGCTAAACTGAGCTCTATTCATCTTTGGTTTATTCATTACTTTATATGCTTCACTCCATAAACTACTGAAAATAATTAACAAAACAGTTTTCGACACAAAGCAGAAGAAAAAGCAAACATCTATCTAATCTATTGATCAGTCACCAATAGACTGATGGATGTAGCATGTAGCTATTAGCTAATGCTTAGCTATGAAGAAACGGGATATTTTAGCCCTTTTTAGGGCTATGCTACATATGAAAAACTCCAGTAAAATGGATTAAGAACATGTTGTATCATTAAAATGATTCTTTACTGGTAAATATATTTATAAAATATTGTTTATAACATTGTTCAGTAGGATTTTTGAAGGATTAAAATCCTATCGAACAAATCAAAACACAGTGAAACAAATAAAATTGTAATTGTTTATCCTAAGATAAACAATCTCTATCTGGAGCCATCCAGCGGGGTCAAAGGATTAACCCAGTGCATTGTGGGATTATTAGTTCTTATGCCAGCTTCCTGTAGTTCAGTCTGTCATGGCTGGAGGCAACAAAATTAATGACATTACTTAGAAAATATACGTCTAGGTGGCATAGTAGCTGCATTTCCTTTACAAATATGGGAAAAACTTTGTTGGTACTCTGCTAATGTAAAGTTAATTAATTAAATATGAAAATAATTACGCATCAAATCAGTTTGTTTCTTCGTCTTTTCAGTTGCTGATCATGTAATGTAATAAAATACTCTGATCTTGACACAACCCAAAAACCTCATCATAATGCAAAAGGTTTTTCTTTTTTTTTATTTTTTTTATCAACGTTGTGAGTGAAAATTAAAGAAATTTATTTTCTTAATTCCAATTTGTGCATTTATATGGTCAATAAACAGTTGGTTTCTCATTGTTTTCCACTTAAATGTAGGAGCTATTTTCCCTCAGAACCGGTTTGGGCTTTCAGACGACGCTTTGTTTCCTCCATTAGTTTGTGTTTCTGTTTATTCAGCGTCTGACCGATGTTTACGTTGGTCACAGCACACTGACAGCATGCGGTGCTTTTGGACTGAGATGGGAACCTGCCTGTTTGAACACAGAGCTTGTAAAGAGAAACAGAAAAACATGAGGAGACAAAACACACAAAATGTGTGAAAACAGCTGCAGCAGACTGTTTAGATTGTTTCCTCTGGATTTAACTTTTTAAACTTTAAATGTGCACAGCTTTGGGGACGCCTGGCTGATAACCGGCGTCACACAGTCGATGTTAGTCTGTGTGAGCTTCATATCCAGCTGTAATAAACAGGTTGAGACACACAGAGGTAATTTATAATAATTTATGTCAGATTATATCTACAACACCTGGCGATTCGCAGAAACCCTCAGCACCTGCTCACAAAAACCAATCAGTGAGGGAATTCATACATGATTTTTATTATGGAAAGTTCATTTACAATCAGTGGGAAAGACAGGAGATGGAGCGTACAGACTTTCTAAAATACGAGATTTTTCAGACTTGACGCAGCAAACTTTCACATATTTTGTTCGATTTTTATGTGACAAACCAACACAAAGTAGATCGTACTGAGAAGAGGAAAGAAAAAGCAGAATTTTCAATGGGAAATGTGAAAAATAAAATACATTATAGAATCATCTATGGCTGCCATTACAGTTATACCTCTGCTGGGGTTTTAGTCCACTTTAATAACATTTTAGTTTGTTTGTCTAGAAAATTTGGTTTGTTTGGGAACATATTTTTCTATTACCGTTTTTTCAGACTACAAGCTGCTACTTCCCCCCCCCCCACACTTTCAACCATGCAGATTCTTGGGCGGTGCGGCTTTTATGTGGATTTTTATTCAACCACCAGGGGGCGCTCTAGCGGGAACTGAATCATTGGAAGTCAAAATTGGAAATCAAAGAAGAAAGCGTTGATTTTCATTTAGCACAAGCACATGCTAGCAGCAGGCACGACTCAGAAATTTCTTCAAATTCATCCTGGAAACCACAAGAAGAAGTTCATATGATGCAGCTTTTGAGTAGAAGGTTATCGATCTGTACTAACAGATCGATAGTCGCTGCACTAAGCTCGGCGTGAACGAATCCATGGTTTGGAGGTCGGAGACGCAGAGCTGCGTCCTTAATACATCTGCTGGATTTATTGCTGCGTCTTTGTGAAAAACTGAGAGCAGCGGAGATACCAATGGCTTATATATGTACGTTTCTGTTTTTTTTGTTTTTTTTTACTTTGTAGATGTGGCTTATAGTGAGGTAGGTTGTGTTCACACTGCAGCCTGAAGTGACCCAATTCCGATTTTTTTGACGTAATGTGACCTGTATCCGATCTTTCCATGGCAGTGTGAACAGCTCAGGTCGGATTCTTTTAGATTGTGACCCATATCCGATACGTATCCGATTCAAATGCGACCATAACGTCCAGGTCTCATTCATCCGAACTGGACGTCACTGATTCTCAACAAATCTCACTATTCTGCGTCCTGATACGCACAAGCGGGAAGAAAAACAACAACCATGACGGACTATATGAGGATTAAGTTGTTAATATGTTCTTCCGGTTGGACAACAACTTCAAATATGTAAACTAAGCTCCACCGTTAGCCTCCATGTTTACTTCCTCAAACACTGAGCTCTTCTTCTTCTTTTTATAGCAGTTGCCAGAACTCTGAGAACGCTGACGCCATTGCACCCTCTACTGCGCATGCGGGACACTTTCAGGTCGTTTGTCCGTTTACACTGCAGAACATATACAGGTCCATTTACTGGCAGTGTGAACGGCCCGGAAAAAAAAATCGGAATTGCCAAAAAATCGGAATTGGGTCACTTCAGGCTGCAGTGTGAACGCAGCCGTAGTAGTCCGGAAAATAGGGTAGTTTGGTTTGTTTGACAGAGGAGTGTGAAAGCGAACCATACCACCTCAAAATGTAACAAATGTTGCAGCTTGATTGAACCGAGTCTAGTGGACTATCAGATGGGAAAACACACTAAGTCTTGCCACAAATTCACAATTTGGGCCATGAAAATGTTTCAGACTAAACTGTCCCTTTATAACCCTGACTGTACGATTAAGGTGGTTGTCAGTCTCATCTTGTTGCAGCACCTAGCAGTTTTTTTTCAGGATTATTCTCTCCTTTCTAAACAAACTCCGTCTTCCTGTTGGAGGGAAGGTCCGCCCTGATGTGCCACCATCCTCAGGCGACTCTGTAAATGTTTGAGCTTGTTCAGGTGTGTTTGGGCATCATGCAGCTGCATCCTGAAAATTGCAATAAGCCGCAGTGAGAAAGCGTGTCGCCATGGTGATGCGTCATGTCAGCCCTCTGTTTTCTGAACCTCATGATGTTGTTTACCTGTTTTGCCAGGTTTCTATTATCACACCAGGCGCCGGAGAAGTAACATTGATTTCTGCAGCGTTGCTTTGATTCGCAGCAGATGACAGAGGCATTTTCAGCCCAACGACAACAGATCAGCCAAAACATGTTTTATTTTCTTTATCAGGACTTCAAACTACCTCCCAGCTCAGACTAAACCACGAGTTTCTCCAGCGCTTGGTATTAAAGTGTGTGAATAAATTACTGTGTGTCTTCTTCCCTGCGTGAACCTCCCACTGGAGCGCCAGAAAGAGTCTCGCCTGAGGCGTCAAGCGGCGAACAGACAACCATTAATCATTGATTAAGAACATTTACATCTCGTTCCTTTTAATTATTTCTTCTCGAATCAGCGGGGCTGCTGCACAGACTGGAGACGTGCTGAGCTGGGTTATCTGGGTCAAGTTCACGTTTGGCTGAGGAAGTGAGATTTTAAGAGCAGTATGTGACTGGAAAGATAGACGAAATATTGTTTGTAGTCAGAAAGCAGAATCTTTTTAACATCAAGAGATAAAAAATAAATAAAAGCCATTCCATTGAGTGTTTGCCATTAGAGCAATGCAGGACGTTTACAGATCGGTGCTGCAGCTTCACAGGAGGCCAAAAAATTGATTTTGCAATGCTTGTGGTTTATCAAAGGCTGACTGGCTCAGGGTAAAACCTCATTCTTGATCTCCTGCGATGTTCTGAGCTGTTCAGAAGACCATGACGAAGCAGCCGCGACTCTAACACTTTGTCTAAATCACGCTCTGAAACTTTCGTCTGTACATTTGCATTTTGACTTTTCCTTCACTTTTTACCCCCCTCAGCTGTGTCCCATAATAATTATGTAAAATTTTGTTTACTGAAGCAACTAAATGCAAGTAGATTCTACCCAATACTCACAATATTTCAGTAAAATAATGTATTATTGTTCTTACTTCATCCTGTGTTTCTAAATTGAACATTATTTTATCAGCTATAATCATATTAATGGTAATTTATAAAGTGGAGGAAGTAAAGTGTTAACATGTAAACCGGATTTTAGAGTGTTTGCATCCATACTTGGACATCTCTGCAACAGATAGAAAAAAATGGCCTTATATTTGCCATCTCTAGACCCCTGTTGTGATCTGAAGTTTTCATGCTCCCATCATTGACATACAGTTGAAACCAGAAGCTTTAATACATGCATAAAATGTATGTATAAAAAGGTCGGACCAAACTGTTCCTGCTTCCGGTCAGTTATTGTTACCTTATTCACTTCTATTTGCTAAATGCCAGAATCACTATATTTTTTTAGCCACATTTTTTTTTGACGTATTTAATATAGTTTTAAAGAATCACTTCCTGAAGCTCAAACCATACAGGTAGGTGATCAGTACAAGTTTCATCCTGTAGGGGGCGATATACAATGTTGCCTCGACACATGATGGGCATCAAATATCTGGATGCCTGACTTTAGAAAGACTTTTCTCCATTATATGCTAAATATCATTTTGGCATAGTGTTTTATCATTAGCTTCCACTAAATACCATGTTAGCATGGTGCTTTAGCATTAGCTACTTCTAAATATTATGTTGTTAGCATTAACTTCCGCTAAATGACATAGAATGCCTTATTAGCTTCTGCTAAGTACCATGTTCCTATATTGCTTTCACATCAACTTCTGTTAACTTCTGGGTTTTATTGCACTTTAGCATTAGCTTCCACTACATACAATGTTGGTAGAAACTTTTAGCATTAGCTTTTGTTAAATACTATGTTGATATGGGGTTAGCGCTACTAATGTTTTAGTTGGCAATGATGTGATGAAAAACGTATTTAAGGTATGCATAATTTTTTGTGTCTGTAGTCCATCACAAATAGAAACTTGTGCTCTCATTTCTAATTTCTGAAGTCCTGCTATTATCATTCCACCCTAGAAAAACAGTGGCTGAAATGCATCTTAAAACTGCATTGTAAATTATAGTGCTTAAGTAGTATTTTTGTACTTAATCTACTTTTTTTTTAAAAAAATAATCATTTATTTCACAAAACTCATCCCAGCTGTTTTTTATATTAGTTTTTTATATTAATTACGGAACTGGAATAAACTGAACCTTCAGGAATAAATTGTACTGAGTTTGTCCCCTGAAGAAGAACACCAGGGAAAAAACTGACTATTTGCTTCATGTTTCTGCATAATTTACATTCCAAAACTATCAACCAGAATTACTTTCATCCAAAGCAATAATTTTTCCGTGATAAAAACAAAACTTCACAGGTGGTCCATCTTAAAGTGCATAATAAATTATTTTCTTGAAAAGGTTTCCCTATTGTGTTTTCCTCCAAGTGATGACCAGTCGCCTTCTCTGTTCTATGAATTTGTTTTCTGTAAGATTTCAACATAACATTTTTATGCTCAAAATTGCTGAATTTAATTATCGCCTGGAAAAAGGGTATAAGGTGAGGGAGTGATATTTCGGATCGACCATAAATGCACGGTGAAAAAGTACAATGTGAGGACGAAAGTACCACGCCGCACTGATAGGGGGCAGTGCTGAGCACCGGAGGCTCTTATTCTACAAACTGAAAAGACGTAAACCGGAAAAGCAAAAATACAATCCTCCTTGGCGGTCATTTCCATAGACAAATTAATATATATATATAAATTATTCTAGTCATCATGGATCTTACCCCAGCCGGGCCTTTTCATTGGCTAATGCCCATTTTACGTCATAGCGCAGCGATCAGTGGGTCACCGTCTCACAAACTCAAGCTAATATACAATACCAGACTACCAGATCGACAGAAAGTTTTTGCGTCAGGACTCAAAAAAGAATGTTTCTCCACCGTCAGTGGGGAATCTGTTCAGGTGGTGTCAGGTATCCTCATCGTATTTGTGTAACTAAAATTAGCAGATTTCCAAAATCTGAAACAGAAAACCTTGCTTGGATTGAAGCTTGTGCACCAGCGCCTTTGCAGCTCAACTGTCATCAATAAGAACAAAGGATTGTCTGCTGGTGTCAGTATTATTGGTTTACTTTCTTTGTGTTTAGTGAATGAAAAAAATAAAGTCATTAACCTTTAAAACTGCTTGAATTCAGGTTGCAATAGTAGTATTAATTGAAATTTTTGCTTGTATTTTGAGTTTCATAAGTTTGCACAGCAACTCTGATTTACACTAGTGGTTCAGGTTAAGATTAATGCCAAGTCTTAGCCTGATTCCAGCAGCCTTTCATTTTTTACAATTAAGAATTGTACTTCAATTGTATTTATTTAGTCACAAAGTAAATATTAGTTATTTCTAAAATTTATAAATAAATATTACAATTAGGAGGTGTAATTTAAGTTATTAAAAATCTCAGAAAATCAGTGCTTTTTACAGGAAAAATAGAAAAATGATCATGGTTTTAGTCCTTTTAACTGAATCTAGCCTAACTAATAACCTTAAAATGAAATTAACGACTTTTCTACTTTAAAGAAACATTGAGTAACGCTGCATGTTTCCTCCATCCACCTGTTTCAACTTTGACACTTTGAAAAGTATTGGTCCAATTTGGTATGGAAGTGGCAAAATGCTGATTTTTTTTAATTTGTTGGGTGAAAAGATTGCACTAGATTTGATCTATTATCAGTGTAAAGGGGGTTACATACAAATGCACATCTTATCTTTACTAGTAAAAATAAAAGATTACAAATTAGGAATCCATTGGGTTTTAACATAATAAAGTACTTCTGCTACATTTGTGCATCTGGAATAATCAATTATTATCCATTTATTCTATGCTGATGTTGACTTTTAAAGACAGAGACAGGCAAGTTTAACAAGCAAAGTTTATTGATTCTTTTTTTTCACCACATGTGTGAAGGTACAAGTCTGTGCAAACATGCTCAAACACCACAAAGCCACTGCAGTCGCTTCCACTGACAGCGCAGGATACATTAAAATAAACAACATTCAAATACAGAGAACCCTTCTAAAGAGAGAATATTTAGAAAAATATAAAGTCCCGACTTTTCAACTGATGAAACAGAACATTTCACAACAAGAACACAGTTCTACTCATGCTGTGACGCCTTCGGAGAGCTGAATAGAAAAATACACCGTGAAAGGACTTTATGAGCAAATGATGTATATTTTTTTACCTACAGTGTCGTACTGCATGTGTGTGAGCTGGATCTGAGGTACTCTGGTAAAGTTAGCTTGACTGATTCCCCCCTAAGGGAAAACCTCAGGGGGAAAATGATGCTGGAGCAAAAGAGAGAAGAACCCTTTTATAAGTGAAAACATATTTGCTGATCCTGGAATGGGTGTTTTATTTGCCTACATTTTTATTCACCTGCCTGACTCATCGCTGTGTGCCTTTGGCTTACACGTCCCAAATTAAGTTGAATATCTTTTTTTTAGACAAGTCTGTTAACATCTGCCAACATAAGCTGTGGGTTTAATTACGGTTAGAATCTTATCTCCTCAAAATATGTTTCTTATACTGGTCCACAGCACAAGAAATATCAGTTTACAGCATATGTAAATGTGGGATGTGGCTTTTAGGGTGCATTCACACCAACCCCGTTTAGTCCACTTTAATCAAACTGGTTTGTTTGTCTAGAGCAGTGGTTCCCAAACATTTTCTCCTGGGCCCCCCCAGTGGTTTCCAAAAATTTTCTGGGCCCCCCCTATGGATTGCAAATAGCTGTCTAGCGAGGGGGGGAATTTACTTTTTGGGGGGCAAAAATGAATGTACGTAGCTGAACATAAACAACATCAGTAGCCTACAGGCTACTTGTGATGTATTGATATTAGCTAGTCATCTTTTAGCTAACATTACCTGCATCCAACAGCTTTACTCAACAGTCGGTTAGTTTGGGGGAAAAGCTGTGAAAAGTTCTTTGTGTTTTGCTGGTTTGCTGCTATGATTCAAACACACCTGTGTAGCTGCACAGCAGCATCAGGTCTCCTTCACGGCACACAGGTGTAAACCCAGCGGTAGCATCGTAGCGCTCATGTTGCCTTTAAAGGCGGCTCAGGTTACCACATGTTAACAATGGATTAAACAGTTTTAACTGCTGATAAAAGTGACAGAGGACACAGATATGGGAAGTGGGGAAGCCCCTACTGTATCAAATTCACATAGAAATAACAGAGTAGGCCATTGAAAGGTAAAAACCCAGCGCATACAGCGTTCAGGTTTTTTTTTTTTTCCATCAAGACGGGTTCCAGCGCCCCCTGCAATTGCACAGCGCCCCGCTAGGGGGCGCGCCCCACAGTTTGGGAACCTCTGGTCTAGAGTCCAGTTCGTTTGGGGATTTGTGGATCGAACTCTGATGCAAACACTGGTTCGCCAAAAGCCTGGGTCTCCGTTTGGTTGAAGTGAACTCCAGTGCGACTCAAATGCATGTGAAGGCCGAGCAGACCGGAGACTGCAGGGCATTCTGGGTAAATACCAAAACAAACATGCGAGTCTAGCGCTAGCAGGAGAAATGCCTCTCTGTTTGTTTGTTTTTATCAAAGACAAAAGAGAAACCCTACCGCTGCTAAAATCTGACGCCACTGTGTTTTTGTTTACAATTCGTTAAGAAGGAAGTTGCGCTCAGTGTCTTCTTCAGAGGTTTCCCTGTTGTTTTCTTGAGGAGTTCTTGGTGCAGCGCCACCACAGGCAAGGGGAGGAGCAGGTTTTCCAAAGTGTTTGGTTTGTTTTACACTACAGTGTGAAAGCGAACCACAGCAGCTGAAAATGTAACAAATGTTGCAGTTTTGGTCCTTAATCGAACTGAGTCTACAGGACACACAAACGACTGTTTTAGGAATGTTTAAAAACCACCATGTAAATGTTTCCAAAAGTGAGGTAGAGAGGATTGTGACAAAGTGAAGCGTTATGGAGGGAGTGTCTTTTGAGTTTTGCTTTCAGCCTAGAGAGGAGCTGATTTTATATAATTATCAAGAGACAAGTGCTTGGAGAGAAGGAAGTCAGCCGGATAAATGACGTTTAAAAATTAGAGATCCCACTAGCGAGGTTAAATTATTCCAAAAGATCAGGCTGCGTTGTGTGTGGTGATAGATGGATGCTTCAGGCCCAGATCAGTATTAAGGTACATGACGCAGTGCCATGATTAAAAATAATCTAAACCTTTCATCTCTAGTGCATACAGAGTTTCCCCCCTGCAGCTGAACTGAGGATGTGACTATTTGGGGGATATTTCTTCATGCCGGGCATGTTGTAAAACTGATTCACGGTGTCTGTCTGTCCGTCAGGATTGAAACTAAAACAAGCCGTTTAACCAACAACCAGGGTTGCCCATGGTTGCCAGGGAGATCACTGCCTTTCAGAGAAAAGTAAATAGTCCTGGAAATCCATTTCACAGAGCTGCTAGAATAGAAACCGTCTGTTAAGGTTGGTTTAATTTGAACATTTTACTCCGTTGCCATGTCAAACCTTTGCACGTTTGTCATTTCCTGCCGACTATTCGTCGGTTCCTACCCAGTTTAGGAATATTCTGTCACCCACTTTGACTACTCAAAATTAATTTGATCTGGTCTGAAGTCTTATCTTATTTCAGAAGGACAATCTGGCCAACACGGATTAAAAGTGGATTTCAAAAACTTAAAATGCATACAAGATCCGACATGGGAACGAAATGGTTTACTGACCGATTATGAAAAGGAGGCAGGAACGAGTAAAATAGCAATGAGTGGGTAAGAATTTGCTGAGCAGATTTGCTCAGGGACAAAACGACAGACTCATCTAATTGTACAATTTCTCTTGGTATTTAAGTCTGTTTGTAATGCTGTTGGAAAGGTTGACAGAGAAAATGATGTCTGCAGACGACATTGTGATGTGTATAGAAGAGAGGCTGTAGAAGTGGAGGTTTGCTCTGGAGCAAAGAGGAACGACAGGAAGTCGAAGGAAAACATAATAAGTGGGAGTGAAGGAGAGATGAAGAGGACTGGCTAGAGGAGAATGATGGGCACAGGGGTGAGATGAGGGATTGGTCAACTTAGTGAGTTTTCTTTGACCGTAGACTTACAGAATACTTTCCCATGCAAGATTTGACGTTCATATGCACATAGCTATGTACCTGATCCTGCAGTCCATGATTTGGTGTTGTAAGAAAATTAAATGTTATGCCAACAGATTGAGGGTCTGATATTGAGACAGAAGTTTGAGATTCACCTTTGCCGCCTTCTTGACTTGCCTTCTTTACCATAATTGTCCAGACTTAGCTTGTAATGTAGGTGTGTGCAGCATCGCGTATGTGTGAGCAAGAGATCTGCTTTCTGTCAAAATAACTTGTGGTGTCATAGTAGCACAGCCATGCATGGGCAGAGTCTCGAGGTGTAATAAGCTCTGGAAAGGGTTTGGCATAAACTTGAGTAGCTAGTTCACAGATTTTGCACCTAAGCTTGTTAGTGGTTGAGTTTACAGTTTCTATTTTTGCACAGATACAATTGCAGTTCACTGGAAGTACTACAGCTGACTGAAAAGTCCAGATGTCTCAAAGTACCGGAAAGTCCAAACAATGCCTGCTTTTTGTTGATGATAAAATAAACCTCAGTGCCATAATTTGTGCTCCAGACCAGTATAGCTCTTTGTTTCGATGTGAACAGTGCCTCGTTATTTTAACAACTCATTCTCAGAGGTCATCTATAGGGTGCTGTTATAGTCAAAGAAGCAATAATTCAGATTATTCAGTCAGCAAGAGGAAAAAAATGGCTGTTCACTTTTCAGTCATTTTCATGATGTTACTCATTCATAGTCAAATCAATATTGAATTAGCTGGCTGAATTTCATATTGTGAAAATGAAATATGTAGCTCCAAAAGAATATTGTTTGGAGCTAACTAAGTAGCTTGCTAGTTTAATATGTAGTTTGGAGCTAACTATTTAGCTGGCTAACTTAATATGAAGTTTGGAGCTAAATACGTATGTGGTTTGTACTTAGCTAGTACAAACTGAATCCTTAGCTTGCTAATTAAATATTTAGTTTGAAACTGTGACATTTATAAATGTCTGAATTACTAAATGGTGAAAATATGATTGAAAAATGAACCACCATTCGTTTTCTCTTTTTATCATTGCTGTTATTGTTCTGACTGTTTAACTTTACCAGTGGCAGCAACTGGAGAAACAACATATTAACTGCTTTATTTCAGATGTAATGTCTCTGCTGCATTGATATAAACAGGTATTTACTATGAACGTTCCACCAGTTGGTCGTATAGGAAGTGCTCTGAGCCTGGGGAAACTCATTTCCATTTCCATCTTCAACTCATTTTAACACGTGTGAGTAGGAAAGAAAAGAGAAACCATTTAGACTATCCACTCTGTTGTTTCATGGGATTTTAACTGCATTATCTTTACTGCTGAAGTGGAGCCATTGTTGATGTTATTAGTTCCAATTATGCTCTTTTTTTCCTGTGGCAATTTAAATGTCTGCTGTGAAAATGCTGTTTGAATTTGGTTTTATTTCTTCTGGAATAGTAAATCAAGAGAAACTGTAATGTATATAAAGACAAAAATATAGATTTAAACGGGAGAGATGGAAATAATCAGAGTTCCTAAAGAGTCTGGAAATATATTAGCATCTTAAAACTTTATTTGCTGAATCACTGTCTACATTCTTCATCCATATTTATATTTTCAGATTTTTTGCATCCATCCTATCGTCTGTGTTCAGTCATATTGATCAGTCTATTCATCTATATATTTGTCAATTTGCTCCATAAAGCATTGAAATAGTGTTTATAATTGCAAATCTTTGTCAGTGGAACCAAAGTATTCCCTCTGAATATCAAGTTTTTTATTTTAACTTTGTTTTGTTACCATTTTCCAAAGGAAAAATTTTGTAAATCCATTTAGAATTTGACTCTATTGGAATTATTTTCATCTCAACAAACGTCTTTTCTACAAATTCCCATTTTTGTGAATGGTTTGCGGCAGGTTTAAGGCCGTCTATCCAGTCATAATTGTTTTTCCCTCATTCCCAGCAGAGACAATAGGAAGCTACAGGAGATAAATGACCCGACGAGGAAGAGAGGAGACTCATTAGCTCCCTATTAATGCCAGATGCTGATGCTGACGGGGTCATGTGGGAGATGTGGGATGTCACCAGAGCAGATGCAGACTCCAGATTTGATCAAATGTTCATCCTAAACAGATTTTCGTGCTGTGTGCATGCTGAATTGAGTGGAGCATGATTCACAGATGGCCACTGATACAGAGTAGGTTGAAGTTGACCAACACAAAGGAAGTTGGGGGAGGCAGCTTGAGCCTTTTCATGGTTGGTTTATAACATAAACCAACCAGAAATCTGGAGTTTCAAGCCTCTTTTTCATGGACCTCTTAAATGGACTTCTGAGGCCCCTAATGGAGACTTTAAAACCAGGAAGTAAACCGTCTGACAGTAATGTAAATATTAACGTTGAAGAAAACCTTTAAAAGTCTGTACATCTGTGAATGTGTGTGACTGCTAAAGTTCTCACTTTCACACTGTTATTTGTATTCTGAAATGACAAGCGAGACAAAAATAAGCACTCAGGAAAATGTTCTTCAACACCACAGTACGTCTGCATGTCAGTGAGCTGTAAACAAATGCAGGAGAGTGTCCACATGTGCCCACTGTGTACATTTACAAAGAACACTCCAGCAAAGTTAAACAAGACATTTAGTAGAGAAAGAGAAAGGGGCGACCGTCCCCTGAACATGAGTGCACTGCAGTTGGAGACAATTAACAGTCAGCAGGTCCATGGTCCCGTTAGGAGCTGGAGCTTCGAAGACTAACAAGCCCACTTCCTGTTTCACTGCATCATGAGGTTTTATTAAATGAGCCACCGTTAAAGACGCTTCTTTCAGGTTTTACCAAAAAAAGCTCAGCATTTAGCAACATTTTTATAGAGAAACATCGATTTCTATTCTAGTTGTTTAGTTCAATACAACATTAGCTTAGCAACAGTAGCCACGTGCCATTTAAAGTGACAGTCTGGATTTTACTGAAGTGATGTTCTAAGCTGCTATTACCAGAGATGGTTTATGGAACGTAGACGAAAGTTTTATCGCTATAAGTTTGAGGAAAAGTGAGACACAGAAAGTTATAGCTAGTTAAACCAACCAACCAACCTTAGTTTAGCTAGTTTTAGCTGCAGACTAAGTTTGTATTTTAGATTAAATAAAATGTATTTAATTTGAATTAAAGTTAGATTAATTTTATATAAAATTAGATCAAATTTAATATTTTTTATAATAAATTTTAGACAAAATTAATCTGTTTTTTCTCATTTATATAATTAATATTAGAGAAAAAATATCTAATTTGATCTAAAATTAATTAGATAAATTACTTTAGCAAATTAATTCAAATAAATAATTTTTTTAATTTAAAAAAATCTCTTGAAAAAGTTTTTGAAAATCTTTTCCAGGTGAAAAGACCTAAAAACTGTTTTAGGTGCATTCATGTGAACTGCATATTTGTTGTTCTGTTGGTGCTGCGTGAGCAGGTTTATGGAGATGGCTCTCCATACAGGTTCACCATAAATGGGATTATAATAATCAGTGCAGCCATCCAGGGTTTGACTGCCAGGCTTGTACAGTAAATATAGGCCCAAAACCTCAGTTTGGGTTTGTTTTCTTTAAGGAAAAAATACCTAAAAGCTCCTTTGAACATTCCCAGTCTGACTTTCTGATTCACAACAGTGAAGCCATTAAAAAAAGGTTATTCCAACATTTTTTCCATTAAAATTTAAATGTAAAAATATTGTTTCAAAGAAACTTAAGTGATGTTTTTGGCCTAGCAATGCTTTAGCCATGCTTAGTATGTTTTCTCTTTAAATTTTTATGTAGTTTGTGTCAGTGCCACCTGCAGGTGGATCATGTGTATTACAGCGTTTCTGATTGGAATCCAACAGGCTATGCACAGTTTTTATTTTACAAAATCTGAGGAGGAGAAACATATCTGTTTAAAAAAGACACCAACTCTGTGTTGGACTGAATATAAATGTTATTAAGTTGGTGGGAAAAAAATTTGTTGCAGGCAGCAAAACTATGTGCACGGAAAACCGCTCTTTACAGCTGCTACATGTATTACATTGTATATTAGATGAGATGGTAAATTCAAAGAGAAAACTAATTGTTGCCTAGATTGGTAAAGAAAATGCATGGGTTTATCTTGATGTATGTTAATAGAACATTGATTAAATCTACTCCACTTCAACCCCTTTGTGTTGCTACCAAGAAGAAAGAACAAGACATCAAGTTTTGTAGAAGGTTACATATCACCAAAAAACAGGATTGAACTGTAACATATAAAATCATTCATCTCACAATGCCAAAATATCATCAGATACTCTTACCGTTTAATTATAACCTTCTTTGAGAAGATAAGTCTCCCAGAAAATAAAATATCTGAATCAATATTTGAAAAGACAAGAGTTTGTACATCTGTTTTCATGTTTAACTACATGTGTTCTCATCTAAAGCTTAACAGACCTTGAGATACAGCTAAGACTGACCACCACAGAAATAAGTGAAATCGGAAAGCTTTCAGAGTTGCGTGCCTAAACGCGTGGCAGTTCGTTAATAAGAAAGCACTCATGCTACACACAGAGTCATGGTTTCTATAATCCGAAGCAACAGGAGTTACCTGTAGAAGAACTGGATGGTAGGTACTAAAAACAACAGCCTTTTATCCCCCCGCTAAGACGCATGTACCAAAACACCACTTACATAAGCTAAGGTGATGTCTAGCTACATCGCTTGGTGTCCAGCTGACCTCTGCAGTGTAGCAACAAAAGCTCAGCACCAAAACGCAACCAAAGTGTGGAAGAATGTTGCACGGATTACTGCGTTAATCTGATCCATGTCTGTGAAACCAAACTCCCAATCTTTCACACATGCAGCTATTTGTTTCTCCAACTAAAACTTCTGCCATCTTCCTGATTTCTCACACTGCCGAGCTGGAGACCTGGAGCCAGCCCACGTCGGTGTAGGCCCCCGTCACGTGCCAGTACAGCGCCCCCATCAGTTTGGTCCACACCAACTGCACCTCCGCTGTGAAGAAGTCTGGGAAGTCTTCAGACAGCACCTCCAGGATCACTCCGCTCAGGATCTGGGTGGGACAAAGACAATGAACAGGTTAGGATAGGTTTATGGGTTATGCAAAACATGTTTAGAACATTTTTTTTCATAAAATTATTCTTAGATAATGAGATTTTACTGTTCGGTTATTACTATTTTCATCTCCTTACAGAATGAGCTGTTTGAGGGCGTCTTGTCACTTTAAATCCAAATTAGCTCAATGTTTACACGCAGACACGAAAATGGCTGCAAACAGATGCGCAAATATACAACCGTACGTCTTTGAGAAGCAGAAGTGGAGCCTCCTGCACAATTAATAAGAGTGCAACAAGTGGTTTCTGCATGGTAAGTCGAGAAAAAAAGCACCTGTCTTTTCCAGCAGGGGATGCTAGGTAACGGCGCAGTGATGTCGAATGTGATGTAACAAATGAGAGGATTTTGAAACAGCTCATTTTCCAGACACCATAACACACGAACTTGCTGCCAAGAAATTGCTGGGTGTTTCACATCTGTTTAACTGTCTCTAGAAATAGTAGAATCCCAAATGGAATTACAAAAACGTGCAAAATCTGAATTTTGCATAATAGATTCCCTTTAGCTTCCCATCATAGCTGCATTTGATGCCTTGAAATTGGCCTCCGTCTCTTTAAGAAGCTCCTGCCTTGATGTTATCCATTGATGTCGTGTTCAGCCGTTCTTAGGAGCATCGTAGTTTGTATGACAAGTTAAGTGGACTATCAATTCCACCAAGTGTTTGCTAGCCGCTGCTGCCGCTGGTCTGGTGGAGCTGAGCGGCTCCTAGGAGGAGCTTTGGGAAAACAGGCGGTGTTTTCTATTAGCAAGCATTTAAACACCGCAGAATGGTTGCCATGGGAGATTCAAGGATTTCTCAAACAAGGATTAAACAATCAAAGCAACACTCCAGGTATGACTATGATGAGAGAATGACATTATAACATGATACAAAGCTCCAAGAAGTCGATAATCCTTCCCCTTTAAGAGTGAGGTTAACATCACATTCAGGTTAATCTGAGACCCTGCAGTGGTTGTGTGCTGCTGTGATGGACGTTCTCACTCTGTTCACACACACATTCTGCCATATAGAGAAAATAAGGCAAATAGAAACTGAATCTTCTCCAACAATAAAAGCATCAGGCGTCTGATCTGACTGGACCCACATTTAGATTTTGAAGCGATAGAAATCGCATCACAATACCTGAATAGACTCAATCAATAATTTTCTGGGAGTGATTTTGTATGAATAATAACAGCTATTAAGGGACAGTTTGTGCCATTGTTGTGTTTCTGATCATTATTCCTGGTCTGCCTGGACTGGGTTTTTTAACCATCGTGAAACATCACTAAGCTTTGTTGAGTTATGAGCCATCTCACATTTTTTAGTCATTTATTTACTCATTAAAATAGACAACCTTGAACACATTTTTAAAAGCAGTAGAAGTGAAAACGATGCTCTAATTCGCAGCTGCACTCCTAATTCATCTATAAACTGTAGATCTACTAATAAAAGGACATTTTTAAACTTATGTTGTACTTTTTTCCACAGTTCTGTGTCTAGCAGGTGTGCGGTACATTACTGTAATATTACCCCAGCCATCTTCTCATAATTGCCCAATCTCTGATCACCTGGAGGCTTTCACATAACGGCGAAGCACCTTTTTCCTGTCAGAAAAACTCTTAAAAGAACATTTAACACTGGAACAAACTTCTATGAAGCGACTGAGAGCCTTGCTTCAGCTGACCTCCAGGATCATTTACTGTGCTGCAGTAATGCGGAGGAAAAAACCAGCCTGAATTAAGTACTTTATTTTTACCATTTTACAGCTAGAAACATACAGAGAAAAATGCACTTTTTCTTTAAATCTTATCACCCAAGTTTTTCCTTATATCTGCGTCTATAAAGCCGGCAGTGGCCTGATAAAGGTGACCTATTATGCTTCCTTGAACAGGTTAGTTTATGTTTGTGGGCTTTACGAAATGTTCTTTACATTTTTTTGCACAAAATCGTTCTCAGATAAATAGATTTCAGCGTGGTCAGTCCTACCTACTTTGCCACATTCCCCATCTCAATGTTTACACTGACAAAATGGCTGCAAAACAGATGCGCAATTATGCACCTGAACATCTTCAAAAAGCAGAATTAGAGCCTCCTGTACAACCAACAAGAACTCAATAACAAAAACAGTTTTCTTTTCCAGCATCCATTGTAAAGCGAATAAAATCAACTGACCAAATGTTCTGCAGCTCTACTTGGGTTGCTAGGTGACGGGATAGTCTCAGCTGGGGTTGCTAGGTAACGGCACAGTTCCCGTTGATTGGGACTTAATAATCAGAGGGTTTTTGAAAGGGGTAATTTAAACATAATCTTCTTGCCAAAAAACTGCTGGGTATTTTTTGTCTTGCTCTCTTTTTATAAATTGTAGAAGCCCAAATGGATGCATAAAAACATGTAAAAAGTGAATTTTGTGTAATAAAAAATAAGTACAAATCTGTAATCTAAAACTGAACAGAAGAAAAGTATTAAGGAAAAGGCATTTTACCATAAGACAGTAATAAAAAGAAAATGTTTTCTTTCTTCAGCTCTACCTTAAAGTATATGGGTTCCACTTTGTGCTTGATGGCGTGGGCCTTTCCCACCAGCGCCAGCACCGAGGAAACCTTCTCTGGGTCGTTGAGGTTCTCCACCACAGTGTTGATCGCGTTCATCACCCTGCAGGCATGCTGCCGCAGCTGGCTGCTCTGCTCCATCTCCTCAGGGTCCTCCATGTCTTGGAACTGACTGAAATACTGCTTTGCAGACGGGAAGTTGATAAAAAACCTGAAGGAAAAAGGATATTTCATCATGGATAATGGGGGGGAAGCTAAATAAATAGATTTACCTTTGATGTAAAAGCAAAATGTGGTCACGCTTTTCCATTCACTCTCATGGGCACACACCAAAACACCCAAAACCAAAAAATATTATCAAGCATTTTAGTCTAGTTTTTAGTGCAGATATCTGAGTAAACTTAAAATGAGACGGGATTAACTTTTAAGAAACTTTTCAGCAGCATTTCTTCACTTATAACGAAATGTTACCATGTTGTAAGTAAAAAACAAACTAGTACTTTTTATCAATATTCAAGAACTATTGACTTAAAACTAGAGATGCATCGATCCTACATTAATACTTGTATTGGTCCTGATATTGATAAAAATTCTGATCAGGTAACGATGACAATGTGCCTGATCCATGAGGACAAATCTATTCAGTTGAACTCTGTTTTGTGCTTTATTACATCTTGCTTTATTATTTATTTTACGTTATATTTAGGATTCCTAATTATTCTTACTGAACCATTTGAAGGTATGTTGTCGTTTATTTTTTTACATATTTAATCAAGGTAGTCAACTTGTTAATTTCAGTTTCTTATTTTACATTGGCTGTTATTCTCATAATTGCACCGACTGAACAAATTAAAGTTGTGTTGTTTTTACATGTTTGTCCAAGCTTGTGAAGCTATTGGTGTATTTAAGGTTGCAGACTTATAAAAAAACATTTTAATTCAGTACATTTATGTCTGTATTTGTGAAAAAAAGAAGTGTTTTAAGTCAATTCAGCTCTGCTTTTCTGTATTGGATCGCTATCAGCCGATACTAAATCTCTCGGTATTAGAAGTGAAAGCGGAATACTCAAAATTAGCTCCTATATCTTGCTGAAATGTTAATTATAGGTTAGTTTTGTCTAATTTCAAATGTACTCTGGTATTTGCATTAGAAACTAGACCAAAAGTGCTTGGTAAAACGATGGCTAAATCAAAACCCAAAGGTGTGAACATCTACGAAGCTCACACGGTAATAATCTTTGAGACGTGTGTTGGTCTGTGGGAATAATGACGGCAGGGTGTGTTGAACATGATCATTTGAAGCAACTCTGGACTCCATAAGGCAAAGAATGATTTTCTTCCCCCCTCAATGTTTTTAAAACCCCAATTCTGAAAGACACAAATGCTTGAATTATAAATTAAAAGAACAACCCATAAATGTATTGACTGAAGGAACAAATTGCAGGAAGCTGAAACCTTTAATTATAATTAAATGCTGCACAGTCCACAGAAGATAATTGTGAAGCGTTTAGCTGCTCTCTTCACCGTAAATCGAAATCAGCGTTTCCCTCCTCTTATCTCGGAGTGCAGTTCAGTAACTTACATAAGTTCTCTGTTTTTTCTCTGCGAGCGAGTGTGTAATTTGGCTCTGCCCCATCGGTTCAGCAGGAAGTTCCCAACAGAGACATTTAAAGTGCAGAAGCGCTGATGAGACGCGGCGTAGTTAAGATTGATAAGACGCTCGCAGCGTAATTGGATGCAGGTGTGCAGAAAGTGGCGTCTAATTTTCGTGGAGTTCAGAATGGCGCCTATCCAGGATGTATTAGGAGAATAATAATAATAATAATAATAATAATTAATAATAATAATAATAATAATAATAATAATATAATAAAGCTTGGAAGATGTTTGAGTTTTCACCGCTGCTGAGAGATGAAGAAAAGAGTTTGGGAGGAAATCGATTTAGACGTTGAGGACTAATTGCTGTTCTGTTTTTTTTTTACGATTGTTGTGTCAGGGCTTGGATAATTAACACCGTTGGATGGAGTCGTTATAATTGCCAGAGTCAAAATCTCTCATCAGGTATCTTACTTGATATATAGCTGAAATAATAACAATATGTAACGATTAATCAGATGAATCGTGATGAATCAATTATTGAAATAATCAGCTCATTTAGTTAAGATTAACAGCCAACTGGAGTACAGAGATTGCCAGATGTGCCTGTTTTTATATCCGATTAATCGTCAGAATAATCGATAGACTAATCAATCACTAAAGTAGGTGTAGCTCTAAGAGCAACAGGGCCCAACAGTTTGTCTTGGTGCTCATTTTGAAGAGATAATACTAAATCAGTTTCTTATAATCACACACACTGGCACAGAAACTGTAACTAATTGGTCACTTGGACCAATTTCATTATTTTACCTTCAGAGTTTAACACTTTTTCAGCCGTAATGAGATGGAGTCACAGCTTTTATCTACTAAATCAGGGCAGAGATCTGCTCTGCGGCTCACTTAATGTATTAAAGGCTGTTTTTTTCATTATTTTTTGGTGCTCCCATAAAAAAAACAGACGTGAAAAAAGCCTTAAAATACATTCACAGTTGAATAATTAACATTTTTAGTCCTACAAATTATTCCCAAGTTATTAGAAAACCTGAATAATTTCAGTAAAATAGTCACAACATCTATAACGCTAATTGTTGGAGATGTGCAGCACAAAGTGGCCTCTTAAAGCTATTAGGCCTCCATAGCAACCATTAGATGTTGTCTACATGCCAACTGGTTGTTTGGGAGCCTTGCCAGAGAAAAACTAATTTTTTTCCTGTCCTACCGTCACAACAATCATAAACATGTTGAGTTTGGTCAACGCTGCCGGCACTGAGATGAGGCTATGTTCACACTGCTGGTATAATGTTCCAATTTATTTGGCTGGAATCCAATTTTTTGGTTGGTTGTTTACATTGCAGCTTAAATGCGGCCACTATTGGACGCCAGCGGAAACAATCTATGGCCCTGAAGTGACCCACATGTTCAGAGGAAGCTGTGAGGGCGATGAGAAGACGTGTGTTTATCACTTCTGAATCTTCACAGTAGCAGAATTATTAATGATTCAATCAGCAATGTCTACCATGCTTGTTTGCCTATTGTAGTACATTTAGTCTCCCTGCTTCCTGCCACCTGTTATACCTCAGTGGTGTAAATTTTGGATAACCGTGACGTGACTGGGATCAGGTTGCTTAAGAAAATCTGCATTTGATCATTAAATCATGTAGAGGTCACATATCAGGGCATCTGCAGGTTCCATAGAGTCAAATTTAAGACATTTTTAAATGAATGTATAAAAGCTGAAATTACCAAAAGATAGCAGAAGTCTCCAGAAGAAGTTGAAGATTTTGATGTATTAAATTTAAGACCAAAAAACTATAGATAGAGGGAGAACTCGGGGGAACTTGCAGCATTGCAATCCAGCATGGCAAAAACAGAAATCTGGCTTTGATTAAAAAAAAAAGAAGCTAGATAGCAAGGGTATATTAGCAGCTAGTTATTGGTAGCCTCAACTGCAATTATGCTACAGAACACAATGAAAACATTTGCATCTGACTCAAACATTTGCCTGACTGAAAATTATAATTTTTTACATATTTAAGGCCAGCTAACATTTTTAAAATAAATTTAAGACATTTTCTGACCTTCATTTTTGGAATAAATTTAAGACTTCTTTAAGGATGTGCAACTCCCCTGACATATAGGTGGATCTTTTTTTTCACTTTTGCCAGCTGTGTGATCCTAAGACTGGCTCTAATGTAAAAAAAGATAAATATGTCAAACATCTTGGAGTATCTGTGATAAGAAAACATAAAACAAATGACCTAATCAATACAGAAATGGTTCACTAGACAACCTTCTTCCATTTCTAGTTCAGTCCATGTAGACTTGAATATATAGGAACAGGTGATATGATCGTAAGATTAATCATAATAGTTTGTGTTGTTTTATTCTGAAGATGATAAATTAGGCATTAAAAAGCACTAAAATGTGCCATTAATCTTACAATTTGATCGTAATATTAATCATAATAGTTTGTGTTGTTTTATTCTGAAGATGATAAATTAGGCATTAAAAAGCACTAAAATGTGCCATTAATCTTACAATTTGATCGTAATATTAATCATAATAGTTTGTGTTGTTTTATTCTGAAGATGATAAATTAGGCATTATAAAGCACTAAAATGTGCCAGTCTTTTTGTCTGAAACTCTTACTGCATCCTTTTCTAAAGAATATCTACATTCTTCAACCTATTTCAGCAATTCATATATCAAAATCTTCAACTTCATCTTGAGACTTGCGCTATCTTTTGGTGATTTCAGCTTTTACACATTTTTTTTTAGATATTCAAACTTTTATGGAAATTTCAGCCCCATAAAAATGCATTGAAATCCTTTGGAATTCCACAAAATTCAGCTAGATCTTTGTGCTCTTTGACCTTTTACCGCTTCCGCCTGCTTCTGCCTAGAAACTCCATTCAACTTTTAAACAAGTCAGAAGATGTCACGCTGTCTTCAAATGGTTAATTTTTTTGATATCTCTTACAGTTATTCTAAAATCACAATATAAGTCTTATGGAAATTTTGGGACATTTTCAGGTTTACAATGTAATCCAATGGCGGAATTCTTCAACAGACAGAGTGCGCACTCTAGTAACTGACGCTTTTTCAAGCTTCTCAAACAAAATGCTGCTGTTCGTACATACTTCACTCTACAGAAATAATTTATGCATCAAAACGTAGCCACAGGAGTCTACTTTCAGGAAATACAAGCATCATTAGCGTAGGTTTTACGGCTTTCTCTGCGGCACTCCCTGAACGCAAGCATCTCACCCTTTCCTCCATTGGGCTCCATATAAAATATTGTCAGCGCTAGCTCTCTCTTTAGCAACTTGTGCACTGTTCATTCAGCAGATTAGCATTGAATGAACCTCCAATAATGGGAGGTCTGAAGGCAAAAAGAGGTCCTCAATTCAACCCGCTAGTCCAGACTTTCAAAGCAACCCCACTTCCTTATGTGGCCTTTGGAGAATATACTCAGCCTCTTTTGTTCCAACGTATCTGGACTGTGTTTAAGGTCCTGTTGGCTCTTATACTGTAAAATACTTTATGTGCATACATTGGGAATTTCTATGGTGAACCACCTGGTAGATGGGAGCGGAGACATAAACAAGGTTGAAATAGTTGGACGTAAAAGATTCAAATTGACTTGAGCTTTAAAATGTTCACTGTACACAACAGCTCAGCAGGGTGAGCTAATGCAGAGATGTCAAGGGAATTTCCACCATTTTTCTTTCAACACTCACTGGGAAGTTGAGCTGACAAGGTGCAAAGTCTTTTACAACAATCACAACATCACCAGTATAAATGATAAAACAAAAAATAAAATTACATTTGGTAAAATTAATAAAACAACTATAAAATTAGCAGAAAATACCAAAAAATAAAAATATGAATAAAAACCAAGACAAACTTGATGTCAGCTGCAGCAATTTCCCAAAACCTTGAATCAGTAAATTGCTAATATTCCACAACCTCATCAATAGTTTTGGGTTTTTCATTTCATCTTGGTTTTATTTCATTGTGGCTTTTGTTTTACTTATTTTTTACAGTGTGTTTGCTAGCTTTTATTACTTCTTATTAGTTAAATATTATAGTAGTTTTTGTTTTTTCATACGTTAATTATTGGGTACAGAATTCATAAAGGTCAAAATATGTTTTTGCTGTGTTTGCTAATTTTTATTACTTATTGTTAGTTAAATATTGTGTAGTTTTCATTAGTTATGGTAGTAGTTTTATGGTTAAAGTATTGTATTGTGATTATGTTTACATTAATTGGGAAATGAATCCTCAACAGAAGAAGATAACATTTTAAGAATATGCATTAATTTATTGCTGAGCAATTATTTGACTGGTTTTTTCTCTCAACTTTTCTCTCAACATTTACCATGCGGACAAAAGGATTATGGAGTGGCGTAATTTTCTGACAGATTACGTGAACAGCTTGTGTGGGGGGAAAAAAAATTCAAGGATAGTAAATGGATTCATAAACATAATAAAAGATATTATATCTATAATTTCAGTATGTCTTAGTTTCATAAATGCACAATATAGTTCCAGTTAGTTGTAGTTTTTCCCATTTCAGGTAACAAAAATGTTTTCTCAACATCAGTTTTGTTCATTTGTTAGCTTTAGTTTACTATAATAAACTTCCTCAGCTCAATACATTTCTAAACAAACTTCCCATACAGGTGGATTTTCTCTGACCTGATTTAAATCTTATCATCGGTCCAGGAAAACCGGAGCTGGTCGTGCAGCAATGGCCCACAGAGTCTCTGCTTCACCATATCAGGCCCCTGAATCCCGGGTTATTTCAGCTTTGCTCTTTCAGCTGCTGCATCACAAACTCACTCTCCTCCCCGGTGACAGAGATAAATTAAAATGTGGAGAACTTCTTGTTCAGCTTTAGGCAAACATGAACACTAACTCGATGACTTCAAATGAAGACGTCTTCTCTGAAGTCTGCGGTGTGTTTTAGGTGTCTCGCTTCTTGCTTTGGGAGTGTTTCATCTCATGTGGTCAGGATGTGAATTATAATACATTAAAGGGAAAAAATAGCACAAACTGTAATAGTATAACAGAGAAAAAGGTTTGATGTCTGAGCATTGAAATGCTTCACTAGAGCTAAATGAAGTGAAAATGCTGCTGCTGTGTCTAGATTCTGACTGGAAAGAGTCTGGATGAAATAACACACTGGTTTAAAGCTACTTTAAAGTCTCAATAATCATAAAATACTCATTTAGCAACCACAAAAGTAGAACTACACAGCGGAATAGCATTTGTTTTACTTTGTTGTGTCTAAAGGAATCACAGCAGGAGTTTGACTTCTCCATCTTTTAGCATGTTACAGCTACAAACTTTATTGTACTTTCAAGTTTTTTGTTTTTATTTGTCTAGGGTCTATAAATGTCCTTTATAACAGTCTTTTACAGAGCCAGGAGGCATGTCTTAGCGCTGTCAATCATCCTCGTATACGCGCTGTTGGCAGAGAAAGAACTCGCCATTATAGGAAAACCATTTATCCGCCATCAGCGGTTGCCATGCTAACTAGCCTGAGCATTAATGGTAGAGAGAAAGGGGGAGGGTGTGAGCAGCGCATACACAAGAGTGACTGGCAGCGCTAAGGCCCTCATGCAGGCTTTGATTGGTGTATTTCTGTAGACGACAGGAGGTCTATTGGTTTTTTCAGATTATCTGCCTCTGCCTTGACGTATAGCGATACTTTTAGCAAATATGCAAACATTATTTTTGTAAAAGTTACATACTGCAGCTTTAACAAAAGTAGAGCAACAAATCATGTTTTTCATTTTTATAACTGTTTATGCTTAACTTATATTAATAACTCATAGCTCATCTTTTAAAAGTAACAAAAACGAGCATTTCAGCTCAGTTTTTGGCCTCATTTGGCTGCCACACATTTTATTTTTTAATTTCTAAACAGTTTTCATGTTTCATCAAACGCAGTGAGGTCAAAGCATCAAGTGTGTTTAGATATTCCCAACTAATCCGAAGGGTTGATTACGCCTTTGCAGATGCTGCTGCCTCGTTGTGTAATAATTTACATGTCTACATAAAACCAGTTTAGTGCTTTGAAATTCTCAAGACGATCTTAAAGCAGAACCTGCAGTCTGAGGCGGGCAAAGCTTTTATATTCGTGTCTCTTATGGGGTGCATTTATTACTTAACCACTTGCCGTTATTTATCTTAATGTTGCCCTTTCGTGTATCTTTTTACTGTTTTACAACCTTTTACAGCCGTGATCCTGGTTTTGTTGAGTCACTGGCGTTTTCTGCAGTTTTCTGATCAGATACAGTCTCGTGTTTGTTTCATTCACAGAGGAGACGGAGAAAACACTGACTGACTTTTCTCCACAATCCTTAAAGCCATCTTCCACACAGTAGTCGCTTCATATAATAGAAGAAAATCTAAAGATGTCGGACTATTGTTTCCACTGAAGAACAGACCCCATGAAATCTGTTGTTATCAGTATCGCAGAGCTGATTGGATAAGTTCTGGTTGGTGGTTCTCGCTCTCAATAGCCTGTAGTTCAGTTTTAGCCACTCTGCAGCTAATAAAAACAAAAACAAAGACACAAAAGGATCATTGTGAAGCTCAATTTTGATCTTGAAGACATAAACACAACTGAAACAGCAGCAGTTTCACTGATGTTGCCTTTCTGGCCCATTTGGACGATTCTGCACTAAACCAGCAACACTAATATGTAAAAAAATAAATATATATAGTAACACATCGCAAAAGCCTTTATTTTTCTTTAATAAAGAGGAACAGATAGTGAACCACTAGAATCTTTAAAATTATTATTAAACTATATTTTAGTAGTTTTTGTGTTTTTACTAAAGTAAATTTCATGATGTTTTAATTGTCTGTACATTTTAATTATTACTTTATATACTGTACTTTGCTGATCTCCCTCAAAAAATATTTTATTTCAAGGGATTTCCTGGCAAAATAATAGCTGGATAAATAAATCAAAATAAAAATAATCACACTGACATCAAAATAATAGATTAAAACGGAGAAAAATAATCAAATATAAAAGAACTGTAGAATCACTCATAGATTAAGAAGGAAATATTGAAGATATATGTACATTTCAAAAGGAGAAAAAAATAAAATCTATAAAAATACTAAAATTAAAACCATACATTATAAAAATATACAACTATTTTTGTTTTGTTGACACAAGTTCAGCTGTAACTTAGAGTTATTTGATAAAGTTTTATTTTTGTTTTGTTTTTAATATCTTATATTATCTAATATGATCAATTTTAAAATGGATATTTAACCAATGTAGCAATTTTAAACTTAGTTTCATGTGAGCTCTCTATCAGGATCTAGTAAATAGTTTTGAAGTAGCTGAAATGTAAATTAGAAATTAGAAAATAGTCTGGAAAGAATCAATTTTAAAAAACAAAGCCAGTAGTCACTAATTATTTGCATGATTAGATATATGATTCAACTACAAAATTTGCTCTAATTGAGTCTTTCAGCTCATTATTTGTTCTGTTTCTTATTAAAAACAATTATTACAGTATGAAAGCCAGTCCCAGGTTTTGTTTTGTTAAGTGTGGTTGGTGCATTTGATAAAAACTAATTTAGTAATAATGGTGCCTCGGTGTGGTTTTAATGAACAATAATGTCACTTTTTCATTAAAGCAGGAACAGCAGAAAAAAAACAGATTAAATGGAATAACAGAAGAGCCGACGGATAAAGAGGCATAAAATATGGCGCTGAAGTGAAAACGCCTGTTGTTGTCATTCACAGATAAGACCACAAAACACACACACACAAACACACACACACAAAGGATGCTCTCTGCCCCGTCTTTTCACTCACTCATGGATTCTCATCAACTCAAACTGGAAATCAGTTTGCCTCAGTACCACCGGTCTCCTTGACGACGACTCGCTGTCCATTTTATCAGGTCCTTGAATATTGTGAAGCAGCAATATGTCAGCTGTGGATATTTAAGATGTTAAAATTTTTACTTTTTATATGAAAAGCCTACAGGAAGCACACTTTGTACAGTAAAAGAGACACAGACAGTACTCTCTGCTACTGTTGACAACTTTTATTGCATTTATTTTAGTGAGTAGAAATGATTAAAATGATGATCATTTTACATTTTCTGATTGTTTAGACATGCTTGTAAATATCTTAATTACATTTTGAACTGAACCCTCTTTATTTACCCCAAACTTACAAGTTCAGCTGAAACTTAGAGGAAATATTTAGTAGACAAAGTTTTATTTTTGTTTAGTTTTTTATTGATTTTGTTATTTTGGTGGCAGACCATACAAACTAAATATTTAAAAAAAGTTTTAAAGTGTATTCTCACTGGAGAAAGTAACGAGGATTCAAGTAGAAACAAATAAGTTCCAACTAGAGGTGTGTAGAGTCCCCAAAAAAATGTACTCAAGTAAAAAAAAAAAAGCACCACTTCAATATAATCTTTCTCAAGTAAAAGTAAAAAGTAGCCACCCAAGAAATCACTAAAGTACGAACAAAACAGTATTTTATAAAAAGGCTAAGTACTTAGAAACTCATGAAATCAGATTTAACATTTTAAAATGATTCCATCAGACAGATAAAATACTATTATGTGAAAGTTTTGCTGTTTTAAGAACTAAAATTAAAAAAGAATAAGTTCTGTTACTCTGCTCTTGACGGTTGGTGGTTACCATAGTAACCGGTAATGGACAGCTCGGCCTTTGTTTCTGTTGCCGTCGGTAACCGTGGGGCACAAGCTGCTGGACTAAAGTTAACCACCATCTTGATTTCTTCTTTTCTTAGAATAAACACAGAGAACCTGAACGTGTCTGTTGTGAAGTCAACCTATACAGCTCTGGAAAACATCCAGAGACCACAAAATGATTCGTTTTTCTTATTTTACTTTTCATAGGTTTATGTTTCAGTAAAATGAACTTTGCTCTTTTATTCTGTGAACTACTGACAACCTGTCTCTGAAATTCAAAGCAAACATGTTGTGTTTATTAGCAGAAAATGAGAAATGGTCAAAATAACAAAAAGGAAGAGGAAAGGAAGAAAACAAGCTATTCATTTTGAAACAACAACACTAATGTTTTAACTCAGGAAGAGTTCAGAAATCAATATTTGGTGGCATAACCAGGAGGTTTTCAATAGGTATTTTTTTCCAGAGTTGTATGAAACTTATATTCTCTCATATTTTTTTCACTTATTTTTAAAAATATACTTGTTTCTATGCTGATTTTGTTGTTTATTTTATCAAAGCAGATCTCTCTTATAGACGAGGTCATGGATCTCAATGAGACAACCTGCATGAATAAAGGTGAAATAAAACAAACTAAATTTCAACAAGCAATGAAAAACTGTTGCAGATCCTAAATGAAGGCGTTTCCCTGAATTTGTGCTGCCCCTTGATTAAATGGCACCCTGGGAATGAACCATAGAGCTCAAACCAGAGAAACGCCACTGAAAAGAAGAAAGCCTCACTTCTCACTATTCAATCAGTACCAGGCATTGTCAAGTAAAAATTGGCTTTCCCCCCCCAACATTAACCTCCTCAATACATATAAAGTTTAAATAATCTGTATTCATACACTCAAAATATCATCAGTTTTGCCTGTGGAAGGATTTAATCAGTACCAATCAAATCCGTCCCCATCAGAATCGGTGCTTCTGTTCTTCGACAAAAGCATAGAAAGGCTAAAATCCAAAAATCACTGGTCTTTAATCCCTTTAATCTATATGTTAACACATATTGAAGGTTTTTTTTTATATAATTTTGGGAAACCTTTTTACATTCCCCTGTCTCCTGGCTTAATGCACACCAGGCTCAGTTATCTCAGGAACTGGACAGGATTTGGAAAAGGCAATGAAAAAGACACATTGTTCCTGGGGAGAATGAAAAACGCTCAAGCTGCTACTGATAACATTTATCAGCCAGCATCACCTGCTTTTCTGGGGTAGCAAGAGCCAATAAGGAGTTTAGAAGGGATTACAAGGATTAGTGGAAGCAAGAAATCTCATGGCTGTCATCCAGCGCCGTCCGTTGGTCCGTCTGTCCATCCGCCCATTTTCTATCACTGAAGCTGCACTGCAAAAAATCTAACCAAGTATTTTTGGTCTATAGTTTCGACTGAAAGTGCACTTCAAATACGACACAACTAACTTATAAGTAACTTTTCAGCAGGATATATCAGCTTGATTTGAGTCAATAATCTCCACCGGCAGATTACCTTAAAACAAGAACAGACCCCATGAAATCTGATGTTATCAGTAATCTGGGACATTTTTCCCAGATTATGTGTGAAATAATTTGCCAATGGAACTAGTATGTTTTCATAAATATTAAGGAATTATTGATTTAAAACAAGCTTTTATATCTGTAAACTGTAAAACATTTGAGCCACATTTAATTGTGTCTACTATCTTCTACTCTTTAAGTCAAATAAATTTAAAGTTTTAGATTTTTAACTTAAATGTGAGTTTGTGAAAGATAAACTTTCAGCATTAAGTTGTGTTAACTTTTTATTCATTTTCTCAATCCTCCAAGAGTTGAATAAACTAGAGTTTTTAGGTAAGCACTTAACAAACTGAAGGAAGGAGTGGGAACTATTTCCCAGCATGCTTAGGGGTATGTTTTTGTATCTTGTGTTGCACTGTGCAATATTCCAGATTAGCCCTACAAAATAATCTGTGTAGCGGCAGGTTTCCCACCAACAACTGCGACCTTCAGAAAAATTGGTGAAAAAGTGAATCTGCGAATACAAAATCCCAGTAGGTGTTTATCTGTAGAAAAGATTGTGTGTTGAATAATTTTAAATAACTTCTGGGCGTGTTTAGTATTCATATATTTATGAACTCTGTGGGTTCACTTAATGCTACACCTTTGTTTTTGGTAACGAGAAAAAGCTTTCATTAACACATTCTTCCCTTCTAAGCTGCATTTTTGTATTCTGCACTTTTCTTCTCCAATAATACAGATGAAATCAGATAAATGTACATACACAGAATAAAAAGATAATGTTTTTTCTCACTGTCGGAAGTTAAATCAGACCAAACTTTTCTTGCTTCCTGTTTTATTGACTAATCGTATGCAGAATAGCTGCTTTTAATCTTATGACTTGAATTCAACCTTTTGACTTTTCTTCTACAAGCTTTTGATAGGTTAATATCTACCGGTAGCTCAAGCCCTATGTTTTTAAAAATTTCAACTTCCATTACATTGTTGTACCTAGAGCATGTCCTAAACTCATGTTTATGCCTCAGATTACCCTTTTATCTCAAACTGCAGCAGTTGTTTTCCATTTCCTCACTTTCAAACTTTTATTTCTGATTATTGGCTCATTTTTCACAATTTTTTGCTTTTTTTTTTGCTGTTAAAATGCAATAGTTTCAATAGTTTATCTGGTTCAGCGATAAAGTTCATGATATTTTCTTTTTGTTCTGCATCATCTGCAACACACCTTGCAGTTTGAGAAGACAGGACACTATTTGCCCACATATGTTTAACAAATCATCCAGATTTGCAGTTAAAACCCCCCAGGAGGTTTAAAGCATTGCTCTATGGTGCGTAGTGGTGGAATGATTGAAATTCATTTGATTTTCCTGCCTGGGCTTCCTGCAGCCGGCCAGTGGCTCTGTCCTCTGCGGTTCAGTCAGCTGTGGCTTTATGCAAAATTAATTTAAGTATTCCTGGACCAATCATTTTTATTGCAATGGTCAACTGGTTTACAGATCAAAATATTACCAAGTAACTTTGGTCTAGCTTCTAGTATAAGTATCTTAGTACATTTGAAATAAAGCAAAATATGTTTTGTCTTATTTCTTGCTGAAAAGATATTTTGCTACAACTTTTCAGCCAGATATAGCAGTATGTTTTAAGTCAATAATTCCTTAAGATTGATGAAAAAGTAGCAGATTATCTGGAAAAAATATTGTGTTATAAGAAAAAGTGAAAGTCTGGTTTGTCTTATTACACTTGAAATAAGACAAAGCTAACTTAGAAATAAATTTTCAGCAAGATATGAGGTTGTATTAAGTTAATAATTCCTTAATATTGATGAAAAAAAATTATTAGTTCCAGTGCAAATTATTTAACTTAGAATGGAAAAAATGTCTCGTTTTAAGAATAATTTGCCAGAAACTATGGTTTCTAGTGCATATATCTTTCTTTTGTCTTATTTTAAAGGTACTAACTTAAAAGTCATTTTTAAGCACGCTATAGAAGCATGTTTTAGGTTAATAATCCCTTAATATTGATGAAAAAGTAATAGTTCCATTTGAAGATTTTTTGTTTTCTGTTATAAGTGAAATAATCGGCCAGAATAGACATTATGGACTGATAAAAGCACTTAGATCTTGCTGATAAGTTACTTGCAAGTTAGTTATGTCTTATTTCAAGTTTACTAAGATATTTGCACTAGAAACTAGACCAAAATTACTTGGTAAGATTTGTATGTTTTTACAGTGTGTGGCAAAAATCTTGGAAGTATTTGGAGGACAGCAGGGTTGGAGCAGATGAGTAATTGGTTTTAACAAACTTTACCTTTTGCCTTTTCTGTGCTTGGCGCTTTACTTTTCATGGATCCTCATAGTGTTGAACATTTTCTTAATATTATGAGTTTCTATTTCTTACATTGTAAACATGACTAAGCACAGAGGCACAATTGTCTAAAGCCGTTTTTCAAGATGGGAAAGACAAAAGAACATGTCACTCAAACAAAGAAGACAGTTAGTGAAGGTAATAAGTCAGAAAAGACCATAACAGTCGGATTAGAACCAGCGAGGAAAAATGCTGAAGAATGTAGAAAAGAAACATACTAAATCTCCCCTTTTAGAGAAATTCATAAATTCATCTGGATACAAAGTTTCCATAACAACCATTTATTTTAAGGCTTGAGAGAGTCTGCAGGTTCAGGGTGTTCTGTGTACCATTCAGTCACTCATCAGGGAACTTATTTTGAAAATACTTACATGTAAATTAATTTAGATTCTTGATGTTTCTACACTTGGCATTTCTTGAGATATAAAGAACTGTGAGCCTGTACACGTGTTGTTCCTGAGTTTGAACTAAAAGGCAAAGCAGGACTGGTTTTGTCAAATTGCTGTAGAGCCTATAGGTCAAGATAGGTCTGTCAGCTATGCAAAACATGCTCACTACATTTTTTGCACAAAATCATTCTTATATAATAAGATTTTAGTCTGCTCAGTTCGGCCTATTTTGACCTCCTGTCAGGGTGAGTTGGTTTAGGGCGTCTTGTCACTTTAAATCCACATAAGTCAATACTGTCCACGCCCCCAAATCAACGTTTAAACTTGATTGTGAAAATGGCTGCAAACAGGTGTGGAAATATACAAACATACATGTTTGAAAAGTAGAGCCTCCTGCACAACTAACAAGAATGCAGCAAGTGGTTTCTGGATGGTAAGTCAACAATAAAACACTTGTTTTCCAGCAGCCATTGTACAGCACAGCTGATCAAACTTGCTGGAACTCAGCTTCAGTTGCTGGGTGACGGCCTTCACTCGCTTGGGTTGCTAGGTAACAGAACAGTGCCCTTCAAATGAAACTTAACGATCAGGAGGTTTGTGAAACAGCTCATTTCACAATGAGCTGTTTCACAGAAAAAACTTATTGCCAAAAAATGGCTGGTTGTTTATTAAGCATTTGGACTGTTTTTAAAAGCAAATGGAAGTACAGAAACATGCAAAAAAGAAAAAATAAAGCAATTTCCTCAATGATCAATAAAGCACATGCTATTCTATTCTAAAATCTAATTTTGCATGATTGGTACCTTATAACTAAAATAATATTGATCTCCTTTGTATATAAATGAATGGAGCAGAAAATTCAGAAGAGCTCCTCCTCCTCCGTAGAAGAAGGCTACAGGGTTTTTAACTTTGTGAAAACAGAAACTTAAAGAGCACCATGCATCAATGTAATTAAGTAATTCTGCTTTTATTTTGAACAATTTCCAAGTTTTTTTCCCAATCATTGTAAATCCCTCATGGGTTGTCTGAGAGTTATAAAGGGATTATGTAAAATTTACTCTTTTTAGCTTTATATCGTGTTATTATGTTATTCTCTCTTAAAAAATACACCTACAGTGTTGCTTTGATTCTTTTATGCATGCTGGAAAACAATATACATTAAATTGCATGATTACATAACAGATTCAGGCAGAAGAAACAACAAAAAACTGCACATCCAGACAATGCCACTGCATTTCCAGGAACATCACAAGGCTGTATTCACACTGCAGCCTGAACTGACCCAATTCCGATTTTTTGGCAATTCCGATTTTTTTGCCGGGGCCGTTCACACTGCCAGTAATTGTGACCTGCAGTGTGAACGGGCAAACGACCTGAAAGTGTCCCACATGCGCAGAAGAGGGCGCAATAGTGTCAGTGTTCTTAGTGTTCTGCCAACTGCCATAAAAGAAGAAGAGTCAGTCGAACGTAAACATGGAGGCTAACGGTGGAGCTTGGCTTATATATTTGAAGTTGTTATCCAACCGGAGCAACATATTAACAACTTAATCCTCATATAGTCCGTCATGGTTGTTGTTTTTCTTCCCACTTGTGCGTATCAGGACTCAGAATAGTGACATTTGTTGAGAATCAGTGACGTTCAGTTTGGATGAATGAGACCTGGACGTTATGGTCGCATTTGAATCGGATACGTATTGGATATGGGTCACATTCGAAAAAGAATCCGACCTGAGCTGTTCACACTGCCATGAAAAGATCAGATACAGGTCGCATTATGTAAAAAAATATCGGAATTGGGTCACTTCAGGCTGCAGTGTGAACACAGCCTAAAATCTCCAAACAACAGAACTGGGCCCAACAAACCCCTGGTTACCCACAGGAAGCTGGAACTTCATAACAAACATGTCAGATTCCCTTTAATGCAGCGTTTCTCAAATTTTTTAAGACCAAGGAGCATCTAACCAATTTAACAAACAGACCAAATAACTTGAAACTGACCCACAATAACACAATATGCCACTGAACCATGAATAAATATACTCAAGTTATTTACAGGTTCTGAAATTGTGGATTCTTATGCCAAAAACATGGAAATCAAAAAAGTTGTGTTGTGTGCATTAATAGCATTTTAAGGGTATTTGTAGTCTAGTAAAAGAAAAGAACAGATGTTGATGTTATAAGCAAGCAAAATAGTAAAAACTAAATAACAGCTCTGACCAACTGAGACTTGAGTCTTGAGCCGTTCAAAAGAATCAAATCACTAGTAAACGACATCAGTACTCTCAGTAGTAAATTATTTTTATCCATTGCAATTCCTTGTTTTATTTTTGCCTTTTTAAGATTTAAAGATATAAATGACATTATAAATAAAATCTATTCATATAAGTTGTCCTGGCATTGTTTTCTTTCCACCGGTATCTTCGGTTTTCTTTTGAGTGACCCGGATTCAAGCCACTCATCCATTATTATTTTTAACCACAATCTTTTTGGTAAGCTAGCTGTAGCGTAGCACGTTGAGCTGACGTCGTGGCGAATAAACGGTCGTTTACATGCAGTACCTCGCGGTCCTCCAGGGGCGACCACGGACCACAGTTTGAGACAAACTGCTTTAACGGAAGCCTAGGAGAAGGCAAGTATGTAACGACTAGGGCTGCACCGATTTCAGTTTTCTGGTTGATGGCTGATTACCAATTTTTTAAAATCCTGACCGGCTGATTCTGATTTTGGTCAATACCATTTTTTTTTGTCTGAAATGTCACTAAATGTAACAAGAAAGTCACTGAGTTGGTAACAGTGGAGTGACTATTGCTTACTTCAAATGTACAAATATAACCTGATGTCTGTCAGTCAAAGCTCTCTAACAGGAGAGCAGAAGAAGACAATGGTCGGGTTTTAATCCTTTGCTGAGGAAGAGAAGATCAGCTTCACATGTCGGCCATCACTGATGTCCCAAAATGACAAATTTTTGGCTAATTTTCTTAGATATTAGCTTTAATCTCTTTAATTAATTAATTAAATTATTTTTATCCATTGCAATTCCTTGTTTTATTTTTGCCTTTAAGATTTAAAGATATAAATGACATTATAAATAAAATCTATTATGATATAAAAGTGAAATAAGACACATAACTAATAAAAGAAGATGTCTTTCTTTATCCCCTAATTGAACCCGGTTCCCCCCCAACTGGTTTTCTTCCTACTAAATCCTCTTCACACAAAAAATGATGGAAAATTACATTTTCCACATTTAGTAGTGCAGAAGATATTTTTTTGTTTTTGCCAAAGCAACTCAAGTTTATTTCTATTTTTTTACTATGCTTCTATATTTAAAAAACAACAAACGTTAAAACACAACTTCTTTTTTGATTTCCAAGGAAATTAGTGCAGTCCCACTAACAACCCATCTCCGGATCTGACCATTAACACTTTTCATTCTCATTAGAGACTAAGTGAACTAAATAGGGCTCCAAACTAAATCAGCACAAAGATTGAAGTAGCAAAGTAAAGTCGCAAATGGGAGTTCACGCACGTTTTCATCGTTTTCATTAAAGCAAAGGCAGGCTTTTCTTACCGGATGAGCACAGAAACCCCCACATCCTCACAGTTTTTGTAGACGTGCCCCCACGTGTCCTGGATGATCTCCCGCTCCGAGTCGGACAGCGGCTCCGTGCGCTCCGGACGGTCCTCGCAGTCGCCCCCTTGACCCCCCAGCAGCTGTGGAGGCGGCGGAGGCGGAGGCGGCGGCGGAGACTCCCTCCGAGACATCCTCCGGCGGCGCAGCAGCCCGGAGTCTCCAAGCAGCGCCCGGGGGAGGTAGGGAGTCAGGGAGGGGGGGAGGGAGATGGAGAGCTGAGACCCCACGGCGGGAGCTGGGAGGAGAGTCGGGGTGAGAAGAAGGAGCGGAGGAGACGCAGAAGAGGAGGAGGAGAAGGAAGAGGAGAAGGGGAGCCAGAGAGAGCTCACAGCCAGAAAGAGGAAGGAGGAAAAGAAGCTCCTGGTCTCCCCAGCTGCCACCCAAACAGCTCCAACTCTCTCCCCCTGGTCTCTCCAACTAACTTAATTCCTCCACCTCTTTTCCTGTCTCCCTGCGTCCCGCAGTGAGGGAGATGCTGATGCTGCTCTCCCGTCACTTCTCCTCTGCCTATGATCCCCCGCTCCTGCTGAAGGAGGCGGCTGGAGGGACCTGAAGGAATGAGAGCAGGGTCGGGAGGGAAACAGAGAGAGACAGAGGGGTGGAGAGAGCTGGAGAGAAGGAAGGAGAAGAAGAAAGAGAGAGGGGGGGGAGCATTGAGGGTCCCTGGCTACACTCTGTGTTAATCTGTGCACAAATTCATATTGACACATGATGGAAACCTGTTGGAAGGAACCGTCTTTGAAATTAAAGAAACAAGAGAAAGATAGATTTTTTTCTATTATTAGTCATGTTATTTTAATAATAGATTTTATTCATATTGCCCCTTACATCTCTGGTAACGTAAAAAATTTAAAAAAAAAAAAGCAATTGCAATGTATAAAATCAATTGAATAAATGCAGAAATAAGACATTGAAACCAATTTCTAAGAACAATTTTGCTAAAACAGAAATGTTTTCAGAAGAGATCCACTGATTTATCGGCCAGTTGAATTATTGGTGACGATAACCTTAATTTTAAGAGATCTGTGATCAGCCGATACTTACATGTGAAGCCAATCTTCTCTCAGAAAAGGCCAAAAATCAATTATTCTCGTCTTTTGCTTTGCAGTGAAGAGGTTTGACTGAGAGATCGCCCCATCAGCTCATGTCTGCACATTTGTATTCCACAACAATCGCCACACTGTTGCCAATTCAGCGACTTTCTTGCTATCTCTAGAAAATTTCAGAAAAAAAACTAAATCGGAATCGGCTGGTCAGACATTTTAAACATCAGCGATCGGCCAGAAAACGGCAATGTAATAAGATGATGTCTGCAGCTCTGATTAAGATCCCAGCTGCAGAGTTCTGTTTTGCTGGGAATCCCAATGAGAAGAGAGTTTCAGTGGTCCAGTCTGAAGGAGACGAAGGCATGGACCAATTGTCCGAGAGGGAGAGCATTTTATTTGGAAATGTTTTGTAAGAAGTCTTGCAAAGGTGGTTAATATGAGAACCAAAAGTGATAATGATAATCATAAGAAGAGCCGCATGCATCCAGCCTTTAGTGACAAACAGACGTGGGATGATGGATGAACAGAGTGAGGATTTTAAAGAAAAAGAACATCTAATTTTTATTGCTGAAAAATGAATAAAATCCTTTTCTAGACCAGCAAAACATAATCGATCATATTTTTATGGAATACATGGCTAATTGTTGAATGATTTTATCACCTGAGCTGTCATCTTCTCCAGCTCCTCCAGAGTTACAATGGACCTTTTGGTCCTGCAGGTTCTCGTTAGCAGCCACTTCCTGGTAGGTTTAGAATAGAGTAGAAAATGGAAAAAAAAAAACAACCCAGGATTAATAATAGTAATCGTACAAAGTATTACATGCTTTTACCTTTCACTCTTCAGGTGCAATTAAATATTTAAACAAAATGCAACAAAATCTTATGTTAGAGACAAATGGAGATTTGAGTCTGTAGAGAGAAGAATACATTCACCAAAGCACATTGACAAATCTAAACCTGGCCATTTTCTTGAAATGTCCATGAAGAAGCTACTCTGTATCACATCGAAACGCCGTGACACATTTGTTCCAGAATTAAAGCTACTTTTCTTGCACTTCTTGTGAATCCGTAGATATGATAACTAAATATATAACCTAAATGTCCTTCACATTTATGATAGAAACAAGTGTCACTTGTCAAAAGAGGGACTTTTTTACGCCTTTATTATGTTTTTTATTTTTTACAATTGTTTTGTATGTGAGACTGTGTCTGATACAGTTCTGCTGGAAAGTGGCCGCCTTCCATCTCCTCCTTGGTTCTGTGAGACTCCAGCAGATTTCTGAGCCGTTCCACAGTCTGATTCGAGGCATTAGAGGCTCTGGACCAGAACTCATCCAGAGACGCTGCCTCACAGGCTGCAAGTCTGATCACACAATCACTGCTAAAAATTTTATTTTTCTGATCAAATGTTCACGTTTTACAGCTTCTGTTACAGCAACTTAGAATCCTCACTCACACAAACTGAGATTTTAACAGAATAATAAAATACCTCCGACCGCCTTTTTTTGACCTTTTATGTGATTTTATTTTCTTGAGAGGTATTATTTTGTGTGTGCTTTATGCTGAAGAGAAACCAGAAAGGACCAATGCAATCTGAAGAGTTTAACTAATATGGAAGCGATGGAAGTGACAAATGGACCAGAAGAGCTAATTACAGGTGAGTAGATGCAGCTGGGAAAGGGAAGCAGAGGGGAAAAGTGAAAATAAACCTAACTGAAAGAAACAATGAGGACAAACAAACTAAAATGGCAGGATATGAGCAAATAAACATCACGTAAAAAACAGAAAAAACACAAATTAATTTAAGAGTCTAAACAGCTACGGATCATAATAATCACTATTATAATGGGTAAATCAAAGATTTTAACCTTCATGCATGAATTATGATGCTTTGTGTCAGGATTTCTTTTTATTTTCTTAAGGCATAAAAAAAGCTAGTAAAAACATTTTTGTAAAAAAAAACTTCTTTTTTTTAGGTAATCAATTGTAATTTTCTCCAAATACAAAATTATTTGAAAAATACATCAGTAGTATTGTTCTTTAGGGGTTATCTGATGTGCCAATATTTTTTTTACCTGGTTTTATCGGTTGGCGTGATTTCTTGTCTGTCGGCCATATAGAATTCAACAAAAATAATTTCTTATTAGCAGTTGATGGTGTATTTCATGATACATTATTGTCCACTTCAGGGGTCTGTGTGCATTTAAAAAAAATTCACAAGAAGCACAAGAAAATGGCTTTTAGACAGCTGTCCACTGTAGTGAACACTATGCATTAACTGGTTAAAAAACAAAAGTTTTAAAGACAGGATTCATATGCAAGTAAAATAAAGGACAAAACATCCAATGTAAATATCTATAATTTTTTAAAAACAATAATAAATAACTAATTAAAATTAAATATAAGTAGTATTAGCAGTCATATTTGATGATAAAGAAAAGTAAAGATTGATGAATTTGTGACTAAAATGTCTTAAGACACTGTAAGGAAACAGGTTATGTAATTCAAACAAAGATTTCTATAATTTACAGAACGATTTCATGTCCTAAAGAAGTCAGCAATTTGAATGAGATGAATTTTACCACTGAAGTCAGGAAGGATTGATCAGAATTATGTTCTTAGTTAAACCAATCTGAGATCAGATATTTCAATTCATATTTCAATATTTCAGATATTTCTTCCCCTCTGAAAGTCTTCCTTTCAAGATATTAATAAATAATAGCAAAAAGATAGTTTCTAATAGCATTGAAAAGTGCTAAAGAAATACTTAAGCTGCATATTAAAATACATTTTCACAAACTTCATTTTAAATTTTAGTAAAAATATGAATTAACTAGTCACTAAGACTAGTTAGTCTTAGTCTAGTTAGTCAAGTCTAGTTAGTCAAAATGCACTCCATAAGTGTATTTTGCACTTCATAAGTTATTATTCTACTTAAGCTCACAAAATTGTGGTGCTGTTTCATATTTTTACTAAAATTGACTAACTAGACTTGACTAACTAGACTAAGACTAACTAGTCTTAGTGACTAGTTATAACTAACTAGTCTTAGTTATAAGACTGCAGTCGTATAACTTTAGTTTTAAAAAAAGACAAACTTCTAACATTTTGCAGTTTTGTAGTATAATAATTCTGTTAAATTATTGGGCATTTTTTACTCTTTATTATCATTTTTAACTAAAAATAATACAAATATTCATAAATTTCTCCACTGTGGGACAATAAAGAATATTTTTATTCTATTCTAAATAGTAATAAATAGATTGAGGCAGAAGTCCTGATGGTTTTAAAAAATAAAAGCAGATAAAACTGATTTAAAAACATTCCAACAATATTTTGTCAAAACCCAAAGCTTCATGACAGAAAATGCACTGATTTGAAGTGGACTGTCCAGAAGCAACCAGTGACCAGTATAGAGATCAAACATTTCTGTGTAAATTATACCTGGCACTGGAAAATGCCTGACAAAAAACATAAATCCAAAATAAAAAGGGAAACAATGTACAGAATTTGATAAATTGCTGCCTTGACAAAAGTACAAGTGAGGAGTGGAGGATGCTGCTGCTGCTGCTGACAGGTCTATTATGCCACAAAAGTAACTGGAGAAGCCAACAATTGGGAGAGGGAGCTGTCACAGCGGCTTGCAAAATGGCAGATTTCTGCACAACACCAAAGGGTGTCACTCTGTCACTCCTCAAGACAACATGAAAAATAAATCCCACATCTGCCATCTGCCTCCAGAAACACCAGATTCACACATGTAGAGTTGTTTAAAGTTTTCACTGTGTGTGTGTGTGTTGTATTTCATGACTGTTTTAATTGAAACGAAGCAGACAAAAATATGACAGGTTGACACTTTTGGCAAGTTGAAGGTTACCGTACTACACCTGTTATTGAAATATAGGCAGCATAAATAATGCAGAAGGTTGTTTATAGGCCTCTGTTTTTACATTACATTTGACTTTTTAACGTAGTTTAATGTTCTATTTATTACAAAAGCTTGGTTATAAAAAAAAGACATTTGAGTTGGACTAAATATTTTCCATCGTAAAAAATATATGCCAGTATTAATTCTACCCTGATGACAAATAAAAAGTAAAGTGCTTAACAGGAACAGTTCGTCAGTTAAGTTTACAGTAAAGAACAGTAGCAAACGTCGAATCACCATGACAACCGCTGTGGTGATATTTGATAAATGGTTCTCTGGCTCCCCCTTGTGGCCAACTGCGTGTAGTGCCACTTAAAAAGTTGTGCTTCACGGTTTCATGTTTTGTAGTTCCACATTTAGAGACGCAAATGGACACTTTTTGTAATTTTGAGGATGAGAAACTGTAAATTCGTCAATTTACAAATTTACAACTTCTTAAAAGAAAGCAGAGAAAAGCATTTTTTTCTTTTAGTCGTATTTTGTCTGCTTTCATTTTAACATCTCAGTAATTCAGTCTACATTCAGCAACATACAATGTAGAGGGATAATTAAGATCTTACAAACAAACAGTGTGCACAAACACTGATAAAAGTGTTAGTTTTGCATCTCAAGAGGACTGTACTGTCAAACAAGGTGGTGGCAGTATCTTGTCTCTGTTGCCGCCAGTAATACAGGTGCATTTCATGTGGTTATAAAATGTTTCCTGTCAAAGTACCACCTCGATGGTTGAAACATGGACTTCAGTTGTGTGCCCAGGACAAAAATCCCAAATAAACATCAAAGTTGGTTTTGAATTTTGAGAAACAAGACTGGGCCTGCTGCAGCCTTTACTATCTCTAAATGGCACGGCAGAATTATAGCAAAAAAAGACGTTTCAAAATAAGTTATGTGTGTCTGCTGCTTTTTTGGTTAAAATAAGTTTGTTATTTATTCATTAAAAAGCTGCAGAGTATCCAGAAATTTTACTCAGAATGGCAAAATAACATTATAGTGAGGTAAAACTACTCCTAAAAGTATTCCCACCCTCCAAAAAAATGTAACTGAGTTAGCATAGAAGCTCAGAGGGGACAGGGCTTTCTCTGTCATTGGTCCTAAGTTATGGAACGACTTGCCTTTGCAGGTCAGAGAGGCCCCTTCACTGTCCACTTTTAAAGTTCGTCTTAAAACCCATTTATTTTACTTGGCTTTTAACTCCAGCGGGATCTAGCCTTAAAGTGTATGTTTTTGTTTTTAAACTGTTTTTATTTTTTATTTTATTTTATTATGTTGTGTTTTAATGTACAGCAATTCGTATCAGTTGTGGTTGTTTTAAAGTGCTTTATAAATAAAGTTGGATTGGATTGGATTTTAAAGTTCGTCTTAAAACCCATTTATTTTACTTGGCTTTTAACTCCAGCGGGATCTAGTCTTAAAGTGTGTGTTTTTGTTTTTAAACTGTTTTTATTTTTTATTTTATTTTATTATGTTGTGTTTTAATGTACAGCAATTCGTATCAGTTGTGGTTGTTTTAAAGTGCTTTATAAATAAAGTTGGATTGGATTGGATTTTAAAGTTCGTCTTAAAACCCATTTATTTTACTTGGTTTTTAACTCCAGCGGGATCTAGTCTTAAAGTGTGTGTTTTTGTTTTTAAACTGTAAGAGTTTTTTATATTTTTATTTATTTTATTATGTTGTGTTTTAATGTATCAGCTGTGGTTGTTTTAAAGTGCTTTAAAATAAAGTTGGTACGGTATGTAACTAGTTGCTATCCACCTCTGTTGTCTCGTGCGGCACCCATCAAACTTTTAACACAGAATCCCACTACTTTCTCTTCAACCAATCATGACACAGCAACGGACTTTGACAGCCAATCAGGCTATAGATTGGCATTGTGGGCGTTTCGCCGTGTAAAGAATGCAGTGCGGCGGTGCGGCGCATCCATCCTTCCCGGTCCGGGTAGAGTTCGGTTGAGAAGGTGCTGGATGGTGGTGGGGGGGCTTGTGCCACTGATGAGAGAGCGGCCGAAGGAAGGGGACGCTTTAGTTGAAGGACTGTAACGTTAATTCACTGGAAACCGACCAGGAACACCAGGGCAGCGCTTCATCCGGCCCCCAGTGAGCGGTAAGTTGCGGAGCAGGAGCCCCGGGCTGGACGTCATCCTTTCTGGGATGTAGCGGCTAGCAGCAGCCTCTGGTAACGTTAGCTAGCGGATTATTGTGCCGTGACTTTTTAATGATGGAGGACCTTCAGCTTCGCTAATGTTAGCTGGCATCGCAAAGCCAACGGCTTGTTTCTAGCTTTAAATTTTTTTTAAATTATGTTTGTACTTGAAGAAGAAGTTTGTGGTTGAAGAGCCCGGTGTGGACGCGACGCGGTCATTGTCCTGCTCTGATCCTGAGCCAGACGCCTTTGAGCCGCACACACCCATGATGGGATCTGCAAGAGGAGACAATTCATCCTTAACTCCTGGTTTTTTTTTTTTTTTCCTCGGTATTTTCTACTTTATTGTCATATCTGGTTATATAATTAATTATGGTGATGACCCACTCCAGCTGGATCCAACAGTTGCATTTGACTGGAAATAAACTGAGTTCATCTTTTGGAGCGGCTGGGATCTGAGGCAACTTTGCGCTAACGTTAGCGAGCTAATTTAGCCGCTGCAGCTGTTTGGCCTGTGCAGGGGAGGAGATCAGGCCGGGGAGAGATGTTTTCATTCAGTACCAACCGTTTCCAGGTGCCAAACATTGGCAGTATATTTGTACCGTTACGTAGAAACATGTGAGATGAAATTGACTGAGGAGGGGGGGGGGGGGGGGGGGGGGGGGGGGGAATGCTGGCAGACAATAATCAAAAGCCAAACTGATCCACCATCCTGTGACCTGACCCAGATTGATATCTAACCCCTGCCTCATTTCAACATGGGATCAGGGTGCATGTTAAAATATATCTGATTATGCTTTTTGATATAGAATTATATTACAAAGGCAAATGCAGACTGAGACCTATGCACTTTTATAAAAACACTGAGATTTAAACACTAACGTTTATTAGGAATGCGTTTTAAATGTGATTCAACAATTTCATTGTTAATAAATGAAAAATATTTTAACATCGAAAGGAATTGTGAAGTTTTCTTACTTTGTAAAAGTGTAAAAAGTAATCTTCGTAGTTTGATTGTAAGGTTACCATGGTTACATTGTGACTCTGCGACTTCAGTTTGCCCATAGATGCATCTCAGCAAATAATAATAATTAATTATCTCTGCTTGCTTTAGGCTTTAGGCTTTAGGCTCTTCTCCCAGATCCAGTCACATCTGGATTAAAATCAGGGCTGTATAATAATATCGATATCGCAATATATATCGATATTTTCTTTCCTAGAAAAAAATCGATATTCATCTGCAAGTATCGTAACATCCAACTGTCACCTTGCTCCTTGATTCCTTCAGATGTTCAGGTTAAAAAGGTATCAAACTATTCAGAGCAGGAACTTGGTTCACTTTATTTACTTTACTAATGCATGTCAGCTACAGTTTGTACTGTTTCAACTAAAAGAAACATGTTTTCTCACCACGTCTTTGATTCATTTTGTCCAGCTGTCCACTTTAAGTCTGTGTCCAACCAGAGCCAGGTATTGTAAAAGTTGGTGCTTTTATTAATCAGTTTTCGGTTAAATTAATTCAGTCCAACTTTATAACAGTCACAAATGTCACCAAAATCACTCTGTCCCTCTAAAATCTTTCAGAAAATCGCAAAAGTGTATTGAATTGTATCGTTTGCTGAATATAGCAATACATATAGTATTGTGATCAGAATATTGTGTATCGTCTCGCATCGTGAGATTATTGTATCACTACAGCCCTAATTGAAATGCTGTAATTAGTACTGATATTCTGATCAGAACCATATCAAGTTCTGCTTAAGGCTTTATACGACCTGCCAGGTTATAAAGCAAAACTGTATGGAAGCTTATTGCTGCAGTCAGTGCTGTATTTGTGTCCTCTGTGGGTTATACAAGTAGCCAGCCATTGTTTTATCCAGTTATATACTTATTAATTATTCTTTCATAGATGCAACAGTCAGAGATCTTTGTGGCCTTTTACATATCACTGATTGTGTAAAGCTCTCGCCTGTACGTTTTGTTTTCTCTTTGAGAAATATAAATGATGACAGGATAATTTTTTATGCTCTGTGGATGAAATAACCTCCTCAACCTTTATAGAAAAAGAACATTCTCTGAAATGACTTAAACCTAAAGTTATTTTAGTCATCGCTTATTTTGATGAAAACATTGGCATATTCTACAGATTTTTCATTTAATGACTTCAGCATTTTTTACACAATATAAGAAGAATACCAAAAGATGCAAGGAATCAAATAATTTAATTTCTATTGTAAAAATAAAGAAACTAAATTTTTTGCCTTAAATGTGAAAACATTCCTTTTTGTGAATTTGGACCAGGTGAATCTAAAACTATGCCACTTGAGGAGTTTTGGCTAAAGCATATTTCCAGACAGATTTTAAAAAATCTTAAATGTAAAATGCATATTTATTTTGTACAGTTTTGACTAAATTACTGCTCTGAATACTTCGTCTTTTCTTGACAAATGATCATTTTTGAGTCTATTTACTCCAGTTAAGCATTAATTGACTGCTAAATTAGTTACAGATTTTTACAATGATTGATTCATGATGGTTAATCCAATTAATGTTTTTGACACTTTTTCCCATGTGGATGTGTTAAAAAATGCAACCTGCAAAAACTTAAGATCGTTGGTAAGTGCACTAGAACAGTTATCCATGTTTTTGTATTAAAAATGCTAAGTTGACTGGAAATTTGAAAATATCACTTGGTTATATTATTGGAAGACATTATTAACTATATCTATAAAGTCTTAAAATTGGCGAACATAAAGAGATACAACAAATCTAAATTTTTTTTACTACATCCTGATTAAAGTGACTAAAATTTGATGATCCATGTCAATTTATTCTCTGAAGTTGTTAGTTTGTAAAGATAGGCAGCGGTTACAGAACTCTGGTGAATAAAAAATACATGTGCTATACTGTATATAATAAATACAGTATTATATTTATAATAATACTGGTGTGGCGCAAGTCAAGCCTGGCGCCCCGCCAGGCTTATAACACACTGGGGAATCTACCTGAGATGTAATTAAATTCTAGGCTTTCCTGGACTTTATTCTTCAAGAATCCAGTCATCTGCTATTAAATGTGACCTCTCACACTGACCTTTGGCAGATTTGATCTAAATCAAAGCTCCATCCTCTTTAGTGTGAACGATAAATCGAAGAGCCTTCGTTTCCACTTCCCTGCAGGTTGGCCCCAGATTGCGGTGCGTCTGGTTTTCCAGCAGCAATGTCACAGAGGAGTGTGCAGGACGACCCGGAGCGGGTACCTCTTCGTGGACCGTGCCGTCGTGTACAACCCGGCAGCTCAGGCGGACTGGACCGCCAAGAGGCTGGTGTGGATCCCGTCGGAGCGCCACGGCTTCGAGGCGGCGAGCGTCCGCGAGGAGCGCGGGGACGAGGTGGTGGTGGAGCTCGCCGAAAACGGGAAGAAGGCGGTGGTCAACAAGGACGACATCCAGAAAATGAATCCGCCCAAGTTCACCAAGGTGGAGGATATGGCTGAACTCACATGCCTGAACGAGGCGTCGGTGCTTCACAACCTGAAAGACCGATACTACTCCGGCCTCATCTATGTAAGTACGAGGAGAATTAAGAGCTAATGGACGTATCAGGGTAAGATTTCATGGAATCAGTGCAAGCCACTTGGATAATAACTGCATGATTTGCTTCTGAGCTGGTATTGCTTCCAGCTAGCACTACAGAATAAAGTGGGTGTAAATTATAAATGCATAGAATCTTATTTTAAAGTCCATGCTGTCAGCTTCCTGATATGGATTCTTTTAGGATGCTTCTCTTTTTAACGTTTCCACAGAATGCTCTGGCAGACAGACTGCTCCAGACTCAGAGGGGATTCAGCTCCCATGTGCCCCCGGGGCAGCAGCAAAACGAGCTAATCAAAGTTTATGGGTGATCAGGACATGGTAGCCTTCACATTGCTTTAAAGCTGCAGTATGTAACCTTAATAAAAAATATTTATTTTTACATATTTGTTGAAATATGTCACTTTGTTGTGACAGATAATCTGTAAAAAAATCCAACTCCTTTGTTTTCTCTCAACGCTCACTAGATTATCTAGAAACAACCAATCGGAGCTCAAAGGAGAGTTTTAGTGCTGTCAATCACCCTCGGTGTTGCGCTGCTCATCCCTCCCTTTCAATCCTCCTTTGACTCTCTGCTACGCTTCAGCTAGCAGATCCTGTTATGCTAGTTACCGTGGTGAACCAACAGTTTTCCTGTAACGGTAAGTTGTTTCTCCACAGTTAGCACTTTTAGAAGCGAGTGCTTAAGGTTGATTGACAGCACTAAGGCTCTCCTCCTGGCTCTGATAGGTTGTTTTGGTCAGTGGGATTCCATTTCTCCAATATTAGAGAGGGAGAAGGTGGAGGACATTGATCTTTTTACAGATATTATACTGTCACAACATGGTGATTGTTTTAACAAATACGCAAAATAACATTTTTATAAATGTCACATACTGCAGCTTTTAGTATTTTGAACAGGGAGTAAAGGGTGAAGAGTTTAATAAATTTGCTGTAATTTTATACTTATCAATAATCCTGTTTGTTATTATTGGAGATTAATTGATTTATCTCTGTATTTTGTAGCATTTTTTTATCTCCTTTTCCAGCTGATTTCATAGGTGCTCTGTTCAGGATAACTGACCTTTAACGCAATTTATGTAATCTGTAAAAATGATAAATTCCCTCTAGATTTTTCCATCACTGTAAAACAGGTCAAAGAAGGAAAATATTCCTTTAACATTCCCTCTGGCATTAACGCTCTTTTCAGAGGAATGTGGACCTAGAAAAATAACTTGAGGAAAAATTGAACTATATAAATATAATCCTGAAGTCTCTGTTTTTCTCCAGTGTTGGGTGATGGAGTAGGTAACTGGTGTGATGTATGCAGTGAAAACTGGAAACTTGGAGCTTTCTAATATTCATGTGAGGGGAAAAATAGAGGGGAAGATGCATTTTAAAGTCTGGTGAAGTTTTCTAAAAAGCAGGAAGCATATTTTGCACAATATTAGAAAATCTGGTATTGGTAAACGGGTGACGATGACATCAGGTGCTTTCTTCTTCCTCTCCTTGCCATTTGTGTTTCTTAAACCTCATGACATTTAGCATTTTTATGTGAACATCTGCAGCCATGAGACTTTATTTAACTGCCTAAATATTACATTAGAATAAAAAATTAAAGTCCACAAGACTATAAATATACACAGTCCAGTCACATTAATGTGACCATCTGTCAAAAGCCAGAATAACCACCTTTCGCAGAGCGAACTGCTACGAGACGTGCAGGAAGAGAGTCACTTAGGTCCCTGAAGGTCTTCTCTGGGATGTTGAGCCATGCCGACTCTAATGCCGTGGCCAGCTGCGCTAGATTACGCGGTTGAGGATCCATGGCGGGGAACAACTCGATCGAGATGGTCCCACAGATGCTCGATTGGGTTTAAGTCAGGTGAGTTTGCTGGCCAGGGGAGGACGGTAAACTCATCCTGGTGCTCTTCGAACCACGCACGTACACTGGCAGCTGTATGGCACCTCGCATTGTCCTGCTGGAAGATGCCATCATCCTGAGGAAAAACAATGCGCATGTAGGGGTGGACATGGTCCGCAAGGACAGATGCGTACTTGTATTGATCCATCGTGCCTTCCACAATAATCAGTGAACCCAGAGAATGCCAGGAAAACATTCCCCAGACCATAATGCTCCCGCCTCCAGCTTGGACCGTTCCTGCAATGGTTGCAGGGTGGTTCCTTTCAGAGGTTTCACGCCTTATACGCCAACGTCCATCTGTCCGATGGAGCATAAAACGCGATTCATCTGAAAACGCTACCTGTCGCCACTCAGTGGACGTCCAGCTGCTGTACTGGCGTGCAAATTCTAGCCTTCGTCGTCGATGAACACCAGTCAGCATAGGTGCACGAACCAGGCGTCCGCTTCGGAGGCCCAGACGCAGCAATGTTCGCTGAATAGTGGTTTGGGAGACACTTGTGGTAGCCCCTTGGTTCATTTTAGTGGTCAGTTGCTCAACGGTAGCCCGTCTATCTGCCCGAACGCATCTCCGCAACCGTCGTTCGCCTCTGTCATCTATGGCCCGTGGTGCACCACATTTGCCACGTCGTTGATTTTGGACAGTCCCATTTTGCCATGCACGGTACACTTTTACCACGGCGGCACGCGAACAGTTCACAAACTCAGCCGTTTCGGAAATGCTTCCACCCTTGGCCCGAAAGCCAATGATCATGCCCTTTTGGACGTCGGATAAATCGCTTCGTTTCTGCATTACGCCAACGATTGAAATGTTTTCCGAAGCCCACACACACCCTTTATATACGCTCAACTGCACTGTGCTGCCACCTGCCTTCTGTGATTGGTTATTTAACTCTGAAGTGGAAAGTACGTGGTGGTCACATTAATGTGACTGGACTGTGTATAATCCAACTATTATTGCACTCCAATTAGTCCTTTTCGATTTGAATATTGCAAACACTGTGACGATATAATTGTTATATATCGTGCAGTTGTGATGGATATGATCACTTTTTCTGGTTTTATTTTTTATTTTATGTGCTCAATCATTTCTAGATCTGCATGATTTCAGGATTGTATGTAATTGAGACACCACTGCTAAAAATTGAAATGATGTTGATTGTGACGTATTTTATAATGTATTTGTCCAGCTGGTCAAATACACTATTTCCCTACAGCAGCATGCTGGATTAAGCGGAATATGATAGATGGATGATATTCCTTTGCTATTGTGAGGACTTAAAGTTGGACATTGCTGTGATAATTTGTATAATAGTTCATTTATTTAACCACGAACGTCATCGCCTCAAAGCATTTTACAAACATTTCCAACTTGTATACAGAAATCCAGAGTCTAGTCCAATCACACTGACAGATTCAAAGCCAGTTGCTTTCATCCCAACTGGACTCAGAAGTTAATCTCAGCTTATTTTGCAAACTGGGAAAATGTTTTCAACCTTAAAGTCCAGCTGACTGCATGGAGTCTCTGACTTTGCAGCCAATTCTTCTCCTGTTGATGCTTAACAAGCTCTCTTAGCTCTGGTCCATTTCTGCATAAACATCAGAATGTTACAGCTTAGCATGCGATATGAAACACTGGAGTCTAAAAGGCCATCGTATCCCACATAATCTGCTGATTTCCCCTGTGATTATGACCCACTAAATGCATTCCTGGAATAGCCTGGACATGAAGCAGGTTGTACTCTTAATGCTTTCTGCTGTACTTGTTAAAAGGCTTTATATTTTAAAGAGATTATTGCTTTGTTTGCAGCCTGAAGGCTCTCCTGGCATGTCATGTCATACTACTAAAAGAAATACAAGTTGGACATTCATATCCTTAAAAAAATGCACTAAAATAACATTACATTTCAATAGTAGTGCAACTTTCCTTCTTATTCCTCCTTCTTTTTGACTACAGCAGAGATCAATAGTTATATAAATATAGACTGCACTATTTTTTCAGTTTGAATAATGGACTCTGCTGAGCATCTCCATGATCCGCTGGTCAAATTCTTGTGTCTCTTTGTGTTTAGTTTAAAACTACAGTTTAATTTTAAAACTACTCTAAAAACGAACATTGAAGCAACAGCCACATTTAAATAAAACCAATACATTTAAATATGCAGAATGAACATTAATGCATCTGACTTGTTATTAGCCAAACACACACTAACCAGCTCCAGGGTTGTAAAAGGTCATCGGATCTTTTTCTCCCTGTTTTTTGAGATCATCTGTGCATTTGATGTGATTCTCCAGCCGGTAATGAGTCTTTTCAGTGCCATTCTGTGCTGAAACGTACAGGAAAGTAGTTTTTTTTTTTTTTTTTAAAACATAGAAATGGTTCGGGTGGGTATTGTCGTTCTCACATGTCGTGACTGGAGGTTTTTGTGTGACCTCTTCACTGTGAATGTCCCTGTGTGGGGAGATATGAGCCCTGCCTACAACGATCACATCACAGCGGCTAAAACAAGACTGATAGTTTTCCTTCTGACTTCAGTCCTCGATTGTGTTCATGCTTAAAATTATTTTGACGTTCCACAAAGGGGAAAGTCACTATTTTTTTCTGCATTTCTACAATTCATCAGGAGATGATTATGTTCATGTTGCGGTGGGTGACACAAAATAAAACAAGTAAATTTTTGCGTTTGTAGGTGCAGAGAAGCCAGACTTTACTTTAAACGCAGCCTGTTGATGAGGATGTTTGTTTTCAGAGCACAGTTGTAAAATGCAGCAGGCCCGACCCGAGCCACATGTCTGAGCGCAGGGAGGCCACTGCTGAGTCACATGGCAACCCAACAGCCATAACAGAGCTCTTTGTGTTCACTGATAAGCAACATCTGTCTGCTCAAGTAACTGAAATTTCCTCCAGCCTGGTGTAAAAGAAAAAGAAGCTTGATTAACTAGTTGATTTATTTCAGTCTCTGAGTATTTTTTTTATTGTTCTGTATCATCACAAACTGCCGCTTCTTCTGCTGGAAGACACTTTTTGTTACGACTTTATTCAATTTCAGTTGGATTCTGTCCTTCAGCGTTGAGCTGAAGAAGAAGAAAAGTTTTAATTGGAGGCTGCAGACATGTGTTGGTCAGCTGATTATGGATTTTTTCATGTCTTATTTTGTGATCCCTTAAAGTGGACAATAGCATAACTCTTACTTAGTATTTCACTCTGGAGCCAAACAGTCATGTTAACACAGTAAAGAAAAACGACTAAATGAATAGAAAAATTATGAGTAATGTTTTGGTTGATATTAAGAAAAGTCATCCTGTTTGTTTAATCTGCTGCTGCTCCATTTGCTGGTTATTATAAATTCAAACTGTGAACAATCAGACATGCTCAGTTTGCAGGGAGCAGAAATGGCAGCTCCAATCTGACTGTTAAATATTAATGTCAATATGATCCGTCAGCTGTTTTACATCATCAGTCAGTTACTGAGTCAAGAAATAGTTTTGCTTTGTTAAAGATAATCAGTAATTTAACAGATTTTTCTAAATTTCTGATCCTTTTTCTCTTCCTTACTCTGTTATTTAAAAAATGAGTAATTCTATTAAACATTTAATCATATTGATTGATTGTTGAAATAATACTAAACTAACTTGGTAATTGAATAATTATTAATTGAAGTATGCAGACTCTGAAAAATGATATTTGCTAAAAGAAGGCACCAATAGTTACATCAAAACTGTAGAAAAAACAAAAGTTGCATTATAAGATAAAAGAAAACCTTCTTTGTTTGTACAAATGTTTTAGCTTCAATTAAAAAAAAACAACAACAAAATCTTCTGTTTGGGCACCTTTTGTATCCAGCTATTAATTAGTTAATTGTAAAAAAGTCTACAGATTAGCCCTACGTCTTATTGATTCTATGTCAAACTGTTGGAATCATCCTCCTACTTGCATCTTCTGCTACATATCAATCAATGAATCATCCATCCCTCCATCCATTTTCTAACACCCTTATCCCTCAGTGGGGTCGGGAGGGTTGCTGGTTCCTCTCCAGCCAACGTTCCGGGCGAGAGGCGGGGTCACCCTGGCCAGGTCGCCAGTCTGTCGCAGGGCAACACAGAGACACACAGGACAAACAACCATGCACACCTAGGGACAATTTGGAGAGACCAATTAACCTGACAGTCATGTTTATGGACTGTGGGAGGAAACCGGAGTACCCGGAGAAAACCCACCATGCACAGGGAGAACATGCAAACTCCATGCAGAAAGACCGGGGCCGGGAATCAAACACAGAACCTTCTTGCTGCAAGGCAACAGCTCGCCACTGTGCAGCCCATCATCCATCCATTCATCCATTTTCTTTACACCCTTGTCCCTCAGTGGGGTCGGGATGTACTGGCGCTGATCTCCAGCTAACGTTCTGGTCGAGAGGCGGGTCACCCTGGACAGGTCACCAGTCTGTCGCAGTGCAGCCCATCAATGAATCGATAAAGTTTATTTATTTAGGACGTTTTAGGAAGATGCTCTGCATCATAAACCCCTCATATTATGGTCACCAGTTGTGAAAACCAATAACATACATTTTGTTAAATACCACTGATAAAATAACCAACACACATCCAATATGTTGGTCAATCTTCCATTTATTATGGTTTGAAAGCAGCTGGGTGTGAAATGGTCAGTGTTTTCCATTTCAAACAGCTATTATTACCCTCTTTAATGATATTCTTCCAGCTACTTGTTCAAACACCTGCTCTTATGTTCCAGAACAGATCCTGTAAGAATCCATTATAATGGTGAATATGAGCAAATTATGGTCCTTGCCATGTGCTGCGAGATAATTGTGAGGTCAAAGTAGCACCTGTGTTGTTCATACCTGTTGTTAAGAGGCGCTGCAGTTACTTCAGCCATGTAGCTTTGGAGAAAATGACAGCTTAAGAGCAGGGATGGCAGGAGAAGTAATTGTGGAGGAAGTGCAGATGTAACCACCCGGTTTCAGCACAGCAGCTTTAACTTGAGGTGTTTTGCAACACTTGTAGTTTTACGTTCTTAGAGTTTGTTCAGTCATACAGACTCTCTCCTGTTGGTCTTAATGCTGTACAAAAGGTTTGCAGCCCCCAGTGATGCCACACTAAACTCCAAACTCTACGGTTTTAGCACAAGCTACCATTTCTGAGGCTGAGATTCAACTTTAAATCCTAACAACAGGCAGTCGCTTCAAGCTAATAAAGCTAAAGGAGACTTAAAAGTCATGGATGTAAGGAAAGGGGAATATTATGAATTTTATCACAGTATTTTCTAGTACTATTGTGATAACAATAAAAATGATTATAAAAAACGTAATTCTTTTTTCTTAGGTGACTGCATAACAGAATTCATATATAAACATTCCTTCTTCAGGACACCATATACATAAAAAGTGACTTCCATTGCTGAACCGCAAATAGAACCTTCATTTAATCATATTTTCAAATTTACATATATTTATTGATGCTTTTGTGGAAAAAACAGTTGAGAAAATGGCAAAAATAAAATTTTAGTGAGTTTTTTTTTAACATTAACTGGAATTTTTTGTGACAAATTTATCACGATAAATAATAAACTATAAAATAATTGCCCATCCCCACATGAATTTCAATAGTATTTCCTCAAACTAAGTATTCTTTTAGTCTAAGCTTGTTTTAAATAAGTACTGCAGTGTTTTTGTTCTGCTCGCATGAGGTTAGAAATCAGTAAATCTCTCATGGAGGCTTTTTTTGGTTTGTGGATCTGTTTGTTTTTTCTTTTTTCTTCAGGATTACAGTTTTTAATTTCAGTGGAATATTTGATGCGTGTGTATTTGCAGTTAAATTTTCCTTTCTGTGCCCTTGCAGAACTTAATGATAAATTAAATTAAAGCAATAACATTGCAAAAACAATTGTTGTTGTCTTTGATTTTCTTTCTTCCTGTCATAAAGTTAACCTTCCTGTTCTTGTAACTACATCAGTTACACATTGGGGAATCTGATTTTAAGTCATCAGAAACACTCAATAATAAATCTTTATAGCCAAAGCTGTTTTCCAAGCCTTAAACGGGAATCAAAACATAAGAATTATGTTTTCTCTCGAAAGGAAGTCTTCATGGAAGAAAGTAAATAACAGGATTTGTCTGTTTATATATTGGTAGGCACTGCAAAGCCTCCTAAGCTGGAGCTGCTAATCTTCACCTGCTTTGTTTACCGTTCCCTAAAGTCGATAAACTGTATCTGCACCGTCTCAACAGTGGAAGTCATTGTGTTTATTTAAGTCACATTAAGACTGCCTGATTTTAGAAACTTAAATTAACTTTCATTTCATTTCTAGTGTTTTTTTAAATTATTATTCTTTTGGATTCACTGTGGGAATGTCCCAGGTTTTTGACACCCGTCCCAGTCATTTGAAAACATTTGTGGCCAGTTTACTTATAGTTTGCTTTTTTGTATAAAAGTAATAATATAAAAGTGCTCAGAAGTCAAACCAGGGTCATGTTTTCTTTTTTTGATACCTTTGACTGAATGTCTTTCTAGTTTCTGATGAATTTTACTCTGGGTCAAACCAAAACGGTAAAAGTAAAAAATGTCAAATGAGTGAAATGACCAGCAGTGAAAGCATTGATCTGTCTTCTTCAGCTATGTCTGAAAAACTTTACTAATTCTAAAAATAATTAGCAGAGTCTTCTTCCCTTTGTAACAGCTTCCCCACTGAAGAGTGTTGGGGTTAGTGCAACCTGGTAGCTTGATTTGAATTCAGATCAGTAGAGCTTCAGTTTAAATTTTCCGCAAGTAACATTTGTTTGGTTGTTTGTTTGTCTTTTTACCCAGGAAAACTTTTCTCTTTTCTCAGCTGCCAGACTTGCATAAATTATTTTTTCAAAAACACTTTCTCCTGCATAAATATGTATAAATATATATGTGTATATATATATACACACACACATATACACACAGTGGTAACGTGTTTGTCGTTTTAATTAAAAAGAATCTCAAGACTTAGAGCAATTCAGTACTGGATATTTTTGTATGTCTACAAATGGGTAAAAAAGTGTTAAATGAATCGGATGATGATTTCCTGTTGAGGTAACTTAAAACCCGACTGGTTTTCGTACACCAGAATAAAATGCTCTAAATCATTACTTGTTTTCCTGCTGACAAAGAGCCCATTTATCAGCTCAAATTCAGATTTTCAACCAGACTTCTTGGTTTTTTTAGAGAATTATGAGGCTGAAAATGTGGGCTGGTGATATTGTTAAATCTACTGGTTGAGGAGACGTGCCTAGGCCTGTCGCAATAATCAATAAATCAATGAATCCCATGATAAATTGAAAAGTGATTTATCTTTTATTTTTTTCTCTCACTCTTTTCTAACAAAAACTGGATGACAAAAGTCTTCACTCTGGTGATGATGGTCTCTATCCCCTTTTTTTGTTTTACAGAGATGTCATAATTTTATATGTTTTGTTTATTCATTTTGGATATTTAAAATGTCTTCCAGTTTTAAATGTTCATTTAACGTTTATCATTCTCTCAGAATATGTTCTTGGATTATTATGCCCATATTACCTTGATATCACTTGAAAATGGTTTCAAAACAACAATATTATTGGTTATCGCAATAACTTCTCAACGTATCGTCCAGTAAAACTTGTTATGGTGACAGACATTCTTGCAGTCTTCAACCAGGCAGAGTGCTGTTTCAGTTGCCGACTGGCGTCTTGTTGTTCGCGGTGTAAACCGCCAACTAGTCCTCCCAAATACCCCCTGGGGTGCGAAGTTGAGGGCAGCCAGCTGAGTCACCCCCCTGCCCTCCTCCTGTGGTTCCTGCTGGTTCAGGAGATCACAGATCTGTCTGCCTGGCGTTGCGCCCACCATGAGGTCGTCTCTGGAGGGGTTGGAATGAAACGGACCACAATCAAGCTGATGTCACCAGTCAGTCTTACTCAGCAGAGAGGAAGTATCTGCAGTGTCGGTGGCTACGATGCTACAGGGGGTTGGAGTTTATTGGCAGATACTGTGGGAGGTTTCAGAGTAACAAATCTGTACCACCAGACAGCTGCATAGAGTCTAAGCATCCGAGGAGGGGGTTGATGGCCATCTGGCAACATTACCCCGTCCTTTATAAATATGAGCTTTAGCAGCACAGGACCATTGTTATTGATGTGGTTATCTTTTAATTTAAACAGTTTGAACTCAAAAAACACTTTATTTTAGTTTTAATTGTCAGTGTTGCATCAGATTGTTATGTTCTAACCCTTTAAGGCACATGTGTCAAACTCGAGGCCCATGGGCCAAATCCGGCCCGCCATTGCTCTTTATGTGGCCCTTTAGGTTTTAGACTAAACACTAAGTGTGCTTAAATATTATGTTTTCAATCAAATCGATGCAGTTTTTAATCTGTTTATTGCTAAATTATATCAATCAGTCCCTCAAGTTTCTTAAGAATTATCGTGAAAATTCACGCAAAATCAACAAATCCACACTCTTTTTTTTTTTTTGTGTGTGTGTGCTAATACATAATTGGGAGTCTATTACGAATTTTTTTCAAAAATTGTCAAACTTTCTTACTTGTACTAAGCAGCTCCCTCAGCCTTCTATATAATGAATAAAAATGGTCACTTTTTTATCATCATAAATAAGCTCAAATATTGCAAATATTCCAAATTAGACTGAAATGATGTTCAATAATATTTAATTTTAAAAATTCTGTCTGTGAAGAGATTTTATCAATACATTCTGGCACAACCGTCCCTTTTAAGAGTGCTCACGATCTTAATTTGGCCCAAAACAAAAGTGCATTTGCCACCCTGCTTTAAGACCTAAGTTTCAAATCTCCGCCTGGATATTTTTGCTTTAAATGCCCTGTGAGTAAATATATTTGCCCATTTCCATTTAACAACTGGAACTTTCAATATCTAACATTTTTGTTTTTTACAATTTACTGTCTATTAAAAGAGTGCTTCATCAGATTAAACAGAAGTAAAACATACTCCCTGCAGAGGTGGGAGTGAAGTTACTGCAACAACCCAATTATTGGGAGGAAACTGCAACGTCTCCCCTTTGAGAAACGGTTGGAATTTTTCAGATGCCGCAAAAAAAATAAAAAATACGGTACCACAAAGTTGGATTATAAAACTGTCATCAGTGACACCTTTGGGCCTGTAAGGGTTAACCTAATCAATATTCTGGATTCATTACCCGGGATACTATAGGGTACATTCCGTGTTGACCTCAAGTCAGATGAAAACTGTTGAATCTTTTTCCTGCGTCATGATTCATTTGAGTCCAAAATATTTTTCCAAATGTTTTCTACGCGTTGGGGCCTTTCAGGCTGTCTGACTGCCATGGACAAGATTAGTCAGGGAATGTGTCTTTGTGGCAAAGCCAAGCACACAAATCAGAAACGTATAAAAACGATCATGAGGAGAAAAATGAGTCTGAGGGGCACAAACAGAAAACCACGTCTTGATAGAATAGCTTTCATTTGCAATTGTTAAGTTTCAAAACAAAAGACCAGAGAGGTTTTATATGCTGAAAAAGATATGTGGACATTTTATGGTTCTTTACTTTCCACGATTATCCATCTAAATTAGTCTGTGAGCATCTGCAGCATGGTAGGCTGCACTGTGAACCCCACAAACTGTCTCAAATTAATGTTTAAATAGCAACAGCAATCCCAGGGATTAGTCCTTGTCTGTCTGCTCACAAACTTTAATTAATTAAAATCCCAATCTCATGTATCCTGTTTCCATTGTCAAAGGTAAAACCTGCTTTAATTTAAAGCAGGAAATCAGGATTTTCTTAAATGTTGTTTAATAGTTGCGTACAAACAGCAATATATTGCTGCATGAATATATGATACATTTAACAGCAGTAGTACACATATGCTACAGTATCTAAATAATGCAGATATTTCCATCTTAGTACACCAGTAACTTGCAAAAAAATAGGATTTAGTCGTTTTACCAGTTTTATGGGACTCCTGTTCCTTTTCAGGACTAGATTTATGATCTGTGGCACTAGTAGCAATGATGGCATTTGCCTTCATTAAGTGGTACTCAGAAAGAAATTTTGGTATCAGCATTTATGGCAAGCATCATAAATGTTCAGAGTTCATTTGTCCCAGGCCCAAGTCTTTAAGGGGAAAGTCCTAGTCACATTCCAAGTCATTTAGGATTGAATCAACGTCACATTTTAAGTCTTTAATAGGCTTTTTTCAAGGAAAGAACTCTGTTTCTTGAACTGGTTCGTTTTGGGTGCCTATAAACTTTGGTGTGCTATTGAGAGCCAATACCCATTTCTACCTACCATGCATTGTCAACAGTAGATGTTACAAAGGGAAAGGGAGCGTAGGAGCAAGATCTGTGTGCAAGATAGAATAGCTTTCATTTGCAATTGTTAAGTTTCAAAACAAAAGACCAGAGAGGTTTTATATGCTGAAAAAGATATGTGGACATTTTATGGTTCTTTACTTTCCACGATTATCCATCTAAATTAGTCTGTGAGCATCTGCAGCATGGTAGGCTGCACTGTGAACCCCACAAACTGTCTCAAATTAATGTTTAAATAGCAACAGCAATCCCAGGGATTAGTCCTTGTCTGTCTGCTCACAAACTTTAATTAATTAAAATCCCAATCTCATGTATCCTGTTTCCATTGTCAAAGGTAAAACCTGCTTTAATTTAAAGCAGGAAATCAGGATTTTCTTAAATGTTGTTTAATAGTTGCGTACAAACAGCAATATATTGCTGCATGAATATATGATACATTTAACAGCAGTAGTACACATATGCTACAGTATCTAAATAATGCAGATATTTCCATCTTAGTACACCAGTAACTTGCAAAAAAATAGGATTTAGTCGTTTTACCAGTTTTATGGGACTCCTGTTCCTTTTCAGGACTAGATTTATGATCTGTGGCACTAGTAGCAATGATGGCATTTGCCTTCATTAAGTGGTACTCAGAAAGAAATTTTGGTATCAGCATTTATGGCAAGCATCATAAATGTTCAGAGTTCATTTGTCCCAGGCCCAAGTCTTTAAGGGGAAAGTCCTAGTCACATTCCAAGTCATTTAGGATTGAATCAACGTCACATTTTAAGTCTTTAATAGGCTTTTTTCAAGGAAAGAACTCTGTTTCTTGAACTGGTTCGTTTTGGGTGCCTATAAACTTTGGTGTGCTATTGAGAGCCAATACCCATTTCTACCTACCATGCATTGTCAACAGTAGATGTTACAAAGGGAAAGGGAGCGTAGGAGCAAGATCTGTGTGTTACATCTTGTTTATCTTCCTTTAACAATCCACAGACCTTTCAGCTAATCACCAGTATTGTTTTCACTCTTACTCCACATGAAGCAACAAAGGAGTAGGTAATGTCCTATGAGGTAATTCTTGAGATGGCCTGTCTTTGCTTTCCATCACTCGTTACTCCAAAATGAAACCAGTTTCTGACTTTCCTCAACAGACTTCACTTCACATTCTTCGCTGCCAAGCTTGTTTATCTTTGTTCGGTTGTCAAGATTTTTTCTTCAGCCATCGGCCGGTCCACAAGTCTCAGTTCGTGCAGAAAACATAACTAGCTCAGTTCATGCTGTGGAACCTTTCGAAACGGTTCGAAAACATGTTCAGGATCCTATACAGACTCAGAACCGTTTTGGTGGAAAAGAACTTCAAGTCCAAGTCCACTCAAAATTCAGAGTTCTTCCAACTCAAGTCGCACATTGCTGTCCCCATCTCTTGCAAAGCCAAACTCTGTGTAAAGTAAAACCAATAAGCACCAATAAACAAAACAGACCAACAATATTGACCAAAGGTGTGGTGGTGCGAACTTCAAAACGGCGGACCAAGAGCGAATGCTGAGGACCATTGACCTCCGCATTGGGAGATCAATGGTCGTCTAACCTGTCCCCCAGTTCCAACATCAATGGAAAACCAGTGGGATTTCCTTCAAGATATTGGATTTAGTGACGAGGCTACTACTTTACTGCTACAAAACAAAAAGCTTAATTCGTAATTATTTGACTGAACAAGAAGGTCCCCATTGTGCCTGTGAATGCTTGTGTGTCTCACATCTGCATGAAGTCAGGAGATGTTATGATGTATAACTTTATATGGGTATAATTTTTACAGCTCTAAACCTCTGTTTCTTTTCTGTACTTCTGAGACGGGGTCTGTGATATTTTAGACCATTTGGGAAACACAAATGGATAAATTGTTTTATTAAAAAGACTACTTCATTAGCTTGAATAAATGTCAGATGGCTTGTAAATAGAGCTACTATTGGAATTGGAATATTTTACTTTATTGAGTTTAATTACTTTCGTACATCTCAATTTAGAGACAAATAAACCTGTAATTGTCCAGCGTTTTCCACAATCCTTGCCGTTTCCTCTTCAGTTCACATGAATAAACATTAAAACTAAGAGATATTTTCTGTGACATTAAACCCACTCTGCAGCCAGTTAATCAATTATCTTATCTTTTTTTAGACATACTCTGGGCTCTTCTGTGTGGTCATTAATCCCTACAAAAACCTGCCCATCTACTCGGAGAACATCATAGAGATGTACCGCGGAAAAAAGCGGCACGAAATGCCTCCTCACATATACGCCATCTCAGAGTCTGCATACAGATGCATGCTACAAGGTAAGTCTGAGTTTATCTCTCTCAGCCCACCAGGCTCACAGGAATTACTATTTTAATGCACATTAAATGTCACTGATTTTCAGATTGGTTTTCAAAGAGTTTGTTTCTATAAACTGTTTTTCTTGGCAGAATTAGAAGTAATCATCCATAAACATGTTTTCTGTGTAACATTCGGCATTTCTGAATTATATTAATGTTATATTTGTTAACTAACTTTAAAGCTGTAGTGGCGTTTTCATTATCGAGGTCAAGGTTGTCCAAAGTGTGGCATAGGGGCCATTTGTGGCCCTTCGATTGATTTTGTGTGGCCCCAACTGCAATTCAAAAATGATACAAATTTGGTTAAATATAGCAAATGTTTTGAAATAAAATGACCCAAATTCTATTATTATTGCTGAAAATAAAGTTATTCAATTGAGCCCAAAAGAAACTGAAACTTTTGAAATTAATCACAAAATTTCTTAAGTTTTAAAAATTTCTAAATGCCTTTATTTTAATACAGCAAATGTGAAAAATCTACAGTGGCGTATTAGGGTTGTTGCAGAGGAAAAAAATAGTACATTTCTGCCAAAAACTCAGAAATTTTGAGATTAACCTAAAAGGTTTTCTGACAAAAATCCTGAAAAATTCAGAGTTTTTGAAATTCAAATTTTCAATTTTTTTAAATGAGTCACTAAATTTCTGAAGTATTTCAAAGAAACTAATTGCCCTTGTTTTAATGCAACAAACATGCAAAATTCACAATGGCGTATTAGAATAATTTTAGAGAAATAAAATAGTAAATTTCTGCCTAAAATTCTGAAATTTTGAGCGTAAGCCTAAAAAAATTTCTACAATTTTTTTTTTACCTTAATCTAAAATCTAAATTTTGAGATAAATAAGATTTTCTACAAAACGTGAAAAATTCTGAGTTTTTGAATTCAGAAAATTTAAAAATTTTTCCCATAAAATTTTTGAGATTAATCATTACATTTTTCAAGTTTAAAACAACAAACAAACAAAGAAACAAACAAGAAAACAATCTAAATGCTTTTATTTTAATACAGCAAACGTGCAAAATGTACAGTGACGTATTAGGGCCATTGTAAAGAAAAAGAACAGAGTAAATTTCTGCCAAAAACAAGCAAATTTTGAGAATAATCTCAGAATTTTTCAAGATTTTTGTGGACTCCACCTTTTATTTTTTTATTTTTTGTGATAATGGTCCTGATACACTGCCATAAAAATCTCTTTCAAGTTTTGGACGTACAATCAATATCGGGCTGCTTTATTTGTTAGATTTTATGTTGGGGGTTCTTTGGTTCGCGACTCGTTTTGGCCCACGTGACAAAAAGCTTGAACATCCCCGATCAAGGTTGATATTTTGTTTGTAATGTTGCCAACAGTTGTAGCTAAATGTTTTGTAATATATTTTTTTATATCTCTTTGGAGATAAATATGAAAATGTGGTTAAAATGATGAAGTCCTCGTTTTAACTGTCAGTGAGGGAAAGTCCAGACTGAGGGCAATCCAGGCTCGAGGATGTTTTCTAAGATCTGTGGCTGGCAGCTGGCAGGTTTCCAGGCTCTATAAGCAGCGACTGACTGGGATCAGACCAGCAGGAACAGAGAGGGTGACCCCATTGTGCTTGACAATAGAGTCATTGTGTGATTGTGAGGGCTGAACTGTGGGGGTGGAGACAAACTGGACAGTCCAGTCGGTCCTTTAAGGATTTGCTTTCCTCTTGTTGGTGTGCAGAGAAAGATTTTGATCGCATGTTTGCAAGCTGTAGATAGCCGAGAATAACAATCAGTTATGACTTGCCACCCACAGATCAGAGATTTTAAGAAGAGATTTAAGTAGTAAAATTTACAACATTGAGAAGTCTTTTTTTATTCATTTAATCCAGCTGCTTTTATTCAAGAGAATCCTGTATAAACTACAAGATATGTTTGCTTGTGAATGACGCAGCTTATTTTTGTTTCCGTACATATGACTGCATCAAGCATTCATATATTATTATCTATAACTGGAGGACAGGTGATGCTTTACTTTATTTGTTTTATTCTTTTTTAAAATATTTTGTGAATTTTTGATATGTCCTTCATTTTTTGTGTATATATTTAATGTTATAGATATTATTATTATTTATATATTTAATGTTATATGCTATTTTTGTTTTATAAATTAAAATTGTGACATCAGAAGAATTTTACTTTCTTTCGTGCAGTTTATTTAATTTAATTTTTTTTTAAAGATTTCAAATATTTTTTTATTTAATTAATTCTTTATTTTAAATTCTAATAAAAAATGTATTTACTACAAATATCTACAATAATAATAATAATAAAGTACTTTATGGTTATTTTAAATAAAATGATTTCAAGTAGATATTTTAAACTTGGCTTGACTTTGGCTTCTTCTAGACAGTTAGCAAGATTAGTGCAGTTAGCATTTATCAAATGTAAACAGCAGTCTCTGAGTATATGTCAAAGCTTTGAGATTCCCAACATTTGCCAACCTTTCAAAATCTTCCCTCACAGCCTGCTGAAAGCGACTTTCTTCTTGTACCTGAAAAAGTTGAAACGACCAAATCTGCAAAAGTTAGAAGTTAAAAGTTATGAAGCAGCTTTCTCACTAATTCTGAGACTAACTGACTTTGAATCCTCTTGGCGTCCAAACTGCACCGTGTTGCTCCCACAACCTGGTTGCACCTCCGTGTGTGTTGTCCACAGACTGAAACGTTGAGTTTCCTCCTAATGGATCAGAGATGAAAAATCATCCGGTTTCGTTCTGCATTTCTATCTTTTGCATCTGCTGTTGGCATCTGAAGCTTTTGTGAAACTGTTCATATAATCCAGCTGGTTTTAGTTGAGAGAATCCTCCACAAAACTGCGAGGTACGTTTATTTGTGAGTGATGCAACATATTTTTGTTTCTGTACATTGATCGCAGTCTTCCAGCTGCATTAAGTCAACGTCTCCGACCTCCCAGACTTGACCTGATTCTCTACCGTCTTTCTGATTGTAGCTGAATTAACAGATGTGATGTAAAAGGAGGTTTTTAGGTTGGAGATTAATGGAGGCCAGCTGCTTTCAGCTGTGCCCTGAGCATTTCAGCAGCCTGGTTAATAAAAGAAAACATCCAGATGCATAGTTAAGCTTTGGAGCATTATTGCCCTTTTATCCAAAATGGCAATTAAGTTATTGGAAAGTTTCTGAGTTTGAGATGGCCAGACAAAATCACAGCTGATCAACTTATTTCACTCGGTTGCATAACTCTTGTGTCTGAACTCTGAATAATTCACCACATACCTGTGATTAATGGCCCATCATGCTTCTTCTGAAAGCTATCCAGAGGCGGTTTGTTGCTGAACTTTAAGTTTATGAGCTGTGGGACTGAAGCAGATTGCCAGAATCAGTAACAGAAGGGTGACTAACGCTTGCAGAGATCCGATAATTACTGGAGCATTAGAGAGAAGCCTTTTCACCGCTCAGATAGAAAGTTAAATAAGGTGTTGCTGAACAAAGACGGGGTGAGCAAGGAGACTTCTAGATCTCACTAGACATCTGCTATGGATTACACTTCCTGATACGCTCCATAATTGTTCTCGGTGTGCCAACAGTTTTCTTCACTGACGTATGGAAAGCTGACGGTATCGTTTGTGAAATTGAAAGCAAATACTTTTTGTTGCTTTGCATCAACGTTGGGACCACAGGAGTTTTTAATTGTACGGGTGGGCCGGGTTCAGCAGTGCCTCATTGTCCCAGGTGGAGTTATGAAACAAGCTTTCTTTCTCTCGGTGAACAGACATGGGGCTCTTTCTTGACTCGTTCCCCTGACGTTCAGTCGGGCCATTAGGTCAAGTCCAGTTGGATTCATCTTGTTTCAGCAAGATTTTCTCCAAAGCAGATATCTTTATCCCATAAAGATCTGGACAAAGCAACACAGCCTAAAATTACACAATGTGTTTGCAGTTTCACAGTTTTCCCAGCACTCCTACAAATCTGTGAATAAACAAACTCAGTAAAGTTGAAATAGTGCAGGTCACAACCTCGCCAAACACATGGCAATAATTACGTCTGTAAAGTTTGTAGCTTTTAAATCAAAGTGTAATAAAGCGCTCTTTCAAGCTCAGGCAACTTACATCAGGGGTGCCCAAGTTTAGTCCTGCAACTTTTAGATGCATCCCTTCAAAACACTTGAACGTTATCAGGCTTCGTCTTGGCCGGATTCAAAATCTTTCCACTTCGCTGAATGTGGAAAGTGTCTTGTGTTTTTTTTTTTAGCTCTGGAAAAAATTAAGAGACCACTTAAAATGATCAGTTTCTGTGATTTTACTTTTTATAGGTTTATGTTTGAGTAAAATTAACTTTGTTCTTCTATTCTATGAACTACTGACAACATGCCTCTGATATTCCAAGTAAACATTTTGTATTTATTTGCAGAAAATGAGAAAAATGCTGCGTTTTCAGACCTCAAATAATACAAAGAAAACAAGTTTATGTTCATTTAGAAACGACAACACTAATTTTTAACTTGGTAATGGTTCAGAAATCAGTTTTTGGTGGAATAACCAGGAAGTTTTCAATGGGTTCAGTGAGATGTTCTCTAAATGTTTTCAGAGCTTTATTTTTCCAAAGAAAACAGAGTTTATCCCAGAAAATCTGCTACACCTGGTGGTAGGGGCGCTAGTACAGTCCACCATGTTTTTATGTGAAAAACAAATATTAAAATGTAAAAATTTGAGCTTTACAGGTAACATGCTGATTTGGAAATGAGTTTATGCGACGCCCTCATACCAAGTTCAATGCATGAAGAAGTCTAAACCCAGATTAACCCGTCTTTATTGTCACTTGTGTATATAAAAAACTCTATTTAAGGTAAACAAATGATGCTCAGCCTGGAGGGGGCAAGGAAATTCTGGTGACCCGCCAGGCTTATAATAAATGGGGGAAAACATAATTATAGAAAAACTCTACAATAGCCAGTCAGCTCTGCATCTTCTTTCTTCTGTAGGATACAGTGCAAACACTCTCAGCTTCTGTTAGATTTCTAGATTCTTGCTTAGTTTTGGATTGATGTTTTTTTTTCATCACCATCCTGATGACTGCATTATTTTAAATACAGCTTATGTTCTTGTTTAGATGCATTATGTGATGTAATTTACAAGAGTACATTGGTCAAACCCATACATTCAATCTGAAAACACTGTGGACGCTCACCTGGCTCAGTAGTTGTGGATTCAGTTTTTCATGAATTTTTCTGCAGAACGTGACTCCGTGCTATGTGCAGAAAATGCCGTCTATTCTTTGAATATTATGGCTGCTGGAAGAAAGCCTCAGTTTTACATTCAGAATAAATCAGAATATGCTCTCAAACATACTTTATATTAAAAACATAACTCTCAAGGCTCCATTGCATTTTTGCACTTTCTTAAATAATGGGGTGCAGATAGTTGATGGACATATATCAGTTAGTGCCACAAAAACAAAGTAATAGTCATTTAACAGACTGTAATGTCCTTCTGGCACCTTATTATAAGTATACCCCTCTGAGGTGTTAGACTAATAAGCAGTCACAAGTCCATTTCTGGCTCACAGGATCCCTTTTAATGCCAAAAAAGACCCTCCACACCCAAACTTCCTTAAAGTCAGCAATACATCATGTAACCGTGCTGAGGGTTTCATGGGTCTGTTTTTCTGCCAACTGTTGGATTTTTCCAAGTGCATTTTTTTGAAATTGGAAAGTAAAATATTTGTGGTTGTTTGTGCATGGCAACACCATGACAATTTCAGATTATTACTATATGAAGGACTAGTTTGGTGCTATGAGAAGAAATCCTTTTAAAGTTTTTGAAGCAAATGGGACCTTTTATATAGACTGTGATTGGAAAAATAGACTAAAGTGTTAATGGTTCTTACTCACGTTAAACCTTTTGATCAGAGCTTTTAGTTGCACTATTGAGATGAGACAGGTGATAGTATTTCTGTCATAAAACTCCTTCCTGGTGTGAAGAAGTGTATTTTCTCCATTCAATCAGGTTATTCCACACTAGGCATGGATTTGTTATTGATATCAAATTATGGTATATAAACATATTTTTACTTTATGAGGATCAGATTAACTGCGTTTCCATCCCTTTTTATATGCATTTTTATGCTGTTGATGGAAGCAGCAAAATTCCTCAATTTGGTAGGAAACAAAGATTTTACGCTCCCTTGTTTTTGGGTTTTTAGAAAAAGTGTTAATGCACTAAAGAGGAGATGGAAACGCATTCAAATAAATTCTGACGTAGCGAAGATTTACCTCACATGACTGATCAGCTGTACTAGATTTGTTTCTTTCTCTTAAGTCTTCATGCATCATGTTAATAATACTACTTGGCATGACAGCGATGGACTCAGACCTGAACATTCAGAGCCATATAAAGACAGTTACAAAGTCGGCCTTCTATCGCCAGAAGAACATTTCCAAGATTAGAGAACAAATGCCTCAGCACAATCTAAAGAAACTCATTCAGGGGTTTATCTTTAATTGCATTGATTACTGCAAACAGTGTCTTCACAGGTCTGCCTAAAAAATCAATCGGATCCAGAATGCTGCTGCTGGAGTTCTGACTAAAACCAGGAAGTTAGAGCCCAGTTCTAAAGTCCTTTCACTGGCTCCCTGTAGCTCAGAGAACAGACTTTAAAATATTTAAGTTAGTTTATAAATCACTGAATGGCTCAGCACTACAATACATTAAAGATCTGCTGTTGTCATAGCAACCTTCGAAACCTCTCTGGTCTTCTGGTTCTGGTTCTGCTTTGAAGAACCTGAATCGGAACCAAACATGGAGAAGCAGCATTCAGCTTTTATGCACCACAAATCTGGAATAAACTTCCAGAAAACTGAAGTTTTCCAGTCGGAATGATTGTTAATTTGCTCTGTTCATGTTGTACACTTTAATCTTAGTGTGAATAATGTGATAGTTTACTTAATCTTCCCATCAAGGTACCTTTTCAATGTTGTGAATATAAGACGTGGACTTGGTGAATACAGTGGAGGTTTTAAATGTAGACCAAAACACATTTCCTGTGTTACGCTTCAGATTTTTTAACTGTCACAATTTCATATTATTTATATTTTATTTAAACCATTTTTTTTCCTTTTTGCAATCATTATTCTGATTTGCATTGAACGTTTTTTTAGGCCTTCAATTTAACTTCAGATAATAGAAGCAAAGAGAAAATTTCCTTGCCTTCCCACGCAATAGTCATGTGAAGCTGGCAACAGGAAAACCAATCATGAGAAACCCACAGAACTGCTCTTATGACCGCTGACTAATGCTACAGAAATACCAGCCTCAGTTATGGTAGTCTGCTCAGTCCGTCGGTCTTTTAGCAGTCAGCCTCGTGTGCTCCTTCGGTGTGGGTGGAATAAAGAAAAAAGCCGCTCTATGACTGGATCACATCGTTCCACCAGCTTTATGAAGGGAAAATGTTCCTAAACGTACATTTCACCAAATGTAAATGTGTTCTAGAGCTGTTCAAATATGATTTATTGTTGACTGTAACATTATCAAGCTTATATATAAGGAGGACCAATCTTGCCATAATTATGAATAAATACAAAAATAAATAAATGACTCACTGAATTAAAGGATGAAAAAGCAGAATGGCAAATAAAATAGTGTGCAATTAAATGCAACAAAATGATAGAAAGAGGAGCTTTGTTTAATAATTTGTCAGTTAAGTAGGTAAAAATGTCTCATTGTTTTGTTCCTTTGTTTACGTCAGTAGTGATTAAACCAGTTTGAATGTTTAAAGTGAAAATGAAGCAACCTCAAGTCTATCCTAATATGAAAAAATAATTTTAGATTTTTGTATAATTTGTATCCAGTAGGGATGTGCCGATCAGGTTTTTTTCTGCCAATACCGATCACATAATTATGATTTATTTATTTTTTATCATAAACACTACTGTTACATTATGTGGAAAAGGGAACCATGAATTCACCTTAATTTAGACAAAAACTTCTTTTTAATAACTTTTCCAAGAAGAAAACTAAACAAAACAGGCATTGTGCAAATTGAACTGCTATCAATAATACTATCTTTAACAGACTGATAACATATGAGGCTCTGAAGAGGCTAAACAATGCAAAGAGCCAAAATAAAACCTCAACATTGCCAAAAAATTCAAGTATAAAACTTAACATTCAAAGGCAAAAACAGGATCCATTACAATAAACAATCCAGAGTTACTGAATGAAAACTTCCTGTTAGCATAGCGGCTAGCTGGTTACTGCTAGTTCTGATTGGCTGTTTCTGACTGAGTGGAGTAACAGGGAGGAGATCGATTATTTTTTAGAGATTATTTGTCTCATGTTAGGACAGCGAAAGTTTTAATACATATGTAAAATGTATTTTTTAAGTTAGATGCTGCAGCTTTAAACAGGTTCGGTGTGAGAGTCTCTACCAGGTGGAGCAAAAAGCGGCTCCGTGTCAAATATTACTAAATATTAAATATTACTACCTGTAGCAGAGCAGAGGTTCAACAGCAGAACCAACCAGCAGAATCTTACATCGCAGCTCCAAGACAAAAAATCATTTTACAGGTTATTAGTTTAGCTTTCTGACCGTCATGCTAATCCGGTGAGTGTTTGTAGCTGCGCTGCTTTACCTGCTGTCTGATCCTCCATGTCTTTTTACTGCACTGAGCCTCAATGTAGCCAAACTCTCATTGTTTTTATGTCTATTAGCTTGGTTGTGTTGATGCATTTTGACCTGCTTCTATTTTCCGCCGCAACACGCAAACGTCCTCATTCACTCAGTGCGTTATAGTTACACATCGCTTAGGATTTGTTGATGCGCGTTTGAGCAGTGAAGGAAAGACGAGACCAGCTGGACAGACAGGCTGGGAAATGAGATGCAGGTGATGATCGGTATTGGTAACAGAGCCAATGATCGGCCGATCCCGATCATCACCGATTTCACGGAAATCGGCCGATTATGATCGGTGACCGATCAATCGGCACACCTCTAGTATCCAGGTTAACTTTAGTGAGATATTATAGTTAATTTTCTAAACTACAGTAAAGTAATCACAGGGATGCACAAATATAAAACTGAAAAATTGAGTTGATGATGATATCCAATAGTAATACTTCTGTTATGGTAGAATTTACTTATTATATATATCCATCCATCCATGCATTTTCTTCCGCTTATCCGAGATCGGGTCGCGGGGGCAGCAGCTTCAGAAGGGAGGCCCAGACTTCCCTCTCCCCAGCCACGTCTTCCAGCTCCTCCAGGAACCCCAAGGCGTTCCCAGGCCAGCTGAGAGACATAGTCCCTCCAGCGTGTCCTGGGTCTTCCTCGGGGCCTCCTCCCGGTGGGACGTGCCCGGAACACCTCACCAGGGAGGCGTCCAGGAGGCATCCTGACCAGATGCCCGAGCCTCAACTGGCTCCTCTCGACGTGGAGGAGCAGCGGCTCTACTTTGAGCCCCTCCAGGATGACCGAGCTTCTCTCTCTAAGGGAGAGCCCAGCCACCCTGCGGAGGAAACCCATTTCGGCCGCTTGTATCCGTGATCTCGTTCTTTCGGTCATGACCCAAAGCTCATGACCATAGATGAGGGTGGGAACGTAGATCGACCGGTAAATCGAGAGCTTCGCCTTTTGACTCAGCTTCTCTTCACCACGACGGACCGGTACAGCGCCGCTTCACGGCAGACGCCGCCCCAATCCGTCTGTCGATAATATATATATATATATAGTAATAATATATATATTATTACTATATTTTATTTTAGCTCATTTTCATTCAGTTCATGTCATAATAATCTTTAAAAGGGTTCAGGATTAGGGTAATACCAAAATAATCGTTTATAACAGCCGTATCCTCTTCATCCATTTCATCTTCATTTTCTTATGTCCTTTCTGCATTGGTTTCTGTTTCAATGCGCTTCAGTTTAAATTCAAAGAGCTGAGCATCACTCGTTGTGCAGGAATCACTGTTCTGGCAGGACAGAGCTACTAGCATTCATCATTTAGTCAGGTTGCACTTTAGCATAAACAACATGGCGACACCTGTATAAAAGTATTTTAGTTGCATTTATAAAACAAACTCTTATTTTTACATCTGAAATAAATGTTTTGCAAATAAAAATTACTTGTGGATTCCTTTAGAGAGGAAAAAATGTTTGTAGATACAATCAGATGTTTACATACATTCATCATGGACGTCATAAAGGTCTCAACAATCTTTATTTTATTGGTTTTAATCACCTAACTTTGACTTGACATGAGCAGCTCTGTTTTTCCTAAAGGTACAGTGTTTTCTGTCATAGTTTAACTGGAAACCAGTGGTCAACAGCAGGAAGCCTGCGTGATTCCTAATGGGCCGTCCAGCTGTGTCCTCTGTCCCTGAACTGTCCAACAGTTGACTCCATAGGAACACAGTCAGCGCTTTTTGGGACGCGGTCTCTGGCAGAACAGTGCAGCCTTGGACACAACAAAACGATTCAACATATTTACAGCGCTGGTTAAACAGACTCTTCAGCTCATCTCCCAAAATGACCTCAGAGCAGCTCAGCTAATTAATGGGATTTTTATTTACTTTGTACTAAACATTTTATTATGTTTAAAGTAGAGATGGACCAATCCTATTTTAATATCAGTACCGATGAATAAATGTCTAGATTGGGTATGAGTGACTATGTATTTATCAATTATTATGCATCATATTTAAAATTCATAATTGGACTTTCTGAACATTTTGAGAGATTTTTTGGAGTTTAACTTTACACGTTTGACCAAGGTGGTCAACCTATTGTTTCAATCAGTTTCTTTATTATTTATTTTACATTGACTGTTTTCCACTTACTGAACAAATGACAAGTTTGACCAAGCTTGTGAAGCTATTGTTGTATTTAAGTTTGCTGATCTGGGGCAGAGGAGAGCTGTCAAGTAAACTTCTTTTCTGTATCAGATCGGTATCGGCCACAGATATCGGTATCAGAAGTGAAAAAAGTGGTTCAGTGCATCCCCAGCAATGATTACAAACTTATTTATGTTGCATTGGGTTTTTCTGTGGCAGAGCAACACAAAGTGATCAATAGATGTGAAGTAGAGGAAAGAGGACATCATGGTTTTGAGAAAAATATCTGAAAAGTGTGGCATGAATTTGTATAAGCCTTCAGGAGTCAGTAGTCAGTAGCATCGCCTTTTGTTGCTACTATAACTGCAAATTGAAGTATGTACTGAATGTTGCAGCTGAGATATTTTTGCTCCAGTAAACTTTACATTTGGGCTTTGAGTAGGACATTGTAAATCATGAATATTCTTGGATCTAAGCCACTTTATTCTAGTGAATATATGGTGATTAAATACTGTTGTTCACAAAATCAACAGTTTATTTTCCACTTTTATAACAAATATTCTCGCTGAGAGTAAAAACGAAGCAGAAATGAGTTGAAGTGAAGAAACTCGTTGACTTTCCTAAACCGTTGACTTCCTGTTCAGCCGACCATGTGACTGGACAGCCTGTCCCTGTGGGAGCGTTGATATGAAGACAAAGTACTGTTTTCCTATGATATAATCGCCATTAATTTTCCCCGCATGGCCCCCAAGCAGTTGTCTTCTCCTTCAGAGTTCACTGCATGCTCTGACCTGGAGCAGCATGGAAGTGACATGAATATTACCTGTGCAGACGTGGAGACGTGTGGGGCCAAATGTAAACCTGTGCCATCATCGTCCGTCACTAATGGCTACAAAATGAGAACCAGATTGGGTTTTCTGACCTTTTTTTCCTGTTTAACTGTGGAGGCTGCTGTATGTTCATACATCGTTTTATTTTTGTCTCATTAATACTACCGTCTGTTCCTGCCAAGAGATAGGTGGAAAACAAAACTGCATTTTAATGCTTACTTAAATAGCTCAAATTATTGTTTAGTTCAATAATATTAATTTATGAGTGAATTATAAATTTGTCATGTAAAATGGAGTTAAATTAGTTTTCTTTTTTTGTTGCACAGATCGAGAGGACCAGTCCATTCTTTGCACGTGAGTAAACATTAAACTTAACTTTTCTATTATTATATGATATAAACATTCATTTGTTGACTGTTGTTCAAGTTCCCAAGGTTTCTGTAAATTCAACCTCTGACTTTGAGTTGATATTATTTGAAGGTGCATTCACACCTTTATCTGGACTCCGGTTCGGGTGCCTAGAAAGTTTGGTGTATTTGGTAGGGCTGTAGTGATACAATAATCTCACGATACAATACATGATATTCTGCCCACGATACGATATATATTGCGATATTCAGCAAACGATTCTATATACTTTTGCAATTTTCTGAAAGATTTTAGAGGGACAGAGTGATTTTGGTGATATTTTGTGACTGTTATAAAGTTGGACTGAATTAATTTAACTGAAAACTGATTAAACCACCAACTACACAATACCTGGCTCTGGTTGGACACAGACTTAAAGTGGACAGCTGGACAAAATGAATCAAAGTGGTGAGAAAACATGTTTCTTTTAACTGAAACAGTACAAACTGTACCTGACATGCATTAGTAAAGTAAATAAAGTGAACCAAGTTCCTGTTCTGAATAGTTTATACCTTTTAAACCTAAACATCTGAAGGAATGTTAAGGTTGATCACTCTCCCAGCAAAGCAAGCAGTGAGGGAGCAAGGTGACAGTTGGATGTTGCGATACTTGTGGATGAATATCGATATTTTTCTAGGAAAGAAAATATCGATATATATATCACAAAATCGATATTAGTATACAGCCCTAGAAGCTAGTATCATGTACATTATGCTCACTGTAGAGCTGGATTTAAAACAAGCATTGCACAGATGAAAACTTCCCCACCGACATGTGGAAGCTACTATAAAACACCAACTATTATCCCCACAAACCAAGAGCAGTACTTGTTTGTCAGGCATAAACAAAGGCCTTCAGAAATTTTACGGCCTGCAGTCAAAAATCCAGAGGTGATCTCCCTATGATTACAATCTCTTCACACTGCAGCTCTCATTCTCCCACTTTGGCCACATCACTCTTGCCAAGTGGAAGCCAAACAATATCTATCGCATAGTTGGCGTATGCAAATGTGCACCGTCTGTAAAACCTCGGTTATGCGTTAAATCTAAGCCGTTGTGTCAAAGATTCTGGATTTGATGATCTTGGGAACATTTTTCAGCCTTTTTCCTAAGCTAGTGTAACTCTGTGGCAAAGCAGTGAAAAGCATGCCAGAAACCGCAGCTGCAAACCTGAAAAATGTTGGAAATATGTTGCAGAGAAAGGCAGAGATGGTAGCTGAGATCACGTCTCTGCTTCTCCACCTTAAGGGAGGACCAAGTAATTAACCGTGAAGTCAGATCTATGAACGTGTGTGAATAAAACCTGCAGTGATTTACAGATCTGACGGGTTATTGTCGCTTAGCGGCCACATCTGTGGATGTGGAGAGTTCAGAGTCGTGGCGTTGCCAGTTTTTCTGTCAGCTGTCTTCCTGTGCTTTGCAGAGGCGAGTCGGGAGCTGGTAAGACAGAAAACACAAAGAAGGTCATCCAGTACCTCGCACATGTTGCTTCCTCCCACAAAGGAAGAAGAGACCACAACATTCCTGTGAGTATCCACTCAAAACTCACTAAAACGCAGTAATACTGCAGAAAAATGAGACGTAATTCAGTTTTACAACAGAAGAACTTTGTTACAAGTGAAGGTTGCTCTCTTTTTAAATAATGTTACCAAAATAGGATGTGGGTCACGTGATACGGCTAGAAAGGAGACGCTTAGCTACTTTGTGTGCTGAATATTTGTACTTAATTTAATAATTTGTATTTTTTTTTATTTGCAACTAACAGCCAGAATCTCCCAAACCAGTGAAACTACAGGCAAGTTCCCCTTTATTTCTTTCACATTCGCATGCATCTCTTAACATTGTCCTTTCAAATAAAACTAATTCTTGATTATTTTAAATGCTTGTAAAAAAAAATCCAAAACATTTATTAGAATCTATTCTCTTTCTTTGTCAGGCCCAAAATGCAGTTGTAAGTAAAAGTTGAAAGTATTTTAATCATTCGCATGTTGTGTGTTCCTCACCTCAAATAAACCGACATGCATGACATCGTTTGGCCTCTTTTGAAGCCTCAGCTGTCATCTTGAGCTTTGTGGTTACAGTTAAACCTGCATTTAAGTATTTATTTTTAACTATTTAACACAGCAAACTAGCTTAAAGCATGATCTGCTATATAGATGTGAGTAAAAAAGAAACTTGAAAATAAATGGTGTCTTTTATCGCAGCAGCATAATCTCACCCTGAAAAACTTGAATTTAGATGGATTTAAAAGTTTATTTTGAGGTTTGTGAAGCATTTCTGTGTTTGTTTGCGCACGTTTCCTTAAAGATAGAGAAAAAAAATTAAATGTTATTTCCAAGAATTCATGATCATATGTGTTTTAATATCAGAATGCCCGGCATGTTTTTCAGTTGAACAAAATGTTCAAAGTTGACAGGAGATTTTAAAATATCACTTGATAATTGTGATATTAAAAGATAAATACCTGAACACCAACTATAAAGTCTTACAAATTCAGATATTTTAAAAATACTTAAGTAACTAAGCAATGCTTAGCCTAGTGGGGGAACAAGTAAAGCCTGGTGGCCCGCCAGGCTTATGATACACTGAGGGAAACCCTGGATGAGATTCTCATGATGATGCGAGATTAAACCTTCAATCCAGGAAATGTTCTTCAGGTAATTTGTTGTTATACTTACAAATTGAAAACATTACAACTTAAATTTAAAGGGTCTGTTTTGGGGACTGATTATCTGTGATATCTGTTAAGAAACATTTCCTTTACCTAAGATTTGTTTCCCTACTAGCTGAATGTGCAAAATATTTTTTTTTTCTAATATTTTCAGAGTGATATTAAGCTGCTGTTATAATCAGGAAATTGCTTGAACGGTTTTATAGTTGTCTTTAACAACAAGCATTAGAGGTGTGCCGATCGATTGGTCACCGATCATAATCGACCGATTTCTGTGAAATCGGTGATGATCGGATCGGCCGATCATTGACTCTTGAATACCGATACCGATCATCACCTGCATCTCATTTCCCAGCCTGTCTGTCCAGCTGGTCTCGTCTTTCCTTCACTGCGCAAACGCGCAGCAACAAATGCTAAGCGATGTGTAACTATAACGCACTGAGTGAATGAGGACGTTTGCGTGTTGCGGCGGAAAATAGAAGCAGGTCAAAATCTATCAACACCACGAAGCTAATAGACATAAAAACAATGACGGAGTTTGGCTACATCGAGGCTCAGTGCAGTAAAAAGACACGGAGGATCAGACAGCAGGTAAAGCAGCACAGCTACAAACACTCACCGGATTAGCATGACGGTCAGAAAGATAAACTAATAACCTGGAAAATTATTTAAGTCTTGGAGCTGCGATGTAAGACGCTGGTTCTGCTGTTGAACCGCTGCTCCGCTACAGGTAGTAATATTTAATATTTAATAATATTTAATATTTAGTAATATTTGACATGGAGCAGCTTCTGCTCCACCCGGTAGCGACTCTCACTGAACCTGTTTAAAGCTGCAGCATCTAACCTAAAAAAATACATTTTACATACGTATTAAAACTTTCTCTGTCCTAACATGAGACAGATAATCTCTAAAAAATAATCGATCTCTTCCTTGTTCTGCATAATTACTCCTCTCAGTCAGAAACAGCCAATCAGAACTAGCTGTAACCAGCTAGCCGCTATGCTAACAGGAAGTTTTTATTCAGTAGCTCTGGATTGTTTATTGTAATGGATCCGGTTTTTGCCTTTGAATGTTAAGTTTTATACTTGAATCTTTTGTCAATGTTGAGAGGTTTTATTTTGGCTCTTTGCATCATTTAGCCTCTTCAGAGCCTCATATGTTATCAGTCTGTTAAAGATAGTATTATTGATAGCAGTTCAATTTGCATAATGCCTGTTTTGTTTAGTTTTCTTCTTGGAAAAGTTATTAAAAACAAGTTTTTGTCTAAATTAAGGTGAATTCATGGTTCCTTTTTTCACATAATGTAACAGTAGTGTTTATGATAAAAAAATAAATCATAATTATGTGATCGGTATCGGCAGAAAAAAACCTGATCGGCACATCCCTAACAAGCATCTCAGTACATGTGCGTAGTACCAGGTACTAGTATCTGGTACCTGGTACCAGCGTCTAACTGGCCGGCCTGTCGGTGTCTGGAATCAGAATAACACACTTCTTAGTTTTCTAACTAAACCTGCTGCTAATCCCATTCCTAGACGGCTGTAGGTTGTTCATAGATGTTGAGCTGTCACTTCAGAAATGTTCTGCTCTAACTACAAATTCACTTGTACCCACAACATGAAAACATTTGACTATTTTCATATATGTTGTTTTTAACAACTGAATGTCCTCATACCCTACAGAGTGGATCCCTGTTTTATGTGAGTAATATTTAGTTCCTCAGCTCTCTTAGAAAATATGAAAGGAGTGCTCTCTTCACTTTGCTGCTGCCTGCTTGATGCACCAACTCTTTATTAAATGTTAGAAATGTTTTAGGCTTTACAACTGGATGCTTTCTATCCACACTACCTTCATGCACCTGCTGTTTACAGGGAAATTCTGCATTGCATGCTTTGCTTAAATCTTACTTCTTCCTCTTATTTTAAACCTTTTTTCCCAACTTTTGGGTATCTTCTGTTGCAGAAACAAGCAAACAAATCCATGAGGCAAAATGATTTGTTTGGGATTTTTCTACTAGATTTTTGACCTATTTATTATCTATTGATGTTTTTGAGTAAACCTTCCTAATCTTGTTGAGATCCTAGCTCTCCATCGTAATGCAAACAAACCAGTGATGAAACAACCATTGATACACTTAAATTGGTTAAAAAAAAACATTTAAAAAAATCTCAAATGCATGCAGGGAAAAAATACCAGCAGAGTCCAGAACCAACTACTCTCTTGCTGTGAAGTAACAGTACTTGTAGTGGCACCAAGACAATGCGACAGCTTGGTTAATCTTTCGTTTAGGGCAGGCTCAGACCCAGTCAACAATCAGACCGGGAACAATATCTGGTTTACAAAAAGACGGTAAGATTTTAGCACTAGTTTGAGGAAAATTATGAATCAAATGTTTGTTTTTACAAACAGAGTAAAGTAATTACTTTGTAATCAGTGTCAAATCTGTCCAGCAGTGGTGGGCATTGATAATTTAAGAAGTTAGTTCCACTAAAGCTAAAGCGCTACATCAACATGGTATGTAGCTGAAGCTAGGGCTGAAGCGCTACACCAACATGGTACGTAGCTGAAGCTAGCGCTGAAGCGCTACACCAGCATGGTACGTAGCAGAAGCTAGCGCTAAAGCGCTACACCAACATGATATGTAGCAGAAGCTAGCGCTAAAGCGCTACACCAACATGGTATGTAGCAGAAGCTAGCGCTAAAGCGCTACACCAACATGATATGTAGCAGAAGCTAGCGCTAAAGCGCTACACCAACATGATATGTAGCAGAAGCTAGCGCTAAAGCGCTACACCAACATGATATGTAGCAGAAGCTAGCGCTAAAGCGCTACACCAGCATGGTACGTAGCTGAAGCTAGCGCTGAAGCGCTACACCAACATGGTGTAGGTGAGTCAATAGGAAGCTCTTCAACAGATTTCTATCTTGGTGTCATTAGCGGCTAACCATTACCCAGTCACTATACTCTCATATTGCTTACAAGTACTTTGCTTGTTGTCTGTCGCCTTACTTCTGTCGCTGCCTTCTATTGTTCCGAAACCAAACATGTTCTATGACGCCCGTCGGTGTTTGGTTCTTACACACACTTTTGGCTCAATTGTTTGAAAAAAAAAAGCAACTTTATTTCTTGCAAAAATATAAACGGAACAATTTCTAAAAATCTCTTACAACCTTGTTGAAAATTAAAGTTAATCCAATGTTTCAAATTGAAAAAGTGGTAAAATTTTTTTACAAAAACCTGTCACCTAAACAAAAACTAAATTGATAGAAATTCCAATTTACAAAATTTTACATAAGTGGCTCCAACAACTGTCAGCGCATCAGCAATTTAAAACTAATGGAGGCTGACTGAAGTGTTGTTGGACATCTAGTTACTCGTGTTGAAAACAAGTATTGTTGAGTTTTAATTACGTGGTACCAGAAGATTTTGTTATATCACTTTCTACAACTTAAAGAATTTCACTTTTTAAGAAAAAAACAATAATTTTGTGAAAGTGTTTATGTATCATGGTGGTTTCTGTACACAGCTAAAACCTGTAGACTTTCAGAGCACACTGATTTTAAGCAAAGAGGTTCGGCGGTTCTCACATCACCACCTCCTAATCGCTCAACTGGGCAACTCAGGCAGAACATCCAAGAATCTGACCCAAATGAGTTTCCCACATGGCCTGGTCCTATTTTCCTTGCTTCTGGAAAAAAAAAGAAGAAGAGGACTTGGCATATGTGTTGGGCCTCTGAAGCAGATGTTGAGCACTGCGAATGCAAACACAACTCGGCTCTTCCTGAGAAGATTTACTGGGACAGTTGTGACTGATCCTCTTTGGGTCGCCTAAATCTGTCCCCAAGTCTTCCCCCGCAGCCTGCCAAGCAGCCCGCCTTTTAAAAGGAGATCCACTTGTTCACGGAGGAAAATGCTTACGTTGAAGGAAATGAAGAGACTTCTTAGCAGATGGGACGATTTTGTGGCATTCTCTGTCAATATGTCCCTGTCATATTGACTTCTTACTGTCCTTTAAAATTGATGCTGGATTTTGACCTAATGCACAGTGCAAGAGGAAGCCTGTTTAAATGTGAGCTCAGTTCGGTCCAAACGGATGAGTAAAGCTTGCCAGGTAAGGTTTTTCAACCCCAGACCTGTGTTTTTGTAAAAACAAACGGCTCTGGTTTGAATTATCCGTCCCCTGTGGGCCGTACAGCTGCTACATTCCAGCTGCTCACAATTTCACCCAAAAGCAGTTCTTCACACTCATTGGCCAAATGCTGCGTTAATGTCTCGCATCCCAAGCGAGATGCTGATTCCTCAGTTCCCCTCTCATGGAAAACGGCTCACTCAACCCTTCAATGCGTGGAGATATTTCTGTCTGAGTGGGAGAATGTTTCTTTTTGCCGCAAACTGTTTTTCTCTCGGCCATTTTGGGTTCCCTGGCCACGGCAAAGTCTGCAGCGAGGTTTAGATGGACGCGTTTCGGAAACACCTGTCAAAACATCACCATAAATATGTTGTTTAATTTTTTTTCAGCATTTCTAAAGCGGGCAACTTCAGTAAAATCACCCAACGGTTTCAGCTCCTCTCTGTCCAGTGTGGGCATCACCTGCTTTTGTCGCAGCAGAAGTTTTACATTCAGTTTTAACTACATTCTGCTGCAAAACAGGGAGATTAGATCCGTTTCGCCTGTAGATGATACCAACCCAGAAGGAATGCAAGTAAAAACGGTTTGAATTTTTCAAAACAGTTGCATCTTTTTAGGGGTGCACAGATTTATCGGTCAGCTGATTTCTTTAATTTTGGGAGATCGGTAATCGTCTGATTTCTACATGTGAAGCCGATCTCATCTATGCTGGAGAAGGTCTAAAAATCAGCCACTGTCCTCTTCTGCTCTCCCATCGGAGACGTTTGACGGATTTATCGACCCACCAGGTCATGTCTGCTCGTTTCCAGTCAACAATAATCACCACGCTTTTGCCAATTCAGCAACTTTCTTGCTATACTGAGCAACATTTCAGGCAAAAATAATCCAGAATCGGCATCGGCAGGCTATTCTTTTTAAAAGATCGGTAATCGGCGATTTGGCCAGAAAACTGCAATCGGTGCATCCCTAATGTTTTTTTTTTACTAAATGGGCTTGCAACAAAATGTGCAAACGCGTTTTATTTGCTTCCATGACTGAATGTTTAGGTATAGATATATTTAAAATTCACTCAAATGGCTGATTGGTGCTTTATGTTGAGATAAAACCACCCATTAAAAAACATAGTTTGATTAGAAACTCTTAAAATGTAAAAAACGATTAAAGCCTTTCCACAATGATGTAATTTGGTCCTATTCAAAGGAAATCTGATTTTATTTAACTGATTAAATACACAGTCCAGTCACATTAATGTGACCACCACGTACTTTCCACTTCAGAGTTAAATAACCAATCACAGAAGGCAGGTGGCAGCACAGTGCAGTTGAGCGTATATAAAGGGTGTGTGTGGGCTTCGGAAAACATTTCAATCGTTGGCGTAATGCAGAAACGAAGCGATTTATCCGACGTCCAAAAGGGCATGATCATTGGCTTTCGGGCCAAGGGTGGAAGCATTTCCGAAACGGCTGAGTTTGTGAACTGTTCGCGTGCCGCCGTGGTAAAAGTGTACCGTGCATGGCAAAATGGGACTGTCCAAAATCACGACGTGGCAAATGTGGTGCACCACGGGCCATAGATGACAGAGGCGAACGACGGTTGCGGAGATGCGTTCGGGCAGATAGACGGGCTACCGTTGAGCAACTGACCACTAAAATGAACCAAGGGGCTACCACAAGTGTCTCCCAAACCACTATTCAGCGAACATTGCTGCGTCTGGGCCTCCGAAGCAGGACGCCTGGTTCGTGCACCTATGCTGACTGGTGTTCATCGACGACGAAGGCTAGAATTTGCACGCCAGTACAGCAGCTGGACGTCCACTGAGTGGCGACAGGTAGCGTTTTCAGATGAATCGCGTTTTATGCTCCATCGGACAGATGGACGTTGGCGTATAAGGCGTGAAACCTTCTGAAAGGAACCACCCTGCAACCATTGCAGGAACGGTCCAAGCTGGAGGCGGGAGCATTATGGTCTGGGGAATGTTTTCCTGGCATTCTCTGGGTTCACTGATTATTGTGGAAGGCACGATGGATCAATACAAGTACGCATCTGTCCTTGCGGACCATGTCCACCCCTACATGCGCATTGTTTTTCCTCAGGATGATGGCATCTTCCAGCAGGACAATGCGAGGTGCCATACAGCTGCCAGTGTACGTGCGTGGTTCGAAGAGCACCAGGATGAGTTTACCGTCCTCCCCTGGCCAGCAAACTCACCTGACTTAAACCCAATCGAGCATCTGTGGGACCATCTCGATCGAGTTGTTCGCGCCATGGATCCTCAACCGCGTAATCTAGCGCAGCTGGCCACGGCATTAGAGTCGGCATGGCTCAACATCCCAGAGAAGACCTTCAGGGACCTAAGTGACTCTCTTCCTGCACGTCTCGTAGCAGTTCGCTCTGCGAAAGGTGGTTATTCTGGCTTTTGACAGATGGTCACATTAATGTGACTGGACTGTGTAGTATTTAAGCACACAACTGTTTGCTAACAACTTAATTTTTCTGTCCCTCAAGACATTAGAGGACCACATAAATAGTTATGCCGGGCCGGATCTGGCCCGCAGACCTTCTGTTTGACACTTTTGTGTTGTACTATTGGTGTCGTTCTGTTGTAGAAATTTGCAGACATGGACTGAAAACGGATCAGCTGTCATTAAACGTGACTAAAGAACCAGATGCTGCTTTGGAGCCTTTGGCTCGGACCGAGATGTAAAAAGCTAAAAGCAGCATAAATATGTTCTGCAAGTGAAGATTGTAAAAGTTTCCTCTCAAGATCCTTTTTTAACCTAATCATCTTTTTTAAGTCATAAATCAATACCTTCATCTATTATTATCTACTTTATCTTCTGTCGGATTTCAGGGGAATCCCAGATTATAAACCATAGCAGCAAAATACATTTTCTATTTTCATCTTCTTCTTTTTTTCTTTGCCATTTCCTAATTTTTTTTTCTCGTGTATTTTTGGTTTTTGATGAGACAATAAGTTCTTCATATTTTCACTTTTTGACACACTACATTTAAATCTCAGACTCAAAGAGCATACTTTAAACATTAGTTTGATCCCAGCTTTAGTTTAGTTTACGTTTGTCATTTTATATTGCTAAATGCTAAAACATTTTATGCATTTTTCTATCCATACATGATCTTTGGGTCAAATGCAGCAGCCCAGGGAATCCCAGGGCTTTTTTAGTTATTTTATTTTTAAAAATTTTTCCACTGTTTTGGGAAAAAAATTTTAGGAGATTTTTGTCATTGCTTGCAAAAACGTAACGGTTAATAGAAACACTTATTTTGATCCCCTGTTGTCTTTTCCTAACAGTTTTTCTCCAGAAGTTGAACTGTGATGCTCGCTTTGCCATTTTCCCCTCAGCTTTGTTCTTTTCGCCTCCGCCTCTATAGATCCAGTGAAATCTGCTGCATGATTGTTTTCCACCTGTCTGTGGGTCTCAGTTTGTCACCGCTCACCACACACACACACACACACACACACACACACACACACACACACACACACACACACACACACACACACACACACACACACACCCCTTGGTGACTGAACTGTGTGTGTGTTTTTGTGTGTTTGTCAGGGTGAACTGGAACGCCAGCTTCTTCAGGCCAACCCCATCCTGGAGTCTTTTGGCAACGCAAAGACTGTGAAAAACGACAACTCGTCACGTTTTGTGAGTAAAGCCAGGCAGAAACCATCAATATAACTGTCATAAGATCTTCTGGTGCATTAAAGAAAGTTTGGACATTTGAAAAGTTTTATATTCATGCAAACAGTGCATGCCAGTAAGATGGTCTACTTCATCATACCATAAAGTATCTATCAAGTGAAATAATATAATACACCCAGACAGAGAGGTGGGAATGAATTGGAAGTTCATAATGACTAAATGGGATAAAATTATGAGCTCCACCCTTCCTATTAGAAAGTGGCATGAAAAATCAGATTTGTGTTTCATTTTCCTGCTGTGTGAACGTAGCTTCAGGTGCTGCTTGATGACGCCTCCAGTTCCACCACTCATTTCCTCTGCCTACAGTGGTTCTTAACCTTTTTTGAGGTACCGAACCCACCAGTTTCATATGCGCATTCACTGAAACCTTCTGTAGCGATAAATACAATATGATTTCCCCCCCCCAATTCAAGACATAGGGGTGACCAAACTAGAGTCTAGTTGGGTGACCCCATGATCACCAAGTCTTCTTAAGAGGTCGAGTCTCTGAGAACAGATCTTCAAAATATAGTCAGTGTTTTCAGTAAAGTTGAGCTGATTGTCCAGGAACGAGCCAAGGTATTTAAAATTTGCCAGTTTCAACAGGTTGACCATCGAGAGAAACTGGAACCACCTTAAAGGATTGTTTAGATCATTTAATCAGCTCTACATTCTTAAGAGAATGAAAAATTTATAATAAATAACAGAGTTTGCAGTATTCTGATTAAGTAATGTAATTATATTAGTTGTGTTACCACCCCACGCCACTAGAGGCAGTACCAACCCCGAAAAGATGCGACTAAGGAGCAGATTTAGAAGAACACCGAAAGCTACAGAATTTGGTAAAAACTGTGAGCTTTGCTGAAGTAATTAAAGACACAAGTTCAAATCCCTGCTGAGAGTGGAGCTCCTCCAATCAGAGTTCCTCTGCAGCTCTGATTGGCTGAGCAATGTAAGCTGATCCTCTGATTGGCTAAGCAATGTAAACGTGATCCTCTGATTGGCGTGATCCTCTGCATTAAGTGGGGTGTCATCACAACTTTACACAAGTGTGTCTTTACCTCAGAGGCTCCACCAAACCCCTGAGGTTCCACCGAACCCAGGTGAAGAACCACTGGTCTAAAGGCATCTGTAGATGTATCAGCTCACTGAAAATCAGATCAAGTTGCTGCTTTTGCAAAATATTTCCAAAATTAAACAATTACTTTGAGCCTGCTAATGTATGTATAGTACGTGGAATAATACATCTGATTCTATTTATCATGCTTCCACTGCGTTATTTGTACTGGTGATTATGTTTGTGAGTTTGTGTCCATTGCACAGAAAACAATTTTTTTAGTGTAGATGTCAGTGATTGATTGGTTTGTTTTTGTTTTAACACGAATCTTGTGTTGATCTCTGCAGGGGAAATTCATTCGCATCAACTTTGATGTTGCCGGGTACATCGTGGGTGCCAACATCGAAACCTGTATCCTGGAAATAAGCATCTATCTGCTCATCTAACCGTCTTTGTTTTGGATGCTCTCAGGAATGTTGTGCCTTTCTAAGCTCTGACCTCATTATAAGCCAGTAACAGAACGTTTTGTTTGTTTCTCACTGGAGTTAGAAAGATTTACTTTTCCTGACTGTTCTGCGTCAGACTTGCTGGAGAAATCCAGAGCGATTCGTCAAGCCAAAGATGAACGCACCTTCCACATTTTTTACCAGCTGCTGGCCGGAGCTGGAGAGCATCTCAGATGTGAGTAAGAAGAGAGTGGGAGGATTAGTGAGAAGTGAAAATGTGTCTTATTGTTATAATTCAAAGACCTGGACTCCTGGAAAGCCTGGACTGTAATATAATTTACAAAAATGAAGTCCCACAATACACAGACACTGTCACACTTTTTATTTATTTTATTGAACTAAATATATGTTCTCAATTCTGTTAAGTGAAGGGGCAGACATATTTATTTCAGCTCCTTATTTATCATAATTATAGAAATGTAGAAATCGTTTCTTTGTGGGACAGACTAATACGTTTTTTTTTTTTATTGGATTTGACTAAATGTAATGTTTTTTACTTATTTCATAGTTGTTACTGTGTTTTTTTTTTATTATACAAAGCACTTTGAACTGCCTTGTTGCTTAAATGTGATATACAAATAAACTTGACTCTTAAAGAAAAGAGGAAAAATCTTCTGAAGCCAAAACCAGTTATGTTTTTTTCTATTAATATGTAGGTAACAGTAAATATTGTAGCTTTATTTCCAACACTTAAAATAGGAAACAAAGACAAAACAACTAAAATAGTTTAATAAAAAAATAATACAGCTTAGACAAAAGCTTTATATGTAATGTCTAAATACATTTAGATGTACTGTATAATGAGGATACAATGGTAACGTTAACATAAATGTCCAAATCAAAACTATACTCACCCATTGTTTAAACATTAATATTTGTCACATAAGTTTATTCCTTGTTTTGAAAGAGACAAACAGGAGAATTTGGAGACTTGTCTGTTTAATTTTCTGTCCTTGTCCGTGTTTTCTGTGTTTTGCTTTGTTGCATTATTTTCTCAGAAATATTCGTCAGGGTGATTAGATGTTCGCAGTGTAATTATAAGCCTATTTAATAGACATCTTTACATTTGTACTCAGTTGGTGAAAACTAGTCTGAAATCTAATGGGGATTAGGTTTTTTTACGTTTCCTTTCTCTCCACAGCCGATCTGCTGTTGGAAGGGTTCAATAATTACAGGTTCCTGTCGAATGGCAACATCCCGATTCCAGGCCAACAGGACAAAGACAACTTCCATGAAACCATGGAGGCCATGCACATCATGAGCTTCGCACAAGAAGAGATTCTGGGTAAAGCAGGAGTTCACTCTGACCTAACTTTGTTTTTTATTTTTAATGTTCTGCTTCCTGTTCAGCGCTAAAGATAAATGATAGAACAAGAGGTGCGTTTCTTCATGGAAATGCCATCAAAAGATTCGAAACCGGTTGGCCAGCATCTCTGCATGCAGAGATGAAGATCGTTTAGAAGAAAGAAAGGGAGGAGGAGTTAAACACCGATTAAAATAAAACACTTTTTCAGGTTCACTTTTGTAAGTTAAAAATGACGTATTTTTTGCAGAGCTTTATGTCCCTGTTGCATTAAAAGGTAAATACCTGTGACTGTGTTGGTGTTCAGGATCAGTGAAAAGACTTGAAATGCCGTCAACATTTCTGATGATTTGTATATTTGCAGCGATGTTGAGGGTGGTGTCTTCAGTGCTGCAGTTTGGGAACATCATCTTCAAGAAGGAGAGGAACACTGACCAAGCCTCCATGCCTGATAATACTGGTAACTATTCTAGAAAGTCCATCTGCTTTATATCTGCTTGGTCAAGCTCAGACTCCTTATTTCAATTCTGTTTATTTATGCAGCACCAATTTAAAACAAATGTAAACTTGACAAACAGGTTCCACTACTTTGATCCACTTCATTCCAGTCCAACATTACATACATAATTATATTATTTGGTTGATAATAAATATCAGCTGAGATTATCTTTATAAGGAGACAAGCTGATTTCTCCTAAGCCAGCATGTGACAACAGCGAAGAGGAATTGTTTCCTTTCAACCAAAAGTAAAACACAGTTAATTTAAGCTCACTATGACCGTTCATGAACTCCATCACTGTTTTCCACCCTGTCAGCACTTATACATGGCTGGAAAAGTCTTGATTTAAAAAAAATAACTTAAATTAAGTATTTTCCAAAACAGTAAGGGGATGAAAAACAAACATTTGCCTTTCGAGAGTTTATTCCATTTCACATTTTCTAAAAGCAACCAACCAACCCACCAGCTAACCAACCAACCCACCAGCTAATCAACCAACCCACCAGCTAATCAACCAACCCACCAGCTAACCAACCAACCCACCGCTAATCAACCAACCCACAGCTAATCAACCAACCCACCAGCTAACCAACCAACCCACCAACCAACCAACCAACCCACCAACCAACCAACCAACCCACCAACCAACCAACCAACCAACCACCAACCAACCAACCAAACAACCCACCAACCAACCAAACAACCACCAGCTAACCAACCAACCCACCAGCTAATCAACCAACCCACCAGCTAATCAACCAACCCACCAGCTAATCAACCAACCCACCAGCTAACCAACCAACCCACCAACCAACCCACCAACTAACCAAACAACCCACCAACCAACCAAACAACCAACCCACCAGCCAATCAACAAACCCACCAGCCAATCAACAAACCCACCAGCACCAACCAACCAACCAACAACCACCAACAACCACAACAACCACCAACCCACCAACCAACCAACCACCAACCAACCCAAACCACCAACAAACAGCTGATGATCAACCAACAAGCAGCACATCCAACCAACCGACCAACCAGCCAAAAACCACCATATTCCTTCTAGTTTTATTAGTTCCATATTTAAACCCTGGTTACTGTAGTGACATCTGCTATGGATTTATAGTGAGCTTTGTAATTATATAAATTCATACAATTGGTTAAAAAATTCTGAGAGCCCCCAAAAATCTTGAGTTTGACATAAAAAATGTGTAGAAGCCATAAACTCAGCACCTCCCCATTTTTCTGTTGAGCTCTAAAACAGAACTGGTTTGCTTTGCACAGCCTTCCAGTTTCTCTAAGTGTGCTGTCAGACAAAAGGTCCTAGAACAGAGCGAAACAAAAAGATAAAGGTCTGTTTCCCATCATGCAGCTCAACCAGAAACCTCTGAATGCAGAAGGCAGAACCAAAGCAGCTGTGTTTTATTTTCAGTAGTGAAACATCCCTGGTTCAAATCGGGCTCTGTTTTTGTAAAATAGCTCCAGCCAAATAAAATAATTTTATCAGTCATATTTCATGTTTGAGAAAGATTATTATTAATCAGGTAATGTCAAACTGTATTGTCGATCATTTATTTTTGACAAGAAAATCTTAGTTCCGCATTATATGACGAAATATTAGCCGTTATTTCTGTTTTTGCCAAACTAACGTGAGACACTTTTTGTGGATATTTCAGTCTTGTGACCCTTTTCTTAAACTGCTTTATTTTCATGTTGTTTAAATCTAGCTGCTCAGAAGCTGTGCCATCTGCTTGGTATGAACGTGATGGAGTTCACCAGAGCCATCCTGACGCCCAGGATCAAAGTGGGACGAGATTACGTCCAGAAAGCCCAGACCAAGGAGCAGGTCACCACAGTCCTGACTGGCTCTGATTGAATTTATTCTCTCCTCCCTCGTCTTCATGCTGTTGTGTTTCTTCTCCTCGCTGCAGGCTGACTTCGCTGTGGAGGCGCTTGCTAAAGCAACGTATGAGCGCCTGTTCCGCTGGCTGGTTCATCGCATTAACAAAGCTCTGGACAGAACCAAGCGGCAGGGCGCCTCCTTCATTGGTATTCTGGACATCGCTGGGTTTGAAATTTTCCAGGTTTGAATTTTCCTTTGTTACATTTTTTAAAAGTAGTATAGTTCCTGCTTTTGAGGGACTTGCAGTGACTTGCAAAAGTATTTATAGCCCTTGAACTTTTCCATATTTTGTCACATTACAACCACAAACATACTGTAAATGTATTTCTTTGGATTTTAATGTGAAAAATCAACACAAAGTGGTATATTAATAATGAAGTAGAAAGGAAATTATATATGATTGGGCCTGTCACTATAACAAACTTTGCTGGACGATAAATTGTATTGCGATAAACAATAATCTTGTTGTTTTTGAGAGCATTTTGAAGTAATATAGTGGTAACGGCGTAATAATGCAAGAACACATTCTCAATGAACAGTAAACTTTAAATTCTAATGAACATTTAACACTGGATCTGGAAGACATAAATAAACAAGATGACAAATAAAATTAATTATGATGTTTCTGTAAACAGATTTGTCCTCCAAAATAGGGCTAGTCGAGACAAACACACCAGACACGCATGATGCAAATGGAAACTATGATTCATAACATTTTTTACAAATTAAAAAACTGGAAAGTGTGAAATGTAATATTCAACACCCTTTTCTCTGAGTGCTACCAGTTGCCTTCAGAAGTTGCCTGTTGATTTCTAATGACTAAACAGAGTCCGCCTGTGTGTAATCTAGTCTCAGTACTAATCCAGCTGCTCTGTGACGCTTCAGAGGTCGTTAAGAGAATATTGGGGAGCAAACGACATCATGAAGTCCAAGGAAAACACAGGTCACATCAGAGATGAAGTTGTGTAGAAGCTTAAAGCAGGTTTAGACTTTGCGCATCTCACCCTTTTGTCCATCATCTGGAAATGAAAAGCGTATGGCACAACTGTAAATGTACATATAAACGTAGGAGAATACAGATCAGAGATGCAGACACGATCCACAGCTCAGGTGGAATTCAGCAGTATGAATACTTTTGAAACCCTCTGTACAGGTTTTTTTTTGGGTTTTCTTAAGTTGATAGTCTTTCTCTTGCTTGTATCTGCAGCTGAACTCCTTCGAGCAGCTCTGCATCAACTACACCAACGAGAAGCTGCAGCAGCTCTTCAACCACACCATGTTCATCCTGGAGCAGGAGGAGTACCAGAGGGAGGGCATCGAGTGGAGCTTCATCGACTTCGGCCTGGACCTGCAGCCCTGCATCGACCTCATCGAGAGACCGGTTAGTGACCATAAAGCGTGGTATGGATGGCATTAGCAGAAGCTTTAAAAACATGCTGAGCTCTTCATATTTTCAAACTGTACTCCATTTTATTCTGACGTTAAGTGATGGACCCAGAGTCTGCAAACTGACTCTATTTACCTCTTACAGTGTCTCTTAATATTACTTTGTGTCAGAAATTAAAACCAAAGAGCAACTCAAGTTGGTGGTTATCATCAGTCCAGCATCTTATGTCCCTATTCATTAAATAAAATACAATAAATAACCACAAACTACAGAGCAACATCTCCAATTGAGAGGTTAATAGCAGTTAGCAGCAGCTAACATTTGTAAAATTAAACATAGTTAAAATGCACAACATTAATAAAAACAGTTAAAAACATTATTCAAAACTTAACAAAATTACTCATGAGACACTTTATTTGTCTAAAATACATGTAAAAATGTAATATTGTAAAGAAATACAGAGCTGACTAATGCATAACACAGTTGCCGACGGCAACAGGAAAAAAGAGGGAGGAGTTGTAGTTACATGTTGCTATGGTAACCACCACCTGCCAAGAGCAGCAGAACTTAATATGCAAATAAACATCTGGAGAAACAACTGTGTTGACTAAATAAAATAAATTCAAAGAACGAATGAACTAATTTTGACAAACTTCACATCTATTGTATTGGTAAAATAAACACAACTTTGATTTGAACCATTTAATTTTGGATATATCTTTAGGACCGTTCTCACACTCGAAGGGAAACTTTCTCTTTCTGCTCTCTCCTTTGATTTTCATGATTTGTTTTCTTCACTAATATTCTCTAACAAACCTCTGAGCCATGTGTCAAGTTCTCCTTTGTGTCAGTCTCTCATGAAAAGGTGAGAGGGTTTGAATAACTTTTCAAGGAGCCATATTGTCACCATTTGCCTAGAAAGTAGTGATTTAGGCCATTATTTTAGGAAGGACTATGAAGGATATGAAAGACACAGTTTGTGAAGAATAAATCACTGTGTTTGTGTAGGTGAGGCTGCATTACTGTGCTCTACCGTGGGAATGAAACGTTGTCATTTTTCCTCCAGGCGAACCCTCCAGGAGTGTTGGCTCTGTTGGACGAGGAGTGCTGGTTCCCCAAAGCCACAGACAAGACCTTTGTAGACAAACTGATCCAGGAGCAGGGAACTCACACCAAGTTTCAGAGACCCAGGCAGCTCAAAGACAAGGCTGACTTCTGCATCATCCACTATGCTGGCAAGGTAGGCGTCGTTACTGGTTGGGTTTCTAAACACCACACTTAGTAGACAACTGATTTTATCTTCTGGAAGCAGATTTGTTAGGAAATTAAGCTTCTAGTAAGTCACAATTAAGCCTCCAATGGCTCCTCATTGCATGTTGATTCAGCTGCCGAATCTTTATCTTTTAATAGCTGTTTGAAACGATGATGCATCGTCTTCTTTTGTGGCATTTCCAGTGAACACTAAGGTCTGTTTGGTAGTAATAAACTGGACTGGCCGAACAGACAGACCTGCTGACAATCACGTCTGCTCATATTTATGTGGCTTTTAGATTTACAACAGAATGCTTCAGAACAATGATGTACTGATGATGTAAAAATTATCAATGGAGATGAACCAAAAAGGAAAGTGAGATTTTTACTTCAGATGCAAATGAAGCAGCAGCTCCGTTTCCACCAAACATAAAGTTGAGAAAAAACACATCCATTCCAGGAAAAAAGGCTTGAGCTGGTTTTTCAGCCATATTGAAATTGGTATATACAATAATCAGTTTGAGTTTGTGTGATCGTACGTTAAGTTAAAGTTAGCCTAATCTCTATGAAACCATGTCCTTAAAAGATATTTGGGGTATTTTATAGAATCCTTACTATACTGCATAAATAACTGCATAATACCTTTATTTCTCTGTATTTTACTAAACTAAAGCCTGTTTCTTGTTCAGGTTGACTACAAGGCAGACGAGTGGCTGATGAAGAACATGGACCCTCTTAACGACAACGTGGCTACGCTTCTTCATCAGTCAACAGACAAATTTGTGGCTGAACTGTGGAAAGACGGTAATTTGCTTCCTTAAATCTCAATGTAAACTAGCAGGAAATGGTTTAAAAACCGCGTCCAGTCAGATTCATGTGTTTGTAGCCTTCTGCTTACTTGCAGACCTGGGAAAAGGGGTTTCATCCCCTTACACTCTGAAATGTTTTAGATGCTTGAGCTCAAGTCTTGATATAACCTGAAGGGAAAAATAGTTGTTGTAAATGACAATTTAATTCAATAAGAGTAAAAAAAGCTTGGGCAGGGATTTCCACAGCATCCATTTTAAGTCAAAACTTTGACTAGGCCACTCCACAACCGTTATACTGCCACTGGGTTTGCATAACCCAGGTTTGCTTGAGCTAAAGACATTAAAACTCATCATTGTCATTTTTGCACCTTTATTTATTCTGGTAAAAAGGAATAAGGATCTTCACTGTTCTATGTTTCTACATCTGTGGATAATATTTCTACGACTTGGTTTGCTGGCGTCTCACAGGTTTTGAAATGTGTTGTCTTCCTGTCCAGACAGACGGGCGTCAAAAACTTTATCAATTTAATTTCTTAACATAAAACTATCAACGTGCTTCTTGAAGACAAAATGTCAAATCTTTACATAATAAAATGTAATTAAAAAGACAAAATAAGCAAATGCAGATAATATCCAGTAATATTTGAAGTGTTTCTAAGGAAAACTGTGCAAAACTCTGGGGAGTGATTCTCTAAAATATTAGACTTGCCTGGAGTTCTAATGGTTCAGTCTATTAGGAAGGAGCTTGACTGCAGGCTGGTGAAAGTTAAAGTCAGCAGTTTAACCTGAACTCCATTATGAAGTGATAAAGCATTGAAAAGACATTAACACGGGAGCAATGTGAGCTCTGCTGCTGGCTCCAGTTCAAAGTCTGGCTGCAGACTTCTGGACCAGCTGCAGACATGTGACAGACGTCTAGACATGAGGAAATAAAATCATGAATAATCATCTCAATCTTGTTTTGAGACTTAACTTTTTCAGTTTGGAAGTCCATTTAAAATGATCAAAACCATTTTTTTGTTTTGTTCGGCCTTTAAGAGGCATTGATTTGTCGTCTTCAGGTCCATCAGGTAACGGATTTCTCTCCAAGTTTTTGATCCTCAGTGTCAGCTCAGCTGGAAGGAGGTTTATTCCCTTTAGTTGCAGACGTAATTCAGACGATTTAAAGGTGCCAAACTGCATCACATTCATAAAACTGATGAAAAATGCTCTGAGATGTATTAATAATCTGTCCTATGTTAATTTTCATGAGATGACGGATCAGGTAACCATCAGGTAACGGATTTATGTTATTAGGCAGATTCTGTTTAAATGTTTTGATCTTACATTTCATTGTACAGATCAGGTTTGTGGTTAATTGTTGCTAATTCCTAAATTAGCATGGGTGGGCAATTACTTTTTTACTTACTAGGGTCAAACTGGCGTAATAAGTTGTTTTTCCCTAAACCTGGTTCACACAGCAAGATTTTTATGCCGATTTTCCCTTCCAACAGTCTTAAGGACGCTGTGATTATCAAGGTGGCTTTTAAAGGTGACCTATTATGCTCCTTGGGACAGGTTAGGATAGATATCTGGGATATACAAAACGTTCATCACTGTGATGAACCTTTTTGCACAAAGTCATTCTTAGATGATGAGATTTTATTATGCTCTCTTCTCCCTATTTTTAGCTGTTTAAGGGCCTCCTGTTGCTTTAAATCCAAATACGCTGCTGCTGGCCACGCCCCCAACTCAATGTTTACACTCACGTGAAAATGGCTGTGAAAACATTTGCAATTATATACCATACATCTTTGAAAAGCAGAAGTGGGGCCTCCTGCACAACCAACAAGAATACAGGAAAGTGGTTCCCAACAAAACTCTTGTCTTTTCTAGCAGCCTTTGTACAGCGAATACAATGGTGTAACCAGCTGACCAAGTGGAAGTAAATGTGCAAAATTTGAATTTTTCATAATAATTCTCCTTTAATATAATATTAGTAGATATATCTGTCGTGATCTTTTCCACTCGAACAGACAAGATTACCTCTCCAATCTAAGATCAGGGATATTCAGCATGTTGGATCATCTTGCCCCAATATGGTGTCTCCTGAGGACAAACAAGAACGCACCCTGTTAAAATGTGACGTGTAACCAATCAGAAAGCAGTGTGATGAAAACACAAAGGGTATAACAGAAGACAAAACGATGGACGTCAGACGTCCTTTTGTTTTTTCTGGTCCACAAACGATCTCCATTTCTTCTTCCTCGGCAGCCATGTTTGTTTACTCTGAACTCGCGTTGATTCCCGTCTGACATCTGAATGTTGGCGAATAAATTGGTCTATGTGGCTGGTAGGATCAAGCCTGTTAAATCTATAATTTTTTTTTATCATCATGAGTGATTTCTGTCAGGTTTTGAAATTCAACTGAAACTTTAAAAACCTGCTGTGCAAAGTTTCCCCCAGAAAACCTGCTAAGCCCGGCGGTTGGGTGCTACTAGGACAGTCATTCACCCAAAGGCCCGTCATGTTTTTGAGTTAAAAAATGCTTAAAGTTGACAGGAAATTAGAAAATATCACTTGATAATTATATGTTATTGAAAGATTAAAAGATTAATACCTGAATACCAAAATCTTAAAAATGCAAACATAAAAAAAAACTTAAATAAATAAGCAACGCTCAACCTGTAGGGGGCACAAGTAAAGCCTGGTGGCCCGCCAGGCTTATAATACATTGGGGAAACCCTGCTATGTGAACCAGGCATTAGTTAATAAAACTATTTGTATTTATTTGAGTTAAGATGTTTAAGATATGAAATATTTGAACCTATAAGACAGAAAATCTTTTCCTCAGATCTGCAGCTTCCAGACACTTTATTACTAAAAGCTTCTTCTGTTGTTGACCTGTTGCACTTTTCTGACATCTGAAAAAAACCACATTCAACACCTCCTTCTCCTCCTCCTCCTCCTCCTTTCTCCTTCTCTTCTTCTCTGTGTTGTAGAGATTCAGACCATTCAAAGGGCCTCATTCTATGACAATGTCACATGTCTGGATGAGCCAGAAGGTGAATGACTGGGTGGCACCGCAGCAGAACTGGGCCAAAATATGAATTACTGCATCATAAACCAGAGCCTGGATATAATCGCTTGTTAAAGCAGATGATTTGGAGCATGTTGGTGTATTTTTGCCCAGGTCTGCCTGTAGCTGGTGCTGTGCATCATGTCGTAGTATCTGAAGTGGCTCCCATTTGCTTCCAGGCCAAAAGCAGCAGCACCTAGTTGGGAACTAGAATGATGTGCTTCCCTTAGTTCAATTAGTGTGTTGTAATTGTATCTTTGTGGGCTTCAGCTAAAGTAGTCCTGGTGTTTTGTAATGAGAGAGACGTTCAGTAACAACCAAAGTATATTTATTCAGCGACACGATTTCTCGCTGCAGCTGCAGAAATGAAAACCAGATGCGGGTTTTGGTGTTTCTCTTTTGCTCTGAGATCATAATTAAAGCTCCAGCCTGCAGCCGTGCATCATGTTTGCTCAGGTGCAAAACTTCCACCAGGCTGCGACTTTTAATTTGAAGGAACCTGCAAAGGCATAAATACGTGACATCGTTTATATTCAGCCGGCGGTAAAATCAATACAGAGCGAATACATTCAGTTTAACTGTGTTTGTGGATTAGTTTATTTTATTTCCCCCTTTTATGCAAACAAATAAAAAAAAACAACTGAAAATATGCAAAATTAAATGAAATACATGATTAAATTTAGTTTTTATCTATATTAAAACAGTTTAATCTAGAGCATCTATTGACATGTCAAAAGTCAATTTATCTAATTTTTCCTTAAATTTTGGACTTCTTTCAGTTTTAGAATAAAGTTAATTCTTCCTATCAAAAATATAATATGGAAAGTGAAACATCTTCATATTTCTTAATCGGAAAACATATAAAAATTTTACACAAATCAGGTGGTTTAAAACTTGTTTTAATGTAATCCAGGTTGAAAGTTTGTCAGTGTCATGTGACGAATTAATTAATCATTTTCTTTGTACAGCGCCTTGCAAAAGTTTTCATACCCTCTGAACATTTTCACATTTTACAACCACAAACTTCATTTAATATTTTCCTGGAGTTTTATGAAGTGGGAAAATGCGGCTCTCAGATTTATTTTCAGATAAAAATCTGAAAGGTGTGGCATGTTGCTGGTGTTTAATAAAATAATAACATGCAACCTTCGAGCAGCTGCAGCTCTGCAGACGTTGTCGAAATGGCTCAACCTGAGCAGCTAATTTCAAGTGTTGTCAGTTGAATTTAGTCTTGGAATTTGACTAGGCCATTTTAACATGAAAATAATCTAAACCTTTTTGTTAATTATGGATGATTTCTCTGTTCAGTGTTTGATTTTTGTTTAGTTTATTTGTAGAGAAACTTCTTCCACATTCCCTCTACATGACTTCTGGAAACATATTTTTAGATTTTCATTTGTTGATTCTCCTTTTTCTTCCACTTCATAATTTTTTCCTTCTTTTTGTTGGTCAGTTGCACAAATTTCTAATAAAACTTTAAAGTTTGTGGTCATATTGTGACAAAATGGAACAATGTTCAAGCGACTGTAATTACACTTTTGGGAAACACTTTTGCAAAGTACTGAAATTATTTATCCTGCTTTTGAGTGGAAAAAAAAAAACTACAGCCAAATGCAAACCCTCGCCAGCCATCCTGAAAAAAATGAAAATGTTGAGAATCTCAACTGTTGGCGGGAACGTGATGCCCGGATCTGAGCGCTTCCCTCTGAACCCGCAGGAGACCCAGTAGATGCAGCCAAACGCTTTTCACCTCCATGTCCAGAAGCTCTAGCTCTAGTCCTAGACAGCTGCTGTTCTTATTGACCTTTCTGCTGCTGGTCGTTTGGAAACCTCATGTCAGGAGCTGCGTTTCCATTACAAAACGAGCTTTAAACTGTCTACGTAAATAAATGAACAAGCCTTTATGTAACATTTCAAATTATTAATACAAAATAATCAACAAAATGTATACAGTGACAGTTTAAAATGTTGCGTAATTGTGCTCAAATTTGCCTAAAACATTTGCTCATATGTTGCAGAAATTTAGGAATCTAATCTCTGAAATCAGTTTCTTTAAATGTAAAACCGATCCATACATAGTATACATTATCTCAAGTAAAAGAAAGAAGTAGACTTCAGTAAAACTACTCTTTTCTAAAAAGTTACTCAAGTAAATGTAACCATGCTTATCCACCTTTGAGCGTAGACAAGAACGTCAGGAGCCAATATTTGTCATCAACCTCAACGTGATATATTGGCATTATTTAGCCAACATTATCTGCATCAACAGCTTTACTCAACTCACTCTGTTAGCTTGGAGGGGAGAAACTGTGCAAATGTCTTAGCCTTTTGCTGGTCTGCTGCCATGATACTAACGCACAGCTGCAGAGCAGCAGCAGCAGGTCTGCTTCGCTGCCATGCAAAGGTGTAAAACCGACGCCAGTTCTTCAGCGCTCATGTTGCGTTTAAAGGCGGCTCAGAAAAAACACTGTGTTAAACAGTTGTAACAGCTGAAAGAAGGGCACAGATGCAGGAAGTGCAGGAGGCCCTGCTGTATCGGATCAATGAAATGAAATTTTTATTCGAACATGATACAAGTATAAAAATAAGATAGTGCACAGTAACAAGAAGTGCATAAAAAAAGAAGAAGATACAGTTTTTGTCTCAGTTAACATATCATGGTCGAAATGGGGTAGAAAGAAGTGAGAACTTATTAACTCCTACCCTCTAACACATGAAAACTTTACAGTCCTACCATCAAAGAATAAAAAATAAAAAATCAAAGTCAAAGTGGCAGTCAACAGTTACTAATATTTACATATACATTTTCCCTTATTATGCTGGTTTGTCTTTCCAAACCCTTACACCAAATTGTTATCTTCAATACACACATTATTGCTTTCTCTCACCCATATGTCTATATCTGTTGAAAATGACCTCCTTGTATTTTATTTTGAATTGTATTAAACTATTGCTTTGTTTCAAATATTCATTTAACTTGTTCCATAACTTTACACCTTTAATTGAAATACAGAAGCTTTTTCTTGTTGTTCGCAAACTGCGGATCTTTAAGTTTGAGAGACCCCTTAAGTTATACCCCCTTCTCGTTCAGAAAACATGCTCTGCATGTGCTCAGGTAGCAACTTTTTAGATACTTTGAACATAAATTGAGCCATTTTAAATTCTACAAGCTACAATCAATATAGGAATAACAGAACGTTGTCTGACGTAAAAGTGAACAACTCAGCTCGACTCTGCGGGCAGACAATGCCCTCCGTTGCCCGCCTGCACCTGCCTCCTTCCACTTCCTGTCCTCTTCGTCTTTTCTGCCAGTGGTAACATCCTGTTGTCGATCACATGGTCAGGCAAGCCCAAAAACTTGCGCTTTTTCAAAATTGCCACGTTTCTATTGGACAGATTTATCTTTGTAACTCCGGTTTGCATTAGTTTAATGGAAACGCAGCTGCTGCGATGCTGCAAGCCTCTGCCGTCCTGACCGACGGTCTCCGTCTCTCTCTGTGTCCCCATCAGTGGACCGGATAGTGGGTCTGGACCAGGTGGCCGGGATGAACGAAACGGCGTTTGGCGCCACCTATAAGACCAAGAAGGGAATGTTTCGCACGGTGGGGCAGCTCTACAAAGAGTCGCTCACCAAACTCATGGCCACCCTGAGGAACACCAACCCGAACTTCGTCCGCTGCATCATCCCCAACCACGAGAAGAGAGTAAACTCTCCCCTGCAGATCGTAACTTGTATTTTAGACTCTCGTCTTTTCCTGCGTCTGGGATGCTGATTGTGTTTGCGTCCGCAGGCCGGTAAGTTAGAACCTCACCTGGTTCTGGATCAGCTGAGGTGTAACGGCGTCTTGGAGGGAATTCGGATCTGCAGACAGGGCTTCCCCAACCGGATCGTCTTCCAGGAGTTCAGACAGAGGTGAAGAACTGCAGAGTTTTTTCAAACGTTTCTGGCTCTTCAGCGCTTACATAGAATATCGTGGTGTGAATAAATATTTACACCCGTTTGGTGTAAGTATTTTATATTTGTGTCTTTTTTTTTTTAACTTGCAGATATGAAATTCTCACCCCCAACGCCATTCCAAAGGATTCATGGATGGGAAACAGGCCTGTGAGAGGATGGTAACGCCATTTTTCCTAACTCTTCATAACACTGGCTTTTATTTCAATTACTTTTGTCTTGAGTTAAAATAAATTCAAAGTTGAGACAAATAGAAGTTGTAAAACTTGCTTATCGAAGTTAACATCAGATTGATTGGTGGAAAAAAAAACATCCAGATTTTCCTAAAATCGAATCTCTAAGAACAGAAAATTGGATTACCGTATTTTCCGCACTGTAAGGCTCACCGCACTATAAGGCGCACCTTCAATGAATGGCCTATTTTTAAAACTTTTTTCATATATAAGGCGCACCGCATTATAAGGCTCATAGAATAGACACCACAGTTATGTTGCCACCCGTCTGGTATTGAACGGGACATGATTTTTCCGTTCACTACAAATATGGATGTCTAATAATAAAAATTGGTCCTGAGTCTATATATAGCATCTGCACCAGTCATTGTTTCACTCACGGTTTTAGTGTTGCGATATTGTGCCCAACTGCTTTCTGGTCAGCGCAGACCAACCGACACGCTGCCGCCGCAGCCTCTGTCTCTCTTCCACCGACCCCCACGGCTTTAAATGTATAGGTGCTGGTCCCTTGGTAACTCTAGCCGAAGCTCCCGGTTAAATGTCCAAAGATACTTTGTTGACATAAAGAATGTCAACAAAACAGTCCGATTCCGTGGTGAGGAGAACCTGGAGAGCGACTGGAATGAGGCGTCTGGACGATGGTCACCCGTCTCTGTTCGCGCACAGCATGTTGGTGGAGAACGTGATGCTAGATGACCTGCAGACGACTGATTATTAGGTGGGTAGGTAGATACCTAGACATGTATCTGGGTAGATAGGTCAGTCAAACTTTATTAACAACCAGTTTTTGACAACTATCCCAGCATGCACTGCCCGCTTCTTCTACGGGGAAAATGAAGTCGGCAGCTGCTTACCGTAGTTGCTAGACCTGTTGTGGCTCAATATTGGTCCATATATTAGGCGCACCGGGTTATAAGGCTCACAGTCGGCTTTTGAGGAAATTTAAGGTTTTTAGGTGAGCCTTATAGTGTGGAAAATACGGTAATCGTTAAAACCGATTTATCACTGAGACCTGCTCTCTGTTTTATTTTTGTTTTCTCAGATCCAGGCCCTGGAGCTGGACCCAACCTGTTCCGCATCGGTCAGAGTAAGATCTTCTTCAGAACCGGAGTTCTGGCTCATCTGGAGGAGGAGCGAGACCTGAAGATCACCGACATCATCATCTACTTCCAGTCCGTGTGCCGCGGATATTTAGCTCGCAAGTAAGAGCTGGATCTTCACTTAGAAACTGGGAATTTTTCATTTTCGAGAATTCAGATTTGAGATTTCCCTTACAGAAATCTCAAATATAATCTTTTTTTTTATTATTTTTTAAAGCATTCAGAACTTTGCCTGTGGAAACGAAACATTACAAAAACGTAATGAGTATTTTTGATCTAGTTTCTACTACATTTAATCAAGATATGGAAGATTATTTTAAATAAATAATTCATGAACATTTTTAAAAAGTTCTAGTCATAATCTGCCAGTGGAACAAAACATTTTTTAAAATGTCTCACATTCCACTGAAGAACACTTTTTAGAGATTGTTTAACTTTCTTTATTATGTTTATGTACTTAATTTGAGCAGGAAGGTAATTTACTTCAGCATGATTTGTTTGTGTCGTTTTAGTATATTTGTTATTTCTAACTGCTCGTTTACTTATTAATTTGTGTAATTGAAATAAAAGTTGTCTTGCATGTTATACGTTACATTAGTGTCTTGTTCGGTGAAACATTTCAAAACATTATATTTTAGTTTAACTTACAAGTTCTGTAGAATGTAGAATAATATCACAAGACATTATTAGTAGCATTAATAAGTAATTTTATATAATAGTGAACTGAAACTGTCTTTTTTTATGTCCAAAATGCTTGAAAAGTCTGAAAACTTACCTTGAAAAATGCCTGAAAGGTGCTTGAATTTTACTGAGGGGGTAAATGTACAAACTAGAGGTGATCCGATCGATCGGTCACCGATCATCACCGATGTCCGTGAAATCGGTGATGATCGGGATCGGCCGATCATTGGCTCTGTTACCGATATCGATCACCTGCATCTCATTTCCCAGCCTGTCTGTCCAGCTGGTCTCGTCTTTCCTTCACTGCGCAAACGCGCAGCTACAAATGCTAAGCGATGTGTAACTATAACGCACTGAGTGAATGAGGACGTTTGCGTGTTGCGGCGGAAAATAGAAGCAGGTCAAAATGCATCAACACAACCAAGCTAATAGACATAAAAACAATGACTGAGTTTGGCTACATCGAGTCTCAGTGCAGTAAAAAGACATGGAGGATCAGACAGCAGGTAAAGCAGCGCAGCTACAAACACTCACCAGGATTAGCATGACGGTCAGAAAGCTAAACTAATAACTCGCTAAATGATTTAAGTCTTGGAGCTGCGATGTAAGACGCTGGTTCTGCTGTTGAACCGCTGCTCCGCTACAGGTAGTAATATTTAATATTTAGTAATATTTAATATTTAGTAATATTTGACACGGAGCCGCTTCTGCTCCACCTGGTAGAGACTCTCACACCGAACCTGTTTAAAGCTGCAGCATCTAACCTAAAAAATACATTTTACAAATGTATTAAAACTTTCGCTGTCCTAACATGAGACAGATAATCTCTAAAAAATAATCGATCTCCTCCCTGTTACTCCACTCAGTCAGAAACAGCCAATCAGAACTAGCAGTAACCAGCTAGCCGCTATGCTAACAGGAAGTTTTCATTCAGTAGCTCTGGATTGTTTATTGTAATGGATCCTGTTTTTGCCTTTGAATGTTAAGTTTTATACTTGAATTTTTTGTCAATGTTGAGAGGTTTTATTTTAGCTCTTTGCATTATTTAGCTTCTTCAGAGCCTCATATGTTATGTCAATGTCAAATTTATTTATATAGCACTTTACAGCAGCATAACTGCACCAAAGTGCTGCACAAGAACAACAACACACATAACAAACAGAGCATAAAACAATACATCAATTAAATGCCAAAGAGTAAAAATAAGTTTTAAGAAGCGATTTAAAATGATCCAGGCTGTGGGCAGATCTGATCTGGAAAGGCAAGTTATTCCATAAGACAGGAGCAGCAACAGAAAAAGCTCGATCTCCTTTCCTCTTTAGTCGACTGCGAGGAACTGTCAGTAATAACTGATTATTTGATCGTAAGGTTCTGGGCACATGTTATCAGTCTGTTAAAGATAGTATTACTGATAGCAGTTCAATTCGCACAATGCCTGTTTTGTTTAGTTTTCTTCTTGGAAAAGTTATTAAAAACAAGTTTTTGTCTAAATTAAGGTGAATTCATGGTTCCTTTTTCTACATAATGTAACAGTAGTGTTTATGATAAAAAATAAATAAATAATAACTATGTGATCGGTATCGGGGATCGGAATCGGCGATCGGCCATCAGGGGTGTGATCGGTATCGGCAGAAAAAAACCTGATTGGCACATCCCTAGTACAAAGCCTGAACCTTTCTCTTTTCTTTTCTTCTCTTCTTCTTCTTTCTTTTTTAGAGCTTTTGCTAAGAAGCAGCAGCAGCTCAGCGCCCTGAAGGTCCTCCAGAGGAACTGCGCCGCTTACCTGAAGCTGCGGCACTGGCAGTGGTGGCGGCTCTTCACCAAGGTGAGACTTTGAGCTGCAGCAGAGTTAAACCGAAGGAACGAGGCAGAGAGAGAGACGTGGGTTCGGTTCCGGTTCTGTTCCAGGTGAAGCCGCTGCTTCAGGTCACCAGGCAGGAGGAGGAGCTGCAGGCCAAAGACGAGGAGCTGGTGAAGGTGAAGGAGAGACAGCTGAAGGTGGAGAACGAGCTGGTGGAGATGGAGAGGAAACACCAGCAGGTAAGAGCAGCCGCTCACTGCAGCCCGATTACAGTTTCTAACCTCGGTCACGTCAGAGTCTGTAAAAGCTCAACAGCAAATAGGATTTATTGTTTTTAATCTCTTATTTAGTCTATAATTTTAATCTCACCATCAGATTTAAGCAAACTTCTGTTTTACCCCTTCAGCTTTTGAACTTTTAGGAACTAATACAGAAATGTGGGCTGTAGATGCTGATATTAGCATCTGCTGCTACGTGGTTAGCATTGAGATGCTGTCTTTGCTGATTCTAACTCTTCTTTGCATAATTTCCACACAACAATAATCTTCCCCAGCGTCTCATCAGGTTGTTTCTTAAGCCTCAAAGGACCAATAAAAGCGGCTTTGTCGTCCATCAATGTTGTGTTTGTTGCTTTTTAGTCGGGTTTACAGGCGCAGCAGAAATGCATGAATGGAAAGATTTTTTTTTTTATATATATTATAACTTTATTTTTGTTGATGTTATTACAATCAAGATAAAAGATCAAACAATACGTAGAAATTATAAAAGACAAAAAATACAGAATAGAAACAAAAATGACACACCAGGGGGAGACTTATTCATATCCAGAATTAGTCCTGTCTCGTTGCTGTGAACTTTGTCCATTTGTCCCATTTGTCCAGGCATTGCTGTTCCTGTGTCCTCAGTCTGTGTGTTAGAATCTCCATCTCAAATATTGAGTTCACAGTCTGTGTCCACTCCTTTGTGGTAGGAGGTTCAGGTTTGCACCACTTTCTGGTTATGACCTTTTTGGCTGCCACCAACAGAATTTTTAGCAAATAACAGTCATTGTTAGGTCCAACATTGTCCAAATGACCAAGATATAAGACCAGGCCAGACTTGGGTATTGAGTAACCCAATATTGTTACCATCTTATCGTGTATTTTGTTCCAGAACTGTGTAATTCTAGGGCAAAGCCAGAAAATATGCGTGTGATTAACATTAAGACTGAGCTCCACAGTCTCTCCACCATGGCTGAGCTCTAGATTTGAATTTACTAGTAATTTGGGGTGTTATAGAAAATATAATTCTATTCTTCAACAATGTTCTCTCCAAATTCTGGAAGAGGATGTTGTGATTTTGGGTCTTGAATGGAAGGATTCTTAATGGAACCTTTGTATTTACAAGTAGATCAAATTAAATGTTTTCTGACAAGTTAAAATCTACGCGATTAATTAGTAAATTTTATTTAAAAATGGCTTTCCGGAGATGTGAATCACAAAGCGCTGTGAAATAAAAATCAACTTTAAAACTATACAAAGCTTAAAAGAAACATATGAGACTCGGTGACGTAAAAGTCTGGGGGAAATCAAAAAGTCTTTAGTAGCTTTTTAAAAACCAGCAGCAGCAAAACGGATCTGCGAGGCCAAACTGTTCCCCAGCTCTTAATCGGACCTACTTCTTACCGAATGAAAATATTTACACTTCAATTAAACCTCATTTTAATCTGAGTTGGAAAAAGCAACAGTCCTGCAGCTAAGGAACCGTCACACTTCCAAACTGTTGATCCTGCTTCTTCTTCTTCTCTTTTCTTCTCTTCTTCTTCTTCTTCTTCTTCTTCTTCTTCTTCTTCTTCTTCTTCTTCTTCTTTCTTCTTCTTCTTCTTCTTCTTCTTCTTCTTCTTCTTCTTCTTCTTCTTCTTCTTCTTCTTCTTCTTCTTCTTCTTCTTCTTCTTCTTCTCTTCTTCTTCTTCTTCTTCTTCTTCTTCTTCTCTTCTCTTCTACTTCTCTTCTACTTCTTCTTCTTCTCTTCTCTTCTTCACTTCTCTACTTCTTCTACTTCTTCTCTTCTTCTTCTTCTACTTCTACTTCTCTTCTTCTTTCTCTTCTACTTCTTCTTTTCTTCTACTTCTTCTCTTCTTCTTTTTCTTCTACTTCTTTTTCTTCTACTTCTTCTTCTACACTCTACTTCTTTTCTTCTACTTCTTCTCTTCTACTTCTTCTTCTACTTCTCACTTTTTTTCTTCTACTTCTTCTTCTTTCTACTTCTTCTCCTCTACTTCTTCTACTTCTTCTTCTTCTACGTCTTCTTCTTCTTCTAGCTCCTGGAGGAGAAGAATATCCTGGCGGAGCAGCTGCATGCGGAGACCGAACTGTTCGCCGAGGCGGAGGAGATGAGAGTTCGCCTCCTGTCTCGGAAGCAAGAGCTGGAGGAAATCCTGCACGACCTGGAGTCCCGGGTGGAGGAGGAGGAGGAGAGGAACCAGAGCCTGCAGAACGAGAAGAAGAAGATGCAGTCTCACATCCAGGTCTGTGCTGCCCTGCTTTTCGTTTTCCGATATTCACAAACTGCTGTGCTGTCTTTTCAAAGAGTCGAAAACTTCTGCTTCTCCCTCCACAGGACCTGGAGGAGCAGCTGGACGAAGAGGAAGCTGCGAGGCAGAAGCTGCAGCTGGACAAAGTGACGGCCGAGGCGAAGATCAAGAAAATGGAGGAGGACATTCTGCTGCTGGAGGACCAAAACTCAAAGTTTCTCAAGGTGAGCAGCGTCTCCCGGTCAAACAGGAAGTTCGTCTCAGACTTTTTCAGCACTTTGTGTGTTTGGGTTCCTTCCTGGTGAACAGGAGAAAAAGCTGGTGGAGGACAGGATCGCGGAGATGACGTCCCAGCTGGCAGAGGAAGAGGAGAAGGCCAAGAATCTGGGCAAAGTGAAGAACAAGCAGGAGATGATGATGGTTGATCTTGAGGGTGAGTTTCTAATTGCCAAACGATGACGAGACGGTTCTGAGTCGTTTCTTCTTCCTGAGAAGCTCAGGTCCTTCCATGTCCGTCAGAAGAAGCTGCAGAACCTGAGTGAACTTGGCCCCCCCACCTTTGTCGAATCAGACAAAATGGGTGTCGATCAACTCGGCTACGTTTGTGCAGCAAACATTTTTGTTTGTGCCGCTTTGGCTTTGAAGATATTAATGAAAGTGTAAAGGTTAAAAGGTCAACCAACCCCCCAAACGTTTATGAAATCAAACTTTCTGTATATCTTTAAAATGATAGCAGCACGAATGAAAATTTTTGCTGCACAAACGTAGCACAAACGTTTGACAATTTTGTCTGATTTGAAGACGGTGGGGGGCCAAGTTCACTCAGGTAGCTGCAGATGTTGTAAAAGTTAAAACAAAGTTAAACTTGTCAAAGTTAAAATCTCCGTTTCTTTGTTATTTTCTTATATTTGGCATCTTTTATGAAGCAAATAAAGTTCTGGAAAAAATTGAGACCATTGAAAACCTCCTGGTTATTCCACCAAATATTGACCTCTGAACTCTTCCTGAGTCAAGTCATTAGTGTTGTTGTTTGTAAATGGATATGAATTTGTTCTCTTTGCTTTATTTCAGGTCTGAAAGTTCTGCACTTTTTTCGTTATTTTGGCCATTTCTTATTTTCTGCAAATATTAAATTTTTGCTTGAAATTTCAGAGACATGTTGTCAGATGTTCATAGAATAAAAGAACAAAGTTCGTTTTACTCAAACATAAACCCATCAAAAGTGAAGTCATTGGTTTTCCAGAGTGTATATATATGTATAATATATTATATATTACATGAAGCAATATATATTTATTTTTACTCATAATGCATATGAGTAAAAATAAAATCTCTGAATTTTCCAGATCCCATTTACAATTGTAAATATTTTTTCTCACTTTCTTTTCTAAAAGAAATTAAGATAATTTCAAAAAGTGAATTTTATTTCAATCATCCCTTAATGTGAGCTCTATACTACAGAGCGCTAGGACTAGGCTGCAATATTTTTTTTTTTGCTTAATTCCAAAAATATAGTAATATTAGGAGAATAAAGAGACGATTTTACCAGAATTTTAAGCTTGATGCCTGTGATCGTCCTCAGAGCGCTTGAAGAAGGAGGAGAAAACGCGACAGGAGCTGGAAAAGGCCAAACGTAAACTGGATGCTGAGACCAGCGACCTGCAGGATCAGATCGCAGAGCTTCAGGCGCAGATCGAGGAGCTGAAGATGCAGCTGACCAAGAAGGAGGAGGAGCTGCAGGCTCTGCTAGCCAGGTCAGTCAGTCACCCGGAAAACCAGACGACACTGCAAAGGCTGCTCCACTTCTACTGGAAAATAGGTTTTCTAGCATGCGGAATATATAGAAACAGTGTTTGTGTTGATAGTGGAGCCTCTTGTAAGTCTCAGAATCCACATTCAGAAAAGTAAGATGGCGTTTTTCTGTTTTGCTTAGTATCTCTGAAACCCCTAAATTATATCGTAACAGCTAAAATGCTACGCTGATGGACTTTTTGGCTTCAGTTTGCACATTAGAGTTGTAATTTGTGGTCTCATTCTGCACAGCTGGGAACCTTTAGTTTCGCTATGAAATTTAATGGGCTGACATGGTTTCTGTCTGAGGATGTTTCCACACCAGGGTAGTTTGGGAGACTTGATTCAGTTGGGCAGGAAGTGCTGAAAGATGTCACATCTTCATTTGGTTTCCCTCAAGTCGGACCAAACCGCCTGCATGGCGTCACGAGGTGACAGCAGCTGATTGGTCTGGAGCACGACCAGGATAAACGGCGAGCCGTCCAGCATATTGCTCAGTCAACATGACAAAAAGATGGCAGAAGATCATGCTACCAAAAATGTAAACATTTACATTATTAATGAGAATACATCAAATTTAAATAGGTTCATTTATATGTTCCTAAATAATACATTAGTTTTCTTCCCAGTTGTGGGCACTGCTAACTAAAAAGCTAGTTGTGGTAATCCTACAGCTAAACTAAATATTAGTTGCACTAATATAAATGCTAAGTGCTATACCAACGTGGCAGGTAGTGGAAGCTAATCCTAAGTGCTATACCAACATGATACGTAGTGGAAGCTAATGCTAAATGCTATACCAACTTGGCAGGTAGTGGAAGCTAATGCTAAGTGCTATACCAACATGATACGTAGTGGAAGCTAATGCTAAGTGCTACACCAACATGGCATGTAGTGGAAGCTAATGCTAAATGCTATACCAACGTGGCATGTAGTGGAAGCTAATTCTAAGTGCTACACCAACATGATATTTAATGGAAGCTAATGCTAAGTGCTATACCAACATAGCATGTAGTGGAAGGTAATGCTAAATGTTTTACCAACAAGGCATGTAGTGGAAGCTAATGCTAAATGCTATATCAATGCTAAATGCTATATCAACATGGCATGAAGTGGAAGCTAATGCTAAATGCTATATCAATGCTAAATGCTATACCAACATCACATGAAGTGGAAGCTAATGCTAAATGCTATACCAACATAGCATGTAGTTGGAGCTAATGCTAAATGCTATACCAATGTGGCATGTAGTGGAAGCTAATGCTAAGTGCTATACCAACATGCTATTTAATGGAAGCTAATGCTAAATGCTATACCAATGTGGTATTTAGTGGAGGCCAATGCTAAAGCACTACACCAACATGGCGTTTAGTGGAAGCTCTAAACGCCATGTTTAGCTAAACTCTATATGATATTGTGGATGCTGATGCTAAAGCACGACCCCAACATGATGTTTAGCAGAAGTTAGTAGTTCAGTCAAAAAACACTATCAGTTGATTTTAAATGGTTTATTTGCATTCTGAGTAGATAATATACATAATCTGCTGCACTGCATCATGGGTAGAGGACACGAGGAGAGGACACTGCTGCTTAAACAGCATTCTTCAAAATAAGAGTACAAATATAAACGGATGACAACTTTGAGATATCTTAACACTTGATAACCAAAGCTTCATCCCGGATGTCAAACCTTATTCACCTAAAAAATTATCTCTTTATAATTTATCAGGAAAATTAAATTTAGGAGAAGCTAGTTGAGCTAAACGCTTTTAAAGTTAGCACTAAATGAACAATTAGTACTGCTATTAGCGCATCTAGCGATCTAATACCTCAGTTTTTTTAGTTAGTTTGTTTGTAAACTATGACATTCGCCCAAACAGAGGTGTTGGTTGTAATCGGTGGAGAAAAACAGTCTAAAATTAGCAGCTAAACAGATTCAGGATCACATGAAGATATTTTCCCTCCTCAAACATTATTTAAAAAAAGACAACTGAGTCCAACAAAATGCCCTCCTCTGACCTGCACAGCGTTGGTCTCGCTGTTGCTCATTTCAGCCTCGCACGCTGTCTCCATGCCGTATCCATGGCAACAGCAATGCTGAGACGCAACGGCGTCGTTACCAGGAATAGACAAAACACGGGAGTGAGTCCGGTCGGCGCTGCCCCTCTGGGTCTCCTCCAATCAGAGACGCTGAGAGCTTCTTCATTTGATTACAGATGACAAACACTGATGGATGTTTTAGCTTTTATTTTCCTTCACATGAAGCAGTTGATTCTGACTAATTTATTGAAAATTGCAGCTGGGGGGAAAAAATGTATTCTTTTGTTTTACGGTCTTATCTCCAGAACAAAAAAGAACAAAAAGCCATTTTAACCGACCGACCGCCGACCCGGACACGAGGTCGGACCGTCCGACCGTCTGATTTCACAGACAGGAATCCCGCGGTTCAGTCCCAGCCTTCATTGCAGCTCCACGGACCTCATCTTGAACCCTTCAGCAAACAATCGGGCCGGTCTTGGCCCGGAAAGTGGGGCGCCATGTTGATATGAAAGTCGTTAGTGGCTTTAATCAAGCCATTCATGTGATCGCATAAGTGGATCTTTATAGCATCCAGAGAGGAGATATTTCTGAGTGAGGAATCTCACAGGGAGACTCAGGGAGCCGCCAGGTCTCAGTTCGGGTCTCTGCACTGCCATCCTGTGGCAACGAGGAGGAAAAGAGGGATGAGCTTACACCATTTTATTAAGGATTTACTAGGGATGTGCCGATCAGGTTTTTTTCTGCCGATACCTATCACATAGTTATTTATTTTTTATCATAAACACTACGGTTCAACAGCAGAACCAGCGTCTTACATCGCAGCTCCAAGACTTAAATGATTTTACAGGTTATTAGTTTATCTTTCTGACCGTCATGCTAATCCGGTGAGTGTTTGTAGCTGCGCTGCTTTACCTGCTGTCTGATCCTCCATGTCTTTTTACTGCAGTTGAGCCTCGATGTAGCCAAACTCCGTCATTGTTTTTATGTCTATTAGCTTCGTTGTGTTGATGCATTTTGACCTGCTTCTATTTTCCGCGCAACACGCAAACGTCCTCATTCACTCAGTGCGTTATAGTTACACATCGCTTAGCATTTGTAGCTGAAGGAAAGACGAGACCAGCTGGACAGACAGGCTGGGAAATGAGACGCAGCTGATCGGTATCGGTAACAGAGCCAATGATCGGCCGATCCCGATCATCACCGATTTCATGAAAATCGGCCCGATTGTGATCGGTGACTGATCGATCAGCACACCTCGCTCGGTTAAGGAGTAAATTACGCTCCTTAATTTACTCCCTTTTCCAACAAACTTCTGTCTCATAGAGCAACACAACATAAACAGGAAGTGGCAGGAAAACAAAACTTCTGGCAGATTTAAGTTTGCAGTAATTGTTTAATTTTCCCAACATGTTTCCTCTGACTGGACGTGTTTTTGGAATTTAATCTGCTATCGAAAAGTCATCTCTAAACTCCTAAATCATCAAAATGCCTGTGGAGAATCTGGTCATGAATTGTAATAAGGGTTTAGTGGTTATAAAACCAATAAAGACGGAGAATTATAATTTCAACGCATCGGCTCGAGACGCGTTGAAATACCTCTCTGGTGAAGAATCCGTATGGAAAATTTGGGAGAGAACTGGATCAGCAGTTTCCTCCTTCTTGGATTGTTTGTTTTTCAGGTTGTTGTTTTTTTTTCATGCTTTTTATCCTTCATTTCTTCTGTTGGAATCCTAATTGGAAAAGAAGAAAGAAAGGAGGGAAAACTCTTCCTTTATTTTTATTTTCTCTTCCTGCTGATTTTCTTCTCCTTTTTTCTCTTCTCCTCTTGAACGCAACTATTTTAAAACCTAGATCCACCAGGGTTATAAATAATTTGGCTCTTAACTACGTAGATGTTTGCAAAGTTCTTTAAAATTAAAAAATCTTAGGCAGACATTTAAATTCAGTCTCTCTGGGTCAATTTGACTTCCAGCCAGTTTTCTCAGATCTTTACCAGCTGCTCACTTCAGATGCTGACATTTTTGTCCAATCCTTGTAAAATGATTCAGGTTTAGTCCGATTGGATCAGGAATAGAAATAAATGTCGACTTCGCATCTCTTCCAAACATTTACGTTTCCTCTACAGAGGGACACATAATAACTTTCTTTCAAAAATATTAATTATTTTCTTTTTTCTATGATAAACAGAAATGGCAGAGGATCCAAAAATTATATTCAGTTAGAATAAATAAAGTATTTTGTGAGAAGTTTACTCAAGTCCCGACTAACTGATCAAATTATCGGCCATTTAATAATTAAAATTACATCACCAGACGAACCAAAATATAAAATTAAATGGGGACTAAAATGACAATTATTCATATAAGTGACAACAAATTAATAAAATCAGGCAAAAGATTTTTTAATTAGTTTCTTTCAATAAAACTGCAGGAGTTTGTCTGCGTCTGGTAAGTTTTAGTTTTTCATTCAGTGGTTAGAAAATCCAGAAATTTTACTCAAGTAAGAGTAAAAATACTTCATAATAAAATTACTAAAATAAAAATACAAGTAATTTAAAAAAAAAAGTTTCTGAGGTAAATGTAATGTAGTAAATGTAAGTAGTACCGACCCATCGCTATGATAAATCCTCTCCTCACATCTTTACGTGTTTCAGACGGATGTTAGAGGTGCTTGAAAATAATCAGATGTTTAGTTTCTCACCAGTAAACCTCTGCTCACACTAGGGCTGTATAACAATATCGATATCACGATACATATCGATATTTTATTTCCTAGAAAAAATTTATATTCATCTGCAAGTATCGTAACATCCAACTAACTGTCACCTTGTTCACTCACTGCTTGCTTCACCAGGTCATCAGGCTTAGAGTGATTCCTTCAGATGTTCAGGTTAAAAAGGTATCAAACTATTCAGAGCAGGAACTTGGTTCACTTTATTTACTTTACTAATGCATGTCAGCTACAGTTTGGACTGTTTCAACTAAAACAAACATGTTTTCTCTCCACTTCTTTGATTCATTTTGTCCAGCTGTCGACTTTAAGTCTGTGTCCAACCAGAGCCAGGAATTGTGTAGTTGGTGCTTTTAATCAGTTTTCAGTTAAATTAATTCAGTCCAACTTTATAACAGTCACAAAATATCACCAAATTAACTCTGTCCCTCTAAAATCTTTCAGAAAATCGCAAAAGTGTATCGAATTGTATCGTTTGCTGAATATCGCGATATATATCATATCGTGGGCAGAATATCGCGTATCGTATAGTGAGATTATTGTATCACTACAGCCCTAGTTCACAGCCGTCTCCACATTTTAACACACATTGACCACATGTCAGTAAAGTCCTGCATTAACAGCTCGTGTTCCTGCGTTTGTCCCACCAGGAGCGACGAGGAGGCGGCTCAGAAGAACAACGCCCTGAAACAGGTCCGGGAGCTGCAGGCGCAGCTGGCCGAGCTGCAGGAGGACCTGGAGTCGGAGAGGACCTGTCGCAGCAAGGCGGAGAAACTGAAGCGGGATCTGAGCGAGGAGCTGGAGGCTCTGAAGACGGAGCTGGAGGACACGCTGGACACCACGGCCGCCCAGCAGGAGCTCAGGTGCAGCAGCAGGACCAACCTCTGGGCCCAGAACCCCAGCAGTCGGGCGCAGGACACAGAGCCAGAATGATGTTTTTATACCTGCTCACCTATAAATTAAGCTTGCAAGATTTTGGTTAAACACGTAAAGTAGTGAGATTTGTGATAGATACAAAAAACTTTACAACATTTTTGCAGGTTTGAAATGTTAAAAGGAATTTTGTAGGGATCAATTGGGAAAGAAATACAAGAATTTTTGTCATTTCCGAGCACTAAAATGAGGATTTAGGTCTCTCCTATGAAAACGCCAACTTTAGCCAAATTTAGTAGATTAGTTAAAAACAGATTACGATGCAGTAAAGTTAAATGTAATTATTTTTCAAAATAATAAAGCTGATTAAGTGTATTTTTTTATTTTGTTGATTATTTTTTAGATTTAAATTCCCAGCATGGATTTGAACTTGTGTCTTTATTTATTTCCCAAAGCTCAGTTTTTACCAGATTCTGTAGCTTTCGGTGTTCTTCTAAATCTGCTCCTTAGTCGCATCTTTTCAGGGTTGGTACTGCCTCTAGTGGCGTGGGGGTGGTAACACAACTAATATAATTACATTACTAAATCAGAATACCACAAAGTCTTTATTATTTATTATTATTTTTCCATTCTCTTAAGAATGTAGAGCTAATTAAATGAAATAAAAACAAGACCTTAAAGTGGTTCCAGTTTCTCTCGATGGTCAACCTGTTGAAACTGTGGCAAATTTTAAATACCTTGGCTCGTTCCTGGACAATCAGCTCAACTTTACTGAAAACACTGACTATATTTTGAAGATCTGTTCTCAGAGACTCGACCTTTTAAGAAGACTTGGTGATCATGGGGTGAAACAACTAGACTTTAGTTGGGTGACCACTATGTCTTGAATTTGGGGGGGAAATCATATTGTATTTATCACTGCAGAAGGGTTCAGTGAATGCGCATATGAAACTACTAATACATGTGAGAAAATAACTGCAGATGTTTTGTTGCCCCATTTGAAGCCAACATTCATTGCCAACCCTGCATCTCATGTAGAACTGCATAAAACTCACCCTGAAGATGAGCTTCAAAACTGTCTCCCCTGGGTTTGATGTCCAGGTCGAAGCGAGAGCAGGAAGTGGCAGAGCTGAAGAAAGCCATAGAAGAAGAATCCAAAAACCACGAGGCTCAGATCCAGGACATGAGGCAGAGGCACGCCCAGGTTCTGGAGGAACTGTCTGATCAGCTGGAACAGGCCCGCAGGGTGAGTCTGCAGCTGCTGCAGGACGGCATGCCCAGGGATTAAAAATACCCAGGGATTAAAAATACCCAGGGATTAAAAATACCCAGGGATTAAAAATATCCAGGGATTAAAAATACCCAGGGATTAAAAATACCCAGGGATTAAAAATACCCAGGGATTAAAAATACTCAGGGATTAAAAATACCAGGGATTAAAAATACCCAGGGATTAAAAATATCCAGGGATTAAAAATACCCCAGGGATTAAAAATACCTAAAGATTAAAAATACCCAGGGATTAAAAATACCCAGGGATTGAAAATACCCAGAGATTAAAAATACCCAGGGATTAAAAATACCCAGAGATTAAAAATACCTAAAGATTAAAATACCCAGGGATTAAAAATACCCAGAGATTAAAAATACCCAGGGATTAAAAATACCCAGAGATTAAAAATACCTAAAGATTAAAAATACCCAGGGATTAAAAATACCCAAGTATTAAAAATACCCAGGGATTAAAAATACTCAGGGATTAAAAATACCCAGGGATTAAAAATACCCAGGGATTAAAAATATCCAGGGATTAAAAATACCCCAGGGATTAAAAATACCTAAAGATTAAAACTACCCAGAGATTAAAAATACCCAGGGATTAAAAATACTCAGGGATTAAAAATACCTAAAGATTAAAAATACCCAAGATAAATACAGGGATTAAAAATACCCAGAGATTAAAAATACCTAAAGATTAAAAATACCCAGGGATATAAGTAACAAAAAATAAAATAACAAAACCAGGCAAAAGAAAACTTTTCCAAATCGGTTTCTCTCAACAAAAAACCTTAATAAAAACTGCAGGTGTGTCTGGTGAATGTTTGGATAAAACATGTTTTGTTTTTCATTCAATGTGAAGAAAATCCAGAAATTTTACTCAAGTAAAAGTAAAAATCAGCCATTTAAGAAATTAAAAAGCTTTTTGGTGGAAAGTTTAGTCAAGATTTGAGTAGCTGATCAAATGATCAATCATTTAATATTTAAAAATTACATCATTATATGGACCAAAACATAAAATGAGAGGAACATTTTGTATTTTATAAATCAAAATGACAATAAATCGCATAAGTAACAAAAAATAAGTAAATCCAAAAAAAAAAAATCCAAATCAGATTCTTCCAATAAAAAACTGCAGGCCTGTTTCTCTGTGACTGGTGAATTCTTGGTTAAAATATTTCTTGCTTTTCCTTCAGTGGGTAGAAAATCCAGAAATGGTACTGAAGTAAGAGTAGAAATACTTTGTAATTAAATTACTGTACTATAAGGCGCACCGGATTATAAGGCGCACCTTCAATGAATGGCCTATTCTAAAACTTTTTTCATATATAAGGCGCAACACATTATAAGGCGCATAGATTAGACGCCACAGTTCTGTTGCCACCCGTCCGGTATTGAACGGGACATGATTTGCTCCGTTCACTACAAATATGGATGTCTAATAATAAAAATTGGTCCTGAGTTCTATATATAGCATCTGCACTAGTCATTGTTTCACTCACGGTTTTGGTGTTGCCATATTGTGCCCAACTGCTTTCTGGTTAGCACAGACCAACCGACACGCTGCCGCCGCAGCCTCTGTCTCTCTTCCCCCCACGGCTTTAAATGTATAGGTGCTGGTCCCTTGGTAACTCTAGCCGAAGCTCCCGGATAAATGTCTAAAGATACTTTGTTGACATAAAGAAAGTCAACAAAACAGTCAGATTCCGGTCGCCAGGAGAACCTGGAGAGCGACTGGAATGGGGCGTCTGGACGATGGTCACCCGTCTCCGTTGGTGGAGAACGTGATGCTAGATGACCTGCAGACGACCTGATTATTAGGTGGGTAGGTGGATACATAGACATGTCTATGGGTAGATAGGTCAGTCAAACTTTATTAACAAACCAGTTTTTTGACAACATCCCAGCATGCACTGCGCGCTTCTTCTACGGGGAAAATGAAGTCGGCAGCTGCTACCGTAGTTACTAGACCTGTTGTGGCTCAATATTGGTCCATATATTAGGCTCACCGGGTTATAAGGCTCACAGTCGGCTTTAGAGGAAATTTAAGGTTTTAGGTGTGTAAAAAGTACAGCGCAGTAAAAATACGCCTAAAAGTAAATTTTCAAAGGAGTTACTTCCACACAAGAGGAAAAGGAGAGAGTTTTATTTGTACATCATTTATCAGCAACCAGGCAGTTCAAAGTTCAGGTAAAAGTAATTGAGTGAGTGTAACTAGTAGCTGACTGTTGTGATTCTGCAGTTCAAGGCCAACCTGGAGAAGAACAAGCAGTGCCTGGAGAGCGACAACAAGGAGCTGGCCTGCGAAGTGAAGAGCCTGCAGCAGACCAAGACGGAGTCGGAGTACAAAAGGAAGAAGGTGGAGGGCCAGCTGCAGGAGTTCGTGGCCCGAGCCACCGAGATGGAGCGGGCCAAGGGAGAGCTGAGCGAGCGCTCCCTCCGCCTGCAGGTAGAAACGCGCCGCCGCCAGGGGCTGCACCGATTAGTCCACTAGTCGATTCTTTTCTCTGCAATTACTTTTTTCTGGGCCAGTCGACTAGTCGCAATCACGTGACAAAACAGATTTTTTCCAAGGAAATGAAAGAAGGTGGACTAGGTGAGTTGTCAAAAAGCTCAAATTGTTTAAAAATTTAAATAATTTAACAAAGAGAAACTGTAAATTACAGCATAGGGGCGTTGTGCGGCGCGGTGGTTAGCGCGGCGCCCCGCATACAGAGACTTCAGCCCGCGGTAGTAAAGAGGCCGACTCTAGTCCTCCATTCACTGGGTCCACCAGGCCTCTCCGCTCTCTCTGCCCCCTTACAGTCAGATTGCTGTCATATAAACTAGTGCCGAAAAAATCCTTAAAGAAAAAAAAAAAGACTACGGAGTAATGTGCGACTATGTGGCATGATGTCGGGGCTTTTTTTATCCCTCAACTGATCAACGTCACCCTGTGTAGTGAAGCTTCTAACCTGGCAGCTTTGCGCTCTTATAAAAATATGATTTGACAACATCTGTAAACTAAGTCCAGCTTCATCCTGAGGGTCTGATGATCTCGGCCACCGTCTGCGTGTCGGTTCAGAGCCGCTGCTGATCAGCAGAGCTTCCTGCTGCGCGTGGAGCGGAGGAGCAGCGGGAGGAGCAGCGGGAGGCTCCGCTGAATTCAACTGTAACCAAACGGGATCCGTTCATAATACGTTTGGTTTGTGATGTTCCAAAAGCACCATTATGGTCAGTGTGATAATTTGACTCCCATAGGAGTAACTATCCAGAGATCTTCAGTATCAGCCGGTGTTTGGAAAAAAAAACGTCAGACCCGACTTTGTGCAACGAACTTTTCTCCGCTGCTCACGGAGGATTATGTGTTTATTGCTCTTTTAATTCTGCATAATAGACTTAGTAAAAGTGGGAGAAGGGGAGACGGTGTAGGGGTTAATATTTACCGTGAAAATAGCTGATAAAGCCTCCAAGTAGTTTTGCGCTTACGTCGCTCTGACGTCACCGCGACTAGTCGACATCGACTCGACTATTATCACGATGTAGTCGACCTTAAAAAATATGTAGTCGTTCAACCCCTTCCGGCTCCGCGCTGAAACCCGGCTCACGTTCCCTCTGCTTGTCCGACAGACGGAGCTGGACAACGTCTCCGCCTTACTGGAGGAGGCCGAGAAGAAGGGCGTGAAGCTGACCAAGGAAGTGGACAACCTGAACAGCAAGCTGCAGGACTCTGAGGTTCGACCGGTTTGGACAAAATGACTCCAGCACCATTTGGTTTGAAATTCAGAAAGCTACAAATGGCTGCGAAAAGTGAGAATTAATCTGTTCAATTGACAGGAGATGAATATTTAAACTAAAAACTGGAGCATACACTGCAAAAACACAAAATGTTACCAAGGATCTTATGTCTGTTCTACTGTCTTAGTTCACTTGAAATAAAACAAATCTAACTTACAAGCAGCTTTTTAGCAAGACACAGAAGCTTATTTAAGACCAATAATTCCTTAATGTTGATGATAAAGTACATATTCCATTTTATAATATGTGAAATAATCTGCCAATGGTAACATTTACTTTTTTATAAATGTTAAGACATTATTGACTTAAAACAAGATCTTAAATCTGAAGCATTACTTGTAAGTTAATTTACTTTTATTTCTAGTGTATTAATATATTGGTACTAGAAATAAAACTAAACCAGAATTGTTTTTGGCAGTGAATACACATTTTTAATAAGCTTAATTGTCAGCCTGCTAGTTTACTTTTTATATTTAAAATAGTTTCAGACTTCTCTGTGATTTTTGTCCAGGTTGATTTAAGAAGTGAAGTTTTAAATGTTCTAATCTACAAAAAGTAACTGGTATTGAGATCTGATAGTACGGCTGTTATGGTAGTATTTACCAATATTTTGTTTTGTCAAATCTTTCATTTAATTTCTTCATTACTCATGAGAATAATCAGTAGATTACTGGATTTCTAAAGTAATAGTTTACAAGTTGCCCCACAGGTTGCAGAATCTCCTGCCACTCGGGCTAAGATGCTAAAAAAACATAAATTTTCTAAATATGGATAAATTTATAACAACATTCATGTTTTGCATTTGCTAAAACATAGGTTGTAAACAGTTTTTTTCTTTGTTTACGTCAGTTTATATAAATATCTACGTCCTGTAAGACTTTTTTGCACGAGTCTTATGTTGGTTTTCATTTTATTTTCAAACCCTAAGAATAGAAATAAAGATGTCGTCTCTCTCAGGAGTTGCTCCAGGAGGAAACTCGTCAGAAGCTGAATCTGAGCGGCCAAATCCGGCAGCTGGAGGCAGAAAAGAGCAACTTGCTGGAGCAGCAGGAGGAGGAGGAGGAGGCGCGCCGCGGCCTGGAGAAGCAGCTGCAGACGGTTCAGGCTCAGGTAGGACGCAGCCGCGGCTGCTCCAAACTCAGAGGCAGAGGATGTGAGACACCTGCAGCAGGTCACACACAGATGGCAGAGAAAATGTGGATGAGTGTCGGCAGCCAATAGACAAAACACAACTGGAGCCGTCAGCTGTGGAGCAACACTTGGTGCAAAGTAACGCGACTGTTTTCGTTCCTCAACCTTCAGGTCACAAACGAGAGAGAAAACCAGAAGCAATGGGGGAAAATTCAGAGCAATTTACCAGAAAAGTCTGTTGAAAAGTTGTCATCTGTTCTGCTTGTCTCTTATTATTATTATTATTTATTTATTCTTGTTAATTTCTACACTGCTCAAGCAGTTGGCTTAAACACCACATTTTCTTTTGGGAAACCAGTTTGTGAAGAATTCTTACATTTTTATTAGTTAGCTTTCAGGATGTGTTTGCTCGTTTTTATTCGTTATCATTAGGTAAATATTGCTTATTGCTTATAATCGCTTACTTTTTATTAACTATAGCAGTAGATTTACATTTTTCACAGTTTGGTTAATTTTTAGGTGCAGATTTCATAAATAGAAGGTGACATTTTCACAAAATGTATTGAATTATTGTTGAAGAACCAGCTGGTTTAGTTGGTAGAAATTGGCGTTTTCTACCAACCTGTTGCCATTTTGCGCCGGCAGGAGGTTTATAGAGCCGTAATTTGCCGACAGCTGATGTAATCTGCTTCTGGGGCAAAAAGTAAATCAGTTTCATGTCTGTTCGAAAGGCTAATAAATAGATTCATAAAAAGGAAGGCCATCTAAAATACATGGATGTTTTAGTTATTTTATAAATGTACAATATAGTCACAGTTAGTTGTTGTTTTTCCCCATTAGTTACTGTTTTTATTTATTTCAGGTGATGAAAATTTTATTTTTAGTCCTGATCATTTCAAAATGTCACCATGAGGGACCTTAAATTGGTATCAGGACGTCTTTAGTAATGTATTTACTGATGCTAAATGTTTTCTCTGCAGCTGTTTGAGACGAAGAAGAAGCTGGACGAGGACGTGGGTTTGATCGAGGGTCTGGAGGAGGCGAAGAGGAAACTGCAGAAGGACGTGGAGCTCACCAACCAGCGGCTGGAGGAGAAAACCATGGCGCTGGACAAGATGGAGAAGACCAAGAACCGGCTGCAGCAGGAGCTGGACGACCAGATGGTGGACCTGGACCACCAGAGGCAGATCGTCTCCAACCTGGAGAAGAAGCAGAAGAAGTTCGACCAGGTAGGCCCGGAGCCGAGGCGTTTTCCATCGCTGGGCTGCGAGTGTAAAGGTTCATTTTGTGACGTCGCTGCCAGATGCTGGCTGAGGAGAAGACGATCTCGGCTCGGTACGCTGAGGAGCGCGACCGGGCCGAGGCGGAGGCCCGGGAGAAGGAGACCAAGGCTCTGTCTCTGGCCAAAGCTCTGGAGGAGGCGCTGGAGGCCAAGGAGGAGCTGGAGCGCTTCAACAAGCAGCTCCGCGCCGAGATGGAGGATCTGATGAGCTCCAAGGACGACGTGGGGAAAAACGTGAGCAGCTTCTAGCCGATTGGACCGTTTTGTTTACCGCCAGGCTGCAGGTCCCTCTTGAAAATGAGATCTGGACCTCAACGGGGTTTACCTGGTTAAATAAGGGAAAGAAAAGGAGAAAAAAGGTCACAGGTTAAAATGAAATCTTTATATTTAACCTAACTGGACGATGCAACTTAAAAACAACATCTCAGATTGTTTTTTATACCAGAACTTTTATTCTAAAAAAACCAAAGAAATTACAATTGACAAGAAATCAGTGCTGCCAATAGTTAAAATTTCTAATCTGATTAATCCCAGGGTTGCTGCTGTTTTCAGAGATTATTTTAGTAAGAAAGAGGAAAAGAATCCCATAGAGAAGCAACTGAAACAGAAAAGGAAATAATTCAAATGTCAGCACAATGATGTCCTAAACGTCCAGAAGTCTGCGAGTTGACTTCACTTTTTAAAAAATGAATGGTGTTAAAACAATGTGAAATAATGCAGAATAAAGGTCTTAATTTTGACAGCCTTAAAGAAAATATGTTGCATTTTATTTCCCTCTGTGAGTTGTATGACGGAGTATTATAAAGAGAAAAATAAGAAAAAAATGGTCTCAGATCTAAATTACTAAAATGTGGTCACAATATTAGCAGAAGGAAGTTTCAATAGAAATATGTTTTAATGAGAAAAAAGCTTCTGTAAAGTTATCAGCTCAGTCCGTCTCTTTCCTTCAAATAAACTCGGTTGTTTCAAAGTCTCTCTTTGAAAAGACTGAGTGTTAAAAGATTAATTATTTATTTATCTGTAAAACCAATAAAGTATAGCTTTACAAGATGTTCAACATTGCATTTAAATCTTTTAATTTTCACTTTAGAGTTCTCATAAAATTACTATTTCATTCTCGTAGTATTAAAACTTTATTTTTTATTTCGACTTTATTGTTGTATGACTGTACTATTGTAATATTATGGCTTTATTCTGGCAATTAATAAAAATAAAAAAATGTTAGCCTCCACCTAAAATTCTTCAAACTACAAAATGTGAAACAAACTTTGTCAAACAAGATGGCCGCCATCAGCGTTCTGGTGTCATTCTGAACATTAGTGGGGGAAAATAAATCCAGATTTTCCAAAACTGTAACCTCTAGAAAGCAAACATCAACAATATTAATCAATAAAATCGATTTATTCCCCAGCCCTTCTAAGCTGTTATTTCCCTAATGACAGAATTTTGTTTTTTCCAATCCAAAAAAAATCTGAATGAGTCTTTTTTTTTTTTTTTTTGTTATTTCTTCCTGCGGATTTTGCTGTCGTTGCACTCAGGTGCATGAACTGGAGAAGTCCAAGCGAACACTGGAGCAGCAGGTGGCGGAGATGAGGACGCAGCTGGAGGAGCTGGAGGACGAGCTGCAGGCCACGGAGGACGCCAAGCTGCGGCTGGAGGTCAACATGCAGGCCATGAAGGCCCAGTTCGACCGAGACCTGCAGGCCAAGGACGAGCAGGGAGAGGAGATGAAGAGAGCGCTGGTCAAACAGGTCGGACACACAAAACCTTACCAAGCGATTCTGGATTCCACTCCAAATACGCTTAAAATAACATAAAACAAGGAAGAAATATGAGGGTTTTTTAAGCCAATAAGTCTTTAACCCCTTTACGCCGGATTTTCGAGCGCCTGCCTAAGTAAATCTTCCTTATTTTAATTGTAAGTAGTTCTTTAAATGTCCTGTGAGATGATATACTTACCCATGTATCCATAACAACCGGAACTTTCAATATCCAGCAAGTTATTTCCGAAATATACCGTCTATTAACCGAGTGCCCCCAGATTAATTACACTCTCTGCAGCTGCAGCTGCAAAGTTTCCGTATTAACCCGATACTTGCTGGAAAGTGCAACATCTCCTCGTTCAGAAACCGTTGGAATTTTTCAGATAGCGCTACGTGTGGCGGAATTACGGTACTGCAAATTTAGACATGTCGGCGCCGACATGTTCGGGTCTAGAAGGGTTAATATTGATTATTTCACCTATAACATGGGGAAAAAAAGTCTTATCATAAAGTTACATGTGTCAAACTCAAGGCCCAGGGGCCAAATCTGGTCCGCCGCAGGTCTTTATGTGGCCCTCAAGACTTTAGAGCAGTGGTTCTTAACCTGGGTTCGGTCGAACCCCAGGGGTTCGGTGAGTCGGTCTCAGGGGTTCGGCGGAGCCTCTGCCACAGAGGTAAAGACACACTTGTGTAAAGTCGTGGTGACGCCCCGTTTTGCCATCACTTGCTGCAGAGGATCACGTTACATTGATTAGCCAATCAGAGCTGCAGAGGAGCTCTGATTGGAGGAGCTCCACTCTCAGCATGGATTTGAACTTTGGTCTTTAATTAGCAAAACTCACAATTTTTACCAAGTTTTTAGCCTAAATCTGCTCCTTAGTCGCATCTTTTCGGGGGTTGGTACTGCCTCTAGTGGCGTGGGGGTGGTAACACAGGTAATGTAGTTACATTACTGAATCAGAATACCGCAAAGTATTTTGTGTGTCGGGAGGTGGGGCGGGGTGGTAGTTGGAATAAGAAGGGTTCGGTGAATGCACATATACAACTGGGGG